>CM072157.1:8107121-9307121 GCA_036850595.1 Rhyacichthys aspro | reverse complement strand
TTTATTAGTGAACAAACCTAGCTGAAGGACGTGTTTCTAATGGACCATGAAGCTTAAGAGTATAAACTAGAAGTGTATCAATATTAGGCTTATGTTGTGCTTTAGGTTTGTTTATAGACATGGCTTGACCCAGCAGGGCATCATAGCTGTTCACACGCTCTAAAAGAATAAGATGTAAGATGTGGGATTTCCATAAATTACACTCCTAAACTTTCCGTCTTCTTAGATTTGATACAGTTACAAAACTCCTTATAAAAACGGACACCTCCATAAAAAATTCTCACAGATGATGTCAAATGTGAGTTAGATTTAATGAGGTTAAGCATTTATAGCTGTTTCACATAAAAATCATTTAAAACGTGAATGGGCTAGAGACATCAGCAAACACATGCGTGAAAGGTTCAAGATAATAGGCAGGATTGTATTGACAGAGCAAGTGCCCATACAGAAAATTGGCTTTTGAGAAAGTGACCTTAGTTTAGCCTTAGTCAGTGGGAGAAATTGGTCACAGCTGGATTTCACTCGTCAAAATGCTACATTCAGAGCCAGAGTGTGCACTTTATTTGGGAGGTATCAATATTACAGAGATGACAGGGGGCCAGGGACTTGTTATCAGCTCATAAAACTTTTACATTTTTATTTGACCTTCACAGCTCACTTTTCTAGTTATGTGGCTTGCATATCCACACACATGTATTCTTTGTTGCCTTACAGTATCTTTGGTCTTGGACGAGTATACACAGCCATATTTGAAGGTTGCGAGACAATGTTTTTTTGTGAGATGAGTCAGAGGTGGCCCGTATTAACACTTGTGTGGAATTGGTATTTCTGTGAGGAACGGCACGGCTGAGGCCAGCGACTCTTCGACAGAATCCATCTCCTCTAGACGGACTGGCAGCTCTCCAGTGGCTCAATCCTCGGTATGAGTCCGTGAGATGGAGGACAGGGCACATGTTTGCAGGCAGATTGCACATTTGAGGGAATAAATTGCCTGGTAGAGGAGCAGACTCCACATTGTCCGCTCCACTCTGTGTTCTTTTGCCTTTAAATATGTTTGTCCAAGACCTGTCATCTGTGGTTTCTTTTATTCCTTTTCAAGGCTCGCTCCTTTTTTACGGCGTCTGCTGTTGGTTGGGGCTGAGCCTGGCGGATGGTCTGCGTCCGGAAGTGAACATGTGGTAGTGTTTAGCTTTGTAATGCCCCGAGTTTTACGGACGTCTTGAGGGAGATATCGCATGGAAGGGAACCAGGAGAATGAGCGCGGGCCAGCAAACAGACTCGGTGTCCAAGTGTTGGAGAACTCTTGTTATCACAGAGCCTCCCAAGGGTATACCTCAGTCCAAGGCCCGCAGAGAAGGCTTAACATAGATGCCAAGTCAACTGTAATAAGCCAAAGCTGTTTCTTCTCAAACACTGATGCCACTTTTTCAACGACGGCGCCTCTATCAGTTTGGTGGCTCCTTTTGGCACCGAGCAAACCTGACTCCCCCTCAGTTAATGGAATGTGTAACAGTTAAACTCACTAGAGACTTATCCCTTCATGTGCTAGTGTTGGCTTTAGTCAATCTTTCATGTTTTTTGTTTAAACATGACTTTGAAACATAGCTTTTTGACATGCTTCCCAAAGCTGTGAGTTCATATATTTCAACAAATCAGTGTGAAATACTAACTATTTATAATTCCCTGGGACATTTCTCACTTGCTTGGCCAATATTATGTCAAAAGCATCATTTTTTCCCCCTTAGAGGACAAGCTATTTCATGATAGTTTTAGTTTCAGATTTTATACAGGCTGTTTCCACACTCTTCATTTTAAACTGCTGTGTTGGGTGGACTAAGTCCAGTTCACCTTACGCTGGTATTTTAGGATAATTAATAAAAAAAAATCAAATTACACAGGCACCTGGGTTCACTGCCTGGCTGTCTGAAGCAGTAAAGTATCCTTGGCGACCAGTTTCTTTCCATCATGTGACATAAGTTTGGGTGGTGTTTTTTTTTAAGTGTGTGAAAGAAAATGTGTGGATGTAGCTTTATTTCAGAGTCTGCATTTTAATTTATTGAATTTGCCCACAAATGATCAATGAGTCCATTCCGACATTGACTTACACATTGAATAGAAACGGCAGCCTGTCTCAGACGCTGCACGACTTGATGATGGCGCAATGACACAATTGGGCAAAAAAGCTTTACGGATTACACTCATGTGGCTTGCCAACACTGTACACATTGCAAAAGGCTGCTTCACTGTATGATTAGCTGAGAGATTGCATTAACAAATATGAATTGTTGCATGAGGGATGGCAGTGTTTTCACAGTCTTACATTTTAGCCACTGGGCAACAACCGAAACACGTTTACGTACTGGCATGGGCTTGGATCAGCTGTTAGAAGAGTTTGCTGCAGGGCAGGTTAAGCTTTTTGGCGCAATGACATTCCCAAAGATTTCACTTGTACTTGAACAAGAACTGAACTTCCATCAGCACTTAGTAACTTTTTTTTTTTCCTAAAAGTTTGGAAACGTTTCTAAAACTTGCTTATTTATGTGGCCAGCCATCTGGTTGAAATATGCCACCTATAGTCGTCCTCTGCGCACACCTGGGACTCTTAACTAGTGTGGCAGCTCGAAAGTGTGCAAGCCCTCCAGGGCCTATCAGTCCACACGCGGCGCTCAGAGGAAACATGTGACATGTGGCATAATTGAGTCAGCTCGAAGCCCAGCAGAAGAGCTGTGAGCTGTATGGGCCGCTATCTGAAAGCAGTGTGCGTGTTTCACATTATTAAAGACGCTATTTTCCTGTTTAATTTGAGACAGCGCAGGTCCCTGGGGGCAAGGCTACAGACAGCTGAGGCACTGACGAATGGGCCCACAGCTCCCTGCCGAGAGTGTAAGGGACCTGGATGAGAGATTCAAGTGGCTGCAGAGGAAATAAAATGAAGCTTTAAGAGAATAATTTAATGCCAAATGCTGCCAAATTCCCTTTCGCTGTTTAATTTGGCCTCTGTCTGTGGGCCAGTCTCAGTGGGAGATCATTGTTTCACTGTGTTTTATTTTCACTAGCTCTCCAGTTTCTTAGTACAAGGGTTCTTACACAAGAAACCCAAGATAAGTCCTTGTTTTTACCTCTTTACTGGCTCCATGTGAAGATTGTTTTTCCGTGAACGATATGTTAATAAGTGAGCTATTTTTACTTCCCAAGGAATGGCCGTGGATTAAGATATTTTTCAGGAGAAAGTGCTGATTTTAAAATTATAATTTATACTGGCCACTTTACACATTTCCCAACCAATCTGAATGAACACTGTAATATGTTCTTCAAGTACTGAGTTGCAGCATCTAGATTACACAGACAAATTGTGAGCTCAATTAAGTAAATTAGAATACTGTTTATATAAAAAAAAGAATAATTGGGTCACTGATTTTGATTCCAGATTTGACTGAAGTGACTCTCAAAGCTCGTCTTGTTTGTAGAAGCTGGATGTGTGACGGGGGCCTGTTCCGCAACAAGGCACCGTCACAAAAAACACTCGCTTCTGGCAACATTATTTACTGAAGGCACTTTACATGAGCGCACACTGATATTAGCTGGGCTGAGGCTGCATGGTGGTTATTTGAAAACACAAGAAGTAGAAGCCCAACCATTATTAATATTACTGTACATGATGTAGCTTTTACCGTCAAGCTGGCACAAACCCTTGATTCCGTTGCCAAGATCTGATCCTGGCCTATTTTTGAATTATTACAGGCTGGGTGCTTAAAAGAATTAACTTCCACATCTATACAAAGTAAAATAGTGTAACAATACCCGTGCTCACGCCTTTGCATGAAGAGGTACAGCGCTTTACACTCCTTTGACAAAAGATTATGCCGTACATGCCAGTGGTGAAGCTCCACTTTGAATCGTGTTTAATGCAGTAAACTATTGCATTCGCGGTGTCATGTGTTGACAGCTAGGCAGGAGTCCTCAGCGCTGTTTTCTCCAGGCTGCCCAGGAGATGTTGCCTCTTTGATTTTTTCTTCAAACATGCACGCCAGCACTAGGGGGACAGATTGTTTGTTCTAGATTTCCTGGGAGACTCCCACCTTGGGCTTTAACAGACTTGTGGTGATGATTAGCTGCAACGAAATGTGCTGCCTTTTTCCACAAAATACTACAAGAAGGAATCTACTTTTTGTACTCATATATTAATGTAAAATATATGTTATTTATCATCATAAATTAGTGTAGACTCGTAGCAACAAGGTCAAGGGTTCCATCCCCAGGTCAGCGTTTCTGTCTGACCTGGGGATGCAAATGTGAGAGTAAAATCTGTGTTGCAACTAACCTGCAGTGATCCCCCTCAAGCCTGAAAAAGCTCCTGCACCGTGAGCTTTAACGGTTTATAAGTGATAGAAAGGAAAAGAATTTTAATGATTTGATCCAGCAGCAACAATGTCAATAAGACACATTCTAAAGTATACAAAAAAGGCTCGCAACAACACAAAGTAATAGATCTAATAGTATCAATCTGAAGTAAGAATTATGTAGGACAATAAAGAGTATGAAACCTGTTTGGATATGTGCATCAGAGATTGAGAGCCGTAAGTGGTGTGCAATCCATTTTGTAAAAAAAAAAAAAAATCAATGTGCACTGTGTGTCTGTCTATAATACACAATTGTACATTATTTTCCTAGAGTGTAAGATAAAAAAGAGTATTAAAATGTGACTATATGTGAGTACAGAAAAGCTTAACCTAGGTGACGATGAATGCATGCTGACACGTGGAGTTTCCCCACTGTGCTGACTCAATATTGCCTCCATTATGAAAACATAGGTCTGTTCATTTTTGCACCAATTTGTCTATTGTGTTCAGTCAAATAACAGAGACTTCAGTGCCATTTTTCTGGGAACCGTAGGAGGTAACACAATTATCCCCCCAGCTCTTCTTGGCTTAGCACCATCTACCCACTGTCAGAGTGACAGATATTTTGGCAAAGACGAACAAATGAAGAAGATAAATTCATCTGTGATTTTGGGCGTCACATTAAGCGCTGCCAGTTTCATGTTGAACACGGCTGTAATGGCGTGTGCAGCCGCCATGTTAAATATAAAACTGGACACAAAGAACCTGGACCTGCTCAGCCATGTTTTCAGGGAATTGTTTTGACTGACCTTGTTGAACACATGGCTGTCCCAAAAAGAAAAGAGCAGCAGAACTTGAAAGCGAATACTTTCTTTCCACAACTATCTGTCGCAAAATACAAAACTGTAAGCAAATGTAACCATGAAGGAACTTTCATCTTTGTTTGACGGGGCTTCTTTTAATTCTTTTAATATCACATTGTTTACACATTAATATTTGAACAATTCCGTTTTATCATGTTACATTATTGAATTAAAGTGTTCCATTTTCTTCTTTTTTTCCAGTTAAAAAGGACATGAAGGATGAAACGGACGACAGAATGCAACAATTCAAGAAAAAGGCAAAAGAGCTTCGAATCTTGGATGCCAAGACTGCACAGAATCTTTGTAAGTATTCTGTTCTTAGTCCTCCACTTGAACCCACCTACCACCACAAAATCTGACCTATATATCCCAAAAAAAAGCAAATTTCCATACAATTTTCACTCTATCTATCCCATATCAGTGTAGTAGTGATACATGATTCACTGTGAGTATAATATGCAGTCAAACTAGAACATAGATATATCTCCCAATGACTGAATGACAGGAAGCACATAATTAAGTTCACTGAGCTAAACATTTGAGTCTGATCTTAAAAAGGGACATACAGAAGGAGTATGGCAGATAAATCCATTATGTGCTCGTATGTAGGTCTTGCCATTTCCGTGTGTACTACCAGCACATGTCACTGCACTTATGTCTGCGCTGTGACAGCTTTGATAGGTGTCCCCGCCATCTTTGATTACATGCCTAGCAGATGGGTTTTGAGGTTTGGCAGGAAGTATGGATAAGTGTAGAAATTCTCACTTTACAAATGGCATGTGGTCAGGCGCACAGATACAACTCCCCAGAGAGAGCGATGCGACATACTAAAGCATCAAGGATCATAATCGCTGCTTAAACCTGCTTCAAATCTGATGTTACTGTTGTTGTTTTGAGGATTCAGAGGCTGGAATTGGTAAAGTATGTACTCCATTAGTGGGGTTGGATATTTATTCTAAAAGATTATAGCTGCTTTTTCAGTGGTGTACAAGTGGGTGGTTGTTTTATGACCTAGCCTTGAATGAAAAGTGATATGGGTCTGAATAATAAAAAAGGAAAATCTTCTTTCCCTTTCAAAAACAAAAAGAAAGAAAAACAGCAGTTTGTTGTCAAAATGAAGCAAAAATCTTTAGCAAACAAGCAGGAAAATAGTGTTCCCTTCTGTTCACAATGAAGAAATAAATGTCACCCAGTGCAGACGTGAGACTTGGTGATGTGTTTTTAATCATTTTCCGACAACAATGGAGCTCTTTGGCACAGACGCACGAGTGGAATAGAGTTATGGTTACGCAGACAATACCGACTGTAGGACGATTGAAATCCTGGTATTAGTCTCTCTATAGGATTTGTTGACAATAACAAAGCAAAAAAAAGTGAATCACCAGCCTCATCCTTTACACTAAGCTAAAAGTGTGTTCATTGTGGTGACAGCTCACGCCACATAGCTGTTACGGCCAAGGCTCAAATCCAATCACTAAATAGAGATACAATGAAAGAGATTTTGGAGAGTTAGCTTTTATTGTACACATGGGTATATCTAAATAACCCAGCCTAGTGCATCCCATTTAGAAGATACAGAATGACCGAAGCTTTTATATTAAACAAGCAGGTGCTGACTACACATTAAAGTATAAAAAGAAAAATAAACAATTAATAAACCAGCAAACAGGTGCAGATTTCAACCTGCCACAACACACAGACAAATACAGCTTGAATATTTTACTATCTGAAGGCTTTTACTATGTCTAATTACTAACCTGCCTTCTTTGTCACCTACATCAGCGTCACTTTGTAATTTATAACATTCACAAAGATTTCTTTTGACAAGCCTCTCCCAAGAGAAGCTCACATCCAGCTGTTGTTTTATATAAACTGTATCTATAGAACATATTGCGGTGTTAAAAATGTGAGACTCAACACAAGGATGTCATGTTCTGCTTGATTAAATGCACCTTCATTAGAGTTCTGCCATTGAGGAATGGGAAAAAAAGAATGTACGGATCACTGACACCGCGTAGCCAGAAATATCAAAGCTATTTAAATCTTAGCGCAGCAGATATGTCATGAGTCATGACTCTGCCTTAAGTAAGTAGTCAGTAATAAAGTAGCTTTTATGTACAGAGGAATGAGTACTCGAACTCTCCCTTTGTTTCACATCAAATGCAGACATCAGGTCCCAGTGCTGCGGCAGAATAGCAGCTGTTGAGTTAGTCTCCTCCAACTCATTACCAAACCTCCACCTGTGACTTCCACCTGGATACACCGTCAGCTCCAATTTCCAGTGGAGGCACCTTAGCTAGAGTGTAAAACGCCCACTGGGCTGTCCCCTTAGGCAAGCGCATCCACCAAAACAAAACTGTGACGTCTTCCAACATGGCACCCAATGCTTCTCCAAGCACAGCGGCCATCCGTCATTATACAGAGCTTTATTCTCACTAGAAACTTTCTACAGCCTATGTGCTTTTCTCCATTAAAAACTAACAGGCACATTTAAAAAAACTAAAACTAAATAAACTGTAGCACCATAGTTTACTATACAATCCTGTAAGGCTCCACTTACTTTACTATACTAGGCTATACTAGGCTAAACTATGTTTTTACTACACCAAACAAGACTACACTATGGTATCTTATACTGTACATACATTTATAACATGTAAAACAAATTATAGTGTTCAGTAGTTAGCTACACTATACTGTACTTTTAAGCAAACACAATATTGTGGCAAACTATACTACTACTACTACTACTACTCTGCCTACGACTCTGACTACAACAAACTTCTTGAACTACTACCAATAAACTATGATGTTTTATATGATGCAGTGTTACTATGGTATAATACTATGGTAGGCTACACCACTCTATACTAATTACTACTACTACTACTACTACTACTACTACTACTACTACTACTACTACTACTGTACTATATTGTACTATATCATACCATATCATACTTATACTGTAACTATACTTGTACATGTAATATATAATACTAGACTTATCCTGGACTACAACACTTTGCTCTTTGCTTTGCTATGATATACTTTGCTGTACTATATTAGCTTGGTATAGTACAATAAATATAAATAAATAAACTTGTGCTCATTGACAGTAGTAGGCCCACCTGTGATATAAATATAAATAAAAAACTCCTATATGTACGTTAATAATGAGCAGTAAATGTGAATCTGAAACGAACTGTATGGGAATTTATATCGCCTTTTAAATACAGCAAGATATTTACAAAACGATCGCCTCTAGGTTTTTGTCAAGGTGACACAAAGGAACTGTTGAGCTGCAGAGTGTGTATTAGTTTTCTCTATGTGACAAGTTAGATGTGTGGTCATTTTGTCTGAGGACCGATGAGAGCTGAAATGTCTCTTTGAACCCCATGGTCTAATAAAAAAAGGAGTGGAAATGACTCTCTTCTCTCTCCATCACAACAGCAATTTTCTTGGGCTCGTTCCGCCTGCCTTATGAAGAGATCCGGGACATTGTGTTGGAGGTGGACGAGGAGAGACTGAGCGAATCACTCATCCAGGTAAGACTGATGTTCAAGAGTGTGCTGTGCTTCCCTCACTTACACAGAGGCACAGCACACTTCAAACCCTTCCGTCTGGAGAGGGAGGTTTTACATACTAGGCCGTGGTCGAATTTTTTAAGTCTATTCTTTTGCTTGTCCACTCTGTTCTCAAGTGGCCGTGGGTCCATCTCATTTTCACATGGACCATAGAGACCTCTCTCCATTCATACTTTTGTAATGGATGACGAAGGACGCGGCTTGGCACATCCGCCCAAACCCCACCCTGCTTTCCACTTTCTTTGTCTTGAGCCATGATTGATGATCTTTCCAAAGGCTACTCCGTTTTTATTTTTCCACAAAAGCATTAATTGAAAGCAGACTTGGTTTCTGCGAAGTAAAGATGCACCGCCGGGCAACAGACTGCAATATTTCCTATAAAGTTGATTTTGTAAAGCAGAAGTGGTCATAGTTCAAGTAGTGCTTTGAAACCGGTTTGTGTCCTCAGGTCATTTCTACCCGAGGAAAATAAAGCAAAATAATTACTTCTTTAATGATATACAGTGTATGTCCTTTCCCACATGGTTTATCAACACTTGCACAGGAGAGAGTCTATATCCTCCTTGCTGCTTAGATCTCAGGGAGCAGTAAATGGAGGTGAGGCAATATATTTTTAGATGGGACTATCTAGAGAGGTGCCCTACAGGACTATTATTTTGAGCTCTGATAACCTTTAATTGGCTGGCGGTCTGGCAGAGACTGCACAGTATATGTTCTGAAATGGCACCCCCCCTCCTGTGCTTTGGGAAATAAAGGTGTTGAGCTTTTCCCACTTTGAGTTATACTTTTGCATGTTTCAAATAGCAGCAAAGTGGGGTGCCAAACTAGATTAGCAAAGAACACAGCATTAGTCTTGACAAGTTAGAAAAACTGAGTATACTGTTAATAAAGCTGGGTTACTAGTCAATTAAAACTGAACAAATAGCCAAAGTAAGTTGTTTCCGTGACATCAAATCAGCAAAAAAGTAACTGGGCCAAAGGTGAAAACATCATCCATCCTAAAACAAAATATTGCAAATGTATTCACTGAAAAAGTTAAGCAAAAGGCCTCGAGAAATTAGAGATGTATTCTGTAGCCGTGAATATGTGATAAAATACAAAAAAACATGTTAGGGAAGCCTACTTTTTTTTTTTTTTTTAAATCTTCCACTACCGCTCTCGGGTTTCACTGTGTAATAACTATGGAGCAGCACAATAAGGCAGCTAACTAAAATGAGAGCTCAACAAGCCTCTGGAGAGCTGGTATGTGAGTCAGCTTAAGCGTCTGGGAACTAAGCTAATGTCACAGTGTCCGGAGGGAGGCGTCCAGACCGGCTCAGTTAACTTATCGCTGCAGAGGGCTGAACACATCTGGCAAGTGTGCCTCTGCTGCTTAAATAACAATTTGAAGGGTAATGTAATGTCTGAACTGGACAATTAGGAAGTGGTCTTATACAAATGTTTATTTGCTTTGAACACTGTGTGTCTTTGTTTTGTTGTTTGCTCTCAGTGTGCCATGCAGGAGTGTTGTATTCATGATCAAAGTTATGAAGAGTAATTATTATGTAAAAGACACTGTGCAGTACATGTATGGCTTTGTAGCTTGAAGGTGTCACATAACATTCCCCAAGTACAATATGAAGCAACATGGCTAAGGATGCAGTCATGCAGCTTAATCCAATGCTAATAACTTCTTATTTTGTAAATTTTATAGTGATATATTGTTGTCTAAAGTTAACTGGTGCTTCAAGGAATATGCACTATGTAACAACTGAATATTTGTAATCTTCTGTTAGTTATAGTATAATATAAATATAATATAAACCTATATATATTATATTAAGAATTCTTCTTACCAAATAGAAGATACGCATAAATCAGATTATATTTAAAATAAGGCCGTTGGACATTGTGTTTTATAATTTTTCACAGTCTAATGTAGTCTCTGTAAAAATAGAGAGTAAACTATATTCCACTTTAATTTAGATTTGGCTCTATACATTGCTCTAAAGACCCTGTGTATAAACAACGAGGAAAGTGTCACATAATCATGATTTAATTTTGAGCAGAAAACAATCCCCACCCTTCGTGCAACAGCTGAAGTTATATATGTACAGATTAAACAGGTTGGCTGGAGACATCCGTGTGCCGAGATACAGTTGTAGCGTTACAGGCTCGCACTGAGGGGGAGCAAAGAGACTTCATGCTGCTTGACACAGTCCTGAGTGTGGGCTCCATCTGCACAGCGCTCATCTACGCTCATTATGCTGATTAATCACTCTACACCACCCACTTTCAGCCGCACGCCAATCACCATTTATCCACACGGACAACTGCGCACATGTACCGCAGAGGGACACATCTGCGTGGCGACAGCACAGGGGAACGTATATACTTCGGTTTGACGGCGATGAAAAGAACAGTGAAAAGTCGGTTAAAAACATCTCTAGAGCAAACAGTCAAAACCAAAATACATGAAAATGGAAGTAAGAGGCGTCCATAATGCATCTAAACCTGCACAACTCCATCTTATTATCTTCCCACTTGGCGGACAAGTCTAATGCAATGATTTGTCAGCACAGTGTGGCAGTGCGTTGGCCTTGAAGTACCCCTCCAATGTGTCACCCTGGCACTGTGGATAGATAGGACTTGATTGGCTGTTCTTATTCTGCATTAGGGCCCATCAGCGCCTCAGAAATGATGTACACATCCCTGAATGCTGGCAGACAGTCCCGGGCTTCACTATTCATCCAGGCTGCGTATGCATCGCTGCAATTCCACGCTCATTTTCATCCATATGTGCGGGGCGTACAAACATACGTCCTGCAAATGCAAATTTATATGTCGCTTCTTCCAGTTTTTTTTTTTTTTTTCTTTTTTTGTAATCGCCCACAATTGTGTCATTTATCATTGAGTCAGTGCTGCGCAGAGGGTGAGTACACGTTTCTCTCCCACACTTTTTAATTTCATTTGCCTATTCATGGTCGCAATGGTGGACAGAGGTCACTTTTGTCTATCAGGTCAGCTTCATCAAATTCAAAGAGACAACACAGCCACCCCACAACCATACTCTGGATAACAATGAGATGAAGAGGACAATGAGAGACAATAATGAACGTTGGCTGTGTGAAAACAGATTGAGCCTCAGAAAGCTTGGCAGAGGTCTGCATTTAAAAGGCTGACAGCCCGACAAAGCCATTCATTTCTATTGTTGGCTAGGAGCAGAAGTAGCAAGGGAAGGGTCCTGAGACTGTGTTTGCGTGGCACAGAGTCAGACACGTGTCCTGAATTGCGGGCACCTTGTTGTATTGTTTGGATTTAGTTTGGCACTGAAGTATCCCAAGACCCTCCAGTGCTTTTTTAGAATTTCAGACATGCCAGTGACCTTGTTGTCACAGACTGAAGTTGGCTCTCATGTTTCTGTAGCTTTTAATTTCTCCAAAGTCCCTTACAACATTTTTGCCACAGGGACAAGGCTTAACCAGCATAATGATGGTATTTGGTCCCCAGCCTTTTCAGTTCTTGCCAGAGGAGCACAAAAAGGCCAAGCAATGCACATGTTATTTGTCATTAGCATTGTAAACTCGAGGTTTCTGATGTATATCAGCTGGTACACACACACTGGGTCACTCACACTGGTAGCTGCCGTTTGGAATTCCAATTTTAACTGGGCCTTACTGTTAAACAATAATGATATCAAGGGCTAAAGATATAGGTGATTCGCTAGCTTTAATTTAATCTGGAAATCATATCAAGGCTCTGAGTTGAATTTGACCTTTACATCAGAGCCAGCTGTAGTTATATACTATAATGCATTGTTTTTACATTATATCTTATACTATTACTAATACTTATGTATTGCATATTAGTTCCTTTTGTTTGTTGAAATAAAGCAGGGACTAGTTTTTTATAAGAGCTGCAAAATCTTGAAAGGCTAAATCTATGACATTAACTTGGATTTTGTATGTATATGGCTAAATGCAGTATTTCAGTAAACATTTTAATTAACACAGCTTGCTGATACTTTATGCCTGCTTTAATCATGGATTGTGTTAAGTGTAATGAAAGTAGTTTTTCCATGTTACTGAATTTTATTCTAAATATAATACAACTGTAATTCTGTAAATGACAATGAGAAGAAAGGCTGTTCTTACTAAGACTTAGACTAAGGAACTATGCCTTTCCTCTTGCACTATTTATATCTACTTATGTTTTGAAAATTACACCTTGAAGTACCTGAGATGTAATTTAATCATACCTTGTTATAATTAATCATGACTATAGTCATTAATCACCAACTGAGCAGGTAAAAACTGCTTTTTCCATGAGGGTGTTGATTTGAAACTGACATATCCATACATTTACACATTGAGTTTTAGATAACACAATGTAAGAACTGCTTTATTAGCAGCTGTAGATCTTTCTTCTTTGACCCAGAACAAGCCATGTGATAAGCTGCTCAAACTGAGTTAGTCATCACTAAATGTTTAAGCATGCCCAGTTTTTGGTGTGTGTGGTAAGCTGAGTCTCATCAGCACATGATGTGGCCCTGGGGGCTTGTTTTTCCGAATATCAGAGTGGCTTCTTAATGTTTAATGTCTGCCAATGTATTTTATATTACCCCATCTCCTTTTCAAAAGGAAAGGCTAATGACTAACAGTGCACTGCCGCTATTCATTTGTAATTAGTATAGCCCTATGTTGTGTGCAAATGGGGAGTAATGATTATAAAGAAATGCAGTCCAAATAAGGTTCTTTAAGTAAACAGTGTGAGACAGGTGCATCTCTTGTGAATAAATGCAATTCTCAACTCAATGCATACTCAATATGACAGAGAGGTAAAGGAAAATACAGATCATTGTTATTTACTGTATATTTCACATGGAGTCCTCCTGTCATACCAGATTTGGTACACAGTAGAACTGGTGTCACTGTAAGTAGGGAAAACAGCTGAGGAAAATTCTATGCTTAAAACAGCCACTGGTGACTTGATAAGCAGATTCCCAGGTGATGCCATCAAGTTTAGGTTGAATTTAGATGAGCCTCCAACAAAGTATAGTGTTGATATCTTTAAACCTCCTTAACCCATTATTAAGAATCACACAACAGTCTATCTGGATTATCTGAAATTTAGCTTCAATTTCTGTATAGATTTCTTTATAATCTAAAAGATCCATCTCATGTAGATGCTGACATTTAGAGAAAATAATTGTAATAGTTGCAAAGTGTGGCCACATAGGATCATAATGCAGACTGACTGGATGGTCTCACAGTGAGCACTGGCGCTGTCTGCCTCTTGCTTTGCGCTCTTTCCCTTCACCTTGCCATGGCAACAACCTTTCCGCCAGGTCTCATAGGAGTCTTTCGCACTAGCCTTGCTTGTTATTATTGTTTATCTCTCTTGTCAATCACGGAAATCACCACAATGCTCATCCATATGCATGCAGCCATCATTACACAGGCTATAGCCCATTGGCTGTGGGGTCTGCCAGTGCCCATGCCAGGCTTTGTTCTCCACTGTAACAACAGGTGATTGTAGCAGCCTGGCACATTGTCGGGCATCATTTGCATGGTGTAAAAGTGCACATGTGGGGCAAGGCGATAAGTATGGCTGTGCACTGGGCCTGTTGGATTAGAGCTTAAGCAGGAGAAACGGGGCCCCCCTTGGGCTTAATTGTGGTTTATTTTGGCAGCACATTACTCTTTTCTGCATCAAATGCTAATTTAACAATGAAATGCTAAATGTATTATGCTGATTTTGTGCGGCTGGGAAAATAAGACAGAAAGGAGAAGTATGAAAAAAAACAAAGTAAAGGCAAAAGGGAGGAGAAACGTGGCTTGGCATGGTGCAATATCAAATGAGCCTTAGAAATGGATGGCCAGGACCCAGGGTACCACATGTACTTTTCACTGATCATCACCACGTGGCTGATCTCTAGCCACAGGGTCCAGGCCAGGTACGCTGTCCTCAGGTTGAATATTGATTAAAAGCACACACACCCTCCTACACACACACACACAGAACAACAGTTAAATTTTGATTAGGTGGAGTCTATGCAGCTTCTCCTCAGGCACACTGGCTTCTTCTGTTTTCTTAAGCGAGTAAAAAAAAATGACTTTCCTGTTTTCACTCTCCAATTGGGCGTCTTTGTTTCTGTGACAGATGGCACATCACTCACGGAGACACACTCAGACAGCATTCTCCACAAACAAATTAATTTCTATTACTGTTTTGCATGCTCACTTTTTTATTTGATTGGCAGTCTCATTATACAGCCGAAGTCTATTAAAATGGCAATGTGAAGCTTTGTGAAAGACTAATATTTACAACTGGGAGATGGTTTTGTTGCATAGTGGCAAAGGTCAGCCCCTTTTGAACCCATTAGTATGTACATGGGAAGTATATTGTTATTCATTGTACACAACTGACCAGTAAGTCCTTGTTTTTTGTTTGGTTTAGTTTGCTTTTTCTTTATAAATGTATTAGCTTCAAGCAGAGGGTGGTCTGTCTTGAGAAACCTTTTTTTCATTACCTTTTTGTTGTAAAACCACAATTTTGGGTTATTGTCCTCATACATTTTGGCCATTGTTTCTATATAGTTCATTCTGTCTTATCATGCATGTATTGATATACATTTTTCCCTTAGTTGTCATGCTTAAATTTTATATCTTCCCATTTCCACATGTTTTAGTGCTCAGCTAAAGCTATAGTATAGTGTAATGAAGTGAGTATAGTACAGTACAGTGTAGTATAGTGGTAGTGTAGTGCAGTACAATGTAGTACAGGCTAGAATAGACCATTCTTAGTTGTATGGCCTTTTGTTGACACTGTAAACCTCATGTGTCATACAGTATATGTCAGATTATTATTATAGTATTGCACATATGGTGTAGTATAGTATAGTTCTCAGTCATGTGACTTTTTTGTTGACTCTGTCCAGGGTTAAACTGTCTTAAATAAAAATATGTGTCCACTGTATGTCTACGTTTTTATGGTTTACAAAGTGGGCACAGCACTGTTGTACAGTTTCAAGAAAGAAAACACTGGCGAGCGGAAGGAGAAAAGCATAGTATAGTCCTACGTTATGCATATGATTCATCTTTAAAAAAATCTCACAGACTCCTGTGTATCACTAAACAGAGCCAGTGTTCATATAAATTATCATTTTCGATGCAGACAAGGTCAAATTCTAAACTAACTTTTAAAAATCACTATTTTTTAACCCCACCTCACTTAATCACAGCTCTCCATGTTGAATGTAGGAGCTCAGGTGTTGCACTTTTCGTTTTTCTAAGAATCCGCTATATTTCCCTCTCGCAGACAAATTTAATGTCACACTTAGTCTGTCAGGTTTCCCAGCCCCAAACTTCAGATTAATCCCTCCCTCCTTCCTGTCTCTCTTCAGCGTTTTATTCTCCCTCTCACCGTGTTTATGTCTTTCTCTCTGACTGCGTTTCTTATTTTGTTTAATGCGATTTTGGAATCTGTCACACTCGGTTTGTTGCCTGTCAGTCTGTCACTGTGGCAGAGCTCAAAGTGAGATTTGAGGTGTTTGTGTGCTTTGCGTAAGTGTAGATTGTGTAAAACTACAATGGCCTGTGTGACTGATGGTATTTGTTTAACATATCCACACGCTAGATTATATTTTTATTCTCTGTTTATTTCTAGGCATCTAAATCATAATAGGGTATATTATGTACAGCGTTATTTATGTATCTGATGGGTTGTTGTGAATATAATATATGGTGCTCTATACTCTACATCAGATATATATTTCATATGTTTCTCCATATCCCAGGAAAACTGATCGTTCTACCACAGGCATCAATGAGTGGGCTGTGGTGTTTTGCTGCCTTTACTAATAAGGTTGGCTCTCTTGGCATGAATTTTAATATTTTAACTTGATAAAAATCATAATTGGAAATATCAGTGCCCCCAATTGACTTCCATTCATTATTTCTCCAAACTGGGGACTCATTGTAACTCTTTATTTGCTGTTTGTAGTATATGTGCTACAGCAACAAACAGTAGAATAAGAATGTTGTTTGTGACCGTTTCCTAACTTTTCTAACTTCTGCAAAAAAAGTTTATAGATTTTGGGCAACTCTCATCTCTCTAGTTTTGGCTTTGTTTAATCAGCTGAGACAACAGCTTTGGTATAAAGTCAGAATGCACACTCCTACTACAAGTGGAAGAAGTTTAACTTTAATCATTTGGAAAAGAAGTGTTCTTCTAAATGTGAATAAACTATATCCACTGTCCATTCAAACACAAAACTACTGAATTTCTATTTGGTATTTGGAATACTCTTTTACTCAATTGTTTTCTATTTTCATAAACAATAGAACATTGTAATCTTCCACATACTAAAATTCAATTCTTACAGTATCTTTGTTTGCGGTAGGTGCCGTCTACACCCACCACCACTATTGTGGAAAGTTTTATCGTCTGACTTGAGTGTAGTTTGAAAAGAAAAAGAAGAAAGAACGGACTTTTGCAATTTCACATAATGTCTTTTCAGGAACTGTCAAGCCTGGGTCTGTGGAGTAAAGCTGGTGGAATCTCAGCAGTCTTTTCGTCTGCCTGTTACTTTGCTATTGATTTAAAGTGAAGTCTTCACTGATTTTCCATGAGCCAGGTAGGAAGCCCGCTGAGGTGTCGCGGCGGGGAGATGGCACTCCCATGTTGCTCTTCATCACAAAGCATGTGCAGAATACCGCATGTTTTTCCGTCTGCACAATCCACCAGAAAAATCAATTAAGAAGAGAAAATCACATCTGTCAAGCACATGGCAGTCGCGGCTCTGCTGTCTTTCTTCGAAGACCTCCCATAGGCCTTGTAGAGAGAACACGGTTTACTCATATCGTCTTTTCAGCTTTTTTTATTCAGCCCAGTTTAATAATGACTTTATTGCTCAGAGAAAGGCTTTATCGATTGACACGCCTTAGACTATATTTGGAGGTTTCTTGGATTTCTTTATCATCTTGACATTACTGTTGGGAATATGCTCCTCGGTGCTCTTAAGTATATTTCACAGGTAGGAGTCTTAAAGTGGTAGATGATAGATGTTACCGCAGCTGCTTTGACACAATCCAGACGGAATAATAGATATCTCCAAAACAAGTATTAAAAATGATATGTAGAACATTGTCACTGATGTTCTTTTTGAACTGAATTGTAAATCTATTTTTTTTAATTGCACTAACTTGCTGCCTGCTGCTTTAACATCCTGTTTTTAAACACGGCTGCAGTGTTAACACCTAACGTGTGCCTAACACCACCCTTTTAAACTGTATTAACTTAGCATGGCTTCTTGCGTGCTGCCAAACTGTGATTCGCTGGAAGCTGGTTGACAGCAGCAAAGATCAAAGCGCGGAAGTGAAAGCCCTACAGATACTGTCATCCTCTACAAATGTTTAGTGAACCGTAACCTGTATCTCATTACTTTTACACTCGCCTTTACCCCTCACGCCCGCTCTCCTTCCTCAAGCACAGACCTTTCACAGTCTGGGAAGAAGTGCTTGCATTTATTTGACCAATATTCCCCACTGTGCAGCATTTGTGCATTTTTGCAGAGGGTTATTTGATCAAAGCTGTTGGGTGTATGTGATTAACCAAAACTATGTTAAGAACACTGAGTAGTAGTGGTAGTGTAGTAAATGATCTGCATTTACACGGATATGCTGAGCTGTTGGGATTTAAACACAAGAAGTAATGGCAAAGTTCAGTGCAGACAAAATATATCAATTTTTTTATCCTGGCGTTTTCTGGAGCAGCTGATAAACTCTGAAGTGTCAGTTTGGATTTACATACCTAATACTAACAAGACAGGATCAGTGCATGAGTTTATGGAGCACAAAAACACAGAATTTTGCCATTGTTGTTCTACTTGCTGTGTGCTGCCAGCAGCCAATAGCTTTCTCAGATGCGTTTTTTACACAGTTTACCACAACAAAAAACCTCAACTAATTCAAAAGTTTGCCTTTTTGTATAGTGAAAACAGACAAAACAGAATCGTTGTCACTGTCTAAGTATAAATATATATATATATATATATATATATATATATATATATTATATATATAAGCAGCTTGATATATATATATTTAAACATGTCTGAAATATGGAATAACATTCTGATTTAAGTGGCTCTTTGCAGTATGGCCTCTGTGAATGTTGAACTGTAACTTTAGTAAACTTTCTGTAATTTCATTAAAAGCCAAATGGGGTTCTGATAATATGATAATATAAATTACTTTTAATGGTTTCATTGTATTGTAGCTACAAGATTAGTTGAAGGTTACACTTTCTGTCATATTAAGTTCTCAAAATATGAAATATAAAAATAACATACTTTTCTATTTAATTAATTGCTTCTTTTAACCCAAACCAAAAACAGAAACTTAGGACAACCAGAATTAAAATTTTAACTTGGCCTCGGGGAACAAACTTGAGTTTCTCCTGGGTTTGTGGGTCCTGGGTTTTATGTCCCATCCATTGCCCCAACCTGCCACAAATGGATCAAAAGCTCATAAATCACCAGGACTGTGTGTCACATATACTGTATTTATGTCAGTATGAGTTCCATCAACATTTATACCACTGTATATAATTTGTTCTGTCATGAATTCATTATCGCCGTTTCGAGTATTGTAACGTAATGTTATATAATGTAATAATGCAGCTTTTTGTCACATATTGACCAAGTGCCTTTATTTCATTCAAAAGCAGTGAAGGACTGTCTTTATATATGCCTGCTATATTTCCCACAATCCCTGTCAGACTGCTGTTTGTGTCTGGAGGCCTGCCGAGCCGTGTCTGGCCCAACGTCATCACCCAGTCTCCCACATCGCTGCACATATGCCGCCGCCATTGTGTCAATAGTGCTTCATGGGGTTTCTGATAATTAACAAGATGACAGACAAATGAAGTGACAACTGCAAGGTGGATTTGATTTTCCATCACACACTTTTTTTTTCTTCTTTTTTTTCAGCTCTTCTTGCTCTCTTGCATAAGCCCATTCTCAAAAGTGACATCCAGAAATGATTTAGATTAGTTTCACAGATGACGTGACAACGAGTGGAATTAATCTCCATCAGCTCATCGTTTTTGAAAATTGCAAGCTTGTCTGTTAACATGGAGACTTGAATTTTTAAGTATGCTTTAAAATTGCTATTTATTGGTATGCCCTTCCATCCAACATCATGGTCCTTACAGGTTCTATTGGATTTTTTTATCAGCCAAAACATTAGCCTAGTTAGTTCTCTTATCTGCATTTTTGAAGTTGAAGTTAAACATATCAAACATCCACATCATTGCTTTCTTATTATAAAAATGTGTTGCAGAAGAAAACAAATAACATAACATGATGTTAAATGAACTTCTAGTCTAGAGTACAATATTCTTTTCCTCTGTTGCTATGAATCAAAGAAGCTTCAGGTTAGTACTGTTTTCCTGTTAAATTTCCTGGTATCTGTCGGATTTCGTAGTTCTATCGATGATGGCCAGCTGTCTTGGGCCTGAGGCAGCGCAGTAGGTCTAAGTTCAGTTTCCTAGACGTAACCCTGGGGTTAATTGTAACTTCCAGGACTATGAGACATCTTGCACTTTGCGTGATCTTTGTTGATTGACCACTTCTGGAGAAAAGAGTGATAAATCTTGTCCAGTTATAAATGTCAAAAAACTCTTTTGTGTAAACCTTACTAACTGGTTAATTTCTCTTAAAATGCCTGTGATTAAACAAAAAATCGATTCATGTTTTCTGTACTTGTATAGAATTTAATTGGTAAAATCCTGTGAGTAAATATTTAGATTCTGTAAGTGTGTGCTGAATAGTGTGTGGTATCTACTGCCCACAGTCATCAGGGAAAACATGACGCCATCATCATTTAACACCAATATAATCCTTAACAATTCCAATTACACTAATATGTTTTCTACTATTTATACAATCCACAATTCTTTCTGCTTCTGCTGATATGATCAAAAGTATTCATTATCAAGGCTCCATTGCTTTCTGCAGAGCCTAATTGGGGATTCAGCAAAAGCAAGCAACATTTGATATAATAGCTTTCTCCCAAACAGGAATGGCTGCATTATGGCTTACTTTTTATATGCTCCATTCCCTCGGGTAAGGACTGAGATGTCATCATTAGTGGGCAGTAGACTCGGTCCATGCTGAGCTCTGCAGAGTGGTCAGCCAGGACTGTAGCCCAGTAACACAACAGTGTCTAGCTGTGTTTTCCTTGTCTGGGTTAGCATGTGCGCACATGACCCTAAGTCTGCTCCCGCGGAATATATTTAGGAAGCTAATGAGGAAGAAGGCTTTGTGACGACGAAGAAAAGGGCACCGCTTTCTCTTCTTCTCCTCTGGGAAAAAGAGGTGAAAAGTTGGTCTGGTCAATTTTATTAACTTGGCTGACCTTCACACAAACAATTAACATTTGCAGAAAACACGGCCCCTCCCATTAACTTGCTCATCTCCGCCTTAATCTCCAACTTCTCCACTTATTTCATGACTTCCTCTGGCAACTATAATCAAAGAGAAGTCGCAAATTAGTGGCAAACCCATATCAGGGTTTTTAGAGACAATTGCAAGGTCATGTGGATTATGCAGTAAAAAGTCATTTGGAGTCTCCTGCCATGTTGGGTAATTGGCACTCAGCGGCCCCACACTTCTTGTAAGGTCTCTGTTCTCCTCCCACTGTGTAAGGTATCCCATGATCATGTCTGTGAGCTCAAATTTGTCCTTATGAGAAAAGAGGAAAAAAGATCTCTATTAACAAAGTCTGTGTGTTGTGTACCTTTACAGAACCTGATAAAGAACCTGCCTGAGCAGAAAGAGCTGAGTGCGCTCGCGGAGCTAAAGGGCGAGTACGAGGAGCTGGTGGAGTCGGAGCAGTTCGGGATTGTGGTGAGTAACACTTCTGAAACGCACACTATCACACTATTCCTATTCACACTCATACTGTGCTGCAGTCAAACACAAAGCATCGATAGTTTAAGGTCTTAGATACAGTAACTTATTTCCAAGAATGTGTTTAAAACCAAGTAATATAAAAGACAAAATCATACCTTATAAACCCCTTATAAAAGAGCTAGTGACTTATTCTAGTTCGTTAGAATCACTACACAAAAAGATTATCCCAAAGCAATAATTAAAAGCACTTAACTTTCTTTTTTCAACAGTGCACTTCTGGTATATTCTATAGACACAGATAGCAACTCATTTTGCAAAGTGAAATGGGTCTGCAATCCCCTTGTTTCTCATTGGCTCTATGTCTAATCCACAAGAATTCAACAGACCACACTAGCTCTCTGTATAGAGCAGGCCAGGACACACAACTACTGATATAAATTTCTTCCAAAAATTTAGCTTATCTTGCTTCTTAAGAAACATTTTTACAATATACAATTGGAAAAAAGGTGCACTTCAAACCAAGCTCTGCACATCAACTTAAAATATGCACTTAAAAAAGCTTGTTTGGCAGAGATTCAGTCATCTTTTGAATAGAATTTAGCTTCAGCACCTCACTGAAAGCGCTGTTTTGACATCCCCGTGTCAAGGTTTTCTCACGATAAAAAACATACCCTTTGGCGAAAAGCTCTGTCTGTTATAAAGTTCTTTAGAAAAAGCAAACATGCGTACTCAAACCACTTGATGATGCATCTCAAACCTCACACTCATCTACGATTTGTACATTTTGAATGTTGGATGTTTTACTGTAACAAAATGAAAGAGCACATGTAAACAGGTGACTACAGTGGTGGAATATTTTCAAGGCTTAATGGTGTTCATGTTTGATGCGGCTCCTTAACAAAGGTTTGGTGAAGTTACTCTGATTTCATTGCAGGAGAAGTAGATCATCAAGCTGTCCTGACCTTTCCACCTTGTTATTACTGTAATTACGTTTTAATTAACTGTGCCTTTCATCCATTTACTAAGCGAATATCAAGTTCTCATTGAATAGCTTATCTTTTGACTTAACAAGTAATGTGCAAATGATCACAGAAGTACATTCCAACGCTTTAAATAAAAATCTTCAATTAGACCTAGGGCTGCAGATGTATCCCCATCTCAGTTGGGTTTTTTTTCCACTTTTCAAGGCTTTTTTTGTGCCTACGCCTTTGAGGGGATATAATGAAACTGGGGGCGGTGGTCTTTTCCGTGATCTCACCGATGTTGAGATGACATACCACCCCGCTGATGAAGTGGCTCCTCAACGTGAAGCTATTTAGTTCCCCCGGGAAATAAGCCACGTTGAAGCTTTTCTCTGCCAAAGCTGTCAGTGGCACATTCTCTTTCTTTGTGGTTTCTTCTTATTGTATACAAATCAGTGCACGTCCGGGTGAGGGGAATGAGAGAGGGTATTTGTGAATCTTGTGGTAGGATGGATTATTTGAGGGAAAGAGGGTTTATTTGACAGACAACTTGCCTATACACATAAATACATTTGAGCGGTAATGAAACATTATGGGCTGGATCTGAGGGTTGCCTTCAAGCACTGGATTATGCAGCAATCTGTGCAATTTGTCTGGGGCTGCTGCTTTGCCACATATCTCACAGCAAAAAACGCTATTTGTTTTAATTCCCTAACATTTTAATAGCTTTTTGATGTTTTTTTTTTTTTTTCCTGGCTCACTGGGTTTACTTTTGACTGCACCCACAAGTAGCAATATGGGTGGCTTTAACACATTAGTTCATTTTCAGATCATTAAAAAAAGCATTAACTAGAGTCAGAACATAGGAGGTCTGCTTGGTTTGTCACTTTTGGTTTGAGCACTGATGAATGGTCATTGAAACAAGTGCAAAGCTAAACTGAATTATAAATATCATCTGAGGCAGCACAGTCTCCTAAAGGATTAAATGTTTTGTAAAATAATTAAACTTTGTAGAGTATTTAATATTTGGTGATAGATTATGTGTGGCCTGGTCATTCATCAGCTTTTAGATAAAGTAAAGAGGAAAACACTTTGAAGAACTTGAGTTTATGTCAAGATTCCAGTTGCATTTGATTCTGAAAGTAAGCAGAAGAATAGTGGGAAAACGTTTTTTAAAATCAGAACTGTAATTTAACAAGTGTATAATTGCATCAAAATAACATTAAAATATATTTATAAAAAAAAAAAAATAGATATTTAACGTTCCATAGAACTCAGCAGACATGCCATTACTTCCTGTTTCTCAGATCCATAGAGGATAAACTAATCACTGCTGGGGAAGTGCATTCTTGTATGTCTTGTGTTTGTTCTTTTTACTTCCACTTATTATAGCTGCTCACATGGTCTAGAAAGAAGGAGTGTGAAGTGTGCTAATGCAAACTGCAATTTTATCCCCAGATGCTGCAAAAAACAACACATCTTAACTTATTAGAGAGAATGCCTAATGTCTGTGCACATCTTGAACAAAGGGATCATTTTGTTTCACTTGGTGCACCAGATCAACAAGCTATCATGTGGGGTTCCTCAGGGGTCCATCTTGTGACCCCTTGTATTCAGTCTTTATATGCTTCCCTTGGGGCATTTAATACAAAACAGCAATGTATCCTACCAGATCAAATAATTCTCTTCTGAAACTAGAAGACAGAACTAATCATTATTTGGCCACAAAAACAAAGGGAAGGGTCAGCAGTCTTCTCAAGTCTGCCTCTTGGATTCACGGACTCGCACTTAATTTTTTAGCAATAACATCATCAGACTTTTACTATCTTAAAAATATCAGAGGAATAAAACCAGAACAAACCAGGCTTAGAGAAAAGTTGCATGTTTTCCCAACGGGATTGCTTTTGAGCATAGATATACATTTTTTATCTGGATTTGAGAGGGATGCAAACATCTGATTAGCTGCTTCATATATTCATTTATTTCCCACTCATTCCTTTCAGATGAGTTCGGTGAAACTCCTACGGCCACGTCTCAACGGCATCCTGTTCAAGCTGACGTTCGAGGAGCAGGTGAATAATATCCGGCCCGACATCATGAATGTGACGTTCGCCTGCGAGGAAGTGAAGAAGAGCGAAGGATTTAGCAAGCTGTTGGAGCTGGTGTTACTGGTTGGCAATTACATGAACGCTGGCTCCAGGAATGCCCAGACATTTGGTTTCAACATCAGCTTCCTCTCCAAGGTAACACACTACCACTCGCTCGTCTCGCACTCGTCAAATGTGACTCACAGGAAATAAAACCCCGCTCAATCATTCACACTCCGATTCATTAAAAGGGCCTCTCTTATATCTGATTAATCACAAATCCGCTGGAAAAGATTTAATGCAACACAAATCAGAAAGATGATTAGGGATGGAGATGGAGCACCGGGGATTTGAGCCAACTTCCCCGTCCACTGCCAGATGAATCCCAGCATGCAAGAGGTGTGAAAGACAGAAACTGGCAACACACACAGCCACGGCGAGCACAACAAAGCACTCGAAAGGGATCTGCTCAGCTACACACGCAGGCAAACTTCAGGCAGCATCAGGTGGGTAGTGAGACAAGAGGCTACAGCGTTTCTCGAGCTGCATTCTCCGAGCGAAGGCGAGAGAACAAACTGACAGGTCCACCATCGGCAGCGGCGGCCTACAGCTTATCACAGTGAACACGGGCTGCAAGGCTGAATTTTAAATAGAGACTGCGCACAATATCAGCAGTTGTACTACAATTGCTGATATTGTGTTTTCCGTGTCGTCAAATGGGATCTCCAATTCGATCTTAACAGCTATAATGGTCCAGATTATTACAATAAACTATCCAAATATGGTTGAAAGACTCCTGTATTTGATCATACTGTTAAAACACACTGTTTTACTTTTTTATGGTGCAGTATCACTCAACATCACCTTGACCATTTGCCAAGTCACTTTCTGCCTACAGCTGACAAGTTTTAGTCCGATCAAAATAGGTATCGCAACAGAGTCAACTTGATGTGAACAAATCGTTTTCTGTAAGAGCCAAGTATCTTCTGTCTTGTTCATGCCTCTTTGATAAACACGAGTTTGGCTTTCAGTATAGCCAACAGTAGGTTACATTTAAACTATTTGATGTTTGAATATTTATTGAGCGGCTCACTGAGAGCTTTAAGATTTTGTTGGGGTGCTGGTGTGGGAGTCAGCTTCCCACAGGCTCTGCTCTTGGTGTGGTACGTTTTAATGTCTTTTAAATCTTGTTAAAGTGATATTCCAGGTTTTCAGTTGGTTTATATGTACTTGTATTTAGTGTCATATTTAGTAGATTTCTGTCTGTGAACTAGTCTCAGGAATGCTTATATGTAAGAAAGCTCTGTGTAGTGTAATTGTAAACTGATATTCAGTTTATTCAATTTGTTATTTTAAATGGACTTTTTATCTGACACCATATGCTCATTTACAGCTTATATACACTCAGAAATCCAGCAATCTAATTTTAAAGGCACACTATGTTGAATTCCCGGCGTAATATATTTTAACGCCCCACAACGCATAAGCTCCATTAGAGCTGACTAGAGGATATAAGCCTTTGGATAGGTCACTTTTGATTAAATACTGCTGTATTTATGATTAGTGTGTGCTGTGATGGCTGACAACTACTTGCATGCTAATTTCCCCGCTCATGTAAACAAAGGTGGAATACAGTGAAATGCAGTGTGTTTGTAGCAATGCATTGATCTCCATGTGTAGAATAAGAAAGATTTCCACAGTGTGAGGAATAGTCAAATTTTGTATGCACTTTATGCTTTTAAATATTATGAACTGGGTTTAGCATTGTGATTCCAATGTATGCCTTGTACCTGACTGCATCAGTGTGGAGTCTCAGTGGAGAGTCAGGTACCGCCTCAGGGGGCTGATTGGACCATTATTGATGGACAAGGAAAAAAGTCTGCTTTCTCACTTTAGTCAATCAAGTAAATGGCCCCCTGGGTGGCAGGTCTCGGGTACCTAATGGGCTCATCAGGGAACGGGACGTTGATGATGTGAATGAACAGCACTGGGAAGGGTACGGGCTGACCCACCTTTATCGTTCGTCTTCAGTTTTGCGCTGATGCCCCCATCCTTACAAGGACACAGAAGTCTCCTATGGGAGCCAGCCAGTATATTCTACAAAGTCAATATGAGTGCTACCTTCTCTGGTTTTTAAGAGGAACAGAGGCATTAGCATAGTTACACTAGTGTCAATACCAGCTATGTAGGATTATGTTTTAAAAGATAGTAAACATTATTCATGTTATCATACATGTTTATGAAGGGAGAAGCTGTGTGTGTGTGTGTGTGTGTGTGTGTGTGTGTGTGTGTGTGTGTGTGTGTGTGTGTGTGTGTGTGTGTGTGTGTGTGTGTGTGTGTGTGTGTGTGTGTGTGTGTGTGTGTGTGTATATATATATATATATATAGATATGATTTTAATTCAGTTGTAGTTTTGTTTAATTAAAAATGTTAACCTTATTTTTAAGCTCAATCCCATCAGCAAAAGCAAAGCAGCAGGCAATGTCCATTACCCTTATAATAAAAAAATAAACTGGTAGGTATAGAAGCCTTTGAGCTTCAACCACTTAGTGTTGAGGTCCTTTTAAAACTAGAAAAATAATACAAAAGGTATGTTTGCAAGGTTGGTACTTTCATTTATCCACCAATTATATTAATATATTAATAAATACAATTGCTGTTTTTCTTTCACCTATGTTCTTTGCCAATTGTTGTAAGATATGTGATAAAATGATGGCATATGTCACGGCCAACTGAGAGACTCAAATGGCCCTGAGCAATTTATCATTAGTTCCATTCACATCTCGATAAAGGAAATGCACTCATACATAAGGGTTGCTTAATATTTTAACAGCACATGATAATGGTCTCCAAACAGAATACACATCAGTCAGTCTATTCTGTAACATGGATTAATCTGTGCTACATTGCTTTGACCTTGCGCCTGCTTTCAAAACAGCTTTTTTTTCTTTCTTTTTTTTTGTTCAGAGAGAATTACTGGTAATGTAGGTGACATATTGCATTATAGATAACCCCATATTTACAACACCCAATTCCCACAATAGGCCTGCATCGTTTTATAGGTACCACATGTTTTCTTTTTCTTATCCACAATCATATGTAATACTACATCACACCACATTGCCCCCTTTGCTACAGCTCTATCTACACAAGTGAAATTGAGCAATCAAGGGCAGGCAATCCTTCTGTTAGCTGGAGAGGCTCTATATTCCCATTGCTTCTCTTCCCTTTATTACTTCCTCATCGTATTGTTGATTTATTTCTGATTTAGATGTACAAGTGAAACGTTGTTATCTCGTGATAAATTGTCTTACTCAGAGTGCTAAATGCATCGTACTAAGTAGTAAGAGATTTGGAACCCCGCTTCCTTTAGAAAGATCTAATAACACCCCTGTTTACAAATGGAGGCAAATTAATGAATGCTATTTTCAATGAAGAAATTAAAATTCAGAGTCACTTCACTCTATTTGCACCATTATATCACAATGGCTCATTTGTAAAAGGTGACTATGTTAATAAACACCTTTTAAATAAAGCAACTTTACTTCACTGTGTACCATCAGACAAAGTAAGAACAGTTTCCTTTGACTTCAACCCAGTTTACAAAAATCTGAGTTTAGACATGTTAAATCTGGAGCTGCTGATGCAAACTGCAGAGAAAATGGCACTTGCAGCTTGGACTTCAGCAGAAAGCCTCCTTACTTTTTTTTTTTTTTTTTACTCTACACACATTGGTGGAATTAAGCACTCAATTTTCTCGTGTTGAAACTCTGGAGTAATATTCCGGTGCCAAAACAATTAAGTTTCATTACGCTTGAGTGTGGTTATTTTGTTTGCGAGTGTAAATACCCGTGTTTTTCGAAAGAACCGCGCTAATTAAAGCTACCTCAATTACGTCTTTATACCCTACACTTTCTGAAGCTCGCATGAGTAGCAGAACAGTTTACCGACAGTTTTAGTTCACCATGTAAGAAGTCTGTTTATAAGCTGGTGTCTATCCACACACTAGTCACACATTGCTGATGAGAATCACCTTGCAATGATGATACACTTGCAGTTTCAACGGACCACATTGTTTTGATACTTAAACCGGTGCACTCACCTCAGTCTGGGCACTGCATTAGTTCAGGTTAGTGACAAAGGACACACCATCACAAAGCACTCAGATCATATAGAGTGTAAAGCCTGAAGGTGCAACGGACAGTTCAAAGATAACTTTATCAGATGTATTGTTTCAGAGAACGTTTCTTTTGTTCGCGGCCCTTCAACCCTCATTTTTTTTTTTTGTCATTTGTTTAATATTAATCACAGTGAGCAGATGAAATCGACAGAGCCAAAGAAGCACTTTAATGACAGTTTGGGGTACTATCAACAAATTAAAAATTAAAATCCATGAAATTAAATTGTGATTTCCCATTGTGAGCAAATGATTGATCCTTATCTAATGAAAGTCGCGTGTGCTGTTGTTTTTATGGTTGTACGTGGGTGTGCCTGTGATTGTTTCAGTTCATCTCGGCGAACGTGGCGGCGTCTGCGTGCGTGGCGTGTCACATGCACATGTGTGGGCATGTCCAACTGCAGGCTGTTTACAGCACAGATATTATCAGTATGAGTACACATAAGTGGGTTGTGCTAATTAGCTTTCCCAGCGTGCTATTCGAACAGCATGGCAATCACGGTGGGGATGAATATGGAACAAGTTTCCTATGCGCCGACTTCTGTGTGTGTGTGTATGTGTGTGTGAGTGTGTGTGTGTGTGTTTGTGTGAGTGTGCGAGTGCCGACACTTGGCAAACGTGGAGCGGCACTTGCTCTGAAACTTCACGCAGCACTGCTCGGCTCGGCGCTCTTTTATTCTCTGGAGAGCGCCTTCATTTTGTGCTGTTGTGTTTGTTCAGCTGTAATTGTATTTGGAGGTGTCATTTCTCTCATTACAAAACATTTAAAGCTCAACTCATTTTTAATTGAGAGTGACGCACAGAGGTGTGAGCAGACGACTATTTTAAGATATTCGCCGAGCGCTGCTGAAAAAAGATGAATAGAGTGATTTTGTTTGGTTCATTTGTTTGGTTCACTCCGTATGTTTTCATTACAATAGCATTATGTAACATTCACATTACAAATACATAGCCAAAAATGATCCTAAATATATGTAACCTAAAATGACATGAAAAAGGAAAAAAAAACACCTCTTTTAATAAAAGTATAGTGTAGCCTGGCTTGCCAAATCCATCTATTGTTTTTCTGATTGGTTGTAAGTTTTTTTTAAATGACTCCAGTCCAGAGACAGTTTATTCTGTGGGTGTTGCTACTGCCCCCTGAATTCTGAATGGTTTTACATCTATCCAGTTGCATTCAGAGGTCATTTATTCTGCGTCCATTTGTATTGCTCCTTGGAAATTAAGCTCAAATCGAGAGGGAACAGACTAATTCTTAACTCACCAAATATTTAAACTTTGTAACTAACATTGCAAGTTGTCACAATGTTGTTTCAGACATAGTCCTTTACTGAGAGTAAATTTGGAAAATGTATGTAGTTTTGCTTTAATTATGAGAGTTCTTGATAACTGCAATGATTGACTGCTTCCTACTCTGACATAAAAAACATTAAAGTCATATTAAAGACCAACTTCTACATGCAGATCTGTATTGCCTATTCAAAAGTCAACATTTTGGACAAAAAATAACAATTCACCTCCTTTTGTCTTCCTTCTTTTGTAGCTCCGAGACACTAAATCCATCGGCCAGAACACAACACTGCTTCATTTTCTGGCGGAAAAGTGTGAAGATAATTACGCAGAGATTTTGAGGTTTCCTGATGAACTGGAACACGTGGATAACGCCAGTAAAGGTACGTCTTATGCTGCTTATACAACCAAACACACTCAAAGGTTACACTTACATTATGCGTATCACCAAGGTCACTACTGTTTGCACTGCTGGTTCCCATTTTGCTGTGGATTATACCCATTTATAAATTAATTCAGTTTGGTTTGCATTGTCCTCGGCTTGACTTATCCGTCCCTTCCCTTGATGTTTGCTCGTGCTCTCTCCATGTGACAGAAATAGAGTTAGAGTCTGTCAATAAACTAATTTCACTCTAATTCTATTCTCAAGCATTTGGTGGAATCCCTGCAGGCTTATTTACTTTGTTAGTCTCTAATTGGTTATTTAATCTAATTCCACTAATTATGCACTTGACTGAAGCTGCCAGCCATTGTGTAAGTGGACTGAATAATCTTCAATCACTATATATATGTAGATTTCTTTATTCCTTCATTGAAATGTCATCAACTTTGTCAGTTTGCGGAAATGAATTATTCAAGGAGAAGACAGTTAATTGAGTGAGACAAGTAAATAAATGTGTCTTGTGAAAACCCCCGAGGAACGGTTTGAAGAGTATAGAGGCAAAGAAGGCAATTTGGTTTAAGGCACCGTCGAGCAAACAACAAAAACAAGCTTCAAAAATACTGTTACAGGTTAGGACTTGTTATGTTAAGTCAATATTAGGGTTGTCACGGCTCTGACCCATAATCAAAATACCAAGTCACTAGTCGCAACTGATCATTATTATCAAAGAGGACACACCATGACATTTAAAATTCAACTCAATCATGAATTTGGTGAATCATGACACCCCAAGGCAGTCTGTATGAGTAGTTCTTTGGGATACTAATTTGAAGTATGAAGTATTTGCAGAATTGTATTGCTATATTATTTTTGTCCAATTGTAAATCGGCTCATTTTATGCTTTACTCTGATTCCCACTCTTCTTCACAGACATGCAAAGCCAACATCTCGCGGTGAGAAGGTCACGCTTTAACAGGGCATTTCATATTTTGCACTTTACTACCACAAAGAGACTCCATTCTATATATCCGAACTGATTTATTTTTATATGAAACGCCGACTCGCTGCTCTCTCTGATATTCAGATTAAATATGCGATGGAATAATGCAGTTCACTTTGTATTGAACATTTTTTCTCACATTATACGGGCCAGATCTTTGTAAGGCGGCCCTTTCACATTAACCCACTCTACAGGCTAACATAAAGTTGTTAGAATTGCACAAAACATTCTCTTTTGAGTCAAACTAGCCGGCCAGACTCATAGTTACATGATGTTTTTCATCAGCTAGTGACTATTATGCCTGGGTTGGAGCAGGCTATGGTTTGTTAGCTTTGGTCTTTTTGCTTACAGACTGCAGTTCTTTCAAAAAGTAAAAGCATTGTATAATCTTCAACATAAATATCAGATTGCATTTAGCTGATATTAAAAGTCCTGTTAATATCCAAAACGCACCTCTGTGTAGATCTTGAGTCTGTGTTTTCAGTGGCTGATTGTCAGAGGTGTGTTACAAGGGGGATTGTGACAGTGATGAGCAGGATTAAACGTAATCAAAAGGCCATCTTTGGTTGGAAGCTGTCCAATTATTGATAAGTGCAATCAGGCTTGGGTAATTTCCCATCAAAATAATCATTTTCCAGCCTTGATTGGCTGCTTTTAGTTCTTGCCGTGAACAATTTCCCCCAAGAGAATGGATTTGGACTTAGTTTAGTCTCATTGTGGGCACAGCTGTAATTCAACACTGATTCTTTGTAAAGTGGTGTGTATTACAGTAATTAGGCATTTCTGTCATATCAGAAGCTTATAATTGATGATACGCTTGCTTTTCTCTGAAACAAGAAATAAACATAATTTTTTCCTTGTTGTGCATACCTTTCTAACATATTCTAGAAGGATTGTATTAAAATAGATTTGAGATACAAGTTTCACAGTGTTAATGGCTGGTGTTATTTTACTGTGAACTTAGAAGCAAGAAGACTTTTTTTTAGTTCCCTGTGTCTGCTTCTCAGTTGTTACTTTAATTGTCCCTGGCCTTAAGGTCACTAATGGGGAAAGTGCAGAGGCGTAATGTTCCCAAAAGCCCAGGAGGCTCCATAAGAAGTCAAGCAGGGGTCTGCACCATGGCACGTTTCCCAAATGAGAGCAGTTGTCGGGACACATGTTTGTCTGATCTGTTGTTCCGCAACATGAGGCACACACACTCCATCAACGTCCAGGTACTGTGTGACTCCCCAACCCTAATTACCAATGTTGTGGCTAAATACCCAGAGTCTATTCACACTGGCCTCGTTTTCCAAAATAACTCCTGTTTTTGTGACACTGTTGCCAGGCAGTATCAAACATGTAAAAACTATTTGTTTTACTGCTGATGAATTAGAATTTCAAGCTTGTTTTCATATCACCATTTCAGTTGCTTTGGAAAATACTGTTATTATGGCATTATTTTTTTTCCCACATAATTCTGTTTCTGATCATAGCTTCATACCACATTATACGTTGGTCCTTTGTTGTTTAATTGTTTATTTCAGCCTTTCAATTTAATAACATTACACTGATTCACAAAACTCAATCTCAAGGCTTACAGGTCAGTTTCGGTAAGTTAGATATTTATTTGTTGTGGTCAGAAAAAAGGTCTACAAAGTCCCAAAGCTGTAATATGGTACAGGATTTTTCTCCCAAGATTGTAATTCCCTTAGCTTTAAAAACTGCTGGGTGGAGTTAGATTTCGTGATGTCACAAATCACTCTAGCCCAGACCCTTACTTTATTGATCTATGTAAGCCATCTTTATTAAAAGCCAACAATATGGGTATTAGGAAAAGAAGACGGTAGGGACATTTAACAACAATTAACTACTTGAGCAAAAAAAGATACTGCAGCAAAGGTAACTCAAATCATTACCACAGTAAGTCTGAACAGAATAATGACATAATAAGCACATTTTGCAATCTATATTTTAAAATGTCTTCATAACAGCACTTGTCCATCTATGCATGTATTCAGGCTATTTTACCATAAATGATATCTTTGTCTCTTTAATTTAACCTAAACTAAGTATTCCCAGATAATTGCCTGGTATTGGAGAGTGGAGGTAGAGGTTAACACTGGCTAATGCAGTCCATCTCTCTGACATTCCCCCTGGAGAGTCCTTCTATCTCATAGGATTGAGCTATTACTAAAGCCTACATGTGTCAAGGTCAGTTTTAATTAAAATTTACAGAATTATGTAAGAATACCAGGTCAGTAATCTTGTCATCCACATAACACCTGTCAAACTGTAGAACATGGCTAATTTCCACAAAAAACTACTGGTTATTTTAATGCATTATAAAGCTAAATGAAATACTAAAATTATTAGTTGTACCATTGTCACATACAGCATGCATTATGTTTAAGCAGCTAGCCACCAGTCTGCTAACTTTGTGTCTTCTAACTAAACCTACAGAGGTAAGGGAATTTAATGGAGCTACAGCCCCAGAGGATCTATTTTGAGTCAGGGTTGATGTCTGGAAGATCCCCGCCATGTTTGCGTTACTCTTTTCCTCTGCCATCTCTGCCTTCATTACTGGCTTTCCATCTAAGCACGGCCATATTTCATCGTTCTGTCCTCTCAGCCCCCTCTCCGGCGCAGAGGATCGGTAGCTCCTGCCGAAGCCACGTCATGTCGGATGTCTGCTGATAAATTGCTTGCAGAAGTGAAGGATTTGAAGGAGTTGTTGGTGGTTCAAAGGGGCTCAGTCCTCCTCATTGCTAATGCTCCTCTCCTTTACCGTCCAAATGACTGGACACACCCACTGGCACACCATTATCGCCGCTACATCCTGCATGTGCTGATACACACACTTAGATTGCCTCGAGTTATTCATTATGTCCAGGACTAGCATTAGTTGCAGTGGATCTTTGGCATTTTGATTTTTTACACACTGGCTAAGTTCAAGAGATACTCCTGCACCTTTTATAACAATTTTGAATAAATCTCCTGCCAGCACTCTTTTATCAAGTGTACTTACTTTGGCTTTAAAAAAAAAAGGCTTTAAAAATAGAATTCTTCTTTTTTTTAACTTATTTAACAACTTGAAGGAAATACATACAGATTGAACTGTGTAGGAAATGTTCAAATGTGAGCCAGATCTATACCTAAGGTGCATCTGCTTCCTATCATAAGTACGAAAGCAGATATAGAGAGTGTAATCATTTGAAATGTAGTTATAGCATCTACTATTTTTATACCCCTGACCTCATAGTAATAGCAGCAGCAAAGCCTTGAGAGAAGTGTCATTGGCCAATTTGCCTTGTTAAATCCCCCCCAGAGATGAATGTGTGGGGCCTGACAATAGGAGCTAAGTCTGTGTGGTGATTCCACTCAATCAGTGGCGCGCTGACAATCTGTCTTGACAATCCGGGAAAAGAGGAAATATGACACAAATGTTCTCATAAATCTATTTAGTATAAGGCATAGCCAAGGGCAAAGTACTTTGGAGGCTGCAAGAGAGAAAATGGAGAATGAGGGGGGGAAAGATGAACTCCGAGGATATTAATACCGCTGTGAATATATCTATTATCCACATTCATTTCAAGGCACTGCAGCATAATAAAGCAGTGCCCATTTCCCATTTAAAGTCCTAGCAGTACTTGGCTCTGTATTACGTAGACAAAATGCCTTTTTGGATGCAGTGGAACACAGAGGGGATCATTTGTCTTTTCTTCTAGAGTTGCAAGGAATCGTGGGTTTGGGAGAAAATTCTATGGAGCCAGTCAAGGAAGGTTATCTTACAAAATTCACACACAATAGCTCCTGGAGGGACAAGCGTAATTACGGTAAAAAGCACTAGTGTTTGTTTATTTATGAAGTGGTGTATTTCCACTTCGGGCAAGCTTTATCAAACTTTGCCACAGAGTGCACATAACCTCAGCGCTAGGTTGCAGGACTGAGCCACCGGTGCTGCACTGACTCTAAACATACTAGCAGAAAAACACTGGTGCGGCTTTGTCTCAGTATGTGCTTCAGAGGATTTATACCTTTTGAACAAGTGTGGAAAGACATAAGAGATTGGAGCTCAGTGTTGCTTCCTATCCAATCGAAGTGAGATTAAGAGGACTACAAGGAAGAGGAGGTACAGCTCCAATCCAGGTGTGGAAAGTTGGTAGAGGCTCACTGCATCCAACTGAATGGGTCACTGTTTTGAAGGAAAGACAATTCATTTACCTGTCCTGTTTAAAGGCCAAACGTCATGGATCTTATTTTGACTATGCACAAAGCATAGAGCGATATGTTGAAGCACCAAGAATAAAGTCTATTAGAACCTAGCTCATGTAGCATTAACTGTAACTGCTTCTAATGGGACAAAAACTTACAGATGCACTAGTGTTCACAAGTCTTTATATTTACCAATCATATAGTTATTAAATATATAAACCAGCCATCTGTTTCAGAAATAAAATGTTTACGTATCTTATTTTCATTCAGATAGACCGGACGTTTTCTTCTAGTGATTACTGAGCTATGTGGTCCATGTAAATATGTCTGATCAAGCATTCAACTTTTCTATTTCTACCTAGACGACAGGGCTTCAAATATAGAACTACATAATCAAGGCTTTCCATTTTTAATAATATAAAATTAAAGAAAATGTCTGCCTCCATACCTTCATATTTATATCGGATATTATACATGGCCACTGTTACACGCTAACAGTGTACCATTAGTCAGTGTAGAAACAGAAACCATTTTCTCAGCAGTTGTTTAAGGTCTACTCATCCCTGGCTGGAGAAAGTAATAGCGGTGGATCAGCAAGGCCAGCAGTGTAAATGGACAGTCTGTCATGGAGAATATTAGGAACAGGAAACAGACCTGTCTGACTCCATCAGCTCTGGATGAGTGATGAGCTCTAGAGACTCTTGCTTTTTTTTGTTGCTGTTTTTAAGAAACTCCGTTCACAGCGGATGAGTGGTTCATTGTCAGACCAAAACAACTATCTGCCTCGGCTTTCTTTTCCCTCTCTGTGTCCATCCCTCTATCCCTCCACCTCTGATTTCTTCTCCTCACCACTTTGGCCGGCCTGTATAAATGTAGACAGAGATAGACACATGCAGGGAGGCCAGCAGCCCTACTTAGCATCAGGCTTCAGTCTGTGACAGCAGATTTCAATGAGGGCTGACAATGGGACCAGGAATGAGAATAATGCTGTTTGCCAGCCTGGAAATTCAGCCTGTCACAGTAGACCATTTCCCATGCTGGGAGTGTGCAGCGCTGAGGTGAGCAAGGAAGCCCCATTTCTGATGCTGCTCAGTTATTCTCCACTAACTTGTGACTACAGAACTGATCCTTTTTTCCGTGAAGCCATGTAATTGTAAAAGTTATAAAACATAAGCTGTTAGCCTAAATGTTTTCTGCATTAAAACACTGACCAGTTTGAAGTCAAGCTGAATAGCAGGCAGCGCTTGAACTGAAGACCTGGCTGAAGCAAATCTCGTGTCATCATGTATTAGAGTATATCAGTACTATACATTTGGCTACCATAAATGTGACAACACTGAGCATGTTGATACTACCCGGCAATGCAAAGTAATGCATGCTTTCCTTCAGAATCAAATTTCAATTTGGGATATGCATTTTTTTAAACATTTACCAGGGCTGTTAAAAGAAATAAATAGTTTGACTTGCCAGAGCGACAAACAAACAAACTCTGAGGCTTGTTGATGCTTCTGACTTCTACATTATAAGGTAGGTTTTAAGATAAGGGGTGCTGCCTGATTGTTGCATTGTGTGGCTCTAATAAGATATTTAAATATGTAGAAGGTGCTCGTGTCTAATCATCACATTTTTAATAATATTTTTTAGCCACATTTGAATATTTTATCAGAATGTCTCTGCATTATCACATCCTCTGGTAGAATTATCCAATACCTTGCAAGCCCTCAGCTACATTTATTATTGTATTATTATGACTTCAATAATACAAGCTATATAAAATGTCTGCTTGACAAAGGCTGTTATAGGCACTGACATTTTGCTCAGAGATTCTTTTAGATTGCTGGAGTCCTTGACACCTGACAATGCTCAGGACATTATCACAAAGCTTGACATAATCGCATTGTGCCGTAAGAAAAGCGGGTAACACAAAGAGAGTGAAGGAGTGCTTTTAACTTGTCGTCGAATCGAGCAACAGAGCTGCTGTATTTGTGAACTCGAGCAGTCACGAAAGGACATCAGGGAACTTTGAAGTTGTATTCACACAGACTTGTAATAGCGTGGCTGTCAGGTGAGTCTGATAAGTGAGATAATGGCGAGGATTGTTGTACAAATGAGCAGGAAATTGAGTTTTCTCTGAGGTGATCCCTGCATCTTCCCGATAAGGCCCCGTTGAAGTGTTACAATAACAACTGCAGGGATCTGTAATATTGACTGACTGACAGAGCATAATCTACAATACGATAGGCCTCCATGTGAGGGATTTATGTTGTGTGCATATACTATAGTTTTGTTGAGAGATTTTTTTATTAAAAAGGTTAACTGCCAAATGGACACCTACAAGAACAAAACAGCTCTTTTTGAGCATGAAAAATTGTGAATTGGATACAAGTTATGTTGTTTTCTTGTGTTACTTTGTCTTTGAATTTGCCTCATAAATGTGATGTGTACTGCTCAGCTTTCTTGATACCTGATATGTTAAAGCAGAAATATCTTTGTTTCAGTGTGTTGTCAGTACAAGCTTTAATAGCAATTTGGCCAAAAGCCCATATGGTCCTATACTGATTTTGTTCTGGCTCAATCTTCAGCCTCTCGCTCTTCTTTAGAGGAGGATTTACCCTTTTTCATATTCGAATAAGTGGTAAGACGTCAAAGTTTTTAAATGTTGCTTCAGTATGATGGCTCTGTCTACACACAGCGCAGTGGAAATGCTAGCATCTTCAGGGGATTCCCTTCCAAAACCTGATTTGTATCATACAACTCAGTAGATTCATGCCTTAAGTTGACCCATGGTCCTCATGAACCATTGTCATTCTGCCTAATATTTACATGTTCAATGATAACATTATAAAACAACAGCCCCACCAGTCATCTTTATTCCTTTAATCTTCTACACAAAGAATTAGTCTGATCCCTGATGACTCAAGTTTGATTTCCACAGAAACAAACCACAGAAACAAAGCCCGCCTTATTTTAGATAAATTGGTCAGGTAGGGTAGATTTTCTTGAATGGGTAGTCTAGACTCTGGCTAGTCACACTAACATACCGCTAAAACTGAATGAGTGCGTCATGCAACACATAACATCTCGGGATTGAGAACTCCTTTATTCATTTGGTGCTATTGTCTTATAATGGCCACGATATCCAGGCTTCTTCTACATTTACTAATTCAAACTCGGGCTCTCTGTTTTCATAGATAATGGAATATGCTCACCTTTGCAATGTTTAACAAAACAAAATGCTGCACATATTGTGTCATTATATGTTATCTGATGGCTATTAACTCTAGTGCTCTGCAACCAACGCAGGCTTTGGTAAATGGAAAATCGAAAGCGTGTACAGTATATAGTGCTTTTATCTAAAGTGCTGGACAATTTACCTATCAGTCACCCATTTCCACGTACATTCACACACTGATGGCTGTGGAGCTGCCAATGCAGGGTGCTGGCCTGCTCAGCAACAATAAATGAGGGTTCATTGCCTTGCCCTGTGTACACTTCAGCGTATGTGCAGGAGGGCAAGGCATTGATCCACCATCCCTGTGTTTAGTGGAGGACCTGCTCCTCCTCCGTAGTAACACCTGCACCTTTTTATGTGCTGTAAAATTTTTATTGGCCTGGTGACATTGCACAAATAAGCAGAGAGTTTGGAGCTCTTATCCCTTGTGACAATCACTGGAGTGTTCGTGCCTGTCGCTTTCTACAGACAAGCCACTCTGTTCCGCGGAGAAAAATACACATCATCGCAGACATGATATTTACCCAGCTATTTACTCCAACAGATCATTTACAGACTAGGTGGTCATTGCGGTAAAGTGCTTGTGTTTTTATTCCTCATTCCTTCCCACAGCCTGCGCTCCTATTGACCACAGCCTCAGAGAACGTGTCTGTGGCTCAAATGCTGTCATAAGAATCTGGACGGTTCCTTGCCAGCCCTCGCATGTCACTGGGTGTGAGAATTGATTTTGGATACTAAATTGGGTCATTTTTATCATGGCCTGTCATCAATATATAATTTAAAAGCAGGCCTGAGGCGAGCATCGCGGTGCTGCTCATCGGAGGTTTATAAGGCCCATGGGGGTAGGCTCCCCACGTGCCCCTTTCAGTTAAGACATGCCACTATGTGTGAAGATTCATCCCACCATCCATCAGCTGTGATTTATGCTCCCAGAGGAACAAAGATACAGCACATAGCATCGACATTTACAACCTGTATTGATGCATTTTAAATGGCTCTCTGGCTTTTACAGAATCTGATGAAATCATATCTGAATCTATCAGAAAAACTTGTTGCCATTTTGCCTTATATATATATGTTTTGTTGTGTATATTACTCTTGTCACTGGAATGTGCACTGTCTGACTGCAAAGTTATGTAGGCGACACAACCAAACCTATAAATATGTTTATGGTTCCAAAAAAAGTGGAACCTAGTGTAAACATCCTATTTCTATTTTCTGTTACAAAGAATTAAGTGACTCTGGGTGCAATAGAATCCATACCATCAACCAAGAAGACGACCAATCAGAGAAACAACACATTCCAGAAATCCTGTCCTATTTTGGATAAATAAGTACATTTGTACCAACAGGAGCTGTGAAAGACGCTGTGAAAGGATGGGATTCTAGATATATGCCAGGTCGTAGAAAGAAAATGGGTATGGCTGGCCAGACTTGTTTGTGGAAAACAACAATGTGCTATATTGTGCTGTATACACAATGCCAGTTTCAGTGTGAATCTGAAATGCTTTACTGTTGCCATTTTGACTATTATTTGACTATTAATATCGAGTATCCAAGTTTTTCAACAGTGCAAATGCATCAAAGCTGATGTTTGTAAGTAAAGGTTTTATAGAGTAAAATCCTAACAAAAACAAAAGTGTTGCTCAAAAGAGTTGTTTCTGTAGAGTACATTTGCTCAGACTTAGGAAAAGATTTACTGTAACCAAAGAATTTCATGTCTCATATGGTTCTCAATCAAGCGTGCTTTTTCAGACTCCTACCTCTGTTGAGTTTACAGCAGCCTAACTTCAGAAACTGCTTTCATTGAGTGGTACGGATCATTCCATGTTTGTTCTCCCCTTGTGATGTAAATGATCTGCTCTAATTTTCTCCTCAGGCTTTCTAGAGTGAGTTTAATTTAGCAGCCCAAGCCTTTATTTCCCAAATAAATCTAACAGGTCCTGACTGTGACCTTTCTCTTACATGTTGATCATTTGCATTTCCCTCCTCCTGTTTTTGCCCCCTGTACTGTGATACCGAGGCACACTGTGTGATCCATATTCAAATATTATTTAAATGAGCTGCACCACATTTGCATCTGAAATTGAGGATTTGAAGCCGGGTCGTCTGCATACTGATCCGAGGGACAACCTTCATTGAGACGAGGCTTGATATGGCAAATAAATGGGACAGGGTATTAATAATTGTCATGGAACAAGTGGTCTGTATTGCACACAGCCGCAACAATGTTTTTGTAATGAATGTGATATCATTCTCAAGTCTTTTCAGCTCAGGGAATGATTATAGTCTCCTCAAATAGAGAGAATGCACCAAGGTTATAAGATGGCGACTTGTTCACACACCCAAAACCCTATTATGTTTGCACTCAGGAAAGAAACCAAGTGTGCAAATATTACTGTTTTACTGTATTAGTTCTCTTCCAAGGAGCAGAAATAATTATAAAAATTTCATTTTTGGTAGAATAGCTGTCGTCTCAGTTGCACTTTGAGCTCAAACTAACTATACCACAGCTCATTTTACAATATGTAATAATCAAAGGAATATGATATAGTCACGATACAATATAATGGAGCGTTATCAGGTTGCTCATAAAATACATAACAAGATTGTTGTCTCTATTTTCAGAAGCTCTATACTCAGATTGTATCATATCGTAGTATCATAGTATCATAGTCTATTTGATTAGATCCTTTTTAAGTATTTATTATTTGTATAATAAGTCGTGAAGTTGGTTTGAATTGTGATTCTATGCTTTAGTAAAGGTTATGTGGCCAGCAGAGTGACATGGATCTGAAATCCCTTTCCTTCAAATATGATGAGCTTAATGTGATGCTTTGTTTTCTAGACTGGTTATATGTTAATCTAAGTGTGTCCAGAGCCTGTCTGTTGATACTGCCTCCACATCCAACTTGAATTGAGACTAGACTCACTCTTTGAATAGAAAAGAAAAAAAGAATTGGGATGACTGGCCAGGCTAACTTTAAGTTGTAAAACATAAAAAACAAACAGCAGCAAACTGTAAAATTCTGAACACACAACACAACTTGTTCCATTTTGGGTACGCTGCCAAAGTTGTACTCAATTACTGGATCATTTAGAGGTTCCTATCTCTAAATGATCTAGTAATAGTTGTTGGATAGTTTTTAAACTGGTACCCATCTACTCTTTTGCCACTGTAAGCAGATGTGCTGAAAGGTCAATACAGATCATGTTTGACATAGTGACACAAAAATTGTATATGGTTTGCATTTCATTTCAGGCCTTGATAGCGAAACAAAGCCAGTCTACTGCAAAAATAGTCCCAAAATGTTTTTCTCAGTTTGATGCGAGCCATAATTCAGGTGTCTTAGTGTCCCTAGTTTTCCTCTCTTTTGCCTTGACATGACGTACCAGCTGAGACCTGCTCTTTACAGAAAGGTCTGTTTTTATTCCACCGACTGAAGCAGAGGTAAGGAGGGACAGAATCGATTGTTGCGGGCCAAATTGAACCTGTGTTGAGCTGCAGGCAGCTGCGAGATAAAGCCTCTGACGCTGTCTGCTGTGTTTATCATCAGGTGGCCTTTTCTGTGTGTGCTATGCTGCGATTTTGATGTGTTAAGTCATAATAGGGGAGCCACCATTCTTTGGAGGGGCTGCCAATAAAATCGCAGACAGAGGGGATTATGTTTCATGTCAGCCCATTATTGTCTCCACCTTCCTTTACACTTTTCTTCACCTGGAGAGCCATCTGCCTCAGCTTTTATCCAGCTTTGTTGCCACACTTTTCAGAAGTAAAGTTGTAGGTGCAATGTTTTGTTTGCTTTAATTGAATCGTTCCTCTTCTGTGTCTACGGAATCCATTTATATTCATATTCATATTCATACGTTTGTTTTAAGAGGCTTCTTCATCAGGGTTGAGTTTAATTCTTCACAAACACAATGATATTGAGTATTGTTTCATGTCCTTTGCTGCCTTTTTACCATAACAACAAATCAAAGAAATTCAAGAGGTTATAATTACCTGCCACCGTGCAGCCATCCAGCCCACAGCTCTATGTGAGACCTATCACCATGGCTGTTGGCTGAAATTACCTTTGCTCGCTTCATTTACCCAAAAATATCACTGAGCCAAGCCAGCTGCTTTTAAATGTTTATCTGACCATTTTATTTTCAAATTGACATTGTAAGATCCTTTATTCTGACTCATGGTTTTATATAGACATTTAATCACGCAGCTTTAGTCATCTCAACAGTAGACACATCATTCAGTTTTATTGCCTACGACAGTGTTCCCAGCCAAGCTTCCTCTCTGCACCAAAAGAGACACAATTTGCCACCGTCAGTGTGCTACAGCCTTGGCAGGATGCTCAGACTGTGTGTTTTGGTCTACCTTGGACTCCAATATGCCCCGACACCACAGTCTCTCCAGGCGAGTGTGACCCGTCCTTGCGGTTTTCCTCTCCGGTTCCAGCGCGTCTTGTCTTACCTTATGTTGCGCGCCCACAACAAATTCAGCGGAGCGAGCTAACAGTGTTGCAGCGGCCGTTATCAGCGAGATACTGCCCACCTGTTACCGTGCAGCCAATTAGGCAAACCCATTAGCGGGAAACGACAATGGCTTAAGGATTTTTATGGCTACATATGAAACTGTCTACTTGAAGACAAATGAGGATTATCCCATCTTTCATGCCTTTGGGCTAGTTTTCTGAGGTTTGTCTAATCAAAAGCGAACATCCCGGAACTGCTAAGGCATGCTGCAAAAATTTTCATTTTGGGGAAAAAAAAAGCCACCACTTCTTGGTATAAAAGGCTACCAAGGCCAAACTTCTCAGTGTTCTTGTATGAATTATAAAGCAGGAGTAAAAAAGCCACAACATGCTCTGTCAGGGGAGGGCCTAAATTTGACTGTGGATAAAAAGCAGGATGGACATTAACCACATGCCTCCGGTCAGACCTCAGGCCTGTCTGTCAGGTTTTATGAGCGGCTTTTGTCCTACTTTAGCTTCAAGTGCTGGCCACCTGCAGTCGACATTGACAGGGAAAGGCCACGTATACACAAGCGAGAGAGCCCTCAGCATAATAACAGTATGATTTCCCTCTCCAGCCATACAGTATGAAAACAGCAGGCTCCTGTAACCCTACTTACCCGTTCAGCAATTGTCATGGCAACTATGTCCCTTTTAAGTGATTTACGATTCAATTATATGCAAGTGAATGTTCACCGACTTAACCTGACTCTTTAGAGGACGATGTACTTTTTGCTCTCGCGACCGGCAACGCACTGAGTGGGCTTCGTTTTTGGAGCTTTAACCCTTCCATATCACACAAGCAGGACTGTCGATACACATTTATACTGAAATACTCAATCATTTTGTAATGTTGCATTCATATTCCTTTAAAGCTGTATTACCCAAAAACTTCTCATGCCCTTGCTGTTATTTTATTTTTAAAAAAGTACATTTGAACCAATGATCCCTTTCATTCATTTATTCAACAACATTTCCCTCCATCAGGCCTGTATTTTGATGTGGAGTTATGGTGTCAGGATGCTTTTCTTAATCCTGATTGGAGGCATCTTGGAGGCAGCACTTGCATGTATTAAAAGCGTCCTCATACCTGATGAAGATGGACCAAATGTTGTTGAATAAATAAATTCAGGAAGTTTGATGCTGTGTGCTGGACTTTTTTGATTTCTCAAAGATAAAACATCCCAATAATCTTTTCATTTTTATTCTAAAATCCTTTGATTTTTGGGTGCACATTTTACAATCCACAGTCAAAAGTTAGCACTAAACTTTATTGCCCCAAGACAGCATAAAATGTACAGGCCTCTAGCAAAAATAATTTCATAATAATAATTACCTCAGGATACATTTTGCAAACATTGTTTCTAAGGGTTACAATTTCATTTGCTCAGTGACCCATATTCATGGAGTAATAGTGTTATTTCAGGGCAATGACAGCATGCAGGGAAGCCTAAAGCTGTTGGTTATTACAATAGGCTGATAGGCTGTAAGCTATAACCCCTTAAGTCATGTCTAAATGGGAGCAGACAATAAATCTGCCGAGGGCCACGAGATAACTGCACAAACACCCGAGTACTGTATGTCTTTTGCAGTTAGTCCCCTAATGTTTTACCAGCCCTATGGCAGAACCAGAAACAGCCCTCCCATAGGAAAGGGCTAGGCTATTAGCTCAAGGCAAACCAGTGCCATTTTTGGATTTGTTTTTTGGTGGTTAAGTGGTTCTAGTGGTTTGGAGAAATTGTAACTACACTGTGCATGTTGTCTTTTGCATACTGGTCTTGCTTTGACTTAAACTACTGGCTTGGTGTTTTTTTCTATTGAATACTGACACACTTTTATGCTTATGACGAATTGTGGCCTTTCTCGTGTATGCACCTGTTACGCTACAGGTGTTGAAAGAACATCCTCATCTCTATATCGTGGGTGTCTTTATTGACAAACAGCGAGGCAGATTTACTGTACCGCATTGCAGAGACTTGTTTTAATAAAATGCCGAGTGACATACATTATTATTTTAAACATGGCTAGAGGCGGTATGTTTGCATGTTGTCAATATATATTACCTCACATATAACAAAAACAAACACATGGACTTAAATATGTTATTAAAGTTTTAATCAAATCAGAATCATTCGAGAATACATGTTATTAACTTGTTTGTACCCAACAGCAAGTTAAATAAAAGTACGCTAAAGGAATTGTGTTAATATATTTTCCTATTTTTGAGCACACAATGAAAATATATCCTTACTTTAATATCGATTTGCAAACAGCATTGAAGTGTGCTGCATGCAATTCCTGCTAGTCCTCATACATTCTTTATGTACATTTCCTGCATGTATGTTCAACCATATTTTAATAGTAACCCATTTTGTCTGCACAGAAAAGCCACAGTTGAACATTTCTCCACTTTGGCAGAGACCTATACAACAGACAGCAAACACTGCACTAGTCTTCATTAGCTTTGTACCCAGTAGCAGCTTTAAAAGCACCAAAAATGGTTTCTTGTGTTGTTTGATCCTTGCTGTCTCTGCAGGAGATGGCATGTGTGTTTTTTCTCCACAGTGCCACCCGGGAATCCACATGAGCTGTGTTTAAAGAATAAACACTTGGAATTAGAGTCAAATCTGTTCTTTTTCACGTACCCACTATATGTTTATGTGCATATGCTTCCACTTGTGGGCTTATGCATCACGGCTCTCACTGATAAAGTCTTCCTCGGCGTGTCTCACGGTGATTAATGTAAGAGGCTGATTGTCTTATATTGTTTCGGTAAAAGCCAATCACTTCTTTGTTTCTATGTGTCTTGGTCATGCCACATATATCACAGTCCTGGATTGCTCTCAATGCTATATTAAGCTACTCTGCATTGGCGGCGGCGGCGGCGGTGGGGGCTGTAAAAACAAGAAAATCAGCCAGTTAATTCATCTCCCAGCTCGAAAGTCTCATTACACTGCTGATGAGTTTAAGGATTGCCTGAGGTGGAAAGGGGCTGTGTTTATGGCTCGGCAGTCGTGCGTACCGAGTCTCCCTGTCTCATGTGGATGGAAAACAAGAGACATGCCGACGGACCAGCCGAGTGAATACGTCAAATACTTCATGATCGTTCACTCATTTAAGCATATGTTTCCGATGACGCGTTATGTCCCGTGAAGTCTTTATACGGAGGCGGCTAAATGAAGACAGATATGGTGGGTGAGAAAATTGATCTGACCTTTCGTGTCCTGTAAGGGATATGAATCTTTTCCGCGTCTACTTTATTAGTGGGAGATAGAGACCCAGAAAATCCTCATTTAGGCAGTTACATGTAGGTCACTGAGCAGCTATAAGGAGAAGCAGAGCAAGTTTTATGCAGCCTATATGACGCGTTCATAACTGTTTAGAATATAATTCCAGAATGTCCAAAATGCTAAAACTGGTAGCATAATTAAATTGATCTGCATTCACATGGATACATTCAGCTGTTAAGAATGCTTTACAAAGTCTGACAGGCCAGTAAGGATGCTGTGAACCCCACCACTGCTAACGCTACAGTTATAATACACAAGAAGTGGCAAAAGGCTAAAAAAGATGATTTTTTTTTAACTTTCTTAAAGTCTCAATTGGATTGTGGAGTAAGGATACCAAAAACAAACAAACAAACAAAACAAAAGGTCTATACGCAAAAAGGTCCCGCACCAAAGTTTTTTTTTCAAGCTGGGGTGTGTTATTTATGGTGGCATCTATTGGTAAAAGTGCAGATTGCAATTGGAAATCTCACCTGACCCGACAGAGACATGCTGTTGTTTTGACTGATGACACTTTTAAACAGACCAAACACAAACACACCTGAGGACGCGGAACTGAACAGCTCCATCTAAAAGAATGCCATATCTTCAGAGAATAACTGGAATATTGCACGTTCAAAAAAAAAGTCCTTATGTTAAAGGCATTGTGTTACTACCACATCCTCTTATTTTCAACTTTTACTCTGAAGCTTTATTCTTACTTTAATATCCATATGCAGACAATAACGCATCCTAACCACATGGGTACATAAGTTATGAGACAATATTTCACTATGGCAATTTTATAGATATAGCCTGGATTCCGTCAAAGTGCGCTGTATGGCATTGCCGCTATTCCTCACGGGTTCTTATATGAATTTACTGCATACATATTAAAATCCCTTTCATTATTTTTTATAGTAATGCACAATATACTCCTGCCCCTTCTGCCAAATTCCTGTTGTTGGGGAACCATCATCACCAGTCATCTGCGCTGAGAGATAAAACCAATATTCCGAGGGATGTGACCTGCCGTCTGACAGATGTCTCTTCTGTTTGACTGCTCGGCTTTAAGCTCATCAAAGGAGAGCTGGCTGTCGTTTCTTCCTCAGTAAATACAAATATATTTCCATTTGCACCCGGATTTTATCAATAATCAGGAATGGCGGCAGTTGGCATCGTCGTTTGTTGAGCCGTGTTTGGAGAACGTAAAGGATTGCCGTCATCATGGGTAGATGGCGAAATCAAACATGGAGGGATTAGAAGTTGAACCGTCATTGTTGAACCAGGAGGATTGTGGGATGTGTAGTCTCTTGGGGATGGGATGTGTAATATTGTGTACGGAAGATAGGAGAAGACTTCTAATGTGTCTTTATATATATATTTTATAACTATATGTACTATTAGAGCCACGCTGAAATGTAGGTCTATGTAAAAGTCGAATCTATTATTCAAGAATCAATTGTGTGTTACTATTTAAATACACTGTGGCAGGTTTCTAGGATATGATTGATTAATATCATATGTGACCGGTGAAGGGGCTAATATCTTTGGATTGAACCATCAACAAGAGAAAGCGAGAGAAGCAACACGGTCTTTGAGTCATCGGTCGCCCTCACACTCGTCTCATGAGTCATGCTCCCTCACTCGCGTGCACGCTGTTAAGCATTCAAAATCTAATTTCTGAAAAATATGCTCTACCGTCCGAGTGATAATTTCAACAAACACATATTCCAGCAACAGAAATGGCTGAAGACAGACCGTGCCTCTTTTGTTACGACATTTACTTCTTAATACAAGCTGTAACTGCTCTTTAAACATGTTACGAAGAAAATGTTAAATCTTAGGTTAAGGTTTAGATGGTTTTGTCAAATCACTGTTCATGTTGTTCAATGGAAAGTTTAAGAATTGTGTCAACATGCCTGTAACAGTTTCCCTCTGGCAGGAAGCAGTGTTCCTTACAGAGGGAGCTGTTGAGCTACAAGTGAAAAGGCAGCAGCGAGCCAGATGACAGGAGGGGGAAAGGGGAGGCTGATCCAACCAGAGAACAAGCGAGATAAAGGAGGTGGAGGAGACAGGATAACTAAGCTTTTTTTTTTTTTTCAGACTGAATATGCAGACTAGAAGATCATGCAACATAGAGAGGCTCACTATAAAGTCATTTATTTCCAGAATCACTGTCAGTCAGTTGACCTTGATAGTGTTAAATACCTGCATTACCTGCCATCAGTGAGTTGTATAAGCAAAACTATGGACTTTCATGTTGTTTTTCAAGGCTGCAATTCCAGTCATTTCTGACATGCATGTTGAATGTAGTTCCTCTGTAAACAAGAGCATAAAGATCATTTTTGTAGGTGACTCGTTTCATTCAATTTATCCATCGTGTTTGTGTGTTTCTGTTAAAGTTCCACTCTAAAGACTGCTTGGAACTGCTGTGTTTTAATTGAAGTCATTTAAATATTTAAATGTGTGTAAACTTGCCGGGCGCTTTATGATTGGTCTTGTATTTTGCACTCTGTGGCCTGTCAATAAGTCGAGCAAGGTCGCGGGACTCTTAAATCGAGAAATGTCAAGTGAGGTGCGTCCCTTGGAGGTGTAGGATGAAATAGCCTTGGCTAGGTGATAAGGTGTTACTTTGAAGTAGTGAATGAGGTAAGAGGCATGAGTCAACCTCTGCAGGCTATTATGGCCAACACACATCCGATCCTCTGCTTTTCCGCTTGTGTCTCCCAGAACACTCAGTTCAAGTTTTTACTTTAGCTGCAGAATGATCGACCTGTTCTGTGGTTACACTCAGGTTTACACTTAGGTTTGGTATTTGGTCATTTAGTCCCTTTTTTAGTACAGTATAAGCTTAAGTGGTCACTAAAAATGTCTGGCATTGAACATTAAACACTCTTTTACTCAGAAGATCATACATTTGTATTTTTCCCTCTATACTATTGTCTGCTTTATAATGGGTTCAGCCTTTTAATGCTTTTGAACAGGGCAGTTCCCCATCATTCACATCTCGGTATTTGAAAGCATTAACAAAGCTGTATAGTGTATATTTATGATTTGTTTTAGTGCCCTAATGGATAGAAACGCGAATTGTTCAATCAAGAAAGTATCTCTTAGTACTGATATTGATTTGTAAGCAACAAGCTGTTTTTTTCTTTTAATTGAAAATAACTGGTTGCTGCCAATTGCACACCTACTTACATATTGCAATATCAGAAAAACAAAACAAAAAAACCCTTAAGTTGTCTTTTAGACTTTATTATCAAGCATTTTAATGGATGAGAATGTAATAGCCTGAATGCATTCAAGTAGGTTGCATATGAATATGGGACACTCCCATTAGATTGGAATAATGGCGGCACAAACTTCTTCTGAGAAATGTTTGCTTACACAGCAAAACATGGGAAAAAAGTAAAAAAGATAAATAGAGAAAAGGGAAGTGAATATTGGCAATGATTGATCAGATCAGACAATGATTGACAAGGACAGAGATAATTGCAGGACTCAGAGCTAGAAGATTTATACATTGTTATTGCAGCTTGAGTTTTTGGCTTTGTGCTATTTTGCCCATACTTTGGACATTAGGTTAGTGATTATTAATTTAAAATAGTTCATTACACTGGTCAGAAACTAGTGTTGCAGTAGTAATATAGAATTAGATATAAACAAGTGCTATTTTGCTAATGGACATTCAAATAAATTTGCACATTTCAGTAGAATTTTGTTTTATTCTTTGTGCTATTTTAAAAATCTTGAGACATTGTGAGACAAAAGATGGCAAATTAAGACTGAAAGAAGTCTATGTTTGTTTATGAGCTGGTCGTTCTGTTATGTCGTTACATGCTTACAGACAGACATTCTGTTCCTCAGGCTATGGCCGCTCAGTCCCCTCCGGTGTCTTTCATCCACTAAATAGCTTTCCAGCCCGCCAACTGCACACCACAGCCTCATACCTTTCTGTTATCCCTATGACATCAGAAAGGTATCATAACAATATCCAAGAAATGTCACAGCGGAGAGAAACGACCATCTTCAGGTAAGTGCATGACAAGCATTTAAGGCTGCTAGATGGTCGGGAGAGGAGAAGTAAATCAGTGTGTGCCCCGGCCGGGTTCTTATTCTTGCTATTGCACAGGGCAGAGGCTCTCATATACAGCACTGGTGCAACGGCCTGACTGATTTCCACAGCACTTTCCGGGGAATTGTCATCACCTCAGGTCAACGTCTAAACTTTCCCATGCATCAAAATATATTGTAATTGACTCCATTTGTAATTCCTCCAGAGATCTGGCACCGGGCTGGAGCTCTGATGGCTGCCAAAAGCAATAAAGTCTCACAGACATGACCCCCACTGTAAACACGGCCTTCCCTCCGCAGTGAGAGGTACTGTTAAGTGTGAATTTTTGGTGCCGGCCTGTGCTTTCTCCAGTTGGCTTTGGCACCTATTTTTACACATGCCGTAATTTGTAAGTTATTTAGTTCCTCTGTCAACTTGAAATCTTGCTAGTTTCTGTAATGCAGTTCCTTTTTATCATGTACCCAGCACATTAAGAATATTACATGGAATATAACTTTTTTGGACTTTTTAATAGCAGTGTTGGCTGGGGTTTGTAATCTGAAATAAACACTGCACTTTACGGTGTAACGCAAAAGGCAACAGATAGTTCTGTCCAAGCAATTTAATTAGGCCGCCTCATCACTTACAGGTGTTGCAAATGAATGACTAATCATGGCGACAGTAACAGCTGCTAGCTTATACCTTTGAGGCGACAAACATTGTTATTGAAACATTTTCTAAAAATAAGATGAAAGGGGATTGGCGAGATGCAGGAAGAGGCTGAAAGATGCACAGATGCATAGTGTTAGCCTGTCACAACCTGATTTGCGTCAGTTACCCAGTTTGCGTCAGTTAGCCTAGCAACATTATCGCTAATAATATTTTAGTAGTTCTATGTCGTCACCGTTAGCAGCTATTAATTCAGTCAACAATTAAGTCAATTGTGTTGTTTGTTTATATATATAATAAAAATATATATATATATGTATATATATATTTATTTATTTATTTTTTTATATTTTTTTTCTCAGTATATATTAGCGATATAAATCAAAGACATTGTGCCTCTATATTTAAATGCAAAGTTAAAAGGTTGAATTCAAGTGTAAAATAGCTCAGATGTACATCAAATATTTTTTGTCCAAGTGGGGTTGCCGTATCGAGATGGCGGAACTCGTGGTGGCAGTGACGCAGCCTGGTCACTGTTAACTAAGCAGAGTAGGGCTTGACAAAGAACTAACATGTATAAAAAGACAATTAACACAAAACATGTTTTGCATATGACAGCAATTTCACTTTTTAGCCGGACTCCAAATCAGAACAAGGACACAGTAAAGTAAACTGTACTCTTACTCTTAAGAACTAAACTTGCAAATGTCCCATTAGTTCAGCATTGTTTTACAGCAAAGACTAAGGACCGTGAGACCAGAGTGGCTAAGCTTAAAGTCTGCACTTGGAGCGTCCTGTCAGTGCTGCCGTTTGTGGAGAACGACTGATCAGAGGAAAATGTTTCGGTTGTTAGCTTATAGGCTACTTTGTAATTTAGATGTAAATAACATGCAGATTCTGATTAGAGGACAGCGGGAGTGAGAAGTAGTTAGCCCATTAACTGCTAACTAAGCAAAGTGTGGTCTCTGTGATGTACAAGAGTAAATAAAGAAGCAAATAGGTGGAAGAGCTAGTGTTATTTTACAGCAGAGCAGCAAAAGAGTGATTAAACAGGTGGATATATGATTAGTGGAAAATACTGCGCCATTATATTAAAAAGTATAACATTAACTGCAGAAACATTTTTTAAGCAATCCCACAGCAAGTAATAGTATTTTTTTTTCATCGTATTAGAACATAATCATGATTACTGCTGTGCCATTTGCAGATTTACCTTTACGCATTTCAAAACCATATGATTCCCTTCTTGCCGTGAGACAAATCCCTCATTATGATAGTGGCTTTTATCTCAGTGGATTTAAGGTAAATGCAAATTAAAAGAGGAAATAGGGCAAACGTAAAAGGATTTGCTTCTTCATGTGCATGCAATTAGTGCAAGATTGATTAGAACTTACAGGTGCTAGATTTATGCCCCGCAATATGAACAATCAATCTAGACTCAAATTAATTGCATTGTCTTTGCTTTATAATGTAATTGTTGTGCATGTATGTAGTTGTTTATAATGTAATATTACTGGTGATCTCTCTGCAGCTAATGATTTGTGCATTGATTTTTTCCTCTGCATCCGTGAAGCGCTGTGTTTCCGAACCAAAAACCTTGCCGCACTGTTTACAGCTAATAGTGTGTACCTTGGGTTTCTTCCCCGTTCTTTTGTTTCCGCTGTCCGTAAAATTTCCTCATTTGCCACTTTCTCCTGCCTGCTGTTTTTAACATCACATGATCCGAGGTAATCAGAGAGAACAATGCCGCTGCTTTGTCACAGCAACAATATCACTTTCACTCGTACGACTGGAGCGGCTTTGATTCCAGCTGAAAGGGGAACACATACAGTCATGTTTATCCTTTTGTGTCTCTCCGGAGCCTGTGCTCGAGTCTGCCTCTCATTTCCTGTTCCCTTTAAGGTGCCACCAACAAGCCATGTTTTTCATCGGACGCATAAACCTTTCTGTCATTCTTTATTAAAGGGCCGGTCATTTAAAGTAGATGCACTTTGTCATTGTTTTCTGTAAACTGATCAATAGCCAATTTGAGCGTCATGTGATGAATAAAGCCATCGGCAAATGGTTGTTGCGCTGTCTCCTCAAGGTCACCCTGCTGTCTGTGTTGCACATGTTAAAGTGCAGTGTTGTGCTTCAATTCACCTGTCTCCTTAAGGACACACGTGGCTAACTTGACTCATTGTATTTACGCCCCGTGTTTACATTTGTCCTCGTCAGTTTGTATTAGTCAGTCACTGCCCTGCTTCCAATTCAAAAATACATTAGCTTTTAATTGGCTTTTTGAGTTGTTTTCTTTTGCCTCCTAACTTTATCATATTGTGTACAAGCCACTGCTGGTATTAAGATGCACAGTGAGAGTGTTCCTCCCTGCTGTGTTATTTGCTATTATAAATCAACCGTGTGAAACCTTAAAAGTCTTCGGTACAGCTTTGTTTTGTCTTTCACATTTTAGGATTCTTTCAAATAAACTTTTTTAATGATCAAATATCATGCAACAACAAGGCTGTCCTATTGATGAATACCAATATCAAATTTGGATGTTGTTACCTGCAACCACCTGCAATTATCTCCAAATGCTTCTTAAAAAATGCTTAGTTGAAGGATTAGAAAAACATTAGTCAGTGAAGACACTTTTTTTTTTTTTTTTCTTTTTTTGCTGCATCCCACAAATTTTAGGTGATACTGGTCACAATGAAAGGGCAGCTGTTTCTACAGTAATCTAGCATCAAATCACTGCTATACATGTTTACTCTTATTAAAATGACTTGCAGATAATGTGCATTAATCTAATGTGGAATTAAAACATGTGCTCTGTGACTAGACTAGATTAGACCACTGATGTCGTTAACCTTATCACCATCATAGGCCAACTCAAGTCTGTTGAAAACACACCTAACATCCAACATTGTTGCATATTATATTCATATAATTACGTAGTCATTACTGTTTTCATGACATGGACCTAGATTTGTGTATCATTGTTGTCTTGTTTGTGTCAAAATGTATTTAGCTCACCTGCCTATGATTAATCTTCATACATCCATGAGTCAGTGGAGTTATAATTACAGTCACATTGTTCAACCATCCTTAAAATGGGTTCAAATGATGATGAATAAAACAGACAGACACCCAAACAACACCAGGAAGACATACTAACACTGTATAATAACCTCTGGTGCTAACATTGTCTTTGTCACATCCATTTGAGCTGAAAATGACTTAGGCTCACAGTCAAGTCAAATATTTAGATTTGCTTTAGTATATTTCCTTACATCACTGTCTCGAATTGTGTAAACACACTAATCATGCTCACTTAAATGCATTCAATATTCGCCTTGAGAAATCTCTTCATAATTAACCAGTCAACCTTTTCCTTATCTTTGTGCCTAACAGCCACTTCAGCATTCATTTCAGCGAGCGCTCATAGATGAACCTTTAATCTACATCTACATCCAGACGTGTAGGAAAGGTCAGATGTATGTTTCATTAAGTGAACTGGGCTCTCTAAGTGTAGCTCTTCCATTTGTTCGCTGTGGTAAAAGCATTCATAAACGACCTTCTCCTTTAGTTTTATGTCGTATTCGTCTTTGTTTGCACAAGTGCGTTGATTATTTAAAACTTGATCTTTTATGCTACGTTGGCAGCGCCGTTAAATATAAATCTCAATTTTCTTTTGTAACCTTTGGCGGCATTGCAAAGGCTCCAGATGAAAGATTGGTGTTATTTGTCTATAAATCAAAATGAAAATTGCCCCCCTTTAGAAACGACTGAATATAAAGTTGACACTGTCACATTATGGTGCTTGATTTGGTATTGTGAGCTGCGCAGTATTTTCTCCACTGGCAGTTTATTTGAAAAGAAAAGGACCAAAGCTTAATGAAGTACTCTTTTGTTCATGTGCATGACTAATGTGTCAAGGGCCAAAAGTATAATGCTCATATTATAAACTGAAGGATGTTGACCGCAGAAATTCACTGCTTCTTCTGTTAACTTTTTAATGATTCTGTCAGCAGGATATACAAGACCAATTTACAGTAATCTTCTGTGGGTGTAGTGCAAGCCTTCACAGATTATGCACTGCTACTGCTTTCAGAGAAACATTTTTGAATACTAAATTAGTGGAGCCAATGTTGTGTGCATGGCTTTGAGACCTGGGCACAAATTAATACTTTTCTGTGTCACTGACAGACTCTGGCAGGCCTGGCTGGTAGTGGTCATTAGAAAAATTTAGCATGTTTCCGAATTCCCATCTGCCTGGAACGACAGACTGTAAAATGCCCTCTTTTCCTTTGATCCACTTATGATGTGTACTCCGATGAAACCAGTTTTCTATGTTTGGTCCCTTGAAGATAGCAATGTTATTTTTGTGGTAATTTAACTAATGATATCCCAGATGAATCCGTGGTACATTCTGACTCGGCTAGATTATTCAAGCAACCGTTGCTCATAAAGTTAATGTATATCATTTTATAAAACGCAGACTGGCTTTTATGAAGTATGAAAACCATTAGATTCCCATGTTTATAATAACTTAAAACATTTTACTCCCAGCAGTCATAATGCAAACTTTTGCCCTAATCTACATGATGCATACAACTATTTACAACTTGTACATGTTTTAAAGCAACGCTTTGTAACTTTTCAGGATGAACTCACTGAGAGACTAAAGGAGACAAATACTGCTGTAAACCTACATAGAAATGAATTTCTTCATAAATACATTTATGTTGAGTTCTGGTTAGGTAAGAGTTTTTAGAGATAGAAGCTTAGCCTCCAAACAGAACTGCATAAAGGAGTGTGTTGAACCAGCCACAGTTTGGGCCACACTTTGTTTTGCTGCACAAAAGACACTTTCCATGTTTACTAATTCCCACACTGCTGTCTAACACAGGAAAGGCGTGTGCATAAGTGATTTTGTGACTGGCCTCATTGCTTATGTATTTCTAGGAGTTCCCATTTCACAGCACAACTGTGGAGGTATTTAAATGAGGCACACAGCGTAATTCACCAAGGTTTCCGAGTGGCAAAAGGAGTGAATAGCGCCAACATCTGCCATCTGCCCGTTAATTTCTGGAGTTAGCAGGTTTTAATATTTTTTATTTCCTTGTGTGAGGCTAAATGTGTTTACTGTCACTGCAGACACACTGTGTGGTCCATTAGTCTTTTAACACGCCACAGTTATGTTCCTCAGTTTGTGTAAAAGTCTGTCGAAGCTTCTTCATGCTCTTTGTAGGGCTTTGTTTTCCTACTTAGACATAATATACATCATGACTTGATTATGGATTTAATGTGTCTCTCCCTCTTCCTGCTGCAGGTTCATAGAGCATCTTTGTTGTGCTGAATAATGTATGTAATGTAAAATACATATCTTAGTTCTTTGCTGTCTGCATACGTCCAGTCTCAGAGAAGTTGTAAATGCAGCCACACAGCAGCTCTCAGCTGCCTATTCATATCCAGTGAACACAACAGATGCATCTCGTGACTTATGGTACATACATTTAGGTAAAACAGTACATAGTGTTGCTTTAAGTTCTTTGACTGTTTCTTCTCCAACATTGATCGTCCCTGTCCCCTGTTGCTCGTTTTGTTTTCGGCCATTAGTGAGCCTGAGATCATGGTGACAAGCGCTTGTGGCTCTCAGAAGCCCTATCAGCCGAGAAAGCAGCCATGTGATAGTGTGGTTTTCTCACTGCAGTCCCCACCAGTCGCCTCTGTGAGAGTCTGGGGAGGGGGGCTGAGTGCATCCGTCCAACCTGCTAGCTCTCTGCAAAAGTCTAATAATGACAGTGACCTCACCCCTCACGCTCTTTGTATTGTCTCTGGAGGGATCACGACGGGCAGTGGATGTGTATGTGTGGTTTACAGGGAGAAGCACTTTACACCCCTTTGTGTCTGTGGTGGAGATTGGTAGAGTGTAGAGCCGCACATGAGGTCCACAATGTGACCATCCAATTTTATTGTCAGAAAATGAGAAAAAGAGCAAATCCAAGCAACGGAATTGATGTAATGCAAGACAAGATTGACCCTTGTGTCATGGAGGTCATTTCTCTTGACGGCTTGCCTTTTCACCCTCTTTTTACTCTTTTGGCTCTTGATTTATATTCTACTGTACAGAGTCTCCCAGTGCATGTGGATATCTATCAAGTGGAATCATTTTAAATTGGACCTTATTGGCACCAGTGTTGGATATTTTCAGAAATGTGAATACATTTGGAGACTGTGCTTTACTGTTATGTCTTATACAAATGCATGTTCACATAAAAGCTGGGCATTAATATCTATACTAATTCATGTGGCATTTCATTTTGTGCTTTTATAAATGCAGTGCTGGATTGTAAATGTAAATATTTTTTATAAGGTCACTTGCAGAGCACTGCAGCAGTTTTATCTTATCTTGTACTTTTTCATTTTGACCCACGCAGTGTTTTAATTACACTGTAAGATCATTATGAAAGATCATATTTAATTTCATTTTCATTAAAACGATTATGTCAGCTGTATCTTTGTTCAATAAAAGGGGTTATAGTGCAATATATAATAACAATTATTGCCTTGTATTTTATTTGCCTTGATTGAAAAGCGAGCTAGGTCATTTCAATTAACACGATGAAGTTAGTACATTAAGATCTGACTGAAGTAGTAGTGTAGTGCCACATTTCTTTTCTTCATTAATTTATACAGTAAATCCTTTCAATGAAATATAAAAAAATGTACTAACAGAAGTCTAGTTCGGTTGTCAGTTACAGATGTTCTCATTATATTTTGCTTTAATTTTGGAAACCCAGTGTGTTATTTGACTTGTTGGTGAGTCAATAAAGCTAAACCTTTTCCGGTGACTTCAGTCTGTGCTCCTGTCCTGTTTGATCCCTTAAGACTAGCTGCTGTTTGATGTCAAGAGTTAAAAGGTCTGATCTAAATACTGTGGATTTCACAGGAACTCAGCAAGCACTGATTACACACTGATTAATGAGTCTCTGTGAACAGCAACACTCTTTCCACACTTGCACACTGAATTTCTAGGCCACACAAATGGATTATATAATAGGTAGTATGTCCTGACATAGCCACTGTCATTGAGGCATGGCTAACATTCAGCTAAGATTTTCTGTTCATTTATTGTTGTTTGCTTTAGTAAATCACACTTGGATTTTGACACAATGGTTTTCTGTTTTTGTTTTTTGACAGTTTCGGCTGAGACCCTGAAAGGCAGCTTGGCCACGATGGAACGGCACATTCAGAGGCTGGAGAACGACATCACAAACTTTCCCAAGACAGATGACCCACAAGATAAGTTTGTGGAAAAGATGTCTATATCCTTAATTGGTGTCAGTGTAGATGCACATTTGTGGTGAGTTTATGTGTGAACATCTTTGAGGGGCTGGTGTACCTGTTTGTCCACAGCAGAGGTGAGGTGTGTGCTATTTTTGTTGTGCTAGGCAGTGGTAAGCAGTTTGAGTCACTTGGTGTGATAGGTGGTACCCAAGGGAACTTGTGGAATGGATCTGGCAGCCTTGCTGTGCAATGTTGATCAGATCTCTCTCTTCACTCCTCCCTGGGTCCCTAGAGTGAAATCATGCCTATAGCTATTTTTACTGCACTGTGCCATCACTGCCTGTCCCCTAGGGGACTCTAATAGGGGCTCTAGCCCCTCACACCAACTTATCGCCTATCCCTGATTTTATCTCCTGACCAGCCACGAGCCTCTACACACAGCCATCCGGGCACTATCTTCTCTTGTGGCACCTCTCCTGTTTCGATAACAGAGTGTTTCACTTAAATCCAAGCATCTCAGCTCCCAAATTGAATTAGCCATGTCTCTGCACTTTCTCGAATGCCCTTTCTGATAGAAAGGTCCTTGCTGTATAGGTTTGATCAATGGTGGAAATCAAGGCTTTTTGTCAATACCCTGAGGCGAGGGTGACTTTCATGACAAAAACAGAACAAGTTCCATTTGTCTCTGTGTTGAACATTATTAAAATAGAAAAGATTTACTCAATAGTCATTGAACAAGTGAGTAGGTGTTTCCATATGCTAGGAACTAGAATAAAAGACTGCATTTAACCTGATTTTTGCTTCCTTTTGTTTGAGATTTATTGAGGCTGACTTTGCACATTGGGTGGTATAAGAGTAATAGCCTTCTAACACATTAACAATCTGCTCCCAGTCAAAGAGGGGCACTTAAATTTGTGTAATTAAAAAAACTGAAGCCGAGATCTCCCTGGTGGCGGCTCCGAGGCAGAGCAAGCAGGAGAGGCGCTCTGCCCACTGATGTCAGTATTGATTCCCATGCTCCTTAGAGAACTGGAGTCTTGAGTGAGAGGAAATGGAGAAGTGTAGATATAGTGCAGCATGGCCCTGCCTCACTGTCTGGAGCCCCTCCCCTGAGAGCGACACAGAGAGAGTCGGCTGGCCATGACCTGAAAGACCCCACTTCCTTCTTTCTCCTCATTTCACCTGATGCCATTCTGATACCACAAATGAAGTATCAAAACTAGTATAGGGGTTTTAGGGATGGAGAGGCATCAAATTCTGCAGTTTGAAAGTTCTCGTATCCCATATTTCTATTTTAGGTTTGTACAGGATTAGTCATTTCTATCCATTAAAACTGGTCATAGAGAGCATTGTGATACTAGAATTAAGGTATGTGTGTGATAGTGTCAGTGTATTACAATGTACTGCTCTTCTTTGTGTCAAAGAATGATACTGTGATTCTTTATTTCCCTCACAGCTCTTGAAAAGCAGTGGGTCCATTTGTTAGAACACACAGTTGGTGTGAGTAAATAAAAGACACTTCTTAGAAGTCTTTCACTGAGAATAATATTTTCTCTCACTTAACAGCACCTATGAAATCAGGTGTTGGGCTGCTTTTGTGCAAGCGAGCGCGCTGAAGAAATTGAAAGCACAGACAGAGCGAGCAAACAGGAAGATGAAAAGATAAAGTGCAAACTGTGCTTGATTTGCCGAGGTTTTAACTAGCGGTGTTTGCAGTGGCTTATGTAGAACTCTAATCTGGGTTGCACAGCTAAATGTTAGAACAATGCCAGCGCGGAATACAGTGCTGCTGTATATTTTGGGTTGACATTTTCTCTGGTGCACTTAAGACAGGAGACATACCAAGGCAGACATACCTTTTTTAAACCCTTCCCTGGGATTAAAAAAAGGATGTTGCTTCCTTGAAACATGACAGACGGAAGAACAACAACAACTAAAAGTCATGCATTTGATGCTCGAGCAACCCTGAAAAAGTTAAGTGAAGCTCCATTGTCTGGACGCTTGGGCAGTGTGATGAATGAGTCAGTACAGCCGCTTGTTTGTGTTACCGCGGCAGAATGGGAGTCATTGCCTGTGAACGCGTGGAGGTGCCTGGCCTTCACTCTTGCTCCTGTCAGCCTTTTTCCTGAGATGAATTTCAGGAGCCCCTGGTCACTCCGAGGTATTTTTAATGTAATATGGCTCCCAACGCAACACAGTTTTAATTAAACCTTCAACAATAAATTGTGTTTTCTTTTCTGTTTTTTTTTTTTTTCACACTGCATGATTAGTGTTTGTAATTTTCAGCTTTTACCAGTTAGGATAAATTTAGAACACAGTTTACTGAGAATGCGCCATTAAAATGTATGCCATAAAATAAAATAATGAAACGCCACAAAATAATCTAAATATTTTGAAATGAAAATGTGTGGGAAAACAGACCCGGGAATAAACCAAAATAGAGTGCTTCATTTGGCTTTATTGATACATTTTTCTCTTTCCATTACTGTAATGTATGCAAATGACTGAATGGGGTGTTTGTTCAGCAGTTTAGTGATATCTATCTGTCTCTAGTAATGGGAGCTCACAAAGGCTGTAGAGTTGAGGCACAAGCCCCCAGGGAGCAGTAGCTCACCAGAGAAGCCCCGGACGTCACCTCACACACACATTTCCTCACACACGGAGCAGAGCCGGAGCTTTAAAGCGGGACTCTGCATACTGGAATATTAATGGTTAAATGGTGGCTCAATGGGGATGATGAGAAACTGGACTGAACCTTGATGGATGCCTGAACGTGTCCAATACATCTCCCCGCGATGTGCTCAATGCCTTAACCTAAGCCACTGGTATTTAGCTTAACCTTTCATTTCCCAGAAGGCCAGAGTCAGGGGGCATCACTCACTCTCATCCATCCCACCACTGAGTGACAGGAGATGTCCTTTGGGGGCTTTTCATTATGATTTGTTTGACTTGAAGATGTGATTTAACCAGGTTTTTATTTCTCGTATTATTTAAAGAAAGACATTTTACCAACAAAAACACCTCAGCAGACGGGTTGTACCTGCCTTTGAAATAACTTACATCAGTGAGACGAACAGTTTCTATTCCCCCGTGGAGTATTGTGTATAGCTATAGTGTTTTGTTGACCGTCCTTGCGATATGCCCTTGTTGGATTCTTTTATATGACTGACTGAAAGGTTGGTGCTTGAAGCTGGTCATTTTTAAAGTAAAAGAAAAATGTTGTTGGGGTTGTAGTGGTTTAGATCATACAGAGATGTCTGTTCATGAAGTTGTGCACTGATGCCTGGTCTAGAGAGTTCAGGGCTGACCACCAACAAATAGTAGATGATTAAATAAGTCTTTTCTTTGCAGATAAAGCAGACTTGCGTCATTCTCATGGAGCAGCAAGAGATACTTCATAACCAAAGTGAATAATCCAATATTCCAGCCATTTTCCAGTGTTTTCTCCCTTCCTGCTTTATTATTTTTGCATATTTGTCACACTTAAATGTTTCAGATCATCAAGCATATCAAGAAATCAGGAAGGGGACACTTTTTCATGGCACTGTGTGTGTAAAAAACCTGATGTGTGCTCATTGCTGATGTGTGTGACTTCCTGCTAAATGATCATTTCTGTGCAGCTGACCAATCACAAGCGGTTTCTTTGTTTTTTGAGGATTGGAACAAATAGGAAGTTCTATCCCTGAGTCTTCAGTTCTTTTAAGGCAAAATTCTTTGTTTTTGCTCCAACTGCGTGCACCCAAACAGGGTCACGTCAGGTCCGGCCCATAATTCCACCTTCATGCTTTAAAAATCGACAGATGCATTTACACAGTACCCCACCTTTTTGTTGTTTCCTCAGACTTCAGCTTGATTTATTTCACACTTCAAAACACGGGTTCACTACAATGTGTTTATGAATGGCCCTTGTCAAATCGCAACAGTTTGGGACTTTGTTGGCCCGGGGCTGGTCTGTGTACAGGTGCGGCTCGAGCTCTTATCGACACCAGGCACTTAAGGTCAAATAAATGGTTGTTAGCGCGGCGCTGGTTCTATTTAGCAAGCGGCTCAAACCTCCTCTTTAAAGGCAGTTGAGAAGTTACCCCACTCAGAGTGCACCTATTCTGGATAAGGATTCAGTCAGATTATTTACATAATCGCCATGTTTATTCCTGTGTGTTTGTCTATAAAAACTGGGTTAAAACATGCTGGTGGCACTTTGACTCCCTCCTTTCAAAGCTCCAAACACCCCCACCCTCACTTTTCCACATAAACACACACAGGCCCTCTCCTAATCACTGCTTCCCCACCCCCCACCCTCCACCCCCGGCCCGAGTCTTTCCTCCACTAATGAAATTCATTGTAAACTGTGTGGCCAATTAACTGAAGCGCAGATAAACCACGGAGCCTTTTAATTATCCCAAATTCACTGAAATCCACTGTAAATAAGTGGAGGTGCTTCAAACGCCAGCCTTCCTGAGTTCCGTTCCTGTATCTCTCACCGCACCAGAAAGCAACAGAAAAGTGCAATCATTAGAACAAATAGTCATCTTTCATGTAGCTTTGTGCACAATGCAGGAGATATTAAGATTTTAATTAATGGAATGTAATGATTCTGTTTCTGAATAAACATTTACTTCATTTAAAAGGTGCAATTGTTGTAGGTATTATTGCATGAAAAACAGACAATTTAACCAGAAAAGGTAGTTTTAATTATCCCAGTGTCTGACTATGCTTTCCCTTTTTCAGTCTGATGTCTTATTACCTGATGGTGAATACACCACACTATAACAACTGCAGTGGTGCCAGGGCTAACTGAAAGAGATTTTAACTGAGATAGATATGTTATTGCTGCATTCATTTATTCCATACATTGAGGTATTGGCCAACAAAGCTGCACTCATCTAAAAGGCCTGCAGTGAAAGTGCAAAAGGATACAGATTTTGCAGCATTGTATCAGCCCATGATATTACAATAGTATTTACACAAGACTTTTTCTTTTTTTTTCTTTTTTTGTGGTAAAACACTTGCCAAAATGTGCTTGTGGATACAGTATTTTGATGAAGTGTTCTACAATTGCAATACAGTTCACAGCCCACAAAAACTTACACTGAGAAATAGTGGAATTTACAGCGTTATACTTAATTTGACAAACAAAATAATGAACAACAATGAAATAAACTATGCATGCCATTAGTAAAAAATGCAACTGTGCTCTAAGCTGAGTCGCACTAACAAGGTTTCCTTTAACATAGTTTAGAGCTAAAGCTGCTGCAACCGGGCCTACAAAAGGAACAAAAAGGTTGAACTGACACCCAGCGATTGTATCTGCACTAATCTGAACTTCTGTGTAATTAATTTGAAGCTGATAAATGTATCCTTAAATTGAGACTAGGAAGCATGAAAAACTACAACTGCTCACTCAAAATTGATTCACATAAGATGTTTTTCTGACAGCTGTGTCACCCTAAGAACTACTCGGAACCACGGGACACTTGACAACCATATGTGTGACGAAGCCCAAAGAAAAAAAAAAAAACAAATGCTAAATTTCACACAACACATGGATCATTTTGTGTAAATGAGATCGTCCTGGTTCCTCTCTTCGTGTGCTGTCTGTCATATTCACTTTCTGGCAAAAGGCCGTTTTAGTGCCCTCTGGTCATTTGAGCGAATTCCCTAGAAGTTCACCAATCAGTATCTTGTTAGGCTGTGACACTGGGGCTGATGTGGCAGCTCCATTAACCAGTAGAGTAAGCCCGCTGACAGGCCACCTCGGCTGTTGCTCCCAGGGGCAGAGGGGTACCAGAGTGCACCCATACGCGCTGCATCTACCCCTTTGCTCCTCAGCGAACCACTGTCATATCCCACTGATAAGCCTCCCTGCCCTGCCAGTCACAGAGGGCATCCTTTGGGATCTATATTGGGATTTCAGCCCGCTTCTGTAAATGTGAAATGTTTTTGTGCACTTAACAAACTCCTATTGTTACTGTATTGATGCTGAAACATTCTGTCTGGGAAATTAGCTGCTTAGTTCATTGGTTTTATCTCGGGGTCTCCATGTGTTGCTGAGCGGCTGTACGGCACGCATTTCTTGGCCTACGTCTCTGCGATTATTTCTGCTCTACAGAAAGTCGGGCTAAGGACCCAGTGGCAGCAGCAGCACCAATCCGCACCTCATTACTTCCCCAAAAGGCCTAGGCTTAGTGCAGGGTAATAGACAGAGGCCCAGTCGCCCTCATTTGTCATGGGCTCCTGGGTTTGATGCAAAGCCCCCCTCGAGCACTTGTTGCCGAGCTCTAATCCTGCAGTAGACACCAGCCACGCTTCTCTGCTTAGCCATCCCCACTCTCTGCCGTCATGGCTCATGATTTCACTTTCATTTGATGTTTTAATGAAATCCCAGAGACTCAGTTGAATGGCAGACCCATTGTTGGCAAATTATTCTATCAAATGCAAGTGGAATAGAAACGTGACTAGAGTTATTTGTCTGGTAAATATCAGCCACTGAGGGTTTACTGTTTTCCTGCATGTGTATCTGCAATCAAGATATTAATAACACAGGTTGAAGCATGCAGGCTCCGAGAGTGCAGTCTCCATGTTGTGATATACTGATACCAATTCAAGCTATTTCTCTTAAGCTGCTTTTCTACAGTATTTATGGCAAGAGGGGATTTTAAAATTAGTTGTTTGAAACGTTCTTAAATCAGACAGATAGTGCGGAGCAGGCATTCATAGAGTGGTGCGCATTTATTCATGTGCGAACCAGTATATTTCTAGTGGCGCCATTCGTTGTACCGTGTGTTGATAATAAGTGCTGCCAAAAGGCTGCTTGATAAAAAGTCCGGAGTATCATTATCTAAAGTTGCTGTGTGTGCCAGTTGAAAGCCTCTCCAAAATGTAAATCAAACTAATGCCCCTTACACTTTCTCTTCCTTCCCAACTCTAATGTTATTTCTTCTTTTGATGCTGTCCAGGGATTACAGTGTTGTTCTGCTGTTTGCTACTGGCTTCTATTGATTCCTAACCCTGCTCACTGGTGGCTATCCGTCCTTTCCGCTGACAAGACCCAGAGATCATTGTGTCTGCATGACTGCAGGCCATCTCTCCTGCCGCCCGCTCATATACGTATCCCTGCAAACGATTAGCTCAACTTATTGACTGCAAATGCACGCTTTGGAGCAATTAGACGCTTCATTATGCAAATAAAGTGGGCTAATTGCCTTGTGTTTGCTAATTGATTGTAAGATACGGTATAGGCCACGAATTGGGGCGCACTCATTCAAAAACATATGGCTTCCTTCATTTAAAGATATGGATTTGGTGAATAAAATTATCATAATATGAAGTTATTTCCAGCTTGTTCTTATTCCAAAGGAGTTTGGTCAGTGACCCATCTAGTCTGTTGCTCACACTGAAGCCATCAGCGCATCAATGTCCTCTTGATGCTTGTGTGGGGGTTGTAGGTTGGTAGGCTTTTATGAAAAAAGAAACAACATTGGAACCTAGTTTTTTATGTGCAATCCACCTCCCAAAATAACTCCAGGATATAGGAAATGTATGCCAGGCCAAAGACGAAAACATGGTTATTAGTAGGCACTTATTTCAAGATGCATATCTATTATTTACATTGTACTGCTGGAAATGTTGTTATTCCATGAAGAACTGGTCTGTCCAAATAACAAGGCGGGCCATTTCCAGTACATGTCACTGTGAAAGTTAGAGGTGAGAGAGATCTCTAATTACAATAAGCCTGTGACAGTCAGAAACACTAACAGTTACAAACAGCAATCTGATGCTAGTCAACAGGGGATTCTCCATTAATTGGCAAAATGAGGCTCATCAATCACACAGAGGGGAATGCTGCACAGACAGTGTGCTGTCAGAGTCCCCACTGTGGGGGGAGCAGCGTGACGCGTGTCTCAGGGACAGAGTCATGTCGAGACGGAACACTTTCTCCTCTCCCTCTCTTTCTCTCCCTGTTTCTCGCCACATGTGGCTCTCAGTAGACATCTCTCCAACTCATTCTGACAGCCTTTGTTTTTCCTTGTCGCATTTCAAATGTGGATTGGATGGCATTTTCTGCCAGTCAAGGCCGGGACAGAATTGTCAAAACACACAGTTGAATTTCAGCTTTTTGGGGGATATCTTTGCTGATGACATGTTCTGAGAGGCTTGTTACTCCATACCTTCTCCTCATCCAGGCCCTTACCCCAAACTGTTTCGGCTTATTTTCCATTAAGCTGTTCTAGATGATTTTATTGGATGATAATAACTTTTTCAAACAGTCACAGCATCTTTGTGGTCTTAATTGGGACAAACTTTTGAATATTCTCTACGTTATTAAAACACTGTAGCGTGGGGGCAATAAATTAACTCCTGCCGAACCTATTATTATTGTTCCTCTTCTTCCTGCTGAGCAATGTTCAGTGTTGATTAGGCAAGTCAAATTAAAGCTGGGGCATGTAATATTCTGCGTGTGCCTACGGGTCAATAAATATAGTCAGGCTATTATTGACTCTTTCATCAATTGAGACAATCAATGAAGTGCTTCTAGTCACTTGCTGGGTTCAGGCAATCACTAGCAAAGCAGTTATTGCTCTTGTTTGGTAGTTACCACTTTGTAGCTGTGTTTAGGTGAAAACTAATTACCCTGTTATAATCATTTTAACAGCCCAATTAGAACAAAAAATACCTCTTTATTGTGAGACAACATCGAAATAAATGATCAATAGGGTGAAGAGATTGACTGCAGATCTTTATGACATAATCCATAATGAAGTAATATGGCCTAATAACCATAGTGCTACTCCTCAATAGTGATAGTAAAAAGCAAGCTCGATCTGATGATGATGTGGGAAGAAAGATGAATTGGATGAAAAGTTTTTATATTATCAATTTCACTCCAATGACCACAGCTGACTGTCTATTAAAGACTATGAAGATGTTATTTTACTGACCCCTACAAACTTAGAACAAGAGGGTGCAGTAAAACAGTTTTGTCGGGTCCTGTAAATGAACCCTTGGAACCTTCTGTGACAATGTTTGCGTTGTACACTGCCCATGTATTCTCAGCTGTTGCTAATGCGTCCTGATATATGAGCACACTCCCACACCAGCACATGTTCTATGTTGATTTCCTCATTACCTCAATCCGATGCATTAGAGCAGTAATACGTCTGGCGTGTCACAGCGAATGGACTGCACACGACAACCTTTATAGTTATAGTAACAGACAGGGTTAATATACGGCCAGTCAAAACAACAGGCAGGCTCATGTGGGTTCTTTTTTATTGATAATTAACCTCCAATTAGCAGCTTGGATGGATAGAGTGACCTCCAGAAGTGTGTGTGTAGACTATAGCTGCTCTATGAAAGTGATTACATGATGAAAGTGATTACATGATTCCATTTTTCTGTGTAGCTGGACTTCGGTTTCTGTTTCATTTACACACTATAAGAAGGATGTTGCTTAACAAGTGGCAATATTGAAAGAAAAACAGATTGCAAAGACGTAATTGTTATGATTGATCTCTGCCACCTTCTGCTTTGCTGTTTCTCTTGCTCTTCTTCACTGGCACACACTCTCTGTTTACTGTTAGCAGGTCTAAGCCTTGTCATTTATGGCAACAGGGATGTGCGAGACACATCTGCTACCTGAACCAGCAGCTGACCTTGAATTGACTTCCTGTGATGAAGACTTATGGCTGATCCCTGGGCTTTTTGCCTTGATGCTCAAAGCTTTCTGCTCGCAAGAACATAGATAGAAACCCAAAAGGACTTGTATCTCTGTCTGAGGTGCTGTCCCCCCCGTGTATAAATGTAACGTCTATTTGTGTTTTAGACTATATTTTCATACGTGTTAATGAATTTTCTACCACTCAGTCTGTTTATGTTGGGCTGGAATCTATCCCATCTCACTTTAAAGCGTTGTTTCCACTGGTGGTAGTCAGCTCAGTACACACAGTTTGGTGCAGATAACACTTAAAGAGGCTTGTGTTTCCACTGTGCTGTGTCCACAGGAGCGATGCCTTCTACATAAATATTGACCTCACAGAAATGCCACCAAAGTTGTGTTTCTATATGAGATATAAAGTAAATTATACTTGAAGTGGACTCTTAGAAACTTGGATGAGTTGCCAATCGTTAATATAAAAAAGAGTAAATCCTGTGAGGTACAGCTGTATAGTGCTGTAGTCAATAGACTATCGGTTTATTTTTTTGAACAATATTGATTAAAGCCAAATCCTGCAATTTATGTACCGAGCCTATTCAATACCGTAACATTAAAGAATATTAAAGAATGTAGACAATAAAAGCAATGTTTTAATTCACAAAGCAAGAGACATATGACTGGAAACAGGTGTTACCTGTTTTCAAAAAAAGTACATTGAACATGTTTTCTCTTAATATTTAACTTAAGACATAATTTATTGGAAAAAACATTTTTATTTTATGATTTCCTTTCTGTTCTTGTTTTTGCGTGAGTAAATTATCTATTGTCCAATAAGCACACTGCAGTGTTTAGCTCCACCTTTTAGGAAGCAGACCACATACTTGGGACCAGGGGTCAAATTAAAGTAGTAAGGGGCATTTTTGGGGGATGCTTCAGGCCCTTTTTGATAGTGGAAACTTATTTGTACATCCATTTTTAGCGTCTGCAATAGCAGTGCAATGATCCCATCACTATCAGCAGCAGTGTGAGTTTTGCAGTGACGTATGCTGCATTTAGGGCGATGACATGATCATTGCAGTGGCTGTATTTTCATTACATGGTCTGTCAACTCCTCTTAAAATGTGCTTGCATACAGAAACAGCCTCCTTATTCTATATAAATCCCTCACACACTTCGGAGGTGTTTTCACAGATGTGGCTCCTGTGATAGAGGTTTGTGTCCAGGAGTGGTGTGCTGCATGTCACAGAGCTGGGGCTGGTGTGAAAGCACACATCCAGAGGGGGTAAGAACAGAGCGGGCGGCGCCGGAGGGGCTGCTGACACATGTTGGTGCACAGCGACACGTAGCTGCATGGTTGCCTTTATCAGGGCGCTAACCCACTGAATGTACATGCTTTATACATTAGCGGTCCAAAAGAATCCCATGCACAGTGGAGCAGATCATTGCAGCCACCGCTTTGACTCTGACTGAAAACCAACTGATTTTTTTGGGCTCTTTTTTTCCACATTGTTTCTAGAGATGAGCTTAGACGTGATGTAGCGAAATAATAAATAAGTGGAGCGATTTGAATGAGTGACTGCAATCTTTATCCGCTCTGTGGGCTGAGTGTGCTCTTGGGGCATGTTTGTGATGGATAGTACAGCAGGGGTGAGCACGCCTCAGGCTCGTTTGATCCATTGGTCGTATCCGAAAACCTCTGTGAGCAAGGTCACGACACTCCATCTGAAACATCATTCTATTTGCATGTGCTCCGTTGCCCTACTCCTACAGTTTACATAGATATGTCCGCTTTTAACAGTACAATGTTGTGGCTTTGAATTGAGTTTTATGTTTATTCTTTCATTCTATAGGAAAGGAAAGTAATTCTCTTTCTTGATTGCAAATCTACATAACACAGCAAAATTGTAATTAGTTTGTGAAAAATGGAAGCGTTCAGTCACATCCTGTCACTACATGTTTAAAATTGAAAGTTGAGAATTGTTAAAATGCTATCATCAGTAAAAATGTTTGTTTATTATTAAGCAAAAAAACACAAGTGAATTTCAGTGAGTCCAGCATGAAACAGAGCAACTGTTGTTTTGTTTGCAGAGTACGTGTGTGTGAACATGTGATAGCTGCTAGGTGCAGCACCAGCGTGATAGCTGCGAATGAGGCGTTTCTATTGGAATGATTAAAATGATTGAGGACAGGGGCGAGCTCATTCATCTCTGAGCAAGGTGATGAGGGACATCGGGTCCATGTGGGTGTGGGAGAGAAAAAAAAAACAAACCAAAAAAGAAAATGCCCCTGCACATCCATGTGTATGTGTTTGTGTGTGTTTATGTGTCACAGATGTAGAGCAAGTTGTGAAATGGGACTGGCGTGGAGACACCCAGGAGGGGCTTGTGTTTCCTCTGTACATCTGAACCGACAGCCAAATGTTTATCATCACCCCACTGTATCCTGTATCCTATGATTTGATTTGACCTTCATCACAGTGTGGTAAACTATTCTCCTGTGCAACCTCACTGCCAATTTCTATGTCTGTGTTTGAATTTCTGTACAGTTGTGATAGTAATACAGGATATCAATGCTGTTCTATACCTAGATCCTATTCAGCACTCTCTAATTACCTCGAGTTGAGAGATTGATAGAATGTGGGTGGTGTTGTCTTGTGCGTTTGACCGATGGGAAATTTGTATTCTCATTGTCAAGTAGGTAAAAGACTGGTAGGTAGTTATTTCTGACGCTATTAGCATTTATGTTCCACTCGTGCTTGACACAAAGGTGAAACCACACCCTGTACTTAAGCGCTAAGAGAAGCGACTCTCAATGACCGTGTTGGCTACACATAACTGCTTTTAAGCACATTAAGTGTATGTCCAAACCCACTTAGCATTGGCAGCTCTGTGAAAGTGTTGATTTGAGGTCTTCGGGTTCATGTTTCCCACTTTGCTTCTTTTTTTTTTTTCTTTTTCTGATCACTCTCTCTACCTCTCCCATCAAGCGCTCTAATCTCCTCGACGCCGTCCACACTCGCCGTTCATCCCCTGCCTTCAGGATTGGTTTCACACAGTGATCCCCTCACTGACCAGACAGACGACTCGACAATTAACCTCCGAGGCTGACCCGAAATATCTCAAACCTTCTCCCTTCAGCATCCTTATTGGCCTCTAATAGATTTCTAACAGGTAGGATGAAAAAAAAAAAGTGGATTGAATTTCACCCGTTCAACCCTTAGGCTCTGCGCAGAAACACTGTTCAGTTTGTTGTCTCTTTTTTTTTTCGGTGGCTAAATAACACAGTCGTGAATGGTGCTGTATGGTATAGAACCTGAAGGGAGTGTGTAATGGTACAAGTCGTTCATCAGTTACAAGTGGTTCTTTGCAATGCAACTTGAATCTCATAACACAAAGTAGGCTGCTTTTTATCTTGCTTTTCAAAAACAGTCCTTACAGTGTGTCATTAGAAACCATAAGTTAAGTGGTCGGACAACAACTGCTTAGCTCTTAAAACCTTTCGTATTATATCATGGAAAATGTTATAATATCTGCATGTAAGGTGTAAGGCACTTGTTTCCACCAGTTTTTTTTTAAAATAAATTAGGGACTCACTATTTACTGTCACAGCACGTGCACATCACCTATCATCCAATCAGCAGCTGACTGTAGTGTTTGACTGTAGTGTTTGAGTCCACCTTTTGGAGCCCTTTTTGTAATAGATACTATCCTGTGCTGATCTGACCTGTGCCATATATGGAGGAAATGATGCTAAGAAGTAGAACCACATTAAATATATGTCTCTCCAAGTACCACTCTTTTATATTCATGCTCATAAAAGTGGCATAATAGAAAGGTGTAAACTTTATTATTCACTGATAATAGATTCAAACAGTAACTATAGTGAGAATGCCTGTACTGCATTTAACTAATATATAAATAGTTAGATACAGAGTTAGGTACAAGAGAAATTAAATCCTCATTGTATTTTTCAGTTTATATAAAGAAAATCAACCTCACTGTAAAAGTACCACCCGTTGGACTTGTGCTTATGTTTGAGAAGCGCTGCTCTAAACATAGCTCTATATAGCGACATGTTAATGATAGCATCGGGCTCTTGGCATCCATTGGAGGATTAGCCCTATTATGGCTTTTCTATTTCCATCCGTCCATTCCGGCTGTCGTGCTAATAGCCGCGAAGCACTCCAGTGGAGCCAGCTCGACTGACGCTTTATTCCACTTGAAGAATTAGTTAGTTCCTGTTATTTAATTAGCCATTACGCCACAATTTGCAACCCACATGTGATCTTCTTTTTCCTACCTTTTTGCAATCCAAGCTGGAGATCCAACCAATGATTAGCGGTGTTCCTTCCTGATCTTCTAATGCACCACTTTGTATTTGCTGCAGCATTGACTTAAAGGCTTCAGCGTGTGCATATGGTCACTGTGCAACTGAGGCAAAGCCTGTTCAGATCAGTAAGCTAGTGAGGTAATGATTCATAAGACAGCCAGTAGGACTTATACACTAATAGATCTCTGGGGAGATAACCTAATCCCCCAACAATATCTCCTTATCATATTACAAGTGAACTATGTACAGAATGGGCCTCTCTATCCACAAATGAATACTAAGCTCTATACTTACCTTTAAGCTTATTAGATTCCATCTGAAACAGAGCAGTATCAAGTGTTCTCCCTGATGCAAGCCCGATCGCACATAATAATCCCTTTTTTGAGTTTTAATTTTCGCCGTTTGATTTCCATAACCCCTATGTACATTAATGTATGTGTTCTCAAAGCTGCGGTATTTAAAACATTTATAGCTCTCTAATTCATTCAGGAAGTAGATTACTGCTGGAGATTTGCACGCTGGCTCCGCTGCAGAGTCAAAGCCAAGAACAGTAAATACAGTATGTAATCTGTTCATTGAGTGCCCTTGCCGTCCATGCAGATCACAGGAGAGAGCTTGTCAGTGGCAAATGAAAGTCAGGCTTCTTTTCAAGGTGCGGATCAGAGATTAGTTTTAATGCTCATCTCGATCTTTCTGCCCGCTTTCACAGAGATGATACAATTTGCAAAGCCCCTTCTTTCTTTTCTCACTTGCTCTGCGTCTGCTGCAGCCCATCTATCGCCTCCTTGTCCTAGACTCACTCTCATCTACGCCGTCTTTATCCCTTACATTGAGTAAGCTTTTAAAAAAGGGCACCAACTCTTTTCAGGATTCAGAAAGGAGGAGATTGTTGGAGTGTTTTCTGCAAAGCGCTGTGCATTGCTTTGTGTCGCCAAACAGACTCCTGCGCTATTTTTATTTTGTGTCTCTTTATCTGTGCTACACATGTGAGTGTCGATTCTTGCTCCGCACCAATGCTATTTGCTGTGCCACTTGTTGACAATGTGTAAAAAGTCTTGCCAAATATAATACGTTGCCAGAAACAATTCTCTCCCAAGTTCTTTTTAAGCAATCTTCTAATTAATATATAATTTAAAAGTGACATTATTATGTGTAAGCTCAAATTACTATTTGTATTTTACTAATACTAAAAGCCTTAAAATATACCGTAGGGGCAAAAGGCCAAACACTTTCCTCAAACAGTATTTGGCTAACCTGTTTCAAAAGCTGGCCTTAATTAATTCACTATGTACCCATTTCTTGTTTGATTATTTGTCCAAACTTTAATTTGCTTGTCTAAGCTCATCTAAAGTTTTATACCTGTTGTCTTTCTTGATAGTTGCCCACATGTTCATATTGCTAACCAATAGGGAAAAGTGATTACAGTTAATTAGTGGCTTAATGGGGCATCAAAGGTAAATCAAGGTTTTCCCAGACTAGATTAAATTGCAGTTATGACAGACAGTATAAAAGAAAAACGTCTGCAGAGTGTTTATAGAGATAGACTATATGAATGGGAGAGGGTCATTTTGAATCTACACATGTCCATTTCCTTAATTGACTGATGAATCTATAATTAGAGCTATATTACAATGAACAAAAATAGAACTTTTACTCTCTTCTCCTCCATCTTTGTTGTGTTTGGCACTGTCTGAACACGTTAATGAGTACATCGTTCCTGTTGGTTCGTTGGCTGACCAAGATCGTAGGTGAAGACATACGATCACCGTTTTTAAGCTACAAAATCGCAGACATCCGAACAGTCTCCAGCCTTCATTTAGCATGAGGTTGTTGCATCATAATAGGTGTCCTTTCCCTAAAGCAGTTAGCAGGGTACCACGGTTAAGTGCATCCTGGGAACCCTACCCAGCTGCCTTGAATTAAGATGCCTAAACAGCTGCACCAGTGTCAACCATGTTTATTCACCGAGCACCTCACCTGCGATAGTTTTCATTTCAGAAACAAATTGTGAATTTCCTTGGAACCAGCTTTGGATTTATGCCAGCTTCATCTTGTGCTGCGTCTTTCTCAGATAATGACAGGATTTTGTATTGACTGTCGCAAGCGCTCTTATTTCAGCTCCTGTTTCATTACATGGCGTCGGCGTCTGTTCAATAGGTGGCTACACAAGTTTGATTCATTATTGTTCCCCACTGCTTGTTATTAGAGCTGCATCAAAGCTAGACTTGGTAAACACATTTGCATTTTAATGACTGATATAGATTGTTCTCCTGCTCGATACCGGCATCAAACCGCAACACAGTCATTCCCGATGCAGCCCCCAAAGACAAAAGTTGAGTTGTGCATGTAGCACTCTCATATGGGCACTTATTGTATCCTTATCTCTCTCAAGTTTCATATGACAGCAGCCAAGAATGAAACAGCCTTCCTATTAATGAAGAAAATATCTAGGTTAATGTGCAGGAATGGTGCTGTTAATGTCAACAGAGAGATTGAGTGGTCACAAATGGAATCTCTGTGCGCAAATGTATGTCATCAGAACAGCAGCCAGCCAATGAGGAGTCAGTATTTCAAAGGGCAGATCGGTTTTGTGTCCCCGGCACGTCTTCCTTCCCAAGCCACCTGCAGAGGATGATTCAACCCATTAAGGAGAGTTTACCTCTGTGGGCATGTAATTTGATGCAAATTAGACCAACAGACTGTCAAATGAGTACAGTGAGAGTGCTGTTGGCTGCATACAGGATTCATATCTGCGTTTATTTGTTGGGTCTGGTAGCAAATCCATAATGTCATATCAAGGTGGGACAATAAATTGTATATATGGGATTGTTTTTCCTCTAGTGATACATTATCGTGATACAGAAAAAGCAATAATACACAAGAAGAGGGTTGTTGTGGATATTAATTTCATACAAATTACATGAAAATGACAAAGATGCAAAGATTTAAAAGTTTTTGTCTGCATAAGTGCTGTATTGTGATATTATTGTTTTTGGCGACAGTGTATTAGAAGGTACTATGTGAATCCCATCTCATATTGGGCTAGCCTGGCCAACCTTTTTTTTCTATTTTATACAAAGAATTAGTCGGGTCAGCTTAGTTTAGATAAACAGTTATGAGTGTACAGGTAGGATTGATTGCAATTGGATTTCTTATCAATTCAGATGTATTACAGACTTCTTAAAAAGCAATGTAGTGTTATTATACAAACATAGTCTTATCAGTAATGATTATGTGTTTTCCTTTAAACCATTGACATTGTACCACTCCACATTTCTGGAAACATAATTCCTGTTAGGAGAAAAGTGTTGTTTAATGCGTGTTTTCGAGATAAGAAAACATTGCTGGAATCTCCTACAAAACTTGGTGAAGGAGGCTCATTGATCCTTTGTGTGTCACTTGCCAGAAAACGCATTAGTCAACACCATGGCTTCTGTCAGCGCTCTGCAGGTGCCCAAAGTATATACCCAGACAACAAGTCTATAAAACCGTCACCTGTACGGTACAAGAACAGCACAAGTGGCTATAAGTCTAATGTGTATTTACTCTGTTGACAGTACGCTTCTCTCTACCTTTCTACACAACTTCCGCCTCTCCTTTTTGTTTGTGTTGTGACAATACACATCCTTGGCTATATTTTCTAGTGAGAGCAATTGATGTATCGTAGCAGAGATAATGTGAGAAAATGTTTTACTCCAGCTGCCTGTTCTCTGTTAAGATGCTATTCTTGGTTGTGTACAAAACCTTCAAAACCCTATTGTTATGTTGTGCTGCGTCACCTATCGATGGCCAATCAAACCAATAACAACCGTTCTCACAGATTGAACAAGGTTTCTGCAGAGACAAGAGAATATAATTGGCTGAAGAAAGTGAAGTTTAAATGCAGGGGTTCTTGTTTCAAAAGCAGAATTGGCTTTTTTTCCCCCCCTGTAATATTACTGACAGGAGCGTTGTCGCTTCACAAAGGAGACAGGCTGGAGGATGAGAAGAGGGCAGTTGGGAGGCTCTAATTTATCTGTTTGTCTGTGTTTTCCTCCCCAACGCTGGAAAAGGAAGGAGGCTATAACAGGGCCCAGCTCCACAGGGGAGAATTCTGTTTAGTGGTGGCATTGATTTTATAAAAGGTTGCGCGATGGGGATGCTAGGTAGGCCTGTCAGCCCTCGCTCTTACCAAAGCCCATCACACAGTCAAGCTAATTGTGCCCTCTCTTGAAACCCCAAACCCTAAAAAGGACACAGTATGCAAACATATGTCAAATCCTCCACTAACTATTATTTTTCTGCATGAAAACGACAATTCTCTTCCAATAAACCGTTGTTACTGGGCCATAAACATTTTCTTTGAGCCTCTGGAAGGTTATTTAATGGGACTTTAAAATCAGGTGGGCAGCGTTCTACAATCAATACTTCTTCTTCCACTTTTCTGCACTACACAGACAGTGTTTTGCATCACATTCATTAACTTTAGGGCTGCACACTATCTTGCAAGTCTCAGTGGTTAATTAATTTACCAAGTTATTACTGCATTGCAAGTAACAAATATTGGAATTTCATTTTCTAACTGAATTAGATCATTCTCTTGGACGATATTGGTAAGCTATAAATACTTTAAACATTATATTACACTAAACTTTGTGCCATATTTGGTCGCAAGGGTCAGGCACTAAAAACAACAGTTGAAGTTGCAATTGATTTTAAGATCACATTTGAAGTAAAACAACATTCTAATAACATTTTTTTCCCTAATATTCTGCAGCTCGAGGAAAAACTCAAGGCAAAATGAAGTTGACAAAGAAAAGTAATGAAGTAGTTTTCTGCAAATCTCTTTTTCATTTGGAAGACATTTTGATTGTCAGAACTGGAGAACAGCGAAGATGGATGAAAATGCTTAAATTCTGAGCTGTGAAAAAAGACGTGTAGCTACTTTTTAAGAAGTCTGCTGTCTCTTATAATCCATTTGCATTATTTAAATTTTATATATTGCTTTGTACGTATCCATCTGTTACAGACACGAAGAATAAAGGTTTCAAAGGTTTCTTGAGAGCCTCCACAGACATATACCAATGATCTATAAATATATCTACTCTATATGACCTACCATAGTATTCTTATACATATGCATATAGTTACTGATGATTTCCTGTACAGAATACTTCACATATTAGTGGTAAAACAAAGTTACAAGAACAAGAATACAAAGTTCAAATCATACCAGACCATTTAAGTAGACATTTTAGTAGCAAGTTGCTCTTTAGTTCCAGGCCCGCAACTCTCCTTTGATGAGACTAGTGGCACAGCGAGGGGCGAACAGGATGAATCATCAAACATTTCCACATTTAATTTCAAATTGAGGCCGAAGTGTAGGTTTGATGTATCCATTGTGCGTGAGCAAGTACGTGAGCAAGTATGACGTATATTTCTGGCCTTAGGGTTACTCATGAAGGCACAAGACACATGCTTGTTGAATTTCATGTTTTAAAGCCCATAGAACATGCTCATGATGACCTGTGTAAAGTTTTTATTTTCAAAAACAAGACTTGTGATCTCTTTATTGCAGAACCACATTATAAAATAGTTTTCCGCCAGGACAAATTGTCTCACATTTATGAATTGATTTAGAACAGTAAAATCATTCCTTTAGTAACATGCACCGGTGTAGGACTATAATATAAGCCTGCTCATTAACATGTATGCATCTCTGCAACTGGGACTGCAGATAAACACACGACAAACACATGGAAAACAGCTGCTACGTCACCTATTACTCCCCAAACAAACGGATGGTAGGTGCCAGGTTGCTGTCACTCATTAGGCACTAATCATTTGCAAATCCACTTGCCTTCCAGCAAATACATGTTAGTGCATTTTCCCTGTCAATTATTTCTTTCCCCCTCCTTTCCGCAGCCCGACACCCGGCAGATTTTTGACTCGCATGTCACACAAAAGCTCCTCAGTGTCCCTGCTGTGCCACACGACAAAAAAACTCTTGCAGAGATCACTTTATCTTACTCTTGATTGCCAGATAATTATCAGTTAATTATTTAGAGCCTTAAATTAATTTGCTAAAAATAGTCTCTGGCTCTGCGTTGCCAATGGTTACGGCTCCATTATTCCTTTCTCTGTAGTCTCCCCATCTCTGACAGCTACTTATGCCACTCATGCCCGACTGTAATCTAATAAAAATGAATATTGTCCTTTTACATTTGAAACAACCCATTTTGAGCCAAATGGTTTGAATTGCTCTCAGTTCTGTGTCATGACTCTTTTCTTCTTGTAAAAGTCACCCATTTATATAGAAAACAGCACCATTTATCAAACGTACAGGTATTCCAAGGCCGCATACTTGAATTGGTACGGCAAACTTTGTTTATCAACATCCATTTAGTACCATCCATTATCTGGTGCCCAAAGCTTCACCTGTGCTTCACAACACTTCTCGGTGGAAAGCAGGATAGCATCTTCCTTTAACTTCTTTCTCTACTCTTTGGACACTTCATTAAGCCGCTGGAGTTCTGAACAAAGAAATGTGCTGTAAGTGGTCTTTTAATGGGATTCATTGGCTTAAGGAATCGAAATTTGCCCCCTCCCTTTACACTTTCCCTGCCATACACACAACAAGCGCCCTCCTTCACACACTCACACAATGAGCACACTGAACCAAGGGCCAAATAGGCTGACCTGCTGAATGGGTTTGTGCTGTGGTAATGATAAGGCTATTGAATGGAGCTGTACTCTGTCACGCTGCTGGGCCAGTGGTCTTACTGAAGGAATTTGATCAATATAGACCCCCCACTCTCCACCTTGCTTCCATCTCCCCCTCTTTTCCCTATTCCTCTCTCCATCTACCTCTTCTTGTTTACCTGACCCTTGCTTTAAAAAAAAAACAAATCCCCAACTTTGCTGTTGACTTGATGTTGTTGTGTTTGTGTTGTGTGGCTTTTTTCCCTCAAGCATAGGCCTTTTCACTGTAGTACTGCAAAAGACAGCACTGAGCAAATGTTAGCATTAGCAACGGGTCTTCCATGCTCAATGATTTTGAGAGAAAAAAAAGTAGAACACTACTGGTACAAACCTATTTCAGATTTTCTAGAAATTTATGTCTGGAACTTACTCCTATTTAAATTGATTTTTGATCAAATTGTGGCAGCCCAGAGGCAGTTTATTCTGCGTATGTTGGTACTGACCCTGATTTCTGATTGGCTGTATGTCCATCCAGTTGTATTCAGAGGTAGCTGTCTATTAGTTTCGCAGACTAATATTTTACAGAAAACATAAAAAGAAATTGGATAGTTTGCTGTGCAGTAAAAAACAATTTGTAAAGACTGTGTTTAAGTGATAGAGTTTGAAAGATGGCTGTTGATTTGCAATTTCAATATTAATGACACTAGGAAAACATGAGCAAATATGGGCATTTATGTCATACATATTAAAAACATGAAAGAACTTATCTCCATGGGTAAATGGTGGTGCACCTTAATAAATGAGATCCTCTATTTTCTGTTTTACTGTAAAGCCTTAAAGTTCCTAAATTTAGCTTACAACTAAGAACAATAATACGCAAAAATAACTACTAAGCTTTGGAGCCAAATGACATCCATTAAAGACTATGCTCAAAGGGTGCATTTCAGACACTTCTTTGATTAATCACAAAAAAAGAACTTTGATTATAATTTCTCATGGTGGACATCATTTTCCCACCCTGTCACACTTGTTCTTATTGTGTGGCACAGAGTGGTGGAGTCCTGCATTAAGATGTGAGACTCCATTGACATTTAAAACACTCCTGGCAGAGAGCAGCTGCACATCAAAGGCAGCCCAACATGATGTCCATTTGTGAGCGGCAGTCCCCAGCTTGATTATGGGTCTGCTCTGAAGGCGTGCATTAAGTGAACACCTATGGCGTCCCATTTCTAGCTTTTGCAAGGGATAACAATTTGGAGATTTAATCTGGAGAGACTGTCTTTAAACCTGAGTGATGTGCATTTTAAAATACATTATTTTAAAACCACCATCAAATGTAAAAATGACATGTACGTGGGCAGAACTGATTTTCAGTTGGATAGACTGGCAGGACTTTAATGTACATCCCACACATCAGTCCTTTCAGTTGATCCCACTGTAGAAAAGGCTACCTTTCCTCCACAAGTAGGGTGTGCAGAAATGAGGTATGGTAGAAAATGGGGCAATGTAAATGAGCCACAGTGCCATTTATTTCCGCTGTGGCTTGGCTTTATGTGTTAATAAGGTGACTAAGTAAGAATAAACAATTAAATGGTGTGTTTGTGAATAAAAGTGTTACAATTAGCTCTGGGAAAAAAGGTAGAGGTTGCATTCATGACATGTCCCATAATGTGCAACACTAGGGATTCCTTTATAGAACCATTATTCATAGAAAGGCCTTTTTATTTATTAAGGCTTAAACATGCACACACCTCATTATAACAAAGCACTCCAGTTATAGTAAGATGCATTGCCATCTCTGGAGCTCACCTGTGTCTGTTGAATGGCACACTGTGTTATCACACGCTCCTGTCGTCAAGGGCCTCCTTGTCAGCCATTGTTGCGCGGAGATGCCGATTGATGTATACCGATTAGATCAGCGTCAGGAGGAACACGAGGCTTGACCTTTTGCAATTTGACAAATACGAACCTTGTAAACACAGCGGATTTGCATTGTCATGTTTCCACTTGGTGAAGATGACGGAGAAGGGGGTACACCAAGGGCATCGATGTGACACGAGATCATTTGAAACGATGATAACAGGCATAAAAGGTCATCATAGATAAGAGATTGGGAGTGAGTTGTGTGTGTTTGTCACCGAATAGCCTAATATCATTGACATATTCACTCAGCGGTGCCACATTACTGGGCACCAAATTATTTTTCTCATCTTTCCTCGCGCTCTCTACCTTTTTTAATGGGCTATTCATGATTCAACAGGTCATTCCCATGGACCTAATCCCCTCATATCTTATTTATATCATCTCCTTCCCTTTATCAGATGTAGTCATTACACCCGCTAGTCCTCCCCTCATTGAGTTGTTCCAACACCAGCTGGGCGCTGTAGTGAGGAGCTTTGAATGCTTAAGCAGACGCAACCTTCCTCTCTGCGCCTATAAATATTTCAGGGACAGACGGGCGGAATAAATTGACAGTAAAATTGACATCAAATCCGGCTTTTAATTTCAAGAGAAAGAGGAGGAGGGGACGGGACGGGGGCAGCGCGCCGAGGAAAGGTCACAACCTCTGTGTCAAAGAGGTGTTATAACTCACCAAGCGCCCGATGCATGCAAAATCTGCCTCGTGCAGAAGAGGGAGTGTTATTAGATGTACATATCTGGATAGAATATATATAGATTTGAACGTGTGGCGTATTTATGAGAGTTGGGAATATGTATGAAATGGTATATGATGATGCAACAACTGACAGAAAATGCCAGATCTGACAGTAGTGGATTAAAAGAGCCTGAACAGAGACGAGGCATAGACATATTACATTAATTACATTTGGAAAGGGCCGGGACATGGCATCAGATAATCACCGCTGTTGGCACCTTCTGTAATCCAGCAGAGAGTCGGAGCGTGAGAGAGGGGAAATGAGATACACTCTGTCTGTCTGTCTACGTACATGCAGCCACAAAGACCAATCAACAGGATTCTTCAATGGCACCCCGCTGATCTTCATCCAAGGTGCTGTTGTGATTACTTTGGACAATGTCCAGATATTTAGCAGACAGTATTGTTTCACTGAGGCGTTCAGTTTGGGACAGATTTAATTATTTGTCCCTGTGCTGAATGAACATGATTACAATTCCACTGTTCTCATACACAATAGACAACCACTATTTTTTTCTTGTTCAGAGCAGAAAAAAATATCTGGTCCTTTCAAAGTAATTATTATTTCAATCAGAGATAAAAAGTGTGTCCTAATCAGCGATGTTTGGCCAGGACTTTTAGGTTTGCTCTCAGAGATAAATTCATGAGCCTTTAATTATTGATTCATGAGCAAATTCATCCCCATAAATAATGCTTATTGTGCGTATGTTCATTATAATTTGTTTTGTTGTTGAACATTGTAAATACAGATTATATTATAATTAGAGCAAAACAAGCTGACAATATTCACCAAGGTATAGATAAAGATATAATTACAGTTGCCAAATCCAATTGTTTATATGTAATAGCACGGAGAGTGTTGCTAAATGATTTGTGATTACATTGTGTCATCATATAAATATTATGATTAAAAGTCTCAAAAATATTTAATCAATAGTTAAATATTATATGCAACTTGTTTAATCACCTAATATACTGTAGCAGGAATCATATGTGAAAAAAGATCATATAGGTTTTATCAAGGATATATAAGGAGATAGGGAAGCTCCCATTGTCTGTTGGTCTTCACTAGGCTAATAGGCTAATAAGTCTGATTACAAAGAGAAACAGTGCAAAAAAAAGGACATACATACATTTTTGGGGTAATGCAGCTATTATGTTGCTACTTTGTAATTTTGTATTGGCTCACTTGTCTTCATTTTCACTGTTTTTTTAATTTTTGTCCTTAACTGTGGTTTCACAACTTCTGTAAACAATCGGCCTTGATTGGGCTGATGGCCTGCCTTATAGTGAGACTTCTTCTATTGAATTTTTTTTTACAATGTATTAATTATAGACCTTTCTACAAAACCGAAAGCCAGCCTGACAACCCTGCTAAAGTAATATGATTTTAAGAGTGTTCTGCAGAAAGCTCCTACTCATTACATTACATCACATTAGTTTATATCTCCTGTCTCTACGTGTGTCCTCCTTAGTCTATCCCAGCTCCCTCACATGTATCCACCTCAGCGCTGGGTCACAGCCCTAATGCCGGTACTGGCTGCGCCGCTAATTCTCTTTGACAGCGCCAGTGTCGGTGCCACAGCCCAACGCAGGATTGTGTCACCCAGGGGCCACCCCATCTCTTATCTCCAATGCTTTCTTATGAACCCAGACCCATGATGAAAGAGAGATTCATATTGATCCTAATGAGGCTTTGCAGTCGTCAAATTCAAAAAGACGACATCAATAAAGCATTTAGACTTGAAAAAAACCAAAAGCCCTTCCTGATAAATTTATTTGGACGTCTGATATTCTGTGTGTTGTCTGCCCCGGTTTCCCTCTCGTGCCCTACCTCTGCTCCTCATTCCTTCATCCCCCTCTCATCCGGGCTGTGTCCAGTCAGTGGGCAGCCTCGGTGTAATTTGGCCCACAGGGGCTGTTGGCAGTAGGTGTGGGGATAAAGGCAGCTGGAATGGGGTTTTGGAGGAGAGCAGGCTTAGTGTGGGGCCTTGGTTGGAAGGGGCCGGGGAGCTCATAGGAAAAAGCATTAAATAAACATTAATGGAAGTAGGTTACAGGAGATTTATTAAGGAGGCTTTTTGGCCCCCACTGTAGAGTTTTATGCAGCGCTTTAATAACTCTCCGATGCGCATAGGTAAACAAAGCAGGTAATTTATTGCCGTCCTCATAGGTGGCCATTGTGAAAACCACTTTTTTTTTTTTGGCTCATAATTGGATTTTTTATCATGAAATTGAATGACTCCCAAAAAGCTGTTTTCACATCTAGGGTAAGTCCGACTTGGAATTTGATGTCACTTTGCGGTGTTAAAAATGTGTGGCCCTAATCGCAGCTTACTGATTTTAAATGTACCCTCTCTGGCATGTCACAAACAGATAAAAAGTGACTGATTAAACGCAGGAACAAGGACGGCGTGACAGGACAAAGAACTAATTTGAGATTTTTCTTTTTTTTACAAGGACGGACGCTTAAAGACCACTTCTTGGCAACAATTGCAGATCTGTGTGAGGAAAAAGCTTGTATTACATTTAACATCAGACATTTATCTACAATCGGCTCTGTCAGATTTAATGTCGTTTTGTGCAGACTGTCAAATCTAACATCCATCTGCACACTGCCTCTGTTATCTTAATTATAATTATAATACACTGCCTTTTTTACCTTGAAGTGATCTGACCGTTAGCAGAAACAGGCAGCCACTCTTCAGATACCATCTCCGAGCGTTTTCATCGGCAGCTTTAAGCCCTTCGAGCCTAGAGCGAGCGCTGGTGAGCTTCAGCTGGCAGGAAGTGTGTTTCTCAGAGGACGGTGAGTAGACGAGAGCGCAGACTTGACAAACAGCATTGGTGCAACCCAAGGCAGCGTGGCGCTTTAGTTCAGGACCCACCGGGGTCTGGTGACGTAAACACCTGACACGGCACACTTCGCAGAGTTCACCGCGAGTATGATTGGATGAAGGGGGTTGTTGTTGAAGCGAGAGGCCTTAATGGATTGAGTATCCAGGGGAAAGATCAGAAAGGGGTTTTTTTTAGGGAGCGAGACAGTTGTAGACAGGAGAGAGAATGAAAAAAGAATTGGAAGAGGAGAAACAGCTCTGCTTTGACTATGAGAAGCAAAAAAGTAGAATAACAGACAACCTGACAGAGCGACTGAAAAAAACAGGAGTGTGTTCTTGCATACTTTCTTTGCGAGTCTGTGTAGTGTGTTTTCCTGTTCTTTCTGGGTCTGCGTGTGTGTTTGATGAAGCCTCCTCCATAGTGCTTGTGTTGCTGCAGGATAGTGTGCGTCAGCCTCCATCAATATGACATGTCTTTGATGTGGAAATACAAGGAGCAAAAGCCCAGGCAGCCTCAGTCCAGTCCCCAGCGGGACACAGCTACCGCTACGCATGTGCATACATGTGGATGTGAGCGTGGCTCTGGGAAACTGAGACGGAGAGAGTTATAACAAAACTAACCAGTGCATCTCTGACCAACTGCTGTTCTGTTCACACACGTTAAAATCAGATCTGCTTGTTCTGTTGTAGAAACACATTTATTTTTATCCTTTTACTTTTCATATTAGACAAGTACATTTTGTTAAATCTAGAAGGCATACTGTGAACACTGTGAACATCAAGCTAAATGTTACATTTAATTTCAGTGCAATTATGGACAACCAGAAGTTGAAATGTCTAAAAAGCTGTTTGTCCTGCAAAGTAACTTTTATATCTATCGGTCATGTCCCAGAGTTTTCACTGACAAAAGACCAAAGGAGATATAAAGTTTGACAGTAGCAAGAGGGATAAATCAGGCCGAGGTAGACGAGGAGCTGGAGACAGAGAGGAAGAATGAGAGAAGGATGAATCCATCTTTGGGGTCCGTGTGTGTGGGCTGCTAAACCAGACTTGCCATCATTGTGTTTTTGATAAGCACTCGCTCAGTGGGAGGTAATACAAGCAGCTTTGTGTGGCAGTGTTTTCATGTCTTGACACATATAGCCTTCATGTGAGCATAAACTAAGTGCATCTGCCGTTCCGTGTCAAGACGTATGTCAATTTTCTATTTTGATGTGCATATAAACATTTTCCGATTGCTTGATTGTTTGGGATGGGAGAATATGAAGAGTTCCCTAATTTAAGTGTGATGGTGCATTAATTAAACAAATAAGAAACAATCCAAAAACAGAAATTGCATAGATTTATCACAAAGAATAAAACTTTATAATGGCAGACGTCATGCTGCTGATACAGTGTGGGTATTGCCACGGCAACTGCAGGAACACTAATTGCCTGTGTCCAGAACACAAAGAAGAAAAGCCAGCGCCTTAGTAACTTAGTAAACCACACCACAAAGTTTAACCCATTTTTTTTATTTTCTCTCCTTTTTTACAGTGAAATAATTGGGTGTATTTTTGTAAGATCGACTGGAAATGATAGAATTATCATTTAATCAAAAGTTGGAACTAATAGAATGAATTTTATTAAAACCGTTGATAGAATAGGAAACATAGCCAAAATATTGACTAAGTGGAAACAGCAATACAATAGTTAGGATATTAGTTGGAATAAATTCAAGTGAACGGAGCGACTTTTGAAAATCTAACATGAGCTTTTTACATGTTCACTGTTCAAAGGGTCAAGGTCAATGTGAAGGTGAACGTAAACAGCCCTATGTGCAGTAGGAGGCCACTGATGATATAAAGATAGCAATTGTCAGCCCGTTCTTGTATTTGTAAAACCTATTGTGTGTTTTCGTCCAACTCGTCCGGTCCGTGTCCCTCCCAGAGTCGAGCCTGAGTCTTGGAGTGTCCACGAGCAGTCTCCATGAGGTCAGTAGCTGCTGTGATAATGCTTAACTGATGCCGACTGTCAATAGCCATTCACCGGGAGAAAAGTGTTCCGCCTGTTCAGTAAATTACACAGTGCGACGTGAGCGGCGAGGTTCAAAACAACCTGACCCCACTGTTGTTGGGAGAAACAATAGAACAATGACTGCAATCAGCTTTTCCAGCGAGCATCTGTGTCATGCTGCTGACTACAAAACACCTTTCCATTACTCCAGGGCTGCAGCTATTAGCTCACCATGCCATTGACTCCAAAGTGAGACGGAGAGGTTATTGTAATAGTGCATTAGATTGTCTCTGACCCTTCTTTATCCACTGTTTTGTTTTCCTGACCTTGACATAGGTGGGCTCTTTGAATGCCATAAAGTGCCCCAGAGACATTATTTTTCTCAGTGTTTCTTTCACTCGTACTGTGTCATTGTACCAGCAAATGTTTAAATATTTTGTGTGTGTTGAAGAGGTGTTTTTTTTGTTGTTTTTTTTTTTACCATTTTTTTCCTTGACTCTATTGACTGCACGGCTTCAGCAAACATGCTCGAGAGCAGTATGAGAAGCTGTCCACCATGCACAAGAATATGCAGAAGCTTTACGAGAGCATCGGCAACTACTTCGCCTTTGACCCTCACACCGTCAGCGTGGAGGACTTCTTTGGAGAGCTGGCCAACTTCCGCATACTCTTCCTGGTGAGGATACTGTTTTGTTTGTTTTTTTGCATGTCTGTTTACAAGGTCTTTACAGTACAAGCACATAGACAGCCACCTACACATGTTGTGCATACATTTTCACCAGTGTCTTGTTAGTAGCCTGCATTTGGTTTTTTATAATCCAGTTGATTTTTGTTTAGTGGGACTGATCTGTTGCCTTAAAAAAGCATTCTTTCCCAGACTAGACAAAAATCAGAGTTTGAATAGGATCTTGTGCTTTGTAAATGTGGTTTAAGAATAAGGCTCTGATCAGCTAAAATAAATGTTTTTGTTGTCCTCTTACATCAAAGCAACACTGTGTAACTTTTAACATAAAAAATTATACATTGAAAATATTATTGATGGTTCCTTGACATGAAACAGTATCGATTCTCCCAGAGTCACTATATGAGTTGAAAAGACCAGTTCAGACATACAAATTCTTCCTATAATAAACTTTTTAGTATTTCTCTCTCTTTCAACTAACTGTAGCATGTATTATTATGTATGTCCATGTCATGTCTATTTTTCCCCACAAATAACATGTTGGAAGTAACCTTCAACACATACGACACATACAAAGTTTGATAACAAGCTGCTATAATGCGTGGATGCCAGCAGAGATAAAATAACAGTACAGGACCATATCAGCCCACATGGCTTTAGTCTTCACTCTTTCTTAGTGTTGTAAAGAAAGGCAAGTTGTTTGTGAGGGGTATCCATGACGTAACATGTGTGTTTGAGAGAGACAGTAAAGTTACACAGTGTCACAAAACTGCTAAAGTTGTGAATCTGGGTTGAGACTCGCAGCTCCACAGAAGCTTTGAGTGTAAACTGAAAGCTCAGTTTTGACATGACTGAGCTAAAACACAGAGCTGACAATAACATGCCACTCACATGTCTGGTGTAAATCCAGAGTTACATCTGCATACACATGCCATTGTGATGGTCCCAATGGTTTATTAATATGGTAAAAAAAAAAAAAATTGGTGGATGATATGGAGATGAATGCAGTGTGAGAAGATTTGTAAAATGAATTTCCAATTCCCATTCAAGCTTAATTGTGCTATTGTGTTTGACAATCAATAAACAAAACTGCACTATAACACTATACACCAAATATAAAAAATCAAAGCATGAAAGCAGCTCTGTTTCTTTCCGTCCTCTAACTTTTGCTGGTGTCTGAGGACAAGGGGCACACAGCCACAGAACCATGTCATTTTTCTTCAACACATACGTGTGTGAAACATTTATTCAAGCCAGTGCTTTTCTATCATCTCTAGCCTCTCTATCTATCGCTGCCGGCACCGCCCCAAATATTGCCAGTGTCAGGATGATGACACAGTGTCCAGAAGGCACGCTCTCAGTCTTCACAAACCATTAATGTGAATGGCAAGGTCCCCTTGTCTGAGTCCCACTGCTCTTTCAGTCCTGATCCCCATCTGCAACCAACTCCTCTTTCCCGCTGATCAAAGTACGGCAGCACACAACACAACACTCCCTCAAGGATTCCACAGTTGCATATCTCCAAAAGAGGCATCCACCCAAGAAAATAAATTATTCTCTCAAGCAAATAGCTGCAGATGAATATTTTATTAGCGATTTAAACTTCCCTGCTACGGATAAGGAGAGGGAGAGTGAGTAGGATAAAGTGTTGGGCTGTGGTTGAAATGGGGCTTGGTTTTAACTTAATGCATTCATCTGAAAACAATCCTTTAATCACCGTATTCTTCAGCTATTATTTATAGTTTTGGCTCTTTGGCTGTACTGACAGAAAGGCTAATACCATCTGCTTGCAGAGCACATGCAATCAATGGCTGTTTCTCCTTCAATGTTGTTTTCATTTTTTAGCCGAAGAAAACAACTCAGCGCTGGAGCTTTTCTTGGAACTTTTGAAAGTATTTTCTCTGACAGTGTCGACTCACATCAGTCAGTTCTGTGTTGCTTCCTAATGGCAAGTCCTAAATAGTCCACCTCATTGTCTTGTCAATTAAAAAGAGCGCTGGATATCCATTTTGCACCTTCATCATGCTTCTTCAACCACTCTGTGCTGTTAAATGCTATTTCAGCAGAAAACAGCTGATGTAATGAAGAATCCAATTGCAATACAGTCCTGATAAATTGCTTTTACTAAAAAAGCTCTGGTTTAATGCCCCTGACCAGCATGAGGCATTTAAATAAACACACTAAGAGACCGTCCACTGAAGTGAATGTAACTGATAAGAGAATCCATTAACTCTGTTTCCCTTTGTTTTATTCTTTCTGCCCCCTCCCAAACACAATCCATTCTCTCTCTTCTTTTACAACAGGCAATAAAATATGATGTGAATCCAAAGCATGCCGTTATTATTGCAAGAGTCCAACTATTTGCTAATTTAACGCCGCTACCATCCTTGATTCCAGAGCATGAGTGAAATGCAATCTCGGAGTCAGCGAGCGTAATCCTGACCAGAGAGCACATGGGGCATGAGGATTTCCCCATTAATGAGTTATCAAAGCACAGCAAATGGGTTGGGATGAGCTTCCTTGTTAACTGACTGACTTTCTCACAAGAGCAGAAGACGCAGAGATAGAGGAGCTTGGAGATCGTAATGAAGATTTGGTAAGAAGATGGTAATTCCAGATCATCACATTCAGATGAAGAGGCTGCTTTGGCAGTGCCACTCTCGTCAGGTTCGTGCTGATTCACTGCTGTGGGATCTTTCTTTTTCCAAACCCGCACAGTTAGTAAAATGATCGCGGCAGATTTTAGAGGTCACCTGTCAATATGGGAATACGTCTCCGTCACAGAGCAGAAGTCTCACATTCTGTAACCTATAACTTCTCGTAGCCACCCTCCCCTCCGTCCTCACACCGCAGCAAACAGTGTAACAGATGGCTAATAAACACATTTGCTGCTTAAAGCCTAGGCGCTGTAGCGTTTGTAAAATTCAAATGAGGTATGGCAGTGACATTCTCTGTGTGAGATCACTGGTGCAACTGAGCAGTTGGAGATAGTCTGCGTCGGACTGGCCAACTTGTATGCATGGGAGGGGAGCCGTGCTGAGGGAGATGTATTGTGGTGTGTGGGGTCAAGGAAGAACAGCAAACACATTTCATGAATTATTGAAGGAACAGACGAGGAAAAGAAAAATGCTACCTGGCCCTTGTTGGTAGATTGGACCTGTGGACACTGTTTTGCAGATATAGACAGAGTACTCCATTTTAAACATGCCATATGTGTAAGTCACTGTGGTGTGTGTGCTGTCGTGTTCACAGTGCAGACATGGTGTTATTATGCAAAAATTTATGGCCATAGTGGCTCTGCTGATGCTAAATAATCATCAGAAAAATTCATTTTTTCTGATATTTTTTGATGCCAATATGGTGACTGGACTAGACTATACCTTTCACAAGAAAATAAACATGAGACATTCAATATAGGCCTGTCTGTTGCTCCTTTTTAATTACGCCACACTATTCTACTCCACGACTGAATTCATATTGACTCCACTTCTGCACGGCTAACCCCATAGTGAGACTGCACTAGTCACACTTTCTTGTGCTCAATTAGCAGATCAAAGGTAGTAATTTTAATTTAAATAAATAATGACATTCTCATCAGGTATTACTAGGAATGTAGTAAAGCCCTGACTGAAAGATGAAGGGCAGAAATTACAGTGTAAATATTGTGCTTTAATTTTGAGTACATAATTAGATGAGTGACTTTTTTCCAATCTATTCTGCATCTGTGTAGATTTGAGTGGGATCCAGATCAATACCATTCCAGTAAGGCTTTAATCAACCATTGAAGATGTACTTTTAAAGGGATTAATACTCTTTAATGTCCGCCCACTACTCACAGCAGTGCCAAAAAAGAAGCAACCTGATAAAATCATGCGTTGCCATCAGCAAAGTAGCATTCGCCAAAGCGTACAGTGGAAGACAAACCAGAAAAAAAACAAGTAAAGGCATATTTGTTACTATGGTAATTAGTGGTGCTGTTTGATTAGGGCATCATAATTATGTTGCATAATCATGTTTACAGTCAGAATCTGTTGTTTGTTTAATATAAGTTTCGCCGGCAGGATTTTATTTGTAATCTGCATAATTATTTTTCAAATGTAGAGTGGTGCTACAGTATTTAATCGAAATTAACTGTGGGAGGTTCAGATACATATCAGATTGATTTGATCTGTAAATGTATCGCAAGTGAGCAGCCTTATTACTAAACAGAGGGCGGCTCACATTACACAGACCTCTTGAAGCTCGGCCGTATTATTTATTCGACCTTGATACAGCCATGACACTTATATGGAGTTTGTGTTTGCTGGCTTTGATAGCAAAAACCTCACCTTTTCTCTCATTCAAACGTTTATATCCTCATTCATTCATACACACCCTGGCTTCACATCACCCATATTGACCTTTCTACTGCTCATTGCCCTTGTCATGCAGCAAGGAGACAGTGACAATGAGTGCTCGTGTCCTTGGACATGAAGCAAAGCTCTACTATTGACTGGCATGATGAGCTGCTCTTTTCTTGTTCTTGAGCACAATCCCTATAATCCCCGTGTCTTAGCTGCCAACACGACACACACGTCAGGAGCAAGGGGGCATCGGACGGGGACCTTCTGTCGACGCTTATTATATCAGCCGCAAGACACCGACGTGGCTTTTTTTCCACACATGTGAGATGAGGCAAAAGCACAATGTACCGGGATACTGCGTGAGAACGTCACACATATGTTGGGCCCTGTCGGTGGCGAAAGAAGGCGGACATTTTGTTGTCTCCAAAGGTCACACGGTTGCATCTAACTCTCTGTTGGCGCGAGAACAAACCGGCGCATTTGTAAAGGCTGAATCTCCACTGTCGATTATCTCTCTTTCTCTGACTCCTTCCTGACATTTCAGCCGAGGAAAAGGAGGATGATATCTCTCTGCCTCACTCCTCGGAGACTGGCACACTGCTGCTACGTTTTCATTTTTCACACAGCCGCCCCGTATTGTCCAAGGGCTCGGCGCTAACCTTTTCCACCAGCAGCCCTAGTGCTCCCTGCTGAAAATTTTAGGAGTGCCAGCACCAGATTTACAAGCACCACTTAAATTAACATGCAGCACTACACGCTCATTCTTTTCCCAACTTGACTATTACTGACTGAAGTGTTGGTTACAAATTCATCACGCAAACAAATAATATGTGCATCAGTGGCCATGTTGTTGAAAATGATTAAAAACAAAATGTGACAGATGGGACAAAATGACTCCAGAGTCTAATTCTGATTGATATTTTTATTCAGTCAGGTAGAAATCTCTCTTTCTTTCTTTAAAACTGCTGGTTTTCAGTGCTTCCACTTTTGATGTAGTTTAAAAAGTAAAGAAAGTGCTGCAGTAAAACTTCCAAGCACACATTGTCCTCCTCTACAACTGCAGTGATTACAAACAAGTAAGACCCCATGGTCACAGACTGATGAGCGGCATTTCAAAATCAAATCTTCCCCATGCCAGGCCCTCACATAAACATACTGCAGAACCTTGACAGAAGCTGCTGTTTTGTGCAAAAAAACATTTTGGAGTAAACCGGGTCTGTGTGACCCATTCTTGTCAGAAGAGGTTATTGTCTTTCTTTCCACACTATGCATTGAAAATGTCCTCAAAACAGTGAGTTCTGAATGGAAGAGTGTACCTTTGAGCTAGAAAGGCTCAAGTTATAGAATGAAGTGGGCCATGTCAGCACGGCACAGTTTGGTACAGTAACCTCTCAAAAGGCTCATGTTTCCACTGTGCAGGATCCACTATTTACTATCTGCTAAGTAAACAATCATGCAAGTGCCACAATAGTGTGTAAAATATAGACATAATTTTTCTATATGAGATATAAATGATATAATCCTATTAATAATGCTAAGGAGAGAATGAACCTGGGTGTGGCGGAGTGTGAGAGGTTGGAGGTTTAGCTGTATGTGGCTGTAGTAAACATTTGTAGACCATTTGCATTTTTTACCAACTTTCTGAACATTACATTTACAAAGCTGTGTCAATTTCCTCCATTTTAGTGCCTGGTTATGGTGATTAATGCAATGTAAATGGTAAATTCACAAAATGCAAGCTGTACAGAACCGATTCTATCTACAGAGTCTTTAGATAGAGTCAAAAGTGGACCACACTCTTGGAACCAAGGGTCAAAGTGTCTCCAAAGTCGTACAGTATGTTTTGCACTGCTTTTGGAAATGGAAACTTACTTGTACTGACCTGTACAATACCTTTACAAGGCTATGTAGAACTGATACATCTCTAGACTCGCTACGTCTCTACAAATCCCATAATATTTCACAGTATTTTCTTCTTATATATCTCAAAAACATAAAAATACCAAAAAAGTAATATATACACAAATACACAAACATGCATGAGTTGCCACACCCTCTTGTTGTCTCACATTATACCGGATGATGATAAAAACATGGCAAAATTGGTCACAAAATTGTCACGTGGGATCTGGTTGTGAGAGGAAACGTGTTAACATGTAAAATGCATGTGTCTGACGATTATTTTAATGTATGCATAATGTGTCATATTAATGTATTATTGACAACGTATCAGCTCAGTGTTATTGAAAATATGCAAATCAGCGCAGAGCGGAGCAGATAAGTGGGTGAGTTTAAAAAAAGACCATGCACAAGCAGCGGATGCATTGTTTATTCCAACAGCTTATCTTCAACTATCAAAACCTTCTCCCAGAATAAGAATTTGAACAGTGTACAGTAGTGAAGATGCTAAAAGAGTGATGGCGGCAGGATTCGGGTTCTGATTTTATCTGTGTGTGTGTGCCTCATCAGGAAGCGCTGAAGGAGAACCACAAGAAGAGGGAGATGGAGGAGAAGATCAAGAGAGCCAAGCTGGCGAAGGAGAAAGCCGAGCGCGAGAAGCAGGAGCGCCAGCACAAGAAGAAGCAGCTGATTGACATGAACAAAGGTACGCCACTTCCCCGCGCGCCACCTCAGAGAGGGGGGGAGGCGGCGGGGCGGGTGGGGAGGACGCGGGACCGAGGAGGCGGAGGGGGTTGACGCCCAATTGTACTTCACATGGATTTGAACCGGGAATCTGGAGGATAATGTGTGGGAGTGGGGAGAGCCGTCTTTTCAAACGTGAGGGAATCTTACAGTTACTCCCAGAGCTGATACAACAACAGACAGATTATACCATTATTATTAGCTTCCCTTTGTCCAAGTGTATTTATAGATCCCATACTGTTGACATACATTTCATTTGCAACATATTAAAACTGTCAGTGATATAATGATGGCTCTGTTCATGAGCTGCACAGATGTAGGTCACGTTATGGTTAGTTTATCAGAGCTGTGTTGACATGTGGCTAATTAGAGAGCTACACAGCATACATCAGAAACTCACCTGGTAAAGCACAGGAGTCATTATCAGAGAAACCCCGGTTCAAATCAAAATGAGTGACTTCATGTTCATACATCACCTCCTTTACCAAAATCTTCATCAGGAGCAGGAAAGACTCTTTATAATGTTATCAAAACAAAAAAACACTATTTAAACTAAAGGTGCTGAAAGCCACCCCTGAAAGCTAGTGGACATTTGTGGTACTGCAACAGATCCCATTGGGTCTATTTTCTGCTTAGCCCACAATGTACTCTGATGCTTCTCAGTCTATTCAAATTCTCTGAACAGCTAGACTTTAACAGAGCCTCTGTTGATCATGGGGCATTGGGTCACATGTCTAAGAAACCGTGAGAGCACATTGTACATTAGCGCTCCACTGTGACCCCGCTGGAGTTCTTACTTGTTTTGTGGTCCTGCAGAAGGTAAATGACAGATAATGATCTCGACCACAGTCTGAGAACGCTTGCGGGCAACGTGCTATATTTATTGTGGTGAATAATTTGAATTACTCTGTTGTCCTGCATTGCCAGTAAAGTGCGTATTGATCGGCGCAAGCTGTTGTTCAGACATGAAAAATTAGAGTGACAGAGCGAGTCGCCTGTCTCTAGTTATGCCAATGACATTGAGAAGGAATTTCAAGCCTGAAGGAGCGAGCAGTCAGTGTGGTCTTTTGTCTATTTCTTGACAATCAGACTGGAGTTTTCACAATTCACCAGCTTCTAAATGTCAGTGCCAGCCGAGGCCCTCTGTGTAGCTCAGCCACATTGGGGAAATGTGACAAGACAGTCCTCAGTGTGCCACAAACTCTCCAGGATAATTGATGCATGCTACATTTTTTTCCCTCAGAGCAGTGACCTCTTTGAAAGCTTCACTTTTAATAATCCAACATGGCTGAGCTGAAAGAGCCTGTCTAGCCCCTTTCTCATTCTGACTAACCAGATGGAGAAGGCTGGAGTAGTAGGTATAATATGAAATATTTCTGCCAGAGCAGATTTTGATCTCAGTTTCTGAATGCCATAATATGACTTCTATGAATAAAACATGAGGATGACATGGGCAACATTGCCTGCAGCCTTGGAGATAGTGGGTATTGTCCTCTGCTGCAACACCTCGTGCACTGGACTGTCCCCATCACAATGACCTTGGCAGTTCTGAAATGCACTTTAAAATTCAAGATGTGCTGAACCTGGGCTGCTTATTTCTGTCAAGGTTCTTACCTGCACTGACTACACATTTTATCAAACCTTGAATAGGCTCTTTTGTGTACTAACTTGTCTCTATGTGAAATGTAATCAGAGAAAGGATAATCAAATATGAAGGTCTTTAAATGGATCCTGTGAATAGCAAGCTGAACTTGCGCCAGGAGCAGGTTGGAGGTTACAACAGCATTTTTCTCTCAGCTTCTCTTAAAGCTTTTTGGTTGGAAACACACATAGCAGGATATTCACTATTTTCTTGTTGCACATTTTTCTTTTCTCTGCCTCGATTCCTCTCCAGCTGATAGCCTTGGCTTGAGAGTCCCGGCTCTTTTTTCTCCCATTCTCTTGTAAAATTCTATATGTGCTTCAGATGTGTGAGGAGTTCGTTATTTGAGGAGACTTTTCACATCAATATTTCATAGCGAGCATCGACTGTGTATACTGCCAGGGCTGATGAAAATAAGGTAGCGTAGGACACAAATCGGCTGGGTGAATAGCTCCAGCTGATTAATTAATCATGGCCAAACATTTTCCAAACATTAATTTTGCATTTAAAGGGTCCTTAAGGGTAATCGAAATGCTGAAATGAACCCACAGTTTGATGAGCTATTCTGGCTGTCATTATTCAAAACCTTAGTCAGACTGAAAGACCGACTGGCATCCTTACACATAGAAATGCAGAGGCATTGACCCAAATATGGTGTATTTTATATTAACAATCCTATTAACATGAACAGATGGTGAAAGCATATGGGCATTGTTTTATAAGTATATACAGGTCAGTGTCTTGTGTGTGTTTATGGATTTACCGATTTACTGATTTAAGACTTTGATGGATTGTACTATTGTTTTCGATGCCATTTCAAAAGGCTATTTTTGAGAAGGGGATGGATTGAATATGTCATTCCACAAAGTACGACCTAATCCTCTTCCCTTGCAAATGATTAACAATGAAATGCATATTTAATGAGAGTTTAATTCATTTAGCGTTTACCGGGATGGCACCAAAGTGGGGGGAGGGTGACAGACAAATGCTTTTAGGAAACAGATAAGCTAAAAATAATAATTTCTCCCATTTCCCACTTGATGAAACTTGAGAGCGTAGCTTGTGAAAACGCACTGACATTTGCACTTTTTCAACAGGCGTGACAGATAAAGGGGACAAGCACAGAGCTAAACGTGTTGTCCTTGTGAAGTATTACAAATCCTAATGTCGGAAACTGCTTATGAAATCATTACACAGTCACCCCATTTGTTTTAATTTGCTCTAAGTGGATTCCCATATTGGGTTGAACTGACCAGATGTTCAACATTTACCAAATCACTGCCACTAACTGTTGAACACTGTCAAACAAACTCAAACGAATATTTCTACCAGAAACAGAAAATGGTTTATTATGGTGGATATTTTTAGTGTAGCATGATGTCACAAGCAGCATGCCAAGTGTGTCAGAGGTCTGAGCGTGGTAGAGCATCTGGACTTTGTTTCTTGAAGGCATTAGTGACGCCTGCTCACCAGGGTCACTGCCCTTGTCTGGGCCTAATGTCTGCACCCCAGTCAAGTCCACTCAGCTTCGCACACAGCCAGAAAACGCTCACGCTGCTTTGAACACAATGCAGTTTGGCATCAGACTCAAAGCAATAAACAAGCTAGAGAAAAGTGGATTCAGACATTTTATTCTGTCAAGATTTCTACGCAGGTTGGACTAAAGAAGAGTGAAGAACCACTTGAACAACACTTGAACTTGCATTTACTGGATATTGATAGTCCCTCTGTAAACTATGTAAACACTTACCTTCTAGGGAGTGTGTACAATTTATATGAACATGCTGCGTGGGAAGTGTTTACAGTACAGTGCAAGTTTTCAGCCGCCTGACCACCCAAATTCTGCTCTCAGATACAAGAAACATGTACATAAATAACACATTCATTCAAATAAAGTCAATGAGAAGTATTATGTTATTATATGCTGTATGATGTTATAACAGAGCTAAAAGAACAACTCTAGTGGTGGCCTTAGACTTATTCTGAGCTTTTATCATATTTGCTGCTGTGGAACCTGCTTTGAGATATGAGAACAGCACTATTTGATCTAAATATGCAAACTTTTTCTTAGAGTTGTTGGAAGCATTGTAGAGGCCCTTTAAATGCACTAAACATATGTGGTGGCTCAACAGCTGGTGTTGTGATGGTAAAGTTACTCCAAAGTGTGTATTAATGTATACATTAGACCCAGTCAGCCACTTTAATCCATTCTCACAACAGCTTGTAGGCACAGTACTGACTAAATACAGTGACTCTGTGTAGATGCTTTTGTTTGTTGCTTAAATTACACGTAATACTTTGATATTCTATATAGGTCTTTAACTATTGGTGTTTGTACAGGGTCACAATCATAAGACAAATTTCCTTGTGTTCAGATGCCTTCTAAAAATGTATTAATAGACCATGATTTGAACGGCCAAGAATCCATCACAGATAACAAGACCATTAATGACTTCTGTGCATAAGTGTATTTTATATACGCTATAAGATTAGCACAGGCTAAACATTTAATATAGTGTATAATCTATGAATGTTTCCTTGCCTTGTACTGCACTGAGATAAGAGTCTGTTCACAGTTCCTTTGGAGTCTGTGCATCTTTAAGCCAATTGAAAAGTTTGTTGGTAAAATAGTCCATATTTATGTTCTAACCTTTATGAGTTAACATTTGTTACTGGAGGTCTCATTAGTCGTTCAAGGTTACTCACAATGGTTGATACATGTAATGTTAGGAAGCTGCTGTTTTATGTCATATACTATATAAACACACAACATTTAAAATATGTAAAGAGACATTTTGTCCTTGCATGAAAAGATAAAGTAATTAGGCTAAAAAGTACTCGGTATTAAAGGTCACTCTGTCAGTGATACCTTCATTTAAACACACTAGATAACACCATTCTGCTATTTTCTGCTCCGATAATGAGGGAAGACACAGACTTGACTGGTGCGGCCAAACCAACCTACCACCACTAGGCCACAATCATACTTGGTTTCTGTCGTCTGCTGTTTATATTTTCAACACAATTCCAGATTCTAGTGTCCTCCTTTCGTCTCCGAGGCCTAATCTGTGTGCTGGTGATAGACATCTCGGCACTATTTCCTTTGAGCTGAGCCTACAGGATGAGGTCTCCATGTCTTTATGATTATGTGCAGAAAGGAAGTTGGCATTTGACAATGATGGCCCTGCAGCTTCTATTTATGCATCCTCTTTGTCAGACGGGTACTGTTAGGGTGAACTAGTGTATGAGGGCAGCACGTAAAGCCTTCTGTAGGCAGAAATATTGAAAATACATCCTCCTTCTTTAAATCGATCATTGAAATGATTTAGGGGTGAATAAAAAAAGAAATGTATGGTTTAACAAAAGAGAGGAAATGTGGGAAAACAAACAAATGGCGAGAATACATAGTCCATAGTGACATTAAGTGCATTGCTTGATGTCAAATTATAAAGCTGGGATATCTTTTTTTTTTAATCAGTAATAGTAGCATTATTCAGACAAACTGACTTTTTTGTTGTTTACATAAGAGCTGACATATGTGTATTTTACAGCACTCCTGGATATCGTCTGCACAGTGACTGGTTGCTCTAGCAGTCACATGACTAGTGCTTAGCTTATGTTTGTGTTATGAGCTAATTCACACTGACTGAAACCAGTGTCCATACAGTTATTATGCATCCAACTTTAAATCACTATCAACAATCGCAGTATCAATAAAGTAACAAAAAACTACTGCAATAACATTCTGTGACAGATATTCACATTGATTTTATGATTATGATTAAAAGCCAAAAATCAGCATGTGACCAGGTGAATTTTGTCCAGAGCCATGTTTTCTTTATTTCACTTTTTTCTTGTCTGCCAAATAAACCATTGAAGTATATGTAATCAACATAAATATTGCATATTTCGTTTTTTCCTGATTCAAACCATTCTCACTGTGTAATTCCTTGTTTTCTTCTGCCTTCCCAAAGTCTTTTTGCTTGTTTACTGAAGGACACATTTCAAGTTCCCCTCTTTATTTGCGGGACATGCTTAACTAAAGTGACGCGTTCCTCTGCAGCTGACTGACTGGTTGTGGCTGTCGGAGCGCTGTCACGAATGACAGTGGCGGAGATGTGGATTGATGGCTTTGTGTGACACTGACAGCTGTCGGTGGGCCCGCTGCATACCTGCGCGGCAGCCGTGCCAGCCGGGAGATCATATACAAGCGGGCTGACAGGCAGAGGTGGGGTGGACAGGTTAGCTCGCCGAGTTTGCACAGTGTCTCACAGCACAGCAGACATGGCAAACAATATTATCAGGGGAGATAGCTTGTAGAGATGTGAAGGTCAGAAACAGAGCCAGATGAAAAATGTTTCATAGAGAGATTCTCACTATTCCTCAGCTTAGATGGGTAATGAAGCCTGTATTAGAAGTGGAAATCTGACCTTTGTGTGTTTTGTAGAAAGGACAGACGTTTCCAGAATGCCATGAAGATTTGTGGCCCTTGTCTTTTGAATTTGGCACCTGTATAGTCATGTGTCACTTGCTGATAGATCTGCGTATATTTGCATTATTTTACTAAACATCTGCATATGGATGTCACAGCGATGTAATGCCAAAGTCCGTCAAATTCGTTTTTTGTCCTTGAATTTCTGCACGTCAAAAGAGCAGTGCTTCCTAACAAACTCGTCAGTATGGATTGGCAAATTCACTTATTACCTTGAAAGATGGTAACAAGGACACAAGATTATCTGCTGCCATAATCCTATTCTCATAAATAAGGGCATATTAGATTGTGCTATATCTGCAGTTAAAATCAGAATCCCCAAGGCAGTTATAGTGAGCTGAATATGGCTTATATTTAAAACTGTAACAACTGGTAGAAGCTGGAACAAATGGCATGCAAGGATTATATCCATCCGACCTATTGCAAATTAGGACTGTCCCATATCACATTGCCCATATTAATGACTGTATTTTATTTATTTTTTTGGTGCTAAAGAGCTGTCATCTTGTGATATCAACAAAATGGCACGCAAGCTAAAACAAGTCTTACCTGAGCCCACACACAAAAAGTACATCTGCTTCAGCGGATTCAAAAAGAAACCTGTGTGCCCTCAGAACTATAGTCCATAGCTGTGTGTCCAAGTCTGTACATTTTATTCACTCGGTCATTTACATTATTATCACAATTTTTGTTGGTTTAATGGAATATAACTACAAATATCACACTGTTAGGATGAGTGTGAGAAAATCAGCCCATGTTTTAACATTTCAAATACACATTCTATAAAAAGAGTCTTCATGTAAGACCTTTCATTGTAGGAAGATAAATACCTCCTTGCAGTTAAAGCCAACACTAGGGAATAGTCTATCTAATTTTTTTCCGTCTGCATCTCTGCTTTTATGAAGGTTATGTATTATACTTTATTTTTTAATTTGCGACACCTTCTTTCTTATTCAGACTAAGACAAAGAGCACTAATTAGATTACACCTTAGAGCTTTTAATCATTTTTATCCTTTATCTTTAACTCAATTAAGTTAAGGTCACAATCAAGTAGGTGAGACATGCATCAGATATCCATCTTCCCTGTTTTCTTATTCCCTCCGTCTCCGAGCCAGTTTCTCACACAGAGAAACGCCTGCCGCTCTCATCCCGCCATTTACGTCTCTCCCTCCCATCGCTTTCATGAATGTTCCCTTTCTCCTTGGTGAAATCAGGCTGAGGCACAGTTGAATCTCATTAATTTGTGGGTGGTTCAAGTGTCTGATCATTTCCCCTCCCAGATTTGGACCTCACCAGTCACTTTACAGTCAATCAAACCTAATTACCCTCACTACAAAGACCATCAAATCCCATTGTCAAATCCATTTAGCTTCCCCAGACGGCGCCGCCTTTCACTGATGCAAACAGCCCATGTGGGGTTTGGCTCAGATGTTATCTCCAACCGGATTCCACAACTCGCCGTCTTCTTTTACGAATGGCTCGGAAAAGAGATGCTGCTCTAGACGGACGAGGCTATGTTTATACTTGCGCAGTCTCACTGACATCCCTTTCATCTGAGTAACCTGGTTTATCTAAGTGAACCTGGCATGAAAAGTCGCATATGCTTAATGTCTGCACAGTTAGGATACCACATGCTGCGTTAGACCCAACAGTGATCCCAACTAGCGATGTTGGCATGGCACCAGCAGTTCAGGGCTATTTCTGTCTCTAAGCCAGGAGTGGCACAGTTAAGAAAATATGTTCTTGCTTTAAAAGTTCTGAGTGGTTTGTTGTGTTTGTGTTTGTTTTTTTTGTTTTTTTCTCCAAAATTCTCTGCCAAGGACTTTTTCTTTTGTTAGCTGTAGCTCTGCATTGCACTGTCAAAGCCACTACAAAAATAAAATGACTGACAGTGAAATATTTGTATTTGGTAAACACATTAATTTATTGACATCTGTTAATATTGTGAGATAATACAGTATGTAATAGAGTTGTAGCACACACAGTTAATACTCAGTGGTATTTGTACACCACTGTGTCTAGATTCTGTGGTACATAATTTCTATTTCTGTTCCTTTTAGTGTATTTTAATGGGAAAAATTCCTGCAGAATTCAAGCTCTAAAAAGAAGGAATCTTTCTGTAATGGCTGAGGTGATTTTGTGGTGGGTTGTGTTTATTTAGAATATGTTTAAAAAGTCACAAAAGCTTTTGAGTGCTCTTCTGAATTGGTTTCGTGGAAAAATTCCGATTTAACACACTGCCTGAGTCCCCAAAGTACACTTGAAAAAGTCCTTGGTTTTAGAAAACATCAACATTTGTCTGGCAGAAATAAAACTGGCACTTTTTGTCATTTTCTTTGGCCAGTATATTTTTTGTGCAAACCATTCCTCTAAAATAAAAAAGGCATAAAAACACCAAAATTTGTGGGGCAGGCTAAAAACTTTCTGTTGTCCAACACTTTACATAGATATTCTTCATTTAAACAAAAATACAAATGTTTGCCTCTACTTAACCCAACTCTGACAAACTGAGGATGTGGCTTAGCTCTGATATAAACCCTGTATTGATTAGTTGGCCTTGGAAAAAAAATAAGACGAATACAGACTCTAAGGCACAGACTTAAACAACTAACACTAAACTTGACACGTTAGAGGAAGAAACACTTAGTGCTACTGTGAAGTCTACTAAAAGTGCAAAGACCTACCGTTGTGCACTATATTTATCCGTACGGGAGCCAATGGAAATGGGGCACTGGTAGCCTTCTCCGCTGTTAGCACTAGCTCCCATGGCCCTGCTGGCACCCTGACATGTCGACCCCATGCGGCTGAGAGAAAGTGTGTCAACTTAACATCTGTCAGTGCCGGGGTGAAGCCCTTCCCTTGTGTATCGTTGGTGTTACTGGGCAAACTAGCCGAGAGCGGCAGATAGATGGTGATGGCAATATGGTAACTAAGGGGAGCCGCAGGCAGTAGGAGTAAATGATAGCAGAGGAGCGCTGTGTGGCGACTGCGACACTACGAACATCTTTCCATCTTTCCTATCCTCCCTTCCCCACTGTTCCCCACTTGGGGCCTGGCAGCATCCATCCAGATGGAGGGTTTATTTTTGTTTTTGTTTATTTACTTATTCATGCATCCAGCTATTCGGGGCATCGCAGGGGCTTTCATTCCGCCACAGAATGCAAATCGCCACGGCGGCTAATCCACTTTCATCTCTCCCTTGTCGACATCCGACTTGTCTCCACGTTTTCCTTGCTCTTCGTACATTCAGGAGGACGTTTCTCTTTCTTTCCAGGCTATGGGATCAGGCCTGTGGTGACCACCGAAGTCTAACTTTAAAACTCTGCTCTGCTTCATGCATGTCAAACACAATGTGCCTTCGACCTCCCGCCCAACTTATCTATCTCGAAGACACACTGTTCCTTCTCTGTGGTTTGCTGCTACTCCCCTTCTGACCCTGGTGCCATGAAGGAGGCTTATGCCAAGAGGAAGCAGTAGCGACGTGGCCATTTGTACTGTAGGAGCATCCATAATTAAGTTTAGCAGGACATGAGTGGATTTACTCATCGCTTTTCCACAGTAAAACAACCTAAACAGGTGGATTTGTCTTTTTTATTAGACATCTTTTCCCTTCCTTAGTGCACACACGGTCACAGAACACTTAAAAAAAAAAAAAAAAAAAAAAAAACGTCCATGGGTCAATCTATGGTCAGGTTGAGGGAATGTGGGCTGCGGGGGGATAAACAAAGCAGGTGCTGTCCTTGGGGCGCCTGTGTTGTGTGTGAACTCTGTGGCAGTAATGGTCTCTGTCTGTCGGGGTCCTAGCAACGGTCGAGGCTTCGGGGAATGTGGTAGCCGCACTCACAGCCAGACAGTAAGAGAGTGGAAGGATGCTGAGTAATGCAGGTGTATGTTTTTCGCGGCGTTGTCTAAAATCAAGTGCGGATGGAGCAAGAAAAGCAGGTGTGTGAGATGAAAAGAGTGCAGCATTTCCACCTGGCCATAAAGCTGCAACCCTCCCTCCGCCAAGGCCTTTGTTTCACGCCTAATGGTCCAGGTTAATTGCGCAGGTGACTTTGTGTAGAGGAACAGATGGGCTCAAATGTGTTCAAAAACAATCCTCGGCAGCAACAATAACTATCCGCCGGAGTTGTTCCTTTCCACTTCCAGTCTTCTTCTTTCCTTTTTTCTTTCTCATCCCCTTCACCGAGGTTAAACTCCAGCCACGTTCCGCTCTCAAAGGTTTCAATTCATCAAGCGCAAGACTTGTAAGCTCTCATTAGATCTCATTACAGTGCAAATTAGAGTCTGGGATTGACCACTGGAAGGATTGTGGGCTAGTAGTGGATAATAGACAGCTCTCTGGTACTCCATGTCCTCTCTTATGTCAAACACTTTCATTTTTTAAGGGTGGGAAATACTTATTCAATTTAAAATATATCCAAATGATTGATTAAACCATGAGACCATGAAAAAAACCTTCTCTGTTATTTGTGTTTGGTGTTAACCTGGCGCCTCGGTATTTTTGCTGGATGTGCCATTGTATTAGAGACATGCACGACCCAGACAAAAGCTTTTTGGAATTCTAAGACTTGTTTGTCTCTCCTGTCCCCCATGAATCATGAAGGCTGCATGTGAGCCATCAGAAATTGAGTTCTCTATCGATCCTCTGTGGGACTTCTTTTTTTTTTTGTCTTCCTCTCCTTCTTCTGCTCCAGAGCTCAACATGCAGGAGATGACAGATAGCAAATTGAATTTATGAACAGGCTGTGTTGACACTGCTGCATAATTATTGAAATGCCATGCCTTTTGTGTCTCAAAGGGAGCCCAGCATTCCATTCAGATACATGCAAGCCCCAAACTCTTGGTCATATTTGTTTTAATAAGGCATCTGTTCTATACATGCTTCAAATGGTAAGCCTGACTGATATTAATTAGCAGACATTAAGATATGTTTTTGACAGATTATTACGTTCATAGTTCTTTGTAATTAAAGGAAAATTGTTACTGAAAACTGTTAAAGAGCCAGGAACCCCCCAAAGATGGCTGATTTCATTTATTTATGTTTGCTATTGAAAATAAAATTTTTACTTGCAGAATTGGCAGGGTATCATTATTATCTCTTTATTATGATCTAAGTCAAGTGCATGATGGGACACCTTCTGCCTATGGCCTGAGGTATCACTTGTTGTAGTAATTGTCCAAAAATTCCAAATTGTGTTGTACTTGAGCAGTCTTTTAACTCAGTTTCACTCAAGTAATAATTGTATTGAGTACTTTTACTTGAGCAATATTCATTTGAAGCAACTTCCAACTTTGACTCAGTGTTAGGCCTCTTTGGTCAGAACAAAAACAGCAGGCGATGGACAAAGTTAGCATGCATATGGGCCAGAAATTTACAGAAATGAACTCCCACCATTTCAATCTATGTGCATTATCTCCTACATTTATCAATCTTTTACCCATGTCGGTGGAAATATCTAGCCTGTAAATTAGCCTGGGTTAGCCTCGGGCAGGAATCACATATTTGTCTTTGTGTAAACTGTGTGCTGCGTATAGGAGAGGGGCTGTGTGCGTGGGCTTGCATAGTGCAGTGTATGTTTTAGAAGTAATTAAATGTCACAGGACTCAGACCGTCAAGTATCCGGGAAGGTGTTTCACGACCTTGTGTCTCGCTTCGCTTCGCTAGTCCCTCTCAATAAGCCACTCCACCGTGCGCGCTCACAAAAAAAAAAAAAAAAACTCTTCATTTTTCTCCCTTGCTGCTTCCTATGCTCTGTCTTTCTCTCTGTATGCTCCCTCCTTAACCATACATCTTCCTTCTGCACAAGTGACACTCATATCTGTGCTTATTCCCTTTTCCTATCTCTTCCTCGCGACTGTTAACACCTGACTTTGGTGTTTGGCTCCTGGGGTTGATGTGTGGCGGCTGCCTTGTACTTTCACTGTACCTTTTTTTTTTTTTTTTTAAGCGAAAACTAATCTGAAGTGTGAAGTTTTATGCCAATCCTTCTGAGAGTACATCGCTCTTGTTATCCCCCTAATTAGAAAATGTGATAGCGCAGCCTGTAAATATATAGCAGACCGAGTCAATCCCTATGGCTTACTGTTACATTTGGTCTGGGTAACACCTCATATTAAGTGCAGGTGGAAGGATTCGGGATTTGAAGTTGGAAAGGATCAAAGCAAAAGATAGTGAATAGGTACAGCGTTTCGCACTGGGAGGTTGAGTTTCACAGAACTTCATTTCTGCTCCGAAAGGTTTAGCTTTTTTAAGAAAGTAGCTAAAAGTGCAAAAGCCACCACCATGTTCCGCACTTTCACAAGCTTTAATAAGATCATTAAAGGAGCCGGGGGCTGTCTGTTCAGGTGCCCACCAAGGTGTTTCATCACCGGAAGGGTTTGTCAATGTCTTGGGTCTTAGCCCATCTTAACCCATTTAGAAAGCAATTTCCTGCGAGCGGAGGGGATCTTTCCTCTTGAGAAAGATCTTTGGGCATAAAAGGTTAGCTTTTCTGTAATTCCCCAGCACGCAATCTTGCAGCGCCGCTAATGAGAAGCGCTTGAATATTTGCCCTAGGTTTAACAGCTCAAAATAAGACAGTGAGTGAATCGGAGGAATGAGGCAGAAAATGTCGGCTAGAGTGGGCAGTGTTACACTTAGGAGGCAAGTTTGCTCGAAGGATTACTGGATAAGTGTAGTCAAATATTATTTTTTCCACTTGTCTTTGCAGATGCAGTTGAATATAGTGCATGTGTGTTAATAAGTTCATGGTCTAGAGTTGCCTGTTCTTCTTGTAGGATAGTTTTAAACTGGGGTCCAATAGGACACAGTTAATTGAGCTCTTGCAGGTAACGGGGGAGTATGTTTCCCAATTTAGTCATTTTGGGTTTTTGTGTCTGCAGCCTTTCCCCTAAACCCCTGTCTTCAAGGGCTCCCAAGTTCTGGTCATTACAAATGATGAATTGTGCTACAGTTAAGCAAGAAGTAGGACGAATTGATCAAAGTGTCAGGTGCCCCTTGTGATGTCTAGGTCTCCATGAAGAAGGCAGTGAAGAAGGAGCTGTCAAAAAGTTTCTGGTGCCAAGGTGGCTGCAGATAAATGTTTACCTGTCGCTTAACACTTCCTACCTTCTGTCACGTCCTTGCTACAGCCTACATTACAAGCTCTGCAAGTAGCCACTTTTCGGGAGTTCACCATGTTGTTTGTGTCCACAGCCGACAAAACCTCTGCTCCGTCTTTTAAACCAATGAGCTGCTATCTGAGGTGTAGTGCTGCAATTTGAGATAAGCACTACTCGGCTTGGCTTTGGTTTTGTTCTGATAAAGCTGGTCTAATTAAGCTTGATTTAATCAGGGTTGCTTTTAAGAACAGCACACAGCCGGAATAGATACTTTGATTTCAAAGTAGCCCTTGGGAAGGACTTGAGGAAGAAAGAGGAAGAATGAGATAGAGAGCAAAATTAGTCTGAGTACAAGTGAAGAGATGCTTTTTTAATTTGCATAAGACATATTACTATTCTTGGTTGCACTGCTGCCTTGAATGATTGCATGTTATGTACTTTATCAGTGGAGTAGCAGGGCAAACTGACTTTCCTTCGGTGCTAGAAAATACATTTCTGGGTATTTTATGTCAAATAGAACGTGACAAGTGGAGGGAGAACAGGAAACGTGAAGAAAAAGAGTCGGTGAATGACATGCAGCAAATGGGCCAGCTGGACAGGAATCGAACCAGGAAGTAACCACTCTAGGGATTTGCACCGTTGCGTTTTGAGTTAAATCACTCAGCAGTGAGGTCTCACTCGGAGTTCCACTCTCTCAGAGAAAACATATAACTTAAAATTCATAATGTCGAGTTTATTGTCAGCGTGTCTTTTTACACCCAGAATAACTGAGGATTGTTTTGGATGCTGTCGGGAGCAGAAACACTGAAGCAGTTGTCTCCACTTATTTTCAAATGCGTCCTTTCAGCTGTGGCCGTGAACACAGTGCAGAAACAACAAACCCAGACCCTGACGGTAAACACTGGGGAAGCGCTGGTTCATTCATGTATGCAAAAGAATTGATAGCCAAGTCTGCAGCTCCACAATAAGTCACCGTAATGATCCTAGTTTAAAATAATGTCTGTTCTGGACCAGAATGATAAAAAGGGTGCCCCTCTGACTCATTAGCATTGGGGCATGAAGACAGATGACCTAGATAGAGAACCTTAGCTTATTTTTGAATTCCTTTTCATTTTTGGCACTGTGCTGTGTATGTGTGTGCGGTGTGGGCACATTCTGTCATGCAATGGCCTCGGAGCACTTTTAAGTGTCGGGTACCTGTCTCTTCAGCTATGCCGACTGCCTCCATTTTCTAGTTTCACGGATCTACGCGACAGCTAAACAGTGGGCAGGAGGAATGTTTTTCGAAGGCCAGTCCCGGTGTCATTGACTGAACAATGATAGAGCGCCTCGATATTGAGCGGCTCCACACTAAATCTTTGTAAAGAGCACTTAGCTCCCCTGCGTTAGCCACAGAAAGAATATCTGTCAATGACCATCAGTGGATGCTTTTATCCAGAGGCTCCTCTGCCTGTATTAGATGCTAAGCTCGATGTGTATTTTCTCTTTTTGCTCAGCTACTTACAGAAAAATAGCACATGTCTGAGTGACAGGCCTCCATCTCAACGCTCATACACTCAATAAAAGACTTGTTTATACCACTTCAATGTCTGGGCTTTCTGTTGCTGTAAAGTTATTATTCGCACACATTTACTCAGAGGCCATTGAGTGCTTTCACTTGAGAAGACCCACTCTGACGCCTCAAGATGCCATGTATGTGTGTAGAAGATGAGCCTGTACATGTGGATAACAATATGTATTATTAGGCACTTGAGGCTATTATGCTAATGTACATTTTTCTGTTTTGATCTGCTCTTTCACAGAAGGAGATGAGACCGGTGTGATGGACAGCCTAATGGAAGCTCTACAGTCCGGAGCCGCCTTCCGAGATCGGAGAAAACGGACGCCACGCAACGGTAAGGCCACAAGTTTCTTTTTCTTCAAGTGTGTGTACATTCATAAAGGTGGCATAGAAACATGGGCAGTGCAGCTCATTAGTACTTAATTGTTTGTTTGCCATTAAGAACCTTCAATGTTACCATGGAGACTTTACCAATAGGAGTAATCTAAGATGCTAACAAAGTGGGGTTTTAATGGGGGCAGGGTAAATGGATTTGCAGAAAAGCAAAAAAAAAGCTAAAGGTTTTTTTCTTCACACTTTTTTAAATTTAAAATCAAGACTCATAAATGAATGCTTTATTATTTTCAAGCTTTTACTTTATACCATGTTTAAAACCAACCACATACAGAATGGTAACATATTGAAGGAAAACTTAATCAGGGCGACCTTATCTAAAATATTCCAAATGTTCCAAATAATCAAAGTGAAAATTATCTATATATATATCCATTGCTTTATACGGTATTTTTACAGTTTTCCTTTAAAATGTTACCTTTTGTATCTGGGCATACATTAATTCTGAATTCATTCATTCTCAAATTTCTCTCTGGGTCTAAGTGGGTATCTTAGCAAATATCTATCTTACCCAATGATTTTTATGGCAAAATCTGGGTAATTCCTGCCAGTGATCTCAAATGTTTCACCTCTGATGGCTTACTCACTTTTTTTTTCTCACTTTTTGTTCTCCATCCTTCCCCGTTTTTCCCATTCCTTCTTTTCTTCTTCATGACCAACACTGTTCCAGGTGATCAAAGTCCTTCCAGTCCAGGCTCTCGGTGGCCGGGTGCTAACTATGGTAACAGAACTCTAGGTGTGTGCATTTAACAACTTTATCTAAACATCAACCTTTCAACACCTTGTCGGCCTTGCTCACTCTTTGTAGCGGCACACGTCTCGTTAGTATCATCAAACTGAGCTGCTCTACGACGCGCTAATTGAAATCACCAGGAATATTGTATAATCTGAATTGTTAATGGTACATTGTAAGATTTACTTTGTGCTTCAGACTGTAAAATGTGCAACTACAACCAAAGTGAAGATATTTTGTTACACAGCTAAATGGAGACTGACACCAGCTCGTTGCAAATCTGTTTAGAATGATGAATAATAAACAAATCATGTCAGTTACTGCTTAGCGACAAGTGTCACCACAGAAATATCGGTAATTGGAGCTTATTTTAGACACAAGACGTTATATATCGTTTGATAAATGTGGGTATAAACGATGGGATTTACAGCTGACATAAAAAGTGAATAGTGTTTTTGATATTAATACTTACTTCTAAATGGCACAGTGTAAATCTTACATTAAACACCTTCCAAAAGTTATGCTGTTAAAATTGCCCAAAGATACAGTTTTAAGCTAATATATAAAACCCTTTATGATCATCATTTCTGTCTTGTAGAGCAGCTCGTTTAATTGTCTTGCTCTTTCTATAAGCTTTTACTGTCACAGCATGATATAACTGTCTTGTGCTTATGTCCTGGGCCTTTTTTTTTTTTTTTTTCCTGGAGATGTCTGTAAATATCCATGCTTTTTTATTACCTTTATTTTTCCCCGCTGTCTGGTAAATGTCAAAATGATGTCAAACAGCAAGCTATTCGTAGATGCTCATATCTTTTTCTGAAGGATTTTTCGTCTTGCTATGCAGGGCCAAATGCGGTCAAAAATCAATTGTCTGCAACCCTCAACAGATTGGTTCTTTGAGTGTTGCATCAGTGTCTCTTGCCGTATCTGTCTTAGCTGCATGGCTTGAAGTACCTGACAGTTTGTATAGTGGGATGTTAAATGCTGTTTTTTTCTTGTATCGTCTTTGGAAAGCGGAAGAATCAAAGGTGAGCTACTTTGCTGCAACTCTAAACAATCCCTTTGGACAGTTTGAAAAAGTACAAAACTTTGCTCGTGGACAGATTTGATAGTGTTTAAACTGTATTTTGTGCTGTGGTGTATATGAGCAATACCTAATGTCTTTCAAAACAAAAAAAAACTATCCAGAGCTTGCACGTTAAAAAGCCTGTGGGAATGGTTCACATAAAAGGCCTTTTATGCATGTGTTGTATGAGCAGTGTATTTTATAGGAGTGCACAATAGATTTAGCAGTAGGAGTATCAGTTCTACCAAGAAAATAGCAAAATATAAGATGTAGTTCATTCTAGATTTTCAATGTTATCATATTAGTAAGTTAAGATGCACTTTCTATATCAACACTGATTTTAATGCAAGGTCTGAACAGCTCTGTAAATAGTGATAAAATGATTATTGAACATTATCTGTAAATCCCTGAAGCATCAAGGAACATTCATTTCCATTCTGAGTAGCTGGAAGCATTGTACAATATAACCTTGTATCTATGGCAGTTTAATCCTGAAAAGCACAGGTAAAAATAGTAGGCCTCTTGTGGACTATATAATGCATCTGGAGACCACGCAATGCAAACACTGTCACTTCTCAATATGCTTTACATTCAAATATGCTGTACTTCTGTAACCTGCTGTATATCCCTATCGTGTGAGGTAGGCAGTGGTTATATACTATCAGCTGCTTTGCAATGTGCATTTCTCAGTGGCCCCACAGAGTACGTTATGGCCCAGTGGCTCCCTGTTTATTGATACGGAGCTCGGTACTGTGGATTCAGACGGCTGCATAGATTTCCTACTCCGAGGTGAAGAGAGTGGGAAATCCTTTTGACATGCCGACTCCATGGATTTTTCCTAAATGGAATGTGGAAATGAGTTCAGCTGCTATAGAGCATAGGGGGAATTTGTCTCAATGCATGAATGGGGACAAACAGAAATCTTAATGTAAACTTTGAGGGTGGCTTATTTTAGAAGTGCAGTGTGTATAAAGAAACAATTAGGTTCCCCAGACAATTTGGTGACAAAAGGCTTCTCAGTTGTTTAAAACTGCATTGGAGTTATTTGTGCATAGAGGGAATTGATGTTTATGTACTTCTGTTATGTACATATTTGTTTTTGTCGGCGACTCGGGGACTGGCAGCGCTTCTGTCACTGAATTTTTCCACCAAAGTAGGTTCTCTAAGCAGTTCTATCAAACAGTGTGCCAAATCTATTCACTCCTGCTTGTCATGTCTGTTGTAATCTCATGCTTTAAAGCTTGATTAACCTCCTGTCATCCTCAAACGAGCAGCGTGTACCAGAGAGAGCCTTCTGCGAGTTGAGCATGAATCTGCAGCTTACGTCAAAGGAACTTCATTTAAAACCGGCGTGCCGCTCTTTTGTCGTCCTCCGGGCTAAACCAGACTCCGGCAGACTACCCTCCAGTGTCAAGCTGCACACAATTCTTGGCGCCGCCAGTCACAATTACTCCCAATTCCGCCTGCATTTCCTATTTCCTTGTTTCCACTTTGTGTAAGATGGAAAAGCTAACCCAGGAGGCCATACTCATGTGTTATGCAATTACATCAGCCAGTTCTAATTTAACACACGGAAAATGGACTGATTGATGGGGGCCAACATTTGATATAATTTCAGCCTCATCTCAATAACTGCTTTTTCTAATGTGGAATTCAGTATCCTACAAGCCACAAACTCTGCTGGCTCAATGTTTGACTGGAGTAAGGATACAAAAACACACAATAAAGAATAAAAGCAACTCTGCCCATTTCTAGGCTGTGTTCTGTTTTTGGTAGACAGTTACCTGGGCATCTGGCAGGAGATTGGTGCGTAGAGAGCTGGAGCCCCTCATACATCCTGCCTCATCGATTTTCGGTCAAAGATGAAAGCCACAGGCTCAGTAGGTCTTTCATACTGGGGGGCATCCCAAAAGACACATCAATCAGATTTCAAAGCCAATCGTATTTATTTACAGCCTTTTCAACATCATTACAATCCCAAACCCAGATCTCTTTCCTGCCCTGCTTCTGGTCGACACTGACTTCACCTTCACAGGTCAGTCCATCAAAAGTTCACTTCTCTCTTCTCCGTAGTAAGTCTCTTAAGGACTTATTTGACATTGAACTGGGAGGGATCATCTTCCTCCCATTAAAAAGTAGAGATGCAGTGATATAATGCATGTCAGGATTAAGGAATATCCGCCCAGCTTTCTAATCCCCCGAAGCCTGGCAGTTAATTCAGATGGTCCGGCCAGGGAGTGAGCCCCCTGTATGTTTAATGAAGATTAAAATACCTATTTTCTCTCATGAAATTTTAATAGAAGAAGAAAGAGGAGGAATCTGGAATGAGACAAATGGAAAACCCAAGGAAGGTGGCTTAAGAAGGAGCTCATGGTAAAGATAAAGAATGCCTCTACCTCAGCTACGCCCAGTGTGATACAGTAATATTGTAAGTTCTGCACTTATTAATGTATGCCCCTAAAACATTCAAGCATACATGGTTTAGCATAACACCCGCCATTGTTTTGTTGAAGTGATAATGATCACAATTCTCTTGGTAATTACTTGATTCCTGGTGTTGTAGCCACAGGTTTATCTCTTGTTGCAGTTGTTTTGCTCTCACACAGGAGAAAGTGTGTGTCACGTATCAGATCGGGACACTTGCTGTAGGGTGTCTGAGCGGAGGGCTGAAGTCCTTCGCCTCCACCCCCCTATGGCGTGCACTTGAGGCTGTTGACAGATGTTTTTCATTGGGGCTGCCCCAAAGGCCATACTACAGGAAGTGGAGCTAACATGATTTGGGGCAAAGGGACCCAGAGGGTGTCAGCTCCTCGTGCTACACCTCGGATGGTTTAGTAGATGGGAGATATCAATAGTCGATGAGGGGAGAGCTCTGTAGAGGCTTCCGCTTGAAATCTATCACCTGCTTCTCTTAGATAAGGATATTTATCATTGGCCAAAGGGAAAGGCCAGTGGGAAGGAATGATCCATGAACGGCCACTCTGTTTAAGAGTCGATGTCCTAGGGCAGAGACCAAGCCATTGTCCCCCCCATTGACCCACAAGCCCTTTCCCTGGACCTGACCATTTTTTATCCACAGCAGAGAAGCCATCATGGAAATATAGATGAAGATTTTATGTACCATTTGAGTACCCTTGGCGCATAACTGATTCGTTGCTTGACTCTGCCAAGAGAGGACGTAAAGTAAGTGAAGTGTGACACGGAGCCATTTTGAGAGGATAAATCAAATCTTAATAAAAGGCAGTCTATCTGAGTGGACAACGGGGGTCTCTTGTCTCTTCCCCAACTCTTAAGTACCCCCTAAACCCTTTGAAGTTTAAATTATGCTGAAGGGTTCTGCGTGAGTACAGGGCATCAACAGGGGGCTGTCTGCATGCTGCTTTGATGTCATTATGCCCTTTTAAAAGTCAGTTAGAACATTGGACTGCACTATGTAGTTACATCTACTTTTGTCTTTCATTTGAAAAGTCAAGCCAATGAATACTCGTTAATAGTCATCTCAACACTTGACACGTGATCATTCCTTCCTCCTAGCAGACTAACAGCTAATATCTGCTGAGTTTGACTGGCTGATAACTTATCATATTCAATAATATCCTTGAGGTTTTTGCAGTGGGCTGTGTTTTTCACTCCAAACAATATTGGCTTTCAAGTATGTGGGCAGTTATGAAAGGTCACCCTAAGTGTAAATTCTCAATACTGGATCAATTTCGGAGGGCAAATATGCTTTGGAGGCCCCATGATGGAAGTTTTTATCTCATTTTTACCCAGGGCACATTCACACAATAAGATTGATATCATTTATTGTTTGATAAATTCCTAATAGAGCTATCAACTTGCCGAGGTTTATGCCGAAGGAACGCCAGAGAAAACCAAACACAGGCAAGCCAGACCGTCCCACCAGCTGAAAAATTGCCCTCATATAATTCCAATGGAATCTCGCCCAAGCCATCATGCTTAGTGTTGAAGGATGGGCAACTTGCGATGGTTGAATTAAACCCTTATTTATAGCTCATTAGGCATACAGCGGGGCCAACTGATGATCAGCGAGAGAACAAATAATGTGCAGTGAAATAAGATGCCATCCTGTATAGTTATGTGTTCCACTGACAATAAGATGCAGAGCCAGAATCAAATGCTCCTTCGCCGGCTGCCATTCTCCTCTGCTTTTTACCTCCTTAATACTCTGTGGCTGCTATTAAAGTATAACCTATAATGTCCAGACAGATGTTTGCATTTGAAATGTCAGCGTCTATCTGCAATCTGTCAGACACAATGGGCGGAAATTAATATTTTACATCCCATTAGACATTTAGCGTTTATAATAGTGAGGTGTACTAAAAGGAGCAGTAGACGAGACAGTGAATGATAATGGCAATTCCTGTAAATAGTTATAAAGAGAGAATGTGTCAGGTAATGTGTAATGTATCATTTAGTACAACATATCTGGAACAGGGATATTAAAGAAATGATAATGTAAGTGATACGTTCGGCTAGAGTGTTTGGAACAATGCTTTACTGATTCTTTTCTTATGGCGCTAAGTGGCATTACTGTAAGTGTAAACGTCAAGTGGTCTGCAAAAGAAGTCCCATTAATATAGTCATAAGAGTACAAATGCATTAGACTACACCTAATACCTTTCGTATCAACTTCATACTTTAAAAGCTCTGACTGAATTGTGGCTTCATTATGTGTGGATTGTTAATTATTTCTGAAGTTGAGCAAGACAACTTTAGATTTCGTTAGTGCGAGGATCATTTAATTAACACGAAGCAATCAGAATGTTCTAACAGCTGTACACCTCTTGCAGTAGGACGTGCACACCTTCACTTCAAGGTGTTTACCTGAAATAACTTGATGCACTCAGCAATATTTTGGCAGTCTATGCAATACAAATGCTAATAATAAATCTGCTGTGTTATCTGAGAGCAGGGTTGTCGTGTCTTTCTCAATATGGCCTGGCGTGATCATGCAACAGTAGGAAATGCTAGTTTGTTTATCATTGTTGTTTATTACATACAATCCAACTTATTGTGTCAACAGGACCAACTACATAACCATAAACAGCAGAAATAGTGGTTGGTGATGATAAAGTCGGTGATGATAAAGTTCTGTCTCTGTGAAGTTCGGCTTTTTTTTTTTTTTTTGTCTTAATTTTACTTTGACAGCAAGTGGTCTCAATTTTATTATACAATCCAATAATATATATAATTATTATTAGTCCCTTACAGGAAGCACAGGTTCGTGCAAAATAAGGAAACAAAGAGATTGTATTGATATTACATTTAAACAACACTAGCTTTATTTTTAGCACTTTCAAACTGGTGAAATGCAACTTCACTCAACTAAGAAGTGACACTACATCCACCTTTACTGTTGTCTCAGTGCAGCGGCAAAAGGTGCCTTCAGCTTTACAGGAAACAGCTCTTAGCTCTATCAGATAGATGCACAGTTCAGAGAATAACTTATTGTTCATTAGTCCCATTTACTTGATGGACACATAGACATCTAGAAACTATAAATCTAAACTTTCTTCATGCAGTTTTTTAGTTTTTGCAAAAAGTATGTACATTATCAATTTCAGAGTGTTAAATTATGTGTATTGATTTGAATTGTTCTAGATCAGCCAAAATCATATTCCAACTATAGCAAATAATATGTATTGTAACAGTGCACCAATCTGTCGTTGCACCCAATAAGAGGCCATTACCTGTGACTGTGTGACTTTTAGCCCAAAAATGTATATGCTCAAAATGAGTTTGATGGTTCTTAGACATGAAATCAGTAAAATCATGCTTATCTCACTGACACAGAACCCTCACCTCGACAGAAACCTCCAATGTTACTTTTCTGTCCCAAATGCGGACTTTACACAAGAGATTACTTGATTGACATGCTTTACAGCACTCAAATAGAGTACTATTGTTATTCTTTACGCTGGACCCTAGCAGAGTCGTATATAGAAATACCCTACTATTTCATAAGACATGTTTTTTTTGTTTCCTTCTAAACTTGCCGCTTGGATAGTCTCTTCTTGTAAACAACGTCCGTGAATATGTCTCTGTTGTAACACACAGAGAGTCTGTAGAGGGATCTGCACCCTCTTCTGGCTAACACATCACTGGCTATACCTATCTAAAAGTGATGCTCCCTGCCTTCAAAACTCTGACATTGTTCCAAATATCATAATAACTCATAAAAACAAACAAACAAACAATCAAAAATGTACCTATGCTGTACACGGACACAAGTGGCAAGCCAGTTAAAGCATGGATTGTCTTAGACCAATGCATTTTTTAAAACTGAGACTATAACTCAATGTTTGAATTAATAAATATACAGATGTTACAACACAACAACAGTGCAGGGAGGTAAGTGGAGGTTTAAAGGACTGCTTTTGCTTCCCTGTCACAAACACACACCGACACACACATACATCCAGGGTGTGCAATCAGCAGAATGTTCTCTTCTCTCAGGCACTCCCCCTTCAGTCGAGCGTGATTGTGCTTGACATGGTTCCATCACTAATGCTGACTGATGCCCATTTGCGAGGCTCTTCACATTTATTTATTTATCTGTTTATTTGTGTCAAGTTTATTTATTGATGGGCCTCGAGGATATGATGGCAGCCCTCCATGTGCTCGTATAGCATAGGGCCAAATGGAAGGCTATGTAAGATGCGGCATTTACACGTGGATGAGCAGAAGACAGAGGGAGGACAGAGTTCACCTTTTTATTTAGATTCCTGCAGTTGGAACAGCTATTCCTCTCTGGTAATGGAAAAGTGATATGGCCCATTTAGTTACTTAGCGCTAATCCCCAACGGTTTAGCCCTTCTTCTATTTTTTCTTCCCTTTTATCTCTTTGTCTTACTTCATTCGTTCTTTTGACTTCTATTTGGTTAGCGTCTGATGGAAGGATTTGAGAGAGGGTCAAATTACTCCCTTGCCACTCACAGCCACATTAAGTGCACGCAGCACATCGCTGTTGTATTCGACCACCAGATACCCATGAGAGTTTTAAATGCACGCTCCGTTCAATGCTCAATGTTCACAGAAGCCGCCGTTTTTTTTCCCAGCAGTGAATCGATTTTAAAGTGGGATGTGGTTTTCAGTTTTGTTACATATTTGCAGCTGCCTTTTAATAAGATGCCCCCCGCGCTTGCAACTGTTACACGGAATGATGCAATTAAAGCATAATGAGTGTAAGTGTAATTGTTGTTTATTCTTACAATGACATATTTGCTGTTGTAAGCCACTGAGGGAACGGCGAGGCTTAATTACTCACAAGTATACAACCTAGAGGTCATTATCTGCGCCTGGTGTCTTTGACCACTTGTCTGGTAGAAGACCTTTGTCCCACTGCAGGAGAGGAACAATGAATGTCAAGTTCCCTGAAGGATGGCCGGTGTACCAGTCCAAACTTAATTTACCCCGCTACACCATGATGAATTGACTAATAATTTCATTTGCTATTTTTCCAAGGTGTTGCTGTATTCAGTGTTTGTATTGAGTCATTCTCAAGGGTGAATCTGGGGTCAATAGTAGATTAAATATAAATGGCCATTTAGCATCTGATTTAAAATTGATGAGTGGTAAGTTAGGTTAAGAGAACAAAAACAGCTAGTGCTCTGGGACAATCATTTGTCTGGTTAGGGAGCAGGCAAAAATGAATGTAACTTTGGGCCTGGATTTTCTATTCTATAAATTTCTATTCAAAAAGTGGTAGTATTATGGCTCCATTGTGTTATCTTAGCTAAGCTTATCTGCAGGTTGATGTGTATTGTTGCTTGGCTAAAAACAGTTTTGAGACAGTCACATAAGGGGGTGATGGATTGATGTGATGTATTACTAGCAGCCAGTTTTGAAAACATGCAAAAAAGCTTATTGTTAAAGAATAATAACAGTTAAAGAAGGACTACATTACAGTGACACTTTCCAGATACTCTACACTTTAATCTTCAAATCAATTTTGATGTTACAATATTTTACTGGCAGCTACCATCACTAGCTACATATGCTGCCTACATATGCACATTTGCTTGACAAAGATATGTTATGAACATAAACCTGGGTTTCTAATTTTATATTGTATAATGTATCAATCATATTTATTGCTGTAACACAAAGAACTCCCATGTATCAGAAAAATTTATGGTTTGCATGTCAAAAATCATCCATTCAGGACTAAAAATGAAATTGCAGGGAAGCACAATAAAAGTTGAAGGCTGACATATTCAAAGGTATTTAATTCTAAATTGGTGTAGCATAGACTTGAGCAAAATGGAACAGTCAAAACTGCCCAGTGTAATCTAACAGACTACTGCTGGTTGGGACAGAGGGGTGAGAACTGAAAACCGAATCCACTCGAGAACTGGTTCTACATTTTACAATCCATCGGAATTGTATGCCTTATAAATAAATATTCTACAAAAACACTGTATTATGTATAAATATTCAGACAGGCTCAGGCAGGATGAAAACATTAGTATTGTTTATGTTTTCTCTCTTATTTGTTTTAATCATATTTAATTTCCATCTAGTTTTGTTATCTAGGCTTCCATTCCTGTTTTTTAATTAGAGAATAGTATAAATCTATATGAAGAGGATTTAGTGACCTGTATGCTTTTGTTTACTGAAGATTTTTGTTTTATTTTCTAAACTGTATTTGCTATTCAGTTTTCCTTTCTCATTATATACGATTTTATTTAACATACTCAGGCGAAAATGTTAAAACCACTTGTTTGTTGCCAAAAAAGCAAATAGAGCACGCATAGCTTTCAGGAATCGATAAGAGAATCTATAAAAAAATGGACTGAGCAGCAGAATTGTCAATGGCATGATATTGATATTATCCCTTCCCTTCCCTAGTTGGGACGTGCATTACTTACCAGTCTTACTCTATATGTCTGTAATACTAATTTTACATGCCTATAGAGACATATTGTGTGGCAGATTCCCAGTTTGTCATAGTAGTTAGATTGTGGGGCAGTCAAATAAAAGTAGCACCTGTATTTACAGTGAAATTCAGAGAGGAGTTGTATCCACTTTAACATTTACTCCTCAAAAAACGCGATTTAGATCACAAGTTATATTTTTATCACAGTGTTTAACAGTTATTGCATATTACATCTATTCCTCTAAGTTGAAAAAAGTTATTGAAGAAACAACAGGAATCGGAAAGAAACAAAAAAAGGAAAGTGCTTTTTTACATGTAAATCAAAATGCAATATTACTCCCCCTTTTTGCGAAGTGCAGAAAAATGAAATCAGCCGTGACTCTTCACACTTTTTAGCACCTGCCCACACTGATGTGAGGAGCTACTGAACAGCCTCCATCAGCAGCTGCTGATTGGCGGCAGTGCTCACACGGAGACAGGGATTCTACCCCTATGAGTTTATTTAAATGAATCCAAAACAGTATGCTGCGAAGGAGGAGGAGGAGGAGGAATAAACAAGAAGCAAACACAACATCCTGATAGAAATGAATTCCATAAATTATAATGTAACTCCCATAAGAAAAGGCTAATACGTCAAGTTTAAATATAGACAGTTTGCCACAGTGCAGAGGCAGATGCAGATGAAGTGGATGATTTTCGATAACACTTGAATATACTTGATTGTATGTGCATAGTTTATGTTTGAAACTGTGCTAAAGTTATGGCTGAAGGGTGAGGGTCTCAGAAACAGCACAACAATATAAGGGTCAGGCATTAGTGCAAAGTCAGTGGAGGTTGCTGAGTTTGTAACATCTTCACCCCGAAGGCACTGCCAGCTAAGTAAAGAGGAGCTGCACACTGCATTACCTCTGCTATTATTATTATTTTTTTCCATCCACTCTGAGTTTTCTTCCAGTGGCTGAGGTCACCGTTGCCTCAGGGCAGATTATCGCGGACAGAAGCTGGGATGTGCCTTAAGATTTCCGCCAAAGTCAAGGAGGCAGTGTGTCTATACGTTTGATCCTTTTTTTTCAGTGTTTGTGTGTAATTTAGTTGTTTGCTGAATCCTCATCTCGCTGTGATTTCCGTGTCGCAACATCCGTCACACAGGCAGGCTTTTTAAGGTCAATGCTGTCAAACCGAGGCTAGCGTGTGACACACTTTTTCTTGTTCGGTCTAAAATGGTGTTGTAGGATGAAAAATGTTTCCGCTGCTATGCAATACTGTTTGAAGAAATAATGGCAACATGCTGGAACTCATGTCACATGATTTGCAAGGTACTATTTGTCAGAGGTGTCCTTATCTAACACAATGAATCAGAAAAGGTGACTAGGCAGAGAACAACGGGTCATCAGAGTATTCTGCAATTGGATCCAGTCAGAATTTAGGGCGGCACGACAAAGGCAAAATAAACTGCCTCTGGATCGACACTTTTAGAACAACATACAACTAATAAGAAAAACGAAGTATTGCATAAAGCCTGTTCCATTTTAGATAAATGGGTATGATTGGTCTTGTAGGATTGATTCTGTTGGAGTTGGTTTGGATGTTTGGGTTTTAAGACATTCTATTTGCTATGGAAGTCAATGGGGTTGGCTTTCAAGAATACCAAAAGGATGTTTTTATTAGTCTGTATTCACTTTCAAATAGCACTCTTTGCATACGCTTCTTTTGGAAAAATGGATATTTCCATAAAACCCGATGGGAGTTATATTCGTTCATCCTGGTTCTACAGCTGCTCTCGGGATCTTATACTATATTTTAGAAAACAATTAAGTGTATGCCACATTTCTAGTTTGTCATCATAGGTAAATCATCACTGCTAATCTGGATCTGAAAAATGTAGAAATGTAGAACGTCAATGTATACAAAAGGAGGAGTCATTTAAAACCCGAGCCTCATCTTCAGAAATGTTAAGATTCCTACATTCCCTTAAGTTGTGTGAAAGATTGATGTCATATGTTATAAATTATAGAATGAAAACTTATTAACGCGGACTTAACCTAAATCCATCTAGTGCACCTGACTATGCATGCTAGTACTGTCTAAATATAGCATTCCATGACAGTACACACTTTGCCATCATGCATTATGATTAGTGAGAGAGCCTGTAAAATCATTTATAGCCTGCATTATTAAGGCCCTCCACATGATAGGGATTTTTCTTCTCTCTAGATACCAGCGTTAATATGTTTACAGTGGTGGCAACAGTCTGTCTGGGAAATTGATTTTTCTTTTGCCAGTTGTAAAACTTTTATGACACTCAATATGGCTGAAGAAGCAGGCCTTTCATTATTTTACTGGATCTGCTGCTGAGCTGAATGGATGGTTCTTGCTTATAAAGCTTGAATAATTGAACAGGGGAATCAGTCAATGAGGGAGGGAGAGGCACGAGGTTTTGATGGCTTGATGGCAAAATGACAGCTTGTGAGAGAAAGAAAGCGACAGCCGACTGATTAGCCACTGTGTCATATTGCTTTATGGCCATCTGTACAGTACACTTTGTCATCTCCTCTCGACCTCTTTATACTTGATTTTAGCTCTAAAACCCCTCCGAGTTCATCTATTTCCTACTTCCTCTTTCCCCTTTTGCCGCACTCCTACCTATTTACTCCAATTTCTTCCTCATCAAACTCATTTTCCACCATTCCTCGTCATCCTCTGTCTCTAGCCTTAATGTCCTGTTTTCTTTAAATGCCTCAGATTTCTCTCCATCCATCCCAATGACCCCGCGTCACTCGGGACAGAATTATTACTCTTGGATCTTGGAACATGGGCTCCGTGGCGCCGTGCACTGCTCTCACTGCCCACATTATCCATTTATGGAGTATCCCTTTTTGTGGTGAGCCATCTTCCTATAGCCCAGTAATGATAGGAGTCTTGGCGACCCTGTGCATTTGCGCTGTAATATAAGACATTCTCATTAGTCCGAGGATTGCACTGTCTTTCATGTCCATTACATTAATTGCTACACATCACTGCCTGCCGTGGCCCTCCGTATTCAGTTACATAGCTGGCATACTCTGTCCTAGATCACCTAACTGCGGAGCTCAATCGCTTTGCCCTGGAAAGTAAGAAAGGTAATTGAAAAACACTCTATTGACTGTGATAGAACATTTTTCGGAGTCAGAAATATACTGTTAATATAAGATAACAAGTCAGACGAGATAATATGCAGTTTGTTGGTGTTTTGTTACTTGAGTGGATGCCAATGAGTGAAAAATGTTTTCAGATCAAATAAATTGAAGCCAAGTGCCCTTCCACCCGCGCACCATCCCTCTGTTGTCAGTCATCTCTCCTTATAAAGGGAAGCAGGCCGCTGCCATAATTGCTTTGATGGTCCAGCCTGAACAAATCACTTCTGGGCATAAAGAGAGGCCTTGGAGATGGCAGGCAGAGAGAAAAGGTGCGAATGAATTAAAGCACTTTGCGTTCCTCTGGGGCATGTGGCCCAGATTTTTCTTCAAAGAAAAAAAATATATATATAAGGAAGAGTGGAAGCAGAGTAGGGGTGGGGAGTGCTTTTCCTGCCTTCCTTCCAGAATAAATGGAAGTAAAAGCAATAATACACATCCAGCCTCCATTATGCCAAAATGGAGAGTCTTTTTCACCAGCGACACAATGGCACTGACATAGTTAACTGGCAGGTGGAGAAAGGAGGATTTCACTGGAAATAATCTGATTTTGAACGGGGCTCCGGTCTATGGGAGAACCTCTGGTCAGGCCCTTTGTGGAGGAACAAAAGTTTGCCCCTTTGGAAGGAAAGCTTTGAATGTTTCAGTAGGAGCGGGTGAATAGAGCATGAGCATGTCCTAAGGCCTGTGCTGAGAACTCCAACGGACATTAGTCAAGGCCCTGTGCAGCCAGACGTGGGATACTGTGAGCCTACCAATGTCAAAGCCAACTTTATTATTCTCTTTTGGTTATTTATTAAAGGACAACCTCAAGTTCAGAACAGTAACTATATTCTTATAACCAACCCAGCATGCATTTCAGTCTCATTCATTATTTCTTAAAATCCTAAATTTGTTTATATCAGGATCAGGACATGATTCAAAATTGATATAATACTTCTACAGGACAATTTATTCAAAATATTGTTATATGTTATATGTATATTTGTGTTTTATTATTGATTTTCAGCATACACAAAGGTTTAACATATTTTATTAGTTGAGTGTCGTCTGGTTGTTTTCTAACTTCTTTGCAGCAGTAATCTGTCAGTATAAAAGAAGTGCAGTCTTACTGACAGTGCTATTTTGATTTGTAGAACTGGGTAGGTGACAGTAAGTTTGAGACACGGCTGATACAGCTGCAAAAGCACATACTGAGTTTGGAACATGAGTGTAACAACTGCTCGTATCTCAAAAAGCTGTGTAGCATTCTTCTGAAATTGCATTTCTCTGTCAAAGAGACGAAGAGTAAACTTCAAGTTAGTCTGAGACTAAGTGACGTGACGTGATGTGGATATTTTCATGTTTCTTTTTTAAAACAGAGGAGGGGGGTTAAGAGACGCCGCCTGGAGCTGGTGGGTGACTGAGGGGAGGCTGCAGTTTCACTAAAAGTTCAATTATGACTGCAAGCTGCACAGGGTGAATTGTCATGACTGTGACACAAAAGCACGAGGCCCATTTGACTAATCCTCCCACAACTCCACACAACCTCCAGGGGTCACAAGCCCCTGGAACAAGGCTCCATGGGTGTCTCGAACATCATTCTTCCTCAATGGGCCTGTCTCTTTCCCATGCAGCCCAGGGCACGCCCCTTGTTAGTTCCACCCTGATCTCTTTGCTTCTCCCTGAGTCATCCCACCAGCCCTGTCTGCACACCCCAACAGCCCGCTATCACTCCTAACCTTTGACCTTCCTTTTGGAGCCCTCTGCTTTTGTTTGTGCTTGACAGCCCATTACGATCAGTCAGAGCTCCAGGTGCACCTGCTTCCAAACATGCCATTGGTCCACATTATTTCAGACTGTTGAGACCACCCAACACATAACTTTACATCACTTCAATAAAAAAAAAAAAAAACCTCAAACCTGTCAAATATCTGTGTCACCTGCCAAACTGTACATTTAAAATCAAAGATAACAAAATTGCTGTATTTTCCCCAAAAGAAAGTTTTGACAGAAGTTGACTTCAGTGCATCGTTCTCTGTTGTCACTGATTTCTTTTAAGTCTTTCATGACAGCCCCCACCCACATCCATCCTGTGAGGATCAGCGGCATTGTTAATAATTTAATTGCTTTTCATATAATCATTTTGCTTCTTTATAGTTGACAAGAGCACAGTTTTCCGTGTCAGCTTAAGTTAAGCATATTCATCTTATGCTCTTGTTTGAAGAGGTTGAATACGTCCACATGCAACAAAGGCTCTCCACTATCAGGCCTTGCAGCTAATTAAGGAGTCTCTCTGACTTGCCACGAAGTCTGTGCTGGGTCCAGAGTTATGTATCCAACCATGTGTTTCAGGCAAATATCTAAGGCATTACTTCTGCCCCAATCCATCCATAATTAACCCCCCTCCATACATAATTCAGATGTGTTCTTCACACATCTTCTGGTGATGTGACATTATCTTGCAGTGGCTAAACAGCCATTGTGACAATTCCAGAGCATGAGCATGTGCACCTCTGCTTGACACACTTCTGTTATTGTCATGGCTTTTCCCCTGCCACAAGGGCAATGTGAGAGACTAACCTACTACAGTTTTCTCTCATTGTTTCATTGCGGCTGCAGCGAAGGAACAGTATGTGCTTATTTTGGGATTTGCATATTTTTCTGATTGGAGTGTGACATGAAAGACTCCAAAGTGCTACATTGTGCATTATGCACTAATGAGCAAAGGCACACTCCACTAGTAAACACTAAAATAATGCAAACATCTTTGATGTCTATGTTAATTGCATGCTAAAGAAAATAGACACATCTTAATGGAGAATTCATAATATGCCTGTCAGAGCCTCCTATGAGTAATGTTTGCCTATTCGAGGATGAAGAGAGCAACAGAGTGAAAAAAGGACAAACTGAGTGGAGGAGAAAAGTAGAAATGGATGTGTGATGGCATTAGGTGATGAAGAAAGGTCAGGAGACAGAAGACTGGAACAGCGCGAGGCGTCCCGATGCCAAAGCAGCACTCAATATTGTGTCCAGTCCTGAAGGATGTGACATATTTCTCCAGTTTTTGTTGGCTGTTTTAATCAGCTTACATATGTCCTGGATGGAAATTGAATTTGTCTGGAGGAGAGGGAGAGACTATTGGCTCCTCTGCCTCTTGATTTTGTGTTGTCTGTTGCCGCACTCTGAACACGCGTGTGCTGCCGTTTGTGTGTAAGAGAGAGTATTGTCCGCACCAGAGCCAACCAATTCATAACAGCAATGGATTGTGTTTCTCCCATACATCATTGTCAATGCAGCTCACCTCTGCAGTGCAAGCTTATTTAATGGCCAGGACCTAAACGCAGAGTGCACAAAGGAGCCCCTGAGCCCCTCTCTCTGCCCATTTGCCCCCTGGCATTTGCAAGTGTGCTGATTTCAAGTGTGAAGCATCTGACTTTTTGTCTGGAAGTGCTGGGTTTCTACGAGTGCATTACCTGTTTCCTTTGTAATTCATTTAAGCACTACACGTCAGTCACTATATTTACTGCCCCGCCGTGCAGCTAAGGACTAACTCCATTCGGTGTTAGCTTCCTAGCCTGCGTGCTTGTCTTCTGGGGGTTGTGAATCGTCTGTCTGCAACAGCTAGACATTCCTCAGAGGAGTTCATCCCTCAACAGATCGCCACTTTATGGATAGCATCTTTTTTATTATTTTTGAGGCAGTGCAATCTTTTCTTGCTTTCTGCGGCGATGATTGATCACAAATATCACTGAGTATGTCCCCCGGCTTGCAGGGGTAGATTTTAAATAGGAAACGTCTTGCGCCTTTGAACTGCACGGTGCGCCGGTGTGAGTCGAGCGCTTTCTGAAAATCAAGGCCAAGATTATTCACCATTTTCTATGACGCACTTCTGTCCTGTCTTTTGTTCGCAGAAGTAGGGCACGTCAGGCGAAAAGGGCACTGTGAGATATAGTAAGGATTGGGATTTTACACAAAAAAAAGCAGTTTGTTAGTCGTTATTTAAAGCCTGTTTCCAGTGAGCACTTTATGTTGGAATACTGAGAGGGTTTTTCACATTGAGATATAAATCGTATTTGATCACTTGTGTCATTAATTAAAGAAAGTAGATCGTAGCAGGAGTTTCTTTCATTTTAGGGACTCACTTATCAAACGGACAGTAACCAGTTTGTTTTTCTTGCATCTGTTGCATCATCTAATAGCGTATTGTTAGAGGAATGATTTCTGAAAACACCTTTATTGTTTGCCTAAAAATTGTACTGGAAAAATGTGTCTTCCAGGCCTGGTTCCATCTGCTTTCACAGTGAAAAGAGCAAAAAAGTAAAATACGAATAGAGAAAAGGGAAGCATCATTTTCTGCTTTTTTCTTCGAATGACTTTTTATCACAAGAACAAGAAAACAAAAATCTGTCCTTTCGCTTAAGTGAGGAATCCTTGTTATCCTCTCAGAAAACTGCAGTCTTTATTGCAGCTTCACACTGATGGAACAAAAAGTTTAGGGGTTATCAAAGTAGTATGGTACAGAGAGTTTGAGTGAAAATGTGCCTTTAAGACACTAAAGGATGCATCTAAACACTACACACACTATGATCCTCAAAAGAAAGCAAGCTCTGTCAGAGTTTTTCCACTCCAGACTCTACTGTGGTGTACTCAACCTTTTGTTCGGTGAGGAGTAAACGTTAACACTATTCCATCCCCATAAACGCAGCTAACGCGATACCGTCTCCCCGCGTATCCGTACGGTAGGTGTAACCCTGCAGCCAAATGAACACAACCCGCAGAGTAGGTCACAGTTGCTCACAAACATCTAAATACAGTACCTGCTCTTTTTAGGTCACTTCATTTGCATGGGGGCGGTGTTCTTAAGGGGGAAGGTTATAAGGCATTCTTGATTCAGATGCAAATGGGACAGTTATCAGCCGCCCGGACCTGATGAATAATGGGATGTACAAAACGCACGGCCCCGCGTAAGGAAATGAAAGAGCGCCTCTTTTCTGCTCCACTGATTTCATTATAGACACTATTATTGGCTTAGAATGGCAACATCTATTATCTAGAGTCAGAATGTGGCCTTTTTTTTCTTTTCTTTTTGATTTATTTATTTATTTTATTATGTGGACAGTCTTTTACTACTGTCAAACCTCATCAAATATCAGTGGCCCAGATAGGACCGTGTGCACAATGAGTAGAGCCTCGGGGCAGTGGGCAGATATAGACACTGTAACATCTCTTTAGCCCAGAGGTATGAAGCTCAGCCCTGATAACAAGCAGCCGTCTCTCTGGAATACTTATTTCAATTTCCATGAACCTATGGCGGCCACGTTTAAAACAACAAATGCATTTAATACTGTTATATATGTGGGGAATGACTTTTAATAATTTGGCTCCATATCTCACTCATTTTAGTTCATTTGGAGCCTCTTCTCTATCTTAATGCATGAAATCACAAACTGGGAGTACAGTAGACTGAATAGCATTAGGACATGGGAAGAATGGAACAAGAAATACTTTAATAAACACAAATGGATACTGTTACATGTGGTACAGATTTAACCAATTGTAGTATTTTCTACACGAGTTAAAATGTGCTATATCAGAAAACATATTAAACCCTTTGCACTAACACTGTGTGAAGGCAAACCGCTGTTAATGCCCAGAGCAGCTGAAAAAATGGCTGTGGTGACTCTAAAGACGACTAATAATCACCAGAAAAAAGCAACCATATTATCTCTTTAATGTCTTTAAGAAATTGACATAAACACAACTAAGGTAGTGTCTGTGTGATGCAGCACTTTTAACAAGACTTTATGTGATGTGTAAATTATACTGCACCTCATCTATGGAGATTCAAAACTAAAAGGCGACACACATTTATCCTCATTCAAGAACACTGCTCTACCTGTCAAACTGAACTGCCAATAAATTACCTGTAATGCCGGGACAAAAAGTGAAAAGTGGATCATTTGGATCTAAGAATAGAGGACAGCCCGTGGCACAGGGAACACAAAGGCGGCAGGATTGGCAGTGAATAAGACTCACTGACAGTGTGATAACATTGTAACTAACCTCCTGGGATTTGTAATGTGTTTCTTTAGTTTAGCTAATGCTACCCTCTGACTCTGACAGAATTCATATATTTTGCCATCTTGTCCTTATTCCCCAGTGTTTAACTGTGTGGTTAGCATGTCAGGAGTATCTCAGCGGATGACTTTCACTTGCTATTAATATTTAACAAGATTGATTCACCTTTATTATGCCAAGATTGGGGGTAATGTTACATTTAACACTGTTGAATTGAAAGGGTTTTCTTCATCTGCTTTCAATTGTTTTACATGTTTCATTCAAACCTGAAAGAAAAAAAAAGTGTAAGCTGCTAATTTAAATTTGTCTCTTGTTCTCTGGGTTTTTAAGCCCCGAGTATATGAAGCAAACAAAAGACAGATCTCACACAGTTTCACTTTTATATATTCCAAATGGCTTTTTGCTACAACCCTAAAAGCATGCGATTACACACTGCACCTCCAGTCTAATCCCCAAATTACCCTCCGACGATCGCTATCTGTCCTGCAAACACTGAGTAAGATGGCAAGGTGGCAGAAGAACAAAGTGGATAACAATATCTTTGCCAGCCACAGCGTAGGACAAACACTTTTATCGGCCAGGTCCCGGCATGTTTTTGAAGTTAAGCAAATTGGTTCTGCTTTCAGTGAAACGCAGTGTAGTTTAGGTACCTTATAAAAAGGGTTTACGACGCTTCTTGCCAAGCCGAGTAGAAAACATTCTTTGCTTCACAAAAATATCTGGCTTTGGTAAGATTATGTGTGTGCTTCTATTCCTGCTCTCGGTGCGTCGGGGCTCAATTCGCCAGGCCCTTCACCTCTCAGAGCTTAGCTGTAATCGGCGTTTAACGCAGGCCTGGAAAAGACAGAAGTGATTATCACAATATTATATTCTAGAAAGCCTTTATTTAATAATTTGTTTTAATGTCTTTTACTCTTTTAGAGTGTCATCTGGAAGACAGTCAGAGGTTAAGTTATTTTCTTTTCCATAAGAGGATAAACAAACAATCCTAGCTAATTTTAGCATGTGAGAATTCCCTGTTTAATAGGGTTGTATTTTTACAGCTTTTTCTCTTGCTTGGCTTTTTAAGACAAGTGTAAATAGGATATTATTTAGTGAAGAAAGTTGTTAACGTGATCGTCAGAGGTGAGAACCCTGCATTTGTTCAATCACTGCATGTTTCATAATGCAGTCTTCCCCCATGAGAGACTTATCAGATTATTCCTTTTCCCTTGTTCTAGCCTCCTCACTTCCTGTCCTATTCACTGTCATACTGTGGAATCCTTCAGGCATCTTGTCTGCCACATGCGCGCACAGACAGACAAACAGACAGACAGACCCGGGCGCACCATCCCCGATCCCGCTCTGGTCCCGTAACGTCGCCCGAGTGATTGGATGAATAAGTTGTGCCATCCCATATGGTGGGCTGTCCTGGCGGATCTGATCACAGTCGTGAATGAAGGAGCCCGTGAGTCACCACCGGTTTGTTCTGCCGCAGCTGTCACGCTCCGCCATCTCAAACGCCGTCGCCCCGGCTCGAACCCCCTCCTCCCCTCCCTCTCTCCGTCCTGCCAGCCAACAGACGCCGTGCCTTTTAAACTCTTTCGCCCTGTCGTACACTGTCTGCCTCTCCCACAAGCGCACATCATAACAGCCGTCTCTCACATGCCCCACCACCACCACCGCCACCGCCCCCTTGTTTTTCTTCCTCCGTCCTGTCTCTCCGCTTCAAGTAAAAGTCTGTGCAGCATCACTGTGTTCCCCCAGCTTTGTACTTCCTTCACACTCAGTGCCAACACCATTGTCATTTATAAACATTTTATGCTATCTCTGTAGGGTAATGGCTAATTTCTCCCACCATGCCGCTCTTCATTAAAAGTTCATTTCCTGTCAAATTGGATCCCAATCAAATTAGCTGCTGTGCTTTTCTAAGGCCCATACACTCTGATGCTTCCCTGTTTATCTTTTTAATCAGCTAATATAAATGCATTTCTTAATGTAAATAAAAGAGATGTCATGATTCACCAAAACAATTCAATTCGATTGTCGTCAAATTATGAACAGGAGAGGAACACTTTGTAATATTGTTTCAAGGTTGTGTTTTTAGTTTGCTGATTAATTGATTAAAACAATCATTCTTCTTTGAATGAGGTTTCAAAAACATGAAACAAATACTGCATTAGTACACATCAAACCTTGATTTAACAGTTTTGACTTTTTTTTTGTGTACAGTTTGCAATGCTGGTTTTATATTTGCTAATTTCCAAAAAGCATATCACCACTTAAAGCCACGTGTTCCGCTGTAGGGCTTTTACTTTGTAGCAGTCACAGGAAGTTTGTATTCGTTTTTCCTGTCCCTACAACAAGCTGTCACACCACACACCTTTTTGACTTGACCCAGGATGAATAACGATGCACCATTTTTATCAAAGTTGTCACATTATTCAGTCATTTTCAAAGTAGATTTAATTAAGTAAAAAAACGCTAACACTCTCCATCATACAGTTTCCTGACAGTTCAAATTATAAAGAGGCTAACAACTCAATCGAAAGGAATGTTGCTTTTAATTAAAAGCCAAAAAGAAAGCGACACAATATTTATCAAAGCACAGTCTCCCCTAAATTGAATATTGTCACTTATTTAAAGTCCGCTCACTTGAATTTGCCTAAAATTAATTTGGAGTCTAATTCAGATCTTATGCTAATTTGTTGTTTACCCTCCATGTTGTTCCATGTGTGTAGTTGTTCCACTGATGTGTCGAAACGCGCGGAAACAGACTTCCCTCTTTTTTTCCGAGCAGGCGTGATTGATGGGCAGTGGATAAACACGGGGACGCCTGGTGTGTGTGATGGCGGGGTGTGTGCCGGTCATCAACAGGAGGCCCGCGCTCACAATCTGTAGACGCTACTCGTGTTGCTCAATATTTGGGAAATCGATGGGCGTCCGACGGATTTTAGGTGCACACACATTTATATCGGACATTGTGTGTAAAAACAGTTACCGTTTTAAGAGTTCCTGCGCAGGTTCCCATTAAAAAAAAAAGTCTTTTTATGTTTGCCAATTTTCCCTCCTCCTCGCCTCCCTCCTCTTCTCCATAACATGCTTTTCTCTTTTATTTATGTTCTTTTCTTCTTTGGTATTATTTTTCTGAAAAAGAAAATCAATACTTTGTCTTTCTCAGCCATAAGAAAGTAAACACTTACAAAAACTCTGGAGTGTTTTTTTATTTTCTGTCCAGATTCAAAGTTTTTTCATCTGAGGACGTGTGTGCCCATACTCTTTGGCTAATTATCTACTTTTGTCGTGGCGCCACAATGACACCGCTGGGCGCTGGTGGGATTGATATCTAGGGAAGCGTATCATGGCAATGGAATGACTGCGATAGTGTTAGTAGTGTCTAAATGACTGCTCTCGGAGGCTGCTTTGGCATCATTAGCACTGCCATTACATAGATTGGTGAAGGAAGGGTGCTGTGGCTCTGGCAGGAGACCAGCTGAGCGTTCCTCAGGCTGGCAGGGTCATGCAGGAAGTGCAGTCTGCTCAGATGCCCCCATAGCCTCCATTCCCCTGCAGGAAAAGTGGAGATTAGGTGTGCAGCTATGGTATTGTGACTGATTTCAACTAAAAGACTGTAATAGCAGCTAAAAGGACTTTTGACAGGTTTTTTAGTATTTTATGACAGTGTGCTACTATTTATTTTTATTATTATGTTGTAACTCTTTGCATATCCTTATCTTTCTGGATAATACAACAGTGATAATGATAAAAATAAACAATAATGAATGAAATTAGAAACATTAGTGATAATATCTGTTTTTCTTCTGTTTTATGAATTCAACTCACGGTTTGTTTTGTTTTTTTGCTTTTCTTTTTGTCTTTTAGTAAATATTAAAAGGGGTTGGCACAATAAGTTACTTCAGTCTGTGCTTCTGATTTAGTGAAAGTATTGAATTGAATGAATTAATAAACTCAACTGAACTGAACTACTTAGATTTACATACTTTGCAAGACTGCAATTACCTACGTCACACTCCTTCCTTTTATAACGTGTGAACTGCTATGGTGACCTGCAGGGACATTCTGTTGACTATGAGCAAACCCACTTAAAATGGTGTGATGGTGAATGTGCTTCTCCTCCTGCAGTGCTAAGTGTGTCCACCCTGGGGATTTTGAAGAAACACAGCGTTAAAAGAGTGTTCTTTTAATGTGATTACATGAAAAACATACTTTGGAGTGTTGTGTTCCATTTTGTTAAACTATAAACAGTTTTACTTTATGCGCCTTTATTACTTCCCTGAGTACAGTTATAGATATTGCAGACTTACAATGGTCCATCAACATTTCTGAATCATTTAGATCGATGACTGATGCAGAGTGTGTCTTGTTGTTAGTATTATACATAAGAGCCTAATCTATCTTTAAAGCAGTGTGATTGAGGCTCGCTGTGCTGCCTCTGGACAGCTGGATATTATTGATGCGACAAGGAATTTTGAATTGTACCAAAGGATTCAGCCGGAAAATGTCACGATATCTATCAGCTCAAGAATTTCTACTGAGGAAAGATTAAAGAAGAAGTAGTTTGGTGTTTTTTGGAAGGGCTGAAAAGTGTGTTTGATAAAACATTACCAAAACTGTACAGAAATATTGACAGATAAGCTATAAAGTTATCTTGCAAAACATATTCGAGTGTTAAAGCTTATGAGGTTATATCATACAATTCCTTGAAGTCAACATGAAAGGCTTGTATACATTTATGTTATTTTTGCACCATAAATCAAACATACTCTATCAATCTTTAATGTGTGGACATGTATCACTGCACACAACCTACTTTTCCATATAGTTTGTGTAATAGTTGAGAGTTGTTTGTAAGTTGCTATCACATGTTGTGTTTGGCGTATGTCCTCGGGAAATGAATGCAATGCCCCCTAAACACATGGCACTCGCCACATTAGTGTGTGTGGAGACGAGGAGTGAAGGGAGCTTGGAGTTATTAGTCCAAAATCTCGCCTAGGGCGCCAAATGGCAGCCCCGCAGGCAGTGAGCAATCATTCTAGTCCGACTTCTGCCACTTTTATCAAGTAACTCAACCTTTCAAAAAAATAGTCATCCCGTCTTTCTGCCATCTCCTCTTTCTCACAATAGTAACATGACCTCCTCCGATAACGCTACTGTTAATTAACACGTAACACCGCCCGGTGCTGCACGAATGGCATTTCCCTGAAGCCAGCTGACGTATGAGTGATGACTTTAAATAAACATGTTTGAGTGAATTAATGAGTGATGGAGGAAGACAAGGGGAGATAAGACACCACTGGTCGATTAAAAGGAGGATATGGGAGTGAGCCAATCTGAGCAGAGGAGCACCAGTTGGAGTGGAGAGGGTTCACCTTGCCAATAACATGACATTTCCCACCCGTAATAATGCAGGCTTAATGCGGCTCTGCGGAGCATCTGGTGCAAATTGGACATAGTTGCTCTTTACCATCATCCCATGAATGATAGGCCTTCTGTTTATACCTCACTCCAGTGTGATAACTGCATGGAGTCATGATGGAGTGCTATTTACATGAGAAGAGAGAATAAAAGTGTAGAACAATAGCTGACAGCTTTGAAAGGCCTTGTGTGTTTTGTAGCCCACATATGTGGATGCACCTGACTTGCTTGTGTCCATATGTATTTGTGTGCATGTCTATGGACGTGTGCAAGTGGTACCTGGGTGTGTGTCACTGGGGGCCACTGAGGAGGTGCATGTTAACCAGAGGAGCAGCCGGTCCACCAGATGTTCCTATTCCCACTAGACTTGTCACAAGTGGACCTTTACTTCTCTCCCTACTGTACACACACAAACACATTTCCTGAGCAGACTATACATAGAACCAATCCAGAACAGAAAGCTGCTTCTTTTCCATTTGCATAGAAACGCTACAGTGAGGCTCTTCTTCAAAGGAAGCTCAAGTGAAGAATGTGTAACACCACCTGGCCTCTACAATGAAACATGCTTTACAAAAGCTTTTATAATGCCATTCTTTGAAAACGCTTGCATTTCTGTGCACAGCAAATTTCCTTTAGTCACTGTTCAGCAAGAAGGTGGACAGATCAGTATTGCATCCTTTCACTTTAAATTACTGTCGACTGTTGTTGTGTTGGCTTGTGCAACGTGGAAAGTTAATGACTTACAAAGCATTAAACAGACTGTGCCTCTATGCACTTTGTTCATTGTCAAACACTACATACGGACAGTGGAGTTAAAGGTGCATGGTTTAATTGTCAATTTTGTATCCTACAGTTGACAATGACAGTGTTTTAAATTGTAGATCAAAGTAACATTGTTCTCATGTGCTTGTCCCAGAGAAACAGACATTTAAAGCTTTATAAAAGCAAAGGGAAGTTATATTACTTTCTGTTTTCTGTTTACCCAGAGCAGGCAAACTGGGAACTGTTGGAAGAGAAGCACACTAGGGTTTCTTTTTGAGCACACATTTTTTTCATAAAAGTGTAGGGCACTAAAATTAGATTCTTTAAACATTTTGAAAGTGACATCACTGTCAGACGTTTTTCCACTGGATATGTTTACATACAACAAACTGTCCTTTCATGGCGCCATAGCTGTTCACATGCTCCAAACAGGATTGTGAGGTGTGGAATGGCAGTCTTTATTTTTTCCATTTGATGTCACCAAAAGGCCCCAAAACTTGCTTCACCTTTAATAAATGTATCTTTCACTACAGTTTTAAAACAGATATCATGGTGTACTGTAGAAGAAATGTACAGAGTATTACATACCACTGTTTTGTGCAGCAATAATATACTTTATTTTAAACATATTAGTAATGTCTTGTGATATCTGTAGGAAATCTCTCAGCCTGTATAACACTTTTGTCAACCAATACCAATTCTCAATGGCATTCTCAACACTACGGGTTTATTTGCTGTCTTGTGCTCAGTGGGCTGGCCTCGTTCTCATCTTCATATACCATGGTTGGGTGCCTTTCATGCTGCCATGATCCTAGGTAGAGGATGTGACCATTTGGAAATGTCATGAGAAAGGTCGGGACCATCATTGCATCCCAGTTCAACAGACTGATTTATGAGGCTATAGCAAATGATATATGGTGAGGGCCGAGTGGAACAAGCAGGGCCTTATAGGCACCCAAAGGTCACCTAACTTAATTTCAATTAGGCCTTAGGGTGACCAGGTAAATATGTCACTGTTGGAAAGACTGCAGAGGATATGGCTTCACTTGTAATGACACTATGTTTATGTGTATTAAGATAAGGCCAATCAGCTGAAGCTGAATGTGTTAGCCGAGTATTGATTGGAAGTGTTGAGGAGTTGCCAAATGAAATAATCATCCAAGTGAATTTCACACGTTGCACAAATGCAATACAGTGTTTATTATTTACTGTGGGAGAAAAATGCAAGTCTCAGTGCTTCCTCCACTCCTATCAATCACAGCGAATTGTGCCTGCGTCGAATCCCATCAATTACCACTTTCTGTTTGACAGATCCAACACAAATTCTGATTAGCCGACAATTCTGCGGCAAAGAAAAGCGGCATTGTAAAGAACAAACGGCTTGACATTTTAAATATCCGAGTCAAAGTTTACCACCAAACCCGACAGCCTTCATCCCACCTCCCCGTCTGTATATGTGTCACCCCCACACAAAACGCTTCAAAATGAGTCACAAATTGTCAGCAAATGATTTCCTGCTCTGGCACAATAACAGGGTCCCACTCTGCCTTTGATTCTGTCTCTTTTTTCCATTGCCTCTTTGTTTACCCATGCTGTCTAGCAGTCGCTCTGCTGGAATCCCTATTGATAGCTGTCTGACGGGGGGCTGGGTGGGAGGCAGCCAAGGGGAGTAGCGTGGTGTACAGTTAGTTCGACATTGTGCTTTAAAATAGAGCTGTACACAAGTGTTGTCAAGCTCTAATTCACACCAGTGTGACCTACTTTAACCTTCATTAGAGATTATGTTAGCAACCAAAATGTATTTACGGCTAAACTAGGCCCACAGATCTCGACTTTGGCACATCTGCTGTTTATAAATTGACGTCTGTCTTATTGGTGCCACCATGTGCTGTCTGTGTCCGTGTCTTCATACACAGTCGGTCACCAGGTGTGTGTGCGTTTCAGTCGGCTCGTGTGCGGCCATGTGTTTGCGCGTCTACCCAGGCTGATGTGGCATGGAGGTCACTTCTGTCAGATCCAATGTCCAGGCACATGCTGTGATGTGAAGGGCACTGTCAAGAGACAACCACAAGGCAGCGCAGGTACAGCTGCCCTCTGTGCTCTTTTTCCTCTGTGCCATCGGCTGGGACCTACACACACACAGACACAAACATGCACCGCAAACTAACACATGGTGGTGGGAAAGACCCCCAGGGTGAAAGCCCCAGGATCTGCACCGTCTTTTCAAAACAAACGCTACCACCTACTAGTTGACTATCTGTTTGCTTTTAAACTTGTAACAAGGAAGATAGGACACTACACATGGGTTAATGTAGTGGGTTGAATACATGCAAGATATGTAATAAATTAGTTAAAGTAGTTTTTGCAATGTAGCTAATTCTCACGGCTCGCTACATCCACACATAGATATACAAGAAAAGGTCTTCAGAAAACACTGCTAGTATCTGCCTTAAAAATAAAAGGTGGGAATGTAAACTGCTTAATTTCCATGTTTTCATTGCACATGTGTACTTGTATTTAGTCAGTGATTGTATATCAAGAAAATACATCTACAAATAGTAAATTTCATCCAGCCCCCAGCCTGACCCAAAAGATCTTTCTTCACAATCATTTTGATGTATTTCCATCCAAAATATATTTAAATTTACACCAAGATTTAGCATATGTTTGATTCCATCAAAATTAGTCCTACCCGACCAATCATAACTATTTATCCAAGTTTATTCTGCATTTGTTGATACGGCCCCTGTTTTCTGATTGGTTGTATGTCTGTCCAATTGCATACAGTGGTAGTTTAAATTGTTTACTTTAATTTGTTCCACACCCTGAAAATCCAACTTGAATCATCAGGGACCAGACTAATCCTTATATAAAGCGGTACATTGCATTCAGGTTTTAATAGTGTGTTGGACAGTTTCTAACCTAGTTTTAAAGTTTCATCCTAAGCTTATATTTGACATGTCTAGAACAGGGTAGTATCTTATTTGGGTTGCTTAAGAAATAAGAAACAACTCACTGCATCAGTCTGGGTTAAATTACTTGTGTTACCTACTAAAACATATTGGACATATGGAGGACTTTTACCTATTTGCTTATTTAAACCAGTGGTGGTGTATTTTCTGGTTGGTTTGTGTATTATTATAGTGATGTTTGGGAAACTTTAGAAAGTGAAATGTCAGTAGTGTGGGAGGATATATAATCCCAAAGTGCTCTTTAGGATGTGTTTTTGCACACAAGGCACGAAAATCCCCAAATAAAACCTTGTGTGAAATGGTAGGGAGCATAGCCTACACACTCCTCAGGACGCAAATGGAATACGAGATGCTAATAGCTCTTTCTGTCATTAGTAAAACACTTCTAAAGAAAGACAAATGATATGATCTGCAGCCTATTATTTTTGATAAAGGCAATAACATCCGCATAACAACTGGATAAAAACCCCAGAAAGTAGACGCTCACCATGACACCAGCTTTGTTCTCACAATGGCGTTGAGAGGTCATGTAAGGAAACAGCACTCGTCCGACCTCATTTATTATTTTTCACAAATCTCTAGGAAATTCCTCTGCATTTCTCCAGGAGTACATTTTATAGTCAAAGTTCAATCGGGCTGTTTTAAGTGCGTGAGAAGAAAGTGTTATCAAAGAGACGTCGAGATCAAGTCTGTGGAACGGAGGAGGAAGAGATCAGTGGAAGCGTCGTGTAACAGTTACGGCCACAGCAGAATATGTCACATATGTCTACATCCTGCATCTACCACTTTTGTCTGTGGAGGTTTTCTGCTGCTCTTAACGAGTAGGCTACCGCTCGCTGCAATTTACGTTTGTGCGTGGATCGACATGCAGATTATCGATGAACCCCTCGCTGCGGCGCTCCCCGCTGTGCACACACTTTGTACATGTGATAGATGTTGTTAAGCGGTACATCGGATCAAGTCGGGCGTCGTTAGTCCTTAGTGAGGTTGTGGATCTCCGAGCACTGCTCACTCAATGCTCGGAAAAACAATCCATATCTGGTTCAGATTGGACAGGAAAGCAAACAGTTTATCGTGAGCTCCTGTTATGTTTTGTATTTGTTGTGTACTTCGTTCCTAACCAGACAGACGCTAATATTACATGTCTTTTTTTATTATAATGACTAATTATTCAGCTGTTTTGTGTTGTTTACATGGGGGAGTATTAAGTATTGAATAAAAGCATTCACAAATAAAAGGAAATTGCTCTAAACTACTAGAAAATTACAGTTAGTTAAACAATCTCTCTGCAGTGAATAGTAAAAAATACCAATTTATCATCAACTCTTCCATGTTGCTAAATGGCGTGTGTGACCAGCAGACCAAAAGCAGAAAATAAACAGAAAAACAAACTAAATATGTGTCTGTTTTTTTCACTAAAACATCATTCTGCAAAAGGGGTTGTTATTGTCTAAATATTACTAAGTCTAAGATCCTGGATGAAGAAGGTGTGCTGTGGATAGTTTGGGATCGTGGGTTAAAGGTTTCTGTTGTGAGAGCCTGTCTTGTTGAATGCCATGATGTGTGTCGACAAATCTATCTCTCTCTTCACGTCCCTGTCAGGCTTGTTTTTCGCGGCTGTACCCCTCCAGTGTACACTGTGTCCACACCGCGGGAGAGCAGCTCTGAAACTTTAATGCTAATTGATCCCAGTGAAGAAGTGTGGACACAGGTGTGATGCCGCAGGCCGTGGCTCTGACAAAGATGCCAAGGGATTCAGAGTAACTGAGGGGCCTAGAGGGCCACAGCAGAAAAGTGCCACCAGCCAAGGCACAAGTGACCCAGTTCTGTTCTAATCAGCACAGGTTTGATGTGCACAGCGGAGAAAGGGACACTGCACTGGGCCCTTTCTGCCAAACAGTCCCTGAAAGTCAAGAGCTGCAGGTACTAAATGTGAAAACTTCTCCCAAAGAGTCTGTTAAAGCGAAAGAAAGTAAACTGTTATCAGATAAGTGTTGTTTCACATTTCAAGTGACTGTTCAGTTCACTCCGCCATGTTGGCAGGAAACCACACTTAAAATACTGCTGGTAAGAGTATGTCTCGCCAAAATGCACTGCACATTTTATTCCAAAGACATTTAGTTCTATAGTGGGTTGTTAACACATGAGATGAGACCAATTTCCAAATGGGCTTAAGAAGACGTTGTGAAGTAGTAAAACTGAATGGATTCTTTATTTCACAAAACACTGATCGACTTTTCCTGAAGCTGCAGATTTTCAAAAGCCACCATCAACCTTGAATTTCTAAAGGCACCTTGTCTAAACCAGTTCTACTTTGGGCTTTAAGTGCATTAGCACCTATTGTTGTTTTCTGTAATTAGTTGCATTCACAGACCACGGCATACCCTGGAGCTCTTACTAGTTTTGAAGACCCGTTTGCATGTCAACAGTTCACTGGATGTGTGCCTATCTCTGTGAATATATGATTTGTGGGAATGTATAGAGGAATTAGTAGCACATGCACGGGCAGCACCTCAGGCGTTGCACATATAATCAGTCTACCATGTTCATTTTGGTAATTGCAGCAGGTGAAAAGACAAGTTGCTGGCGGCAGTGTATGTACCAGATGTGTCCATACAGTTACAGACCTAGCAGGCTGAGCACATCTGGCTCCATGTATGTAGGGCCCATGCTTCTTATAATAAAGAAATGGTTTCATATTGTTGGATTTTGCAACTTCTAGTCTTCTGCTAGAGTTATGTACAAACAAGCCAGCCGGGTCCAGGGTTCATCCAGCTGAAGAGCAGGTAAATTTTCTAAATTCCTGGAAAATGATCTGCAGAAAAAAGGGATGAGGACACAGGATATGAAATGATTACAGTCTAATGCTCCTGAGAGTGTCTGCGTGCACAGGTGGGAGTCGTGTAATCTATGTGTGTTAGTTTTTGAACAAGTATGGTAATTGTGAGCCTTTGAGCTCCTGGAAACCTCAAATCTAAATCAGACTCAAGCTGCTGTGTAACTCCCAGATTTTCAGTCTAAATTTGCACTCTTGATTTTGTGGGGGTTGGTGGTTGTGTGTTTCTTTTGCGTGTGTATTGGTCTGGAAGGGAAAGAGACTTAGTACTGCCAAGACGCAGGTGTGCGGATTAGGTGAGATCCTTCTCATATTCTCTGTAGAATATCTTATTTGATGGCTTTTCTGCCATGTAAATCTCATCAAAAACTAGCTAACAATAGCACAGCGTTGACAGACGCCCAAGCATCTGGCGAGCCACCACTCTGAATGTTCAAACTGCTGTGAACAACCTGTCTCCAGAAAGAAGAGAGGAAATAACTCGCAAGGAAAGTCGGTGTGTGCTTGTATTAAAATGCTTGTGTGTTTGAAAAACAGAACAGAAGTGAAATAACCTCATTAATAATAAAACAGATAGTGCTGTATCTTAACCATCTTTGAGTCAGGTGACAGCACAATGATGATCTCAGTGCACCTCTGCTCTCCCAGCTTCACTGACTTTGTTCCTGCTTTCTGCTCCAAGCAGAAAGGATAGAACTAACTTTGGCCAATACAGCACACTATTAAAGTGTGATGAGTGGCCTCAGCGAGGGCTCTGTGTACAGCACTTTATTCAGGAACGATCACTTATTTATAGGTGTTGGAATTGTGTTGTTTGCTTGTTTTATTGAAAACCTTGTGGATAAAGTGGCGGCGGGCTGCCTGGCATGTGAGTGCCACATCTCTGGAGGGCATCCCTGCAGAAAAATCTTCCTCCTTGATGAATAAGTGAAAGGGGTGGATGAATTTTTCATTCACACAGAATCCATTGTCGCTTGAGATGTCTGGTGTGTGTGTATGTAGTCAACCTGCAGGCAGTTAAAAAATAACCTTTATAAGAAGGCTATACATGCACAAAGACACATCATATCATATAGAACCATGACTTCACAGTCCTTCTGAATGAATCCCATCCAAGTGGTGCACACCAGCCGCTCTGATAGACACTGACAAGATAAATTCATTTGTGTTTACTCAGCAGGACTTCAGTGTTTAGCTGTCATAGGACTGACACTTTTACAGGCTCGTTTAAAGATAGGAATAAATGTATTTCTAGCAAGTTTTTACTTTTGGAATTGAGACTAATCAATATGTTCACATAACATTTCATAACAGTGTAGCATTTGTATCATGTAGCATGTAAGCATTTATTTGGTGTTTCATAAATAAATTATAAACCTGAAATTTTGAGTCACCAAATAATTTTAAATGACAAAAAATACATTACACACATTTTCAAGGCACATACACATATATTACCCATGGATCTAGCACTCTATTCAGTATTATTAACAAAACATCTTGGAGAGTGAGCTGCTTTTTTCCAAGCATACTATTCACTGATTTATTTTTTATTGATACCCTTCAGTGCATTTTTGGATTCCCGACGAATATAACTATAAATAAAATAGCATATAAAAGTAGTTTACGTGTCTATATGGTGTATATCTACCACCTCTGCACTATGCCTTGTGCACTGAACCCACGCTGACAGCCACACAGGCGATGCACAAGCAAAAACATGAAGGTAGCAAAGTGTACCCCATCGCGGGAATGGATTCGGTGTTTTGTGTACATGAGGGAACATCTCTCAGTATGAAACATTTATATTAAAAGAAAGTCTTTCTGGAAGCACACCCAGCCTGCACCCCCCATGTGAACAGAAGGGAGCGTCTCCACATGGCCAAATGGGTCTGATGGTGATGGCGTTGAGGAAAAAGCAAGACAGCTCGCTTGCACAGGCTTCTATGATCTCCGGCACCACTCTCAGTGCGCGCTGGGACACATCAAAAAGGGTATTAATAAATAAATAACACGCAACACCATGTTTTATTAACTGGTATGAGGCATCCGTGGTAAGGGGTCCCAGAGATTCCTGAGATTGCATGATGGCGAGGATTGCAGCAGAAAAACAACGGCAGCTGTTGGCCTTAAGTTCTCGCCAAAACAAGCTGTCAGTCATGAAAACTAGCTTTGATCTGACCGTGTTAACTTCACATCTGACCTCTGTCTTCATCAAATACTGTCGACCAATGCATAATGTAAAAGCAAGTGCAAACATGTAAGAAACAGGAGTAAGAAAGAACAATTTTTGCATCATCGGTCCACTAATAGAACTCATTTACTTTACTTTTAATTTAAAGTATGTTTTAAATGTGTAAAGGAAAAGACATTTTTATGACACCTTTTTTTATGTTTGTCTACATCTACATGATATTGCTAGTTTTGCAAACAAAAAAAATACAATATGTGATTCGGTGAAAAATACAAAGAGAAAGCACACATTGTTTCCCATATATTTGAAGAACTTAGTGGCCCACCACAGTCTTTTTTGCCCTGCCATAGTCTCAAAATGAACCAGCGATGTACAGACTCCAGAGCTGCTGCTGCTGAGTAGTTACAGGCCAGAGACAGAAGAGACAAAAGACAGAAATCTACATGACAGTTTTAACAGTCCTATTACTTTAGAGGTATGTCAATAAAGTCATTTGACATGAACAAGTTTAAGGGTCTGATGCTGGAAATTGCTTAATAAAAAGACCTTATCCCGAAGGTTATATTGGGTAATGAAGAGTTGTAAACATTACTTTACAAAATGACACAATACGGTAATAGTTAAAAGAGTTGATGGAATGGAATAGAAAGGACAGTGGACGTTGGACAGTTGCTGGACGTTGTTGTTCTTCTTAAATGTATCCTTGGATCTCATAAAAAGAGGGCAGTTTTTGGTGAACCCTTGTATGGCGCTTTAATGTGCTCCATGGATGATACAAACTTAGAGAAACACACTTGGAGCTTCCTTAACTCCATGTACTTTTGACAGAAATCTGACACTATTTCTGGAAATGGGGGTTTTAGCTTATTTTTGTTTACAGTGAAGAAGTTGTACATGACACAAACAAGTGTTTGTTACTATAAGCCCCTTCTTCGAGTGAATGTGGGCTGTTTTTTAGCCCATCTTGTGTTATAAGTATTAATACTGTCAGTAGGATGGTGAGATTCCACTTGTCAAGGAAAGCCATTAGTGTGTTTATGTGTGTGTATGCAGATGTTTGTGAATGTGTAAAGGTGCATCTGGAGTGTGTGTGTGTGTGTGTGAGCGCATGCACCTGTGAGTGTGTGTTTGTGTGTGTCATCTGGAGCGCACTGTGAAGGTGTCATTGTGGAGCCTAGGCCCTGTAAGCTGTCAGGCAGTGAGAGATGCTGCACCTCTAAAGGGCATGCTTTCTGGGCCTTTACTGTCTATTATAAGCCCTGCAACACTCATCAAGGCTGTTTCTGTGCACCCCATGTCCCTCAAGCAGCCACAGAGAAAAGCCACCTTTCTAACTAGGAGAGCCCTTGCCTCTAAACTTCACATACCCTTGTCTTCTATTTTGACATGATAAACGCAAGCAGCAGTAATGAGGCGTTGGGTTGTCAGGGCATCCATTTTGTTTTGCTCAAATCTGAGAAGAGGCTAAAAATCCAAACCTTCTCCATTTTGAGGCTTCCAGTCTGTATTCTTTTCCCTACAGCTCCTCTCACGCCAGGGGTTCAGAATCAGACTTCAAATCAGACTCTCTGATGAGAGCCCCACCTGACAGAAATCGTTGTGGAAACAGGATTTTTAAGCAAAATAAGAATGGATTGTATTTTGCATGTAACACCCAGCATAGATGACACTGGAGGTGGTGATAGCACAAGAGCTTAGCTAGACTCTATTGAGGCTAGCCAAAGATTGAGACGTGTCGCTATCTCGCCATCTGTAACAGTCACGCCTGGCGTCATCGGAAACAGATCGCCTTGATACCAGCCACATCAAATCTCCAGTTTGCCAAGCAAATAGAATAAAACAATCTATCGATCTTGCCCCACCTCCTCCTGTATCAACACAATCCATCTGTGTTTATCAGGCTATCTGGCTTCCTATCTTTTGTTGTCTGCAGGCAGCTATTCTTCCCCTTTCTTCTCTTTTAGATTTTGCCTTCCTCCTCCCACATTTGTTTGGTGATCCATCAGCCTATTTACCTTATCATGCTGCCAAACCATCCATTTACGCTCCCATCTGTCTGTCAGACTATATCTTAGCTTCCATTTGTCTAACTATCTCTCTGTCTACTCATTCACCTGTCAATCATGTGCGTTGCCTTGGCTGTCGTAGACCTGTCTCGTGCTGTCTTTGACCTCGCTGGCTCACAGGAGCGGAGATAAAGTCATTAGATTCTATCACTTCATCCAGTTTTACAGAGTATTAACTACAGTGCCATGTGATTCCAGTTATAAAGTTATGACTAAGAGCTGTTAATGTTAGACACATGTCTGTTTAGATTACATACAGTGATGTTTAAGTTAAAATGTCAGATGTGGATGTAAGTCACACTCCGTTCTAACTTCATATGACATGTTTTAAAAGTCTGCTCTCTGTAATCTAGACTGTGTCTGCCACAGAATCCAAACAGAAGCAGGTCACTGCTTTGGCTCAGACCATTTCAGATCAAGCCTCAGTGGAGCAAGCCAGGCACTGCTGTCCATGTAGTCAGGGGTCTGGCCTCCCACTGCGGCCCAATCAGTCTTATAGGATCAGTGAGTGGGCCCCCTAGGCACAGTGTGCTTGGCCTGATGGATGACTTTCTCCTGGCTCAGCCTGTGAACGCCAGGCCTCTGCCACAGGCCCCATCTGTGCTCTCCATGGCTCCTGCGTGCCTCGTGGTCATGGCCTTGCACTGGTGGAGCCCCAAATCACTAGATCCAGTCTTGTATATCATATATTTGACACCACTTGGAGCCCACCATGCATGAAATGTATGCCTGAAAAACATGGAGTTAAAGTGTAAAACTGGACTGCACATAACAGTCACGTGGGCTCAGATCACTGCTCTCACTTTGAAGACTTTAGTGCAAAGAGAGGATTGTGTCAAGGTACAAAGTAAAGTAAAGCAGCCAAACAGGTGGGCAGTGCTTTTTTCTTGTAGCTCTTTTTAGGGATGTACTCTTGAGGATATTTGTTTTCTTTCGTGCTTAGACTTGGTTGAAGCCTGCCTTGTGAAACTTGTCTGCTGAGAGGACAATCATGAATGGGAGTTTTGCCTCGGGCTCTGATCGATCGCAAAGTGTTTTCATATAACTGTTCATTTGGGCTGTGTGTGCCTCCGCTGCATCCCAGAATGCCAAGAGGCATTGTTCCGTGACTGAGGAATCAAGTCCAGCAGAGATATTTTAAGGAGATTTGTGAACCTGAGGGGCCCAGAGAGGAATTGGCGCAACCACTAGTGTGTCAGGCTTGTTGTTTTCAATCAAAAAACAAATGTTAGCTGAGCTTCAAGGAGAGTGATGGATTTCTTTTGGAGATTACATATATCCACAAAAAGCATAAGGAGCAAAGTACACACAGGTGTTACATGCACAAACACTCAGAGCTCTTTTAGTCTCAGATTCTTTTTTGTCCCCTCTGGAAAATTGTCAAAGCTTTTCTGCTGAAGAGATAAACTTTTCTTCTGCGACTTTCCACTGAAATAAATACTACCGGCCAAAAACGCCTTTATGTAACTAAACCAATAGGTAAGTGGATATTAAAGGGATAAGAGCAAGATATTTAACCCAACACAGTCCAAAACAGGGCAGAGACCAAAGATAATCATTTGTTAACATTTGGTTTGTTTTCCTACACACTGCATCATGTCGTCATCAGTTACGTGAGTCGTGTTCTCCTGTTGATTTGTTTATTATGGCGAAGCATCTGTTGGCTCTGGAGCGAACGTGTTGAATGTGACAATGAAAGCCACAACAGGTTTTACTGTTTTATGGCCTAACAATCAACACTACCAACATCTAATGCACCTTAATTTGCCAAAAACCCCTCATAAGAAGGGAACACTGTTATTTTAGGTATATACCTTCCTAATCATATCTATGTAAAGCACAAAACCTTGGAATATCTACCCTTAGTTTGTCACATTTCAGCGGAAAAAAATGTACCTCAGAGAGATTGATTTATCCATTAAGGTGGTGTTATTTCTGCAGATCGGTTTGATCAAGGCCAGTGTGTATTCTAACCACTAACAAAACACAGTTAGGAAACAGACCAAGAGCCACCCTTTCAGTCTTGTTTTATTAGTCCACACCAGAGTTTGATGAACAAATTCCATATCAGCTCATCACAAGCGAAATGCACTTGAGTTTAATTTAATCAGACCAAACATATCAGGATTGTAAAAGCAACCTCAAAAAAACGTGATGTCAGAAATGTCAGAAGGAAACAATTATTGCCCAAACTACCAAAATTGGTTCAATATCATTGTGTCACTTTATTAGAATAGATTGTCTTTATGTTCATTCAATTGGGTCCAGAGGCTGTTTATTCTGTTTGTGTTCTCCCTGGAAATCCAACTTGAATCCACAGAGATCAATTTTTTCCATAGAACAGAACAAGAACTAGATGAAAAACATGGCTGGCCAAACAAATAGTTTAAAAGGCTACAATTGCCTCTCCCCTTCTTAAGACAAATATCTCCCCCAAGCATTTATGTAACTTTGGGTGGAAACAAAAGGACATAAGCTCATTGAAACTGAGTCGATATCAAACCTAAAAACCAGTCTAATAAAATATTGCAGCGTGTGAGTATTCCAGTGGTGTGTGTAGTATGTGCTGCAGAAATAAGCTGACAACATTAAGAGCCCCGAAAAGAAAGATGGACTCAGTAAAAACGCGGGGGGGTTGGTGGGAGTGATGTGAGCAGCCGTTGGAGGGAAGAATGGCTGTATTGACTATCTGGGTCACTCCCCTGAATTGCCAAGCGTGCACATGGCAGTACCCGCTGAGATAGAGTGGTGATAGTGGCGTGGCGAGATTAACCGCATCCACTGCACTGTCAGAAGTGATTGCACGTGTTATGACCGGCGCGCTCTCTGCCAAACATATCCTCGTTACCGTTTATCTTGCATGGCTGTCACTTCGCCTTCCAACTCTGTATACAGACTGTCAAAGAGGACGGCAGCTTTGTACACACACAAGCCCGATCGTAATATTGTAAGATTAGGTGTCCGTTTCAGGTTGAGGAGGAGCAGGGGGTGCTGGGAGAGCTTCGGGATGGAGAAAAGTTAAGTTGAAAAAGTGAAGAAGTTGAAATGGGAGAATTTCAGTATCTTGCCTCAGCATGTTTATCCAGGGCTGTCTGAGGCATTTCTCTGTCATGGCATTCTGCTCAGGCCTCGCTCCGGATCTAAAATACGCCCATTTAGGTGATTCACAGTAGTGTTTGAAAGCAAGCACTTGGATTCTTTTTTTTTTGACAATACAGTAAACCACAAGATAAAACAGCCTTGGAGGAAACTATGTGCGTGTTTTGGAAGCAAGCGCTCGGTATGTTCAGAGGCGAGTTGGATAGCATATTTATCCGTCTCCATGGAGACCTGAGTCTAAAATGCGCCCAGGATTTTTGAAGTCGCTCTTGGACTGTCTGAAATCGGTACATGAAGATTAAACTCAGGCAGAAGGGATGGAAAGATGAAAGTTGCTATGTTGTGCAAATACGTTAACATTATAATCTGCCACTGTCTTTACATTGTATACACTTCAGCTGCTTTTTTATGGCTGAAATAATCGGATATAGAGGTCACTGACTCCTTTGTCGTTAGAGGAGATTACTTTTACCCGGCTTAAACGAGGGCCTCTTTTTGCCGACTTTAGTTTTTGCGATACTCGAACCATAACTTTCACTGGAGAAGAAATAGCTTTTCTGCGTCTGCATCCCATTTATACACAGTATCTTGTTTCCGTTCGGGGAGTTCTATTACTCTATAGCTCGGAGGCTGGTGGAGGGGAAAAAAAAGGGGAGTAGAAGAAGAAAAAGGAGTAGATGAAAAGAAGTGATAGAAGACTGCGGCATGCACACACTTCCCTTTTTTTTTCCCGAGCGAACAACGCAGCGAATGACATGTTTATGCATCGCGGGTCATGTTTAATCACCCTTATTATGTTTTATCTCATCCAAATATCAGAGTCTGGAAAACAGAATTAGACAAAGGCCGTGACACGTCGGAGGAATTGTGTCAAAGCTCAACCGTTTCGTACAAAAGACTCGACGCCGGATAAAAGATTCTCCAGACCCCGCCTCGTCTCGCCTCGCTCTGTACCCCGCTCTCGCTGCAGCTATTTACACACATGATTGCTGATTATGTGAGCCTGACCTTGTTATTGTTGCCGTGATGAATGTTACTGCCGTGTTTAGACGTTGGCCCAGAGTGTGATGCTGCGCAGGCCAGATTTAACCGGCATAGCGTAATCCCCTGGAAAAGTCTTCCTGTTTACACTGAGCCGGGACCGTTCGTCTAAAGTACGTTGAAAGCGCTTGATAGATGACTGGCAGCTTTTGCGGATCACAGAGCTCCTTATCATGATGTAATTCAGTGTAATTAGCTAAAGACGACGATTACGCAAAAGTCATTATGATATTTAATCTCTTTTGGGGGAAGAACGGCAGCTTTTATCGTTCATGGTAACAGAAGATGACATTTTAATGGAAGCCATCCAAAAGAAAATAAGGTTTGAATTAAGGTTACTTTAGCTGTTCAGGCATTTTCTCTTGTTACTCTTGTCATGTTAGAGCCTAGCCTTTGTGGCAGAGATCATCTTGATATACACACTACTGACAGATTGTAAGTGATATTGAAGGCTTTCTGAAGCAGGGTTATATATCCATTCACATTGAGATTGTTACTAAGAGCTTTATTATTGTGGATTATTGTGCAGCAGGTTTGATTACAGCATTGTATTATCTTCTGTAGAAGTCTAGATTACTGTAAAGGTGTATGTAAAATTATGCAGTATACGGTTAAACAAAATACTCTTTACATCCATGTCTACCTTGGGGAAAAAAATGACATTTAAAGCCGCAAACAACTCAGAGGCCGTTACTTCCTGTGTGTGTGCTTACAACTGCCCAGAGCAGAGAAAGTAGAAGAGAAAAGAAGAGAAGCACGCTCTGTCTTTAGAGCTAATTAATAAATTGAGACTAACTTGATTTACCATCAAAACGGGACCTGGAGACAGTGACAGACTATGCTTCTGTTCTGTTGAATGAGTCTTAAGACCTTAAGATTAAGATGACATCTAAGGATAAGTGTCATACGAGGTGAGGCTTTCCAAGAGAATTATCCACAGATAGATGCAAACTGTTACAGACAGAACTCGATGTGTACTTCCACATGACCTTGGTACTGGAGAAATAGATGTTGGATTTAAAGTTAAAACTTTAAAGAATGATGTACTGTTTGCAAGTAAAATCAGCCAAGAACAGCAGGTACTACATATAGGTACCCTCATTTTGAATTTGTATTCTCTCAGTTAAATGGATGCTATGTTAAAGGAGAATTCAACCCTTGGCAGGTTGATTCTCTTTGTGTGCATCAGGTGTTGTGTGAGTTTAAGCACCCCAGAATCTCTCTCCGATCAACTGTCCTATACTGAAACCCTAATTAGTTATTTATCTTAATCTGTAAGAAATTTAATTCAAAATGAAGAAGGCCTATGTTGCAAAAATGTCAAGATGCCAACACCCTAACCCGATCTGAGTCACATTTCCAAAAGATAAAACCAGCACAAGATCAACACCACTGACAGTGGCAGCACACTCTTCAATTTTAGATGCACCTCATGACTCTGAGTTAGCTTTTAGCTCTGTCCAGGGGTTTCGACTGGAACCACAAAGACAGTCATCTACTAGAGGTAAAAATACAGTAACGATTTTCAACTGCACTGCTTAAAAAAAAAAAAAAAACCCTTCTGTCTGACATAAAGCACTGAGGTGTTCCCAGAGCTCCTTTTAAACACTGAAGCAAGTATGTATCCCCCAACGGTCTGACCGCCCTCATCAAGATCAGGGTTTTATTTTGAGAATGAGCGCCAGCCGCTGTTTAATTAAGTTCTGCAAAGCCGACATCTCCCCTGTTCTGCTTCTTTTGTCACTTTCTTGACTCCTGTTCTTGTGCTCCTCTCCTTTGTGTCGCCCCGACTGTAACTGGGAAAAGATGTCGCCTCAGGGAGAAGCAGGTAAAGAAAGCCATCAAAACCAATATGGGTAGAAAGAGTCGCAATCAGTGCTCCCAGAAAACCTACTGTAGAGTTTGTCTTTTTCACAGATCTCTCCTCCCATTTCCCCCAGTCTCAGTTTGTTTCCCTCTCTGTCTTTGTGTGTGTGCTTAAAGCGTTCCATTCAGTAGAGGCTAGTAGTAATGTGTCTCTCCCGGTAGAAATGGCTGCTGTTTGTTCAATTGTTGTGATAGATTGATGTGGGGTGGGAAAAGATGGGCTTTTATGCACCTGGAGATAGGAACAGAAAAGTCTTTATGAGAAGCCAATAGCTCTCCGTTCAAGGATCCGCCGAGAGGAGATGCATTTTGCTGGAAGACGTTCTGCCTTTTTAGCAACTCCTTTCATGAAAGCTTTATCATGTCTCCAGGCAGTTAGCCAAGACACAATTACCCCCAAAAGGCACTTTTAAGTTTTTTATTGCACAAAAAGCTGCCTACTATGTTGTAGCTCTGCATCAACAAGTGGCTGCACTAATAGCCTGTGTTGTTTTCTCTTTATCTGCTGTCCAAAATGGAAATGACAACCGCAGTCTGGCCTTAGTAAGAGCACATGAATACAGAGGCTAAATGAGCACAGGTTTAGAGAGTACAGTGAAAAACCAAGTACCTTTTTAGAAGAATGAAACTTAACTGAAATGTATAAACCTAGTGTAATTGATGGGAAAGATATGTCATTTTTTTTGTCTGGATTGTGAATGTTCTAAATTCTTTGTGCTGTGTCCTTCCTCCTCATTTAATCACAATAAAAATGCAGGGCCATTTCCATCGTCCATTTGGTGGCTTAAGGTCGGGTCAGGTCACTGTTTTAGCTTGATTGGACCCGAGTGAATTTAAAAATAATAACCCAGCAGATGGATTGGTCCATACTTGACCCTGACCTGCGTTGCTGAAAGAGCTCAGGATTATTACCGACCTGTGTACGGAACCCCAAATAACATTACTTTGAAAGTTTGTTGTCCAAAGTTAAATGCCAGTTAGATGTTGCACGCTTGAAATCACTCACAAATGATCAGGTCAATTGCGGCCAGTCTACTTTCTCCTGTTCTTTTTACTTTAATCTGAAACATCATTTTGAAAAGCACTTACCTGTAGACCGTAAAATGTTTTTATGAATAAGTAGGAACGGTGCATTTAAATCCACAAACAAACATCTCAGCGTGCAGTATGTCGAACTGGAAGATACTGAAAACACAGCCTTGTTTCTTTGCTCTCCCATGTCTGTCTTCCACTCGGTGCTTCCTCGCCTTCCTCTTCCTCTCGCGCTCCTCCTGTGCACCATCTGCATTGCGCTTTGAATCCAATCTGACGACGGAGTGCTCTCACTTCTCCGATGGCGCAGCGTGTCGAGAGCGCGTGTTTGTAGCCGTCGCTCTCAGCTCATTACCTGACATGATGGATGAAGCGAGTGCAATTAAACAACGCCCAGACCGGGACGCCTGGCACCCTACAGCTGGCACTAAGTAATGGGCCACTACCAGGGAGTCCGGCGTGGGAGTGCCTGCAGTCATCTCCGTGGCGACGCTTCCTGGTCGCGTCCAGTCCCACCTGCCACCTGGCCGGCCGCTCGACGCCATGGGCATTTCTGGGCAAGAGCGTCTGGAGCACAGAGGGAGAAGTGTTTGCAGGCCTCTGTCACTGAGCTGGCCACAAATAAAGTATTGAGTCTACTTTCTGACCACAAACTCACACAGGAGAGAACTCGCTGTCGCCGCAGGTGGAAATGCACAAATATAGTTCATTCCCTTTTGAATGTGAACGCTACTTCACATTTTTAGATTAAAGTTGAGTGCTTTACATCCTTGAAAAAAAATGCTGGAATTACGGGGTGCGCTGGAAGAATTTCTTAAATTTTGGATTGCTTTTTCATCGCAAATGGCTTTTCTGAGTGTTTTCCACTACCTTAACATTACATTTAAATTACCTTTTTTTATACTTTTTATGTTCAGTGTGTTATAAGTGTTTTGAATGATTTGCATTCTGGCCCTAAATGTTCTTTTATTATTCTTTAATTTACCTCAGCAGTACGAACTTCAAAAGATTTCAACTTGACCCTCAATGTTCTTGAAAAGTGCTGGATGTGACCTTGAAAAACAAGTCCAAACCCTGTATTCAAGGTTAAACCAATGTCTTACTTAAGCTTTCAGTCGGAGTGGCAGGAGTTTGAAGAGTGGCAGGACACCAACTAAGAATTGTGGCTAAATATAAGTTCCAATTAGTCTCAATTGATCCAGTGTCTGTGCAGCTTGTTTGTTTGTGGCTGCATGCATTTGCGTAGTGTGCTTATGCTGTATCTGATGTGAGAGTAGACCGAGGGCCTCTTGAGTGGAAGCCTGGATCAGGAGCAGAATGAGTTACTATGACACCAGACACAAGCACCTCCACTCCAGCAGCTTCTTCTGTTCCCCCCCGCCGTCCCCTGCCGCTCTGCTCCCAATCAGCCTGGATTTGCTTCATGTTGTTTCTCTTCTCCCCTATTCTTGTGCCTCCTTTAGGTTATTTTTTTTCCCATACAGTCTCGTATTTAGCGTAGCTCCTCTGTGCCAGTGTGGATCAATGTAACAATGGCTGTCTTGTTCTTTCTCAGTCTCACTCCCTTGTTGTTCTTTTCTTTCGTTTACAGACAACCGGCGTGCGGTCCTGGAAAGGTCCCGTTCGCGCCACAACGCAAATCACCAAGCTCGATGATGGCCCGCGCCTACCACAGGACGCTCGACAGGTGCCAAAGAGGCCGGCGAGGAGCGGAGCTACACGACATCTGAACGAGGGACGGGCCGCGGACTCTTCGCTGTGGCCTCGCGCCGCTTCAAAAGCTCCATCAGAACGTTCACACTCACAAAGCGGAGAGTCCCACTGAACTGAAGAAACGCCAGTACATCACACAGACATTTAATTTTCATGCTGTTCGTCTGAAGCCTTACATATTTATTCACTTCTTCATCACTCTAAGAAGGTTTGATTCATAGGAGAGAGAAAAAAGAAAAAAAAAAAAAACACACACACACACACACAGGCGGCTGCTCTCAGAAGTGAAAAGAATCCATTTCTTGAAATTCCATTTTGATTTGAGCGAGTCTGGCCTTCTAATCTAATCCACTTTTAATCAAAATAGTACGTTTTACATGCAATTTGGACATAAAAGATTGAGTGTGTCGGAAATAGACATTTTCGCCAAGGTGGACTGCGCCAAAATGAAAGCTTATCAATGAAAAGAACACACTGTACGCATTGAGCAGTGGGGCAGCTTTCCTTTTTAAAGGGAAACACAAGCAGTGAACACACTTTGAACAAGCTGCTTCTCCATCTAAGAACTCACACAGGCTTTAGAACGGTCTAGAAGCACCATTTTAGCATTTCATTACATATCCACAATGGAACACGAGCTGACCCCATGTGACTAACAGATCTCCAGCCACGTGCTTTATTTTTCGTTGAGTAATATCGAAGCGCTGGCCACGGGTGCACCTTCCTGACCCTGAGCTAGCCGTGTTTCTGGGATGAGAAACCGAAACGCACTAAATGCATAAAATGCCTGGTAGCGATGGCGTGACCCTTTGACCTCCGCAGCAGTCGCAAGCTTTCAGTTCAGAGCGATGACTCCAAAAAGGAAAACAATACACTTAATGGAAATCCGTTTTTACACTGGTTCGGGGTTTTTTTTTTCCGTCTGCAAAAAGCACTCCCAATGTTTTATCGAAGTTGTTTTAAAGAAGCCGTAAATCCCCTTTGGATTTGGTCACTGACAAAAGTATGAACACGTATCAATGAAATAAGACGACATTTTAACTCGTAAGATTGATTCCACAAAGGAGCATTTGGCGTTTTTTTCTTTGCATTCGTTTTCGACCGAACAAAAATCCGTCTTATTTTAGAAACCATTTGGGAAGTCATTCAAACGCTAACACACAACAAAGCGGCACACTGCCTGACAGAATCAATGCCTTTTTTGAAGAATTATTTGTTTTTATATCAACACTATAGACAGCCAATGAGTTCCACACTGTCGGCATGGCTTTCAGGGACATATATTTGATGCTATAATTAGCCACAGACTGCACTCAACATTCATAATAACTTCTTTCTCTATACTTCAAGCTCAACACATTCCAAATGTTTTATGACGGCGCAAAAAGTTTGAACTCCGCCGTAAGCTTTGTGCCAAGGACCCAGTGTCAGACTGTTTCTTCCTATTATTCATATATTCATGCCAAGTGTGTCTCTGTCCCCTCACTGCCCTAAATGTAAGCAGATGCTCCTATAAACAAGCATCGAAGTGGCACGTTGAGGGAATACAAGTGCGACGGAGCACAGCAGACACCTCCAAACTCCCTTTCTATTTCCACTTACTCAAATCAGTCTGTAAGTGTCCCTTTATAATAACAGTAATAACAGTAATATGTTTAATCACGCCATAACTCGGCCGTGGGCTTTGTGAGGCTTTAACGGTGTGTGTGTGCGCCACGCAGTAATCAGAAAAGGAACCAAGCGGAATGGGATTCTCGGTGCTCGACTTCTGGGCTGAATAGATGGAGATTTTTCATTTAAACAATCTGCCAGTGCAGCTCGTGATTGTGTTTCACGATGCCCCCACTTCTCTCCCGGGCTTCGACAAAAAAAAAAAAAACAACGCAATTTTACACATCATCACGGCTCAAGGTGCATCCACAATGATCCCGGAGAAGTCTGAATATTTAAAAAGACGATAATTCTCCGTAGGATGTGAGCTCGCAGTGAGGGGTTTTCGTACCTGCACAGTTAGAAGCATCGATCAGAATCATCCAACACCAACGTCCACTTTGATGCCTGGGGTTATTTTTTTTTATTTTTACCCCCAGATTGAGTCATATCTCTCTCCTAATATTGTGACTGAAGAGTATTGCTTCATTATTTAACCGACTTACTTTTCCGTGTGCCAATTCATTTCTCATTCCAAAATGACAGATATTTTTTATTTTATATATCAAAGGGAGGCCAGGTTTTAATGTGTTATAATTGTACAGACATTGTTTTATTATTTTAGCCAATTAGAAACGTTTAAGGTAGATGTGATTTAAAAACAAAAACAAAAAAAAAGATAGTTGTGGTATTTCTTAACCCATCTTTTGTAAGATGTTTTTGAAGACGACCCTCTTGTAGAGTAATAAACTTTTGAGATACACTGTTAGCCATTGTAGAAGTTTGTCCCAAAAAGTCAACACTTCCTTCCTCGCACTGACAATTGTAATCTATATCAGCAATTGCACTGTCGGCAGCTTTTTGGGTCATTTTCATAAAACGGGTGCAGTAAACTTGAGAGAAACTTCTACAATGACAATATCCAACATCTTCCCTTTCAGTGGTGTATTTCCCCTTGTCATTTTTAGGTTAATCAGAATTAGATTGTATTTCTATAGTAGAACAGTGTCGGGTCAATCAACCTGGGCCGTCATCCCATCGTCTTTAGGCCTTGAGCTAACATCAAGTGGTAAATGTGTAAACGAGGAGGCAGGGGTATGAAGGTTTTCACCGGAAAACTGTCAAGGTGCCATTTTGGAGGAGAATCAAAAAAAAAAAGAAATGTAATTTTTACTCAGTGACTGCGCACTTTACCTCATTCTGTTATTTAAAATGCTTAAACAGGCCGGCGCCACTAACAGAGTGAACTATTTGCGAAAGTATTACTCGGAGTAAACAGTTCGCAGCTGCCACAGATTCTTCCAATTTCGAGGGTGTTTACTATTGATTTATTTTGAAAAGAGACCAATTGCAGCAAAGCAAAGAGACATGGCTCACAAATGTTGACACACCGTGTCCGAGTCAGACGCCGCCGTATCCCTGCCGTACTCCCTCATTGTCACCAGAAACATTTATATTTGTAACATTTGAAGTTGATTTGTATGCTTAAGAAAACAAAATGGTTATGCACACTGTCCTTCCATAAAACATGTTATTATATGATACTAAATAATAACCACTTTGTTATAAAAACTGATTTCTCAAGTGTATTCTGTGTGGTTTTTTTCATATAGTTTGACATGCCTTACAAAGTTTACCCAATATTACGAAAAACCAAACCACGGCTTGATGCCAAATTAAATGGAGTAAAAGACATTGATTAATCTAGTTGTGTGTGAAGTTAAAAGGTGCTGGGTATTGTTCATTTCCAACCAGACAAGCCAAGTTTTTCATCAATTAAATTTAATAATGGTAAGTATTGGAACTGGAAAAGGAGTTTCCGTAACAAGTGGAGCTGCCATGGACTGAATAAAGATGATTCTGGATCGCCACTGGATGAAGAAAAAACCCTACCCCTGAATAAAAAAAAAGAAAAGAAGTCCCAACACAGACAGACACAATAAATAAATAAATAAATTCTGTCTCAGTGGTGTGTTTCCATAAGAACACCATCTCATTTGTGAGAAAACACTCTCAATTTTCTTTTCAAAAAGTCTCAATCTCTGGAAGTGCTACAGACCTTGAGTAATTTAATCTCAGTTTAAATATTTTTAGAAAACAAGCCTGAAGTGAGTGGAGGATGATGTTAAATGAAAACCGATAAATACCTGGAGCATGTCCAGTCTTTCTGGTCAAAAACATTTCATTTTCCTTCTCTCCCATTGCTTTTACTATCTTTATTATAGTTTATTGTGCTGCTGTAGTAAAAACACAAAAACAAACTGAGCACGTCTTGTTTCCGAGTCTGATTGGTTAATCAAAGCTCCAGACATTAGTGAGATCTGCTCCAACTAGGTTTGTACTCACTGCTGTCTCACATTGGTTTTTATAAGCTTCCAGAAGCATTAGAGTATGCGTATTGGTTAAATCTAAAAAAATCATTCATCATCTACAACAGCACTGATGCTAATGCTAATATGGATATATCATATATAATATATTCATGGATATTCTTTGTGAAGTATAGTATTTCTTGGACTGGACTTATTGGACCTCTACAAGTCTAACAAATGTCAATTTGATCAGAAACCTGTTCGAGGCTCACCGTTCCTCTGGGTGTTGTAACGTTAAAATATTTAAAGATTTCATGTTTTTTCATTTGCTTTGGCTTATTTCTTGAAGGAGAAAAGCATTTTTCAAAAAATGTAACACAAATCTCTGAACTGTCAGGGTGGCCTTCAAAACTGTTTGGTGTTTCTCATTGTTTTAGACAAACGTCCTTGTTTTCTGAAGAGGAAGCACTTTTTTTTTTTTTTTTTTTTTTGATTTTTTTTTTTTTTTTTTTTTTTACAAATCCATACAAAAATCTCTATCTATCTGTCACTGAACAAAACTCAAGGCTCTTCATTCTCGGCTGTCAGTACCACATGCTCTGCTCCTGTCTCTCCTCACGACGGGTAAAGATGCTAAGGATCCATGCTACACACTGACAAACAGACAGGAATACCACAGCTCTGTGCATGATGAATGAGACAGCTCCTACCTTCCTTTAAAACCTATAAAAGCAACATATTTGGACCTGGGTGTCCCCGCTGCTTTATCTCACATCGCCTCAAATCTGATGAGATAATGCTGTCATGTCCGATGGTGGCTCAGGGAAATGACTTCAAGGGAGTTGGGGAACATTCATATTGAGAAATTGCTGCTGATCCTAAACTCTCCCCAGCGCTTGTGAATTTCCTCGAGTTGCAGCCCGAGAAAAAGGCTGCAGAAAAATCCAATACGGTGTTTATTATTAAAAAGCAAAGGAAGGATTTTGAGATTGTAAAAGAACAGGTTAGAAAATGATCGTCTAGTCTGCCAGACGTCGGAGCAGAACTCTTCCTGTCTCAGCTCTTTAGTGTTAAACCCCGCCCCCCTCCGAACAAATCCAAACCTACTCGTGCCATGTTCCGCTTCCTGTTGCGCCCCTGAATGAATCCTGACGCTGAGAGGTAACCCTGTAGCCACGAGGGTCTCTCTGTCTCTCTCACACACACAAACACACATGTATAGCTGCTTCCTGTGAATCCCGGGATGGATCTTCCTCCTCCCAGCGAGCAGTCAGACAGATGGAGATTCATCTCTCGACAAGCTGTGATCTGTGTTTAGAGAAGTGTGCGGGAGAACACAACTCTAATTAGGTTTATTGTTGATCTTGGGAGGTTAATTTGTACTTGGCTGTGAGTAAACAGGCAGAAAGAGGCCAAAGCTAGTTCCTTTACAAGAACACCGGCGATAAAGGAAGGAGCAGTGTCTGTTTTGTTCTCTTTTACAGGATTCTAGAAGATCCAGAAGTCTGTACAAGTATTTCTTTCCCTTTCTGAACTATAAAATAAAAGTGCTGTTTTACTTGTCGACTCAGACCTAGACACATTAGGTCTGGATTTTAATTTTTTGAAATTTTTACTTCAATGGCATATTTCACCGTGAAAATATATTATTAAAAAAGAAATTCCTTTTTTAACTCACTCCATTACGATTGAAGACACTATTTTATTCCTTTTACTGAGATTCAACTCTTTCCTTCTGCTCAGACCTTTACTTTAACAAAATCCCAAAAGAAACTCATACAACATAATTATATTCAAGCTGGCATTATTTAATACGATGGTCCTAAACTATGGAGCTAGAACAGGCTCAAAATTAAGGTAAACGTAAGAGGTATTGTAAACGTAAAAGAGGTATTGTAAACGTAAGTTTCAAGGATCGTAAACGTAAATCTAAAACTGTAAATGTAACTCTAAAATCATAAACAAAAAAAATTGCATAAACGAAAAAAGAAAAAGGTTGGTAAAAGTATAACATACTTACGCTTCTAGAGAAAAGGGCACCAAATTTAAAAAGTTACGTTTACAATTCTCAAGTTACGTTTACGATTAATTCATTTCTGACACTTTAAAAAAAGTCTATTAAAAAAAAAATTTAAAAAAAAGTGACAGAAATTCATTAATCGTAACCGTAGCTTGTGAATTGTAAACGTAACTTTTTAAATTTGGTGCCCTTTTCTCTATTTGTATTTTTTTTTTTTGTTTTTTGAGCTGTTTTGCTTTAAAATAAGGTGTATTTTGCTACCGAATAACCCATTTTCTTGGTCCTTCGTTGTTGACATCAGTGTCGACCAATGAGAGCGCTCCGTTTTACCTGCAGCCAGCTGTGATTGGCCAAAATCCTGCTGTGGGCTGATCATTGTCATCTATTAAAATCCTTAATTATAAAGCCTACGTCTCATCTTAAGGTCTCATTTTCCACAGATGATTCCTGTTACAATAAACTGTTGTGTGATTAAACTGTCAAACTAAATGTAAGAGTAAAAAAAAATCAGGTAATCCCTGCTTTATGTATGAACACAAAAGTTAGAAAATACCCTGGATGTGTTTTATCTTGTCTAATATGTATTTATTTCATTCTCAAACCTCCAGAAATCTACATAAAGCTGTAAGAACAGGAATCAGAGCGGCGCAGTCTCATATGAAACAGAAAAACACCCTGCTATCCATCAACTGGTATTAATTCTTTGATTTCACAAAACATGCCGCCGCCCTGTTACTTCTGCCTCTTCTTTCCAGGTGATTCAGACAGATTACACCCCTGGCTGTATCCGTCTGGCCCGGTGTAATTGTGCCTCGTTGGGCGGGGGGGGGTGAGATATGTGCCGGTCGGTGGTGAGAGCTCGCACTAGGACTGAGATAAGGACGGTATGTTTGTCTAATGAGCTTAGGGTGCGCGTTATTTATTTATACTGGCTTGTGTTTTTTTTTTTTTTTTTTTTTTTTTAACCTGCGAGTAAGTAGCCTTGTCAAGCGCTGAGAGATGAGCCGGGCCCACACAGGCTCTTTCCTCTCGCTGCTCCTCGCTCTCCACAGCGGAGTTCTAATGCGCCGGTGACAGATCAGTTGTCAGCAGGAGTACAACATAATTATCTTTCATTTTGCATATCCACCTACTTGAGAATACTACGGAGATGAGACGTAGCAGACAGTAATGATTCCCTCCTTACCTGCGCCAGTTCTGTCTGCCCGGAGATCTTAGTGAGGCGGCACCTCGCACTTAAACACCCCAGTTTGATAAATGCACCTACGTGTGTTCAAGGCAAATGCGCCGGAGGATTTTTCATGTTCTAATGTTGTGCAGGTGTGTGTTGTGGTGTTGAAGTGTGTGAAAATACCGCCACCGTCTCCGAGTCGACGCATCACGACGTAGTTAGAGTGAGACGGAGGTAAACAAAAGGCCAGCGTGTGATGTGTAAATTGGCTTTTATTACTGCTAATGTCTTAGTGGAGACAAACAGAGCTTACCTTATATCAGCTGTATGTTGTTTTGACATTTGAACATTACAGGAGCTAGATTTTTCAAAGTAATGATCTACTGTTGACTCATTTTTGATTAATCATGAAACTTGTTCTAATTATGTAATGTGTAGTTTTAGAAGAGAAAACCCAGTGAAAAAGCAGAGGTCAGTGCTAGTAAATCTAGGGTGACCATATGATTTAACTGAGATTTTACGCCCTGTGTCTCAGATATCTCCAAAAACATTCAAATGTCCTGATTTTGCCCTTTTTCCCCCCAAAAAGTCCAGGTTTTTTACCAAGTCATGAAGCCAAAACAGTGCATTGTGCTTTTTTTGTCTGTAGACCGTCTGTCAATCACAGAGTTACCATGGCGATGGGCATATCAGGTCTGTAGCTCAATAATAATTGGTTCTTAAGCGTGAGGCTATTGCTAAGCCGTCCTTCTCCAGTTTTCACAGTTTGACCTTTGACCTGTCTCAGAAAAGTACCGGGTTTGTAAACTTTGTAAGTGTGAATTTTCCATGAAACACAGCAGCAAACAGAAATATTATTTACTGGTGTTGTACTGATTTCTGGCGACATATTTTTCATTTGTTATTGTACTGTCATTGGATTTGCTGTAAAATTAAAGTATCACGATTTTGAAAATACTCACTCTAAGTAAATCACAATATTAACTCTGATTAATCTCTAGAAACAATTTAACATCTATGTTGTAGCGCTAGATTAATAGCAATAGAAGATGATTTTAAATAGCATTTGTCCAAGTGGTGTAGCCGTACAAAAAACTCACATTCATGTTTCCTTTTGAATACACAATCTTCATGAACACCCAGGAAATGGGTGAATTTAATACACTTTCTTTCTGAATTTTTCAAGAGAACGTTATCTTTTTCCACTGAGTGTATCATCCTAAACAACAGCATGTCCCTGCAGGGCTACCATAGGGTATGTAACTGAAGTCTAGACCCTTACCACCAGACACAGCCCAGAACAAAAACCACACAGCCCAGATTTAAGGTTACATGTTATTGAAACACATATCAGCTACTCTTGAGTGTCACCGTTGTACACATAAGAACTGACCAAGTGTTTGTTTCTTTATTCTCCCTGATTCTCAAATATTCTCAGTATGGCTTCCTGTTACTGCGTGATGTCACTCAGTAACATAACAGACCTCTATAGAGAAGGGCAAATAAGAAAAGAGGTGAGGCCTTGTCCTGCCGTAGACAATGACTGAACTGCTGCCAAACTACAACCATTGTGACCAATCAGAGCGGACTATTCTGATGTGATTGACGTAATGATTTTTCAGGTTATTTTTCATTCTCAGACTTGTGTAACTATTGAGACTGCTCGACCCGCTCTCACAGTGTCAACTACCTGAGATGTTTTTACTCCTGTCTGAGCACCTGCAGGCTCTCAGACCGACCCTTCAAACCAACTATCTTTGTTTTTTGTTTTTTTTATTATTACCCCGGAGTCAGTGGAAGTCACCTGTCAAGCCGTTTGTCCGATTTGCCCTGCCGCCGCGCTACTCTTTCCCAATCGATACTCCTACACTCTTTTCTTTAGTACATGAGACTTTAAAATGATCCGGGCAGCAGATGTGTCTCCTGTGTCGCCGCTGACACTGAGTGATGGCAGGATTTACCAAACCTTTGTAGAATTTGTTAGATTAGATTGGATTAGCCTGCAAGACTCTCTCAAAAGCGCTGCTAAAACGATATTCACACAAATCTGACGATGCAGTATGTACGTTCTGTAAGTACACAACCTCTTTTCACTCTCCATCTTACTTTTCTCTGAGTGAGTGGTGCATAACTTTGAGAGAATATCTGTCCACAGACTTCTGACCTTTTGATAGATAAGATAAAAGAGAACTTAAATCACACCATTTCAGGAGACGGCATGGGTCCCCGAGTCAGAGAAATATTAAATGGGAGTCAGAAGGGAGCAAGCTATTTTTGTATTGCCTCCATGCCACACTTTCTAAGATCTTTAGCAAAAGGCAAAGACAGATTATAGTTATAATAAGGTACATTATAATAGACATGAAGAGCTACAAAACAGAGTGGTAAACAATAAATAAAACATATAAGCTTTTACTTAAATGTCCTATAAACAGGTCAATGTTTCGACTGCAACCTTCCTCAGAAAAAGAAGATACTGAAATACTGGTCTGTTAATAGGAAACTGAATGATTTGATTTAAACATGAACCTCATACAAAGGAAATATGTTTTGTGCCAGGTTCTAGCTCCGTTTTTATTTTTGCCTGTTGACAAGTAGATGTTATAATTAGATCGATTAAAAAAAATGAACAAATGAATCGCAAATCTGGCTGTAATTAATCGCAATTTATCGCACAACTTGTCCACTTTGAATAAACACACTGAATCTTCAGTTTAACAGACTGTAATTAACTTTACTTTGAATCATTGAACTTGGTCATACTTTAAGTTTTGTATAGGATTTAAATTGTAATACGTTTTACATCGAAAAGTATTCATTATTAGACTTTGAAACTGAGTCACTATGACAGCCCAGTCTAAAATAAAAAAATAAAAAAATACAGTCACTTAAACACATTCACTTTGTGCTTCAGAACTTTGACTATTATGTTCAAATTGAATTGAATTTAGAACCTCTAAATCTAAAAGCCACAGAAACAGGAAGTAAGATGCAGAGTTCCTGATGAGGTGTTACATCAAAGTGACAATTGCAATATTTATTGATTTATTTTTTTTAATGCACTGAACCAAAAAAATTCAAAAAGTAAACGCACCATAGTTATAATTTAATAAAAGAAATACATAAAAAATGGGGCAAATAATAACAGTTACACGAGAAACTAAACATTCACAAGTTATCAACAATAAAACATTCACGCAATCAAAAACTGGATCATTTTCTACCACAGAACAATCAACATTTATCAGCGTTTTATTAGATTTTCTTTTAACAGACGCTCGCAATCTTCCGGCTGTTTTGAAAACTTCCATCGGAGACTCACAGCTCTTCCACTAAATTAAGCCCATGCACTGAACCGAGCTAAAAAAACAATTATCGCTGAGAACTTTTTTGATCAGAGGGAGAGGCCCTAGGAAACAAAAAGTAAGCTGCCTTTAAAAGAAAACAATGCGTCCTGTTTAAATGACAAGTTTATTGCAACAGGTGATACACAAGCCCCAAGCCATCAAAAACTCTCCGCATAGAAAACAAGCCCCCTGCGTTCAAATGAGATTAGAGTTTATAGATGCCACAATGAGGAAATTCACATATAGTGCAAAAAAAGTGTAAAGAGAGCATAGAATAAAACATTTTAAGAAACTTTTAAGGGTCAAATCAACAAAACAATAAAAAAAGAGTTAAAAGAAAACAATGCAAACAACATCTTCAAATTTAAGCCGAATAATATGAAAAATAAAGAAATTAACGTTGAAACTGTAGTATTTCATTTTTTGCTTGTGCATCTGTCGCCCCGAACCATCCTTTACGTTTCAACATTAGCATCACACTCCATTGCTCCTTCTTATTCCTCCTTTCCTTTCCTAGCTCCTAGCCCCGCCCACATCCAGGAGACTATAGACACGGCTCCCAGCGGAGAGCGGGTGGGCTCCGGGGGGACTTCAACATGTCAGAAAACATCCACATCCAGCCCATCATGGCTCGCCTTCACCGTCTCCCACGTTCTCCAGGCCCTCGCTCTGGCACCCATCACTCCTCTTCTTCTCCTCCTCCTCCTCCTCCTCCCGCCATTTGATTCAGATCACTGAGTTAGCCTCTGTCTTTGTCTCCGACTCCATTTTGCCTGGCAGACGGACAGGAGGAAAAGGAGAGTGTGTGCGTGCGAGGATGGAAGGGATATAAGGCTGAAAGTTTTTCGAGGAGGTAAAAATGTCAAACAGCGATGGAGTGAGGAGACTTTTATCTGTCAAAGCCGTGTGAGGTCTTGTCTTTCAGGCGGATGAGTGACGGGGCCGCGCTTAAAAGAGAAGCCAGATGCAAAAGTGAGGACGACAGAATGAGTTTAGCTCTCATTGTGTTAGCTTGTCACGCCGCATCAGACGCATCACTATATGCCCTATATTTACCTTAGCTGCTGTCTCATATAAAACTCTGCTTTTTTTTTTTTTTTTTTGAAGCTTTCTGAACGCAAAAGTTAAACAGCAAGTGTCAAGGCCCATGAGCCAAATCCAACTCTTCGCAGATTTATTTTTGTCCAGCGGATGATTTAAAGAAGAGGTGAGGGACTCAAGATTGGGTACATTGTCAGTTTGTTCACATATCTCCAAAGTAAAAGTGCATTTGTCACAACAGTTCAAAACTCTTCGGCGTATTCCAAAAAGCAGTCATTCTCCTAGAACATTTTGTTTCTTTTTCTAATGCTAGTTTTTCTGCCAGAGCCACCGAAATGGAAAGCTGTTTAGTCAATATTTGAGTCAAAAATGTAAAAGTATACTTTCACAAATGATGCTTTTCAGTAAATTACATACCTGTAATTTTAGCGCAAAATATACAGTCATTTGGAAGTTTTATGGAGGTGTGGATATAAAAAGTAACAATAAAGTGTGGTGATTTTTGTTAGTTTACAAAACGCAAAGTGAAGAAAACAGAAGACAGTTTTAAATTAATTCAATATTTGGTGGGAACTCAAAACAGAAACAGTTGCAGGAGTTTCACTGTCACTGGTTTTGATCAAACATTTGAAGAATCACAGACAAAACCAGGCCAAACTGGACTAAACCAGACCATCAAATCTAAGAGGGATCTCAAACCAGACCGTGTAATTCCAGCTAGAACCAGTTAAACCAGAGTTAAACCATCAGGTCTGGAGTACTCCTTGTTCTGGGATCACTCTAAAAATGTGATGTTTTTGTCTTTTTGTCAATTTACAAAAAAACAAACAACAGCTTTAATGATTTTCCTTCAACGCACATAATTAATAGTCTGTTATCGGTCAAAAAAGGCAGTTTTAAGAAATATAGCAAGAAAATTACTTTAAAAACACGTGAAGTCATTTAAGATGAGCACACAAAGGTATTTAAAGCATTACCGCTTCTCTTCTGATGAATATGTCCTAAAGTCTACTACCATTTCTCCTCCACATTGATGCAGATTCTGTTTATTATTATATGATTTAGATCAGTGGTGTCAAACTCAAAGTGGTGAGGGGCCACAATCATTAATAAGAATCCATTCTGGGGCCGAAGATGATGACATTTGGAAGCTTTTATAAAAATTTGGATGCAAGATTTCATCTTCATTTAAGTCTTTTAACATTAATTTCCTCCTTTTATAGAAACTGTTTGTAGTTTGCAGGTTTTTGTTGGACTTGAACAGGTTTAAGTCAGATTTGAACTGGTTTTACATGGATTTGAATTGGTTTTAATTGGATTTGAACAGTTTTTAGTTGAATATGAGCAGGTTTTAGTTGAATTTGAACAGTTATTAGTTTAATTTCAACAGGTTTGATTCATCTTTGTAGCAAAAATAAAATCCATTAAAACCTAGTGCCAATCTCACTTGGAAATATCACTTTCCAAATGTATTGAAGGGCCACATAAAACACTGCAAAGGGCCGCATTTGTCCCCCGGGCCTTGAGTTTGACATGTGTGATTTAGATTAATCCCACTTGAGCTGTGTCATCTGCAAACTTAAAAATATGATTAATTGATTTAGAAAATGGATGAAGAAAACAGTAGCAATAGTTTGAGAAGACTTCGTGTGATCAATGTTGTTTAGAGACACACAAAACTTTTCAGAGATTTGTTTTGAGAAGAACTTTTCTACTTTAAGAATTGAACCAAAGCAACTGGGAAAAGAAAAAAACAAACAAACTGATGATAAAATATGTAGTCTCCTTGCGGTTTACTTTTACAGTCGGTAAAAATGGCAGAAAGTGCTTCCAAATGGCTGCCTCGCAGTAGACTCACGGACTTGGCCTACATTGCTCTACTATTAAGCTCATGCTCTCAGCCTACGGCCATGCCCCGGCACACAACACAGATGCAGGCCTAAGAATAGACCAGGGATTGATGGACGTAAAAAGGGAAGAAGGGAGCTTGGTAATTGAGTGAGTGCCCTTCTGGATGTGGAAGCCCGGATTTATTTTTTAAAATAAAAATCCCGTCTTAGAATGGTTTCACTCAAAAGTACATAAAAGCTCTTTGAAAGTTTGTCTGTGTTCTTTGCCCCGGACTAAAACAGTCCCCGCGGAGAACGCTGAAGCACAAGCACTCTCTCCTGAAAGACTGAGATAAAAAGGTCGACCCTGCCAAACACAAACTAACATACAGTACATACGCGCAAATAAGCACACATTGTATACACACACTTATCAAAAATACATGGCACTCCCGACAACCCCGCATCTTAACCCGAGGTCATTAATAATGCTCAAGTTCAAACATAACAAGTCATTTTGCGGTAAAAGGTTTAAAGCGTGCGAGCAGCCAAACAACATCTCTTCGTCCCAGATTCGTCCGACTGCAAAAAAAAAAAAAAAAATCACCTGCAAATAAACGGTGAATGTCCATCAAGAGAATGGTTGATTTAGTTCTGAATGGACGAGTGAGAAGAGGGAGTGGATGAACTACAAGAAATGGAGACAAGAGCTGATGGGACATTTGAACTTATGTCAAAAATAAAATGAAGAAAAATTTTTCATTTCTGGTTTTAAAGTGAAATAGAATCAACTCTGACAACGGGAACAGCAGAGCAATGCATTCAACAAAATCAGGGAACACATATTGTACGACGAGAAGACACAATTATTCCTCTGCAGTTGAGATCCTATAAGTTACCCTCACAAATCTCTTAAAGGCATCTCATTTTCATTGGTTTCTGCAAAATTCAACTAAATTGATTCAACATTTTACGACAACACAACAACCAGTGATGGATTTTTTTCAAGGAGGGACCACTAAAGAAAACCTGAGCGATGATACTGACATTATGACATCATAAAAGTCTATGAAGGTCTCTGAAGGTGTAGGACTGATATCAGCAGCAGATCCTTCGAGTTTAGGAAGAAGCGAAAGGAACCGATTCTAAAAAAAAAAGCTCGGTTGTAAATTTCCTTCCCTCCACTTTTGGCACTAACCACTGAAGATCAGGAAGAACTCACAAGAGGCTCTGGCCTACTCTAGTCTTCATAATGGAGCCTTTCCTCCAATCCGTCATTATGGATTATCACTTTAGCTGACATTAGTACTAAAGCTATAGCTATCAGTATGTTTTTAGTAATATAATAGTAATATAGAAGCCAGAAATGAGATGTATTACCCTTGGTGTAGTATTTGAAGCACACTCACAATCCAGATTTATATCTCCTGCAAAGATCTGCAAAACGACCAAAAAAAAAAAAGAAAATAGCAGTAGGCCTTTATGTGTTCACTTGCTTAATTGTGTTTTTAAAAAGTACATATTTTTGTTATTTAAAGCCACCTTGAGATTCTCTGTGTTGTTATGACAGCAGTGGATTTTATAGCTCATTTGTTTTTGAAAGGAAATGATCCAAATTTGCATGTTTGGAATAAAAAGAAAGAAAAAAAACATGTCTTTTAAAGAGGTAGGGTTATTTTAGTGTATTTTGCTAGGGTCAAGTGTGTTGACTTATTTCTGCTGCTTTTATTTGAGCCATAAAGTGCATGTCAAATCTGTGCATCCCGGTGACAGGAGTTCTATAAAATGTTATATATTATGATAAATAATTACAAGAATATATATTTTGGGGCAGGTTGGCTTTAAATGTTACAAAAAGCATACAATTTTGGAAAGTTTCACAAGTTTGGACCTGGCACTTTACAAAACTTTCATGCACCAATCATCGTTTTTTTACATTTTCTCACACAATCCCTTTCTTGAAACCAACAGATGAGTCTACACGTACGTAGGTGACATTGCCCCCTCTCAGAGACATTCCCTGCCTGCTCAGCTCCTCTGCTTGTTGCTGTAGAGCTGTGTGTCTGTATGTAGATGTCCACCTGTCCCTGCCCACATGCTGCGCCGGTCAGTGTCGTCTCTGTCCACCGTGTCCTTCTGCGAGGACGGGCAGCAGTGCAAGGTGACTGTTGATATTAGGATGTAGCATTTGCCACGCTGCAGCGCCTTCCTCATTGGTATTTCATGTAGAGTGCGCTTGCATTCGTCACGTTTCATAAACTTCCTTATTATTCACTGGCGGGGAGTCATTTTGCTCTGCCGCTCCAACTTGTGAACGTGAGATAGTGGGAGAGAGGGAGGATGAGACAGTCAAATCCTTCTAATAATCACTCTCTCTCGTCCTCATACATGAAGTTGTTTATCAGGAGAGCAGGTGGCTGAGTGGTACTCACCTCCCTGTGCAGCCCAAACACATGCTCACTTGTGCGGGTCCTATGGGTGATCATCTGTGAATCCCCACCCAGTCGCGCTACCCTCGTCCAGGTCTCCAGATAATCAGCTTTCTCCAGCTTAGGCAAATAGAGTTGTCAGAGCAGTAGCACGCACAGTCACGCCTGAGGGAAAAGTGGACCTGCAGAGTCATTCGTCAAAGGGTTCATGAACCGAGCCTTATCCCTGAGGTGTCCTGATGCTCCGGGAGCCACACTGTGCTACGTGGATGGCTCTTATTGACACTCATGGCACCGATGAAATGCTTAAGAGTGCCATATGCAGCAGGTAGCTCTCCTCTCATCCAACGTCCTTGTATATCTTTGTTTAGATGGCGACGTGCTCATAAAGCGCAGCATAGCAGTGAGGGTTTTACACTAAGCAGGTGGCCACGTTGTGCTCAGCCAGAAAGCATAAAACCAGCCTGCCCCCAGCAGCTGCCTGCACATAAAACACATTTATACCATGATGTCCACACTCATCCCAAAAGTGTGCTTCGGGATGAGGCCAAATGTAGACCCCGCTATACCCCGCTATACCCCACTATACCCCGCTATACCCCACGTGGACTTAGTTCAACTCTGAATGCAAACAATCACGTTAAACAGACGATGACCTCTGCAAAAGAAACTTTGTTTTCTGAGCTCGAGTTGTCAAAGTTCACTTCACGTACACAGCTTTATAGAGTTCCTCAGACTTTGTGACTTTTTAGTTTCTCCTCTACTATTTTCAGAGGGTTTCTTTGTTCCCGGACCCTCAGCCTCCTCCCCTCTCTTCGTCGTTCTGCAGTAAAGTGCCAGTGAAGTTGTCCCTAAGGCGGTGGATGCGCTGGAGCATAAAGAGTGCCACAAGGTGGACTGGTGTATTAATGGAGTCCAGTTAGAGCGGCTGACCTGTGAAGCAGTACGGTCAGCTGCTAGGTGAGCACGCTGCTGCTGTAAATCCCAAACAGGCGTCCCCTGTCTCTCTCTCTTTCTCTACTCCGTCACGCCTATCAGCCACCACTTCCCCTCCACTCTGCAGCAGCAGCACCACAGCTAACAGAATGTCAAGTCAGGCTATGTTAGCCAGGCCTGACGGAGTGGTCAATAGGGTTTAGACGGGCTGAGCTCAGGGCTCCGTGCTAATGTTTTCACCTTCCTCTAACACCATAAAAACAAATACAGAGTGTTTAGTTTAGTTTCAGGAGTTTAGATCAATATTAGAATTAAGACCTTCATACTTCAGGAGGGTATATGAGGCATAGTGTAACTTTTCTCCTAGTTTTATTATCGTATGGAAATATATTATGACGAAGGGAAAAGGATGGACTGGACTCACATGTTAGGTTTAATATTAGTATGTTCCAAATGTACGTCAGAGAGTGATGAACCTAATAGTAATCATTCCTTTTGAGGTGATCAGTCCAGCTCTGAGCCGTCGAGAACTGGATTTAATTGGATTATTGAAAATGTTCTGTGTATCTGGCAACAAGATGCTTGCAGCTGATTCTTAACCTGAAATCTTCTAGGTGTATCACTTGTTAGGTCCTGACCACTGCAGACTGCAGTGCATTAGAGCAGCAGTGTTAGAGATGCTCTGGTCCAGCTCTCACAATGTGATGCTACAAAGGTTTCAATTAGTTTCATTGAATAAAAAACTGTTTTTCCTAAAGACACACATTTAACCATATTTAGATCCTTCATTTGAGAGGAACAGCTCTGATTATGAAGCCCAGTACATATGTTGTATGTGAACCATGTGCTTTCAGCTCATTGTGAACCAGAGACTAGAGGCGTAAATATCTCTGTAGTTGTGTCACGATGCCATCTCCTGACAGACAGTCTTGGGTCACCTCTATACATGTTGTGTACCGGTCCCTGTGCCCATGTCTAGACCCAGCTGCAGAATTAGCTTTCAATAATGTATAAAAGAGGGCACAGACTTTGCATGTATTGTCAGCACGAGGACATGATCTCTGACATCTGGAGGCGCTCAGGTCTCACGCTGAATGATAATAGCTTCTCCCCGTTTTGATGAATAATTGAATCCAAATTGTTTAGCAAACAAAACATATTTGTTAACACAATGGAATCTGGAGTGAAAGCTGGAGCTTTATCAATATTTAATTTTCACTGTAGACAACAATCTAGCCTTTGGCCAGTTTCTTGTACATTATTAATGACAGGGCAATAGAACTACATTTAAAACAGCGGGTTCTCTCACAGCAGCCAGGTTTTAACAAAGCAAAGAGCTATTCCTATTTGACTGGAGTATTAAAGCAGAAGTCAGGTGGGTGAGGGGGGATTTAGTCCAAGAGTGAACTTGAAATGACATTGACACAATTCAACAGAAACCATGAGCACTGCACCCAACATACACGTCACATTCAAGAACGCTGGGAAAGTCTGTCATTCATCCTGACTCTTCCAGTGTTGATCGCATAATGATATTTCCATATTTAGGACTGTTTGACTGATTGAATACAAATGTCAGACTGCAATTATGGAGATATATGAGCCACTGGCCTATTTATTATTTGATTTATTGCTGAAAGTTACCTCGACCAGATGTTGGTGGAGTCGCCCAAAACTGTTACTCAATAAAAAAATAATTCTCACTTCTTAGAATTAAAGATCATCAAGAAATATTTCTGTCTTTATATAATGTGTATCACTGAGTCACATGATCAAACCAACCTGGAGGCAACACAGAGACAAAACTAGGTAAAAGTACCAACCAAAGAAATGTTTTTTTTCTCCCTCTGTGCACGGCTCTGTTTGACTGGTCATATTAAGTATCACACAGTGGACCCAGCTGGACAGATGTGCTGGTGCGTTGTTGCCAGTGGAGGATCGGAGGGTCTGTGGAGGCGGACAGACGCTGTGGAGTGGAGATGTGTCCCTCACACGGCCCTGCCACTCACGCTGTCTTTTTCTCTATTCATCACTGTCACTAAAGTGCTGAGGCTGCTATCTGGTGACTACACCTATCCTTTGGTGCCATCTCTCATGCAACGTGCTCTGCCTCAAAGAAATCTCCCCAAACACAGCGCTCTGAGTGACACCCACCGATGAGTTATTTTGTAATAATACCGTAAACACTGGCTCAGTGTGACTCAAAGAGCATGCACCGTCCCTGACGTATGGCTCCCTGTGGAGAGTTTAGGTCGATAAATGCATACATCCCAGGAATTAAAGGAAGGACTTTTTTGTGCTATTGATTGTGTTTGTGCAGTGCTTTTCAAACGCGCCACAGTGTGACAGACATATATAATAAGATATAGAAGTGAAGGGTGAAGGTTGCAGCCTCGAGCTTTTTCAAAGTCTTCTCTGTCCTGTTGCCGAGCTATACCTGTGGGTAATTAATAGAGGCCGCTCTGTTGTAAATGGAGAGTACTTTGTGGCTGAGTTTGAGGGGCACCTTCCTAGATTTGGATGTGTGTTTCAGGCCTTGGAGAGCTCATTTAAACCTTACTTTATTGTTTCCAGCAGCAGCACTTAGGAGTAGTGTGGTGGAGCTATGAAGGACACAAGTGAAGGGACACACATCGTATGAACAGACCAATGTGTGTGTTTGGACTCTGTGTTTATGTGTCGGTGCCACTGAAGGTTTAAGTGTCATTGCTGTGTGTTAAGTCATCTCTGCACCACAGTTCACGTATTGTCTGTGTGTCGGTGTGTGTTGTGAGGCAGCCAGCAGAGCGGGGGAACATCTGCACACAGTTGCACAGGCCTTCTGCCTTTACACACGGCTCCTGCCGAGTAACGCTTCACGGCCTAGCAGCCTGTGACCTCCCAGAGGCTCTGAGGGAGCTCTTCCTCTTAAAAGCCAGCTGTGCCTCATACTTTGTGCCCGCCAAATATTCCACAGTCCAGCTGTTCACCTGAGGAGCATGGAGCGCAGCCTCCCTTTATATTTATGAACAGCTATTGTACGTTTTGAGGAGAGCATACACTTTTGAGCTCATGATGCCTTTATTTATGGCCCAAAGTTATGTTTCTGTTTGTGTAACTTTTCCACAAGTGTGAATAAATATAGTGTATTTGTCTCACTTTCATAAATAATCTAAAAATGATCCACCAATATAAATCTCATAATTTCACATTTGCAAAAAAACTGTTTGCTTCATTATTGGACCCTCATTTGAAATGTTCTAAAAGCTGCCTCATCATTAGTTACAGGATAAACACTAACCAACACAAAGTGGTTCTTAATGCCCCATTAGCCCTAGAACATGTCATCTGTTTATTCTTCATATTCATAAGCGTTTGGTCCTGAGAGATGGCAGTTGGATTCAGAACCCCATTAAAGCATCATCTCAAATGAAACTTTCTTAAAACTCCTCGTTGTGGTGACTTGGTCCATGATCTCATTCTTTACTCTTTTTATTCACTGCCTCACTTCAATGAATAGATCAAATTCTCATGATTGATTGGAGTTTTTTCAGTCCTTGGAGGGTTAGTGCACGTATGCATCTATCTGTTAAATAATCCATCAAAGTTTTTAATCATGCCAATCACTGTGATCAGCCTGTCACATCTGCAGACGAGAAATATTTGCAATGCAGGACTGATTGACACCTAGTTATTGTTTTTTGTTTGAAGCAGGCATTGGAATAGTTTTCAAAGCAACAGGCCACAGCAAAAAAACGAGAAAAGTCGAGGTCACTAATCCAGCATTTTTCATCACGCAAACTTATGATATAAAATGTATCCTTGACAACTAATGTAAACATATTTCCCTAACCATATTATTATATTATTAAGGACGCCGTTTGATTTGGACATTTTTTATGTAGCAGATCTTTTCCCCAAAAAGTGCCTGTGCAGGAGAAAAGCACCACATTTTACATGCACACTGTAATTTTTGAGACAAGCGCTTCATTCAAAATGCCTATAGGGCAATCAGAAGGAATATATCATTCATGAAAACAGACAGTACTGTGAAACACGGCAACATTTTTTGTTCTAACAAGGTGCTGCCGGCTCTGCGTGTGAAGAAAAGCGCCGAAGAAGTGAGGACTAAGCACGTAGATTTGTCCGACATATGGCTACAGCCGAGCAATTACTGGCTCAATGGATATAATGGGCACTCGGCTTCCAGACCGGCTCCGTGCTGAAGATGTAAGGCAACACAAAGGATAGCCCTCAAATGCTCCCGTAATTCTCACAGATAGCTTTGATTGTATTCAACCTGTTGCACTGTTTTTCTCAGGACTGGGACTATTTCCAGACGGTTCTAGTTTGATTTACTTAAACGATGCAAGAGTCTGTTTTTTATTCAAATTAATTAGCTTTATTTCGGAACAGAAAATATTCTTATGGAGTGTGTGTTTAGTAACAGTCGCAGTCCTTTTGCTTTCTGGTGTCATTTCGTCAGAAGCAAAAATTCGTCATTTAGACTTCTTTGTCAATTGAATCAGTGTGTTTTATCTGCCATTAAAATGTGTAGCATAGCATAGTGAGAAAAAAAATGAAGCAATGGAACACCTTTTCTCTAGAAAGCGCCATATTTGTTTGGAGACAATGCAAATGAACTGATTTAGTAGGAGGTGAAATACTGCTTGTGGAGGAAAGACTGCTGCTGTTTATACAAAGATGAGGCATAAGAAATAACAAATAATCCCTGATCTCCATACGGCTATCTTCTCCAAATGTGTACGCACTATTATTATTTCAGACATGGCACGTGCTATTTTTAAAACACACTATTTATCGCACAATTTTTCAATGTTCTCAAATTGATTTTTTTCTTAAATCACAGCTGCAGACCTTATTCAACATGTGGATTATAGAAATGAGTCTATATTATGTCACTGATTGACTTTTAATACTCACACGGCGCAGAAACTCACATGGATAATCTTTTGGCTTTGTCTCTTGGTGAGACACGTAACAACAAAACTACTAGAAACTGTGTGGAAACAGACTCACTGCTTTGGTACAAATCATGTTCAATGTTCCAGACACATGTTCTGATGCTGGTGCTTAGCTGCCAACACTGAATTCATAGTTGTGGTACATCATGTCTCTGAGCAAGGTAGTTAGCTACACATCTATTTTTGTTTAGCCTTGGTTTGTTTCATACTGTCGAAGAAATTTCAAAAGTAGAGGCTGGTGTCTGAAAGCGGGGCTCACAGTTCTACTTCTGACGAGTGTGAGCGTAAACATGTGGTTCAGAGACTGGGACAGGGTCTTGCATATTTCAGTTTCAGTCACGTCATATCCAGGCTGTTCTCTAAGTATATTACGGTTACTGAAGAAATAATTTAGATGAGTCATTTTATTTCCTTTGGTGTCATTTTCATTCTTAGGCAACAAAACTTTAACTTGACTTCAATCCACCACTGAAATGTAGAAGCAGTGGCATATTGTGGACTGTATTCAATATGAAGATACATGCAGCAGGAAGTTCTTACCTTTTTCTCTTCTACAAGCCTCTATTTAAGGTCACAGCTTGCCTTCAACAATTTCCTTGTCCTTTCTTAGAATAAACTTTTGTGTGCAGTAGCTACAGATATGATTCATGCTCTCCAGTGTAACCTCGATTTCATCAGAGTGTGGCACATTGAAGCAGTAGATCACAGAATAACCTGTGGTTCAGAACCAGACAGGAAGTTAAGAGTTGCAACAGGCCTGTGATTGATGACTACTCTGGCAATGATGTATCGCGTGCCCCTATCGCTGCCCTATAATTTATGAGCAAGCCAGTTTAATTTGTCTTAAGCTTAATTTGGCCCATATATGTGACATATGAATCATGTTCAAAAATTGATGGCTTTTACTGTACAGCAGTGGCGGCTGACACTAACATGTCTTTTGGCAGAGACGCCCTCACTATCATCTGTCTGGTCTGCATGGCCTGACAATTAAAGTGGGAATGGGAAACGGCACCTCCCAATGCAATTTTAATGAGAGGATCGTTCAGCTGCAGATTGAACCGGCTTAAGTCGGAGTCCCTCTTTATGCTGTAAATAGGAAATCCACTTAAAGTAAAGGTGCGTTACAAGTGGCCCACTCGTGTTATTGTCTGTAAACTGTAAAAAATCATTTAGTAAACCATCCAGCTTCCATTCAAGTAACCAACGTGTAAGTTTGGACAATAAAAACATACATTTGGGTGAATCATTTACAAGTTCTGATGTTTGAGGTCTGCAAGGCATTAAACCAACTATCCACAAATCCAGACACGAATATACATCTAGTCAGATTCTATGTTTTTGATCAACTAATATATTACTGCATGATTAATATTGCTCTTGTTGCTACATCACCTCGTCCTTCACTGTCCCCTTTTTGGTGGATACTGATGACAGCAGACCAGGAACAGTCGTCCATCACACTAACGTCCTCATGACCTCCGAAGACTGTCATTCTTTTTTAACCCATCTGACCTTTTTTACAATATTTTTCCAACCTTTTATTACCCAAATCTCAGTTTTCAAATCTTCTTGCATGTTTTTCGGTTACGGCAAAGTGATACAGGTACAACTTTTGATAAATTGAAGCAAAATTGATTGTTAAGCTGCTCTAACCACATCCGAGGTCAGCTTTTATCTGAAATCTGAGGCACAGTCTCTTGCTAAATGCCAGAAGCTTATTGATATGTGTTCAAATTTGAGCCTTTTCAAACTATCTCTTCAGACAGACCTGACCATGAACTGTTTACTTGAAACCAACTACTGCTACAATGATCAGGACAAAAAACCCCACAGATTTCTTTCTCAAAATTCAAGACTTTTTTTTTTTTAATGCTTTGATCTAACACTTACTTCTACATTGTTCAAGCTTCAAAACTTCAGCGAATAAGACATGCTTAAGTGACAAGTGCCGCATCCTTTATTCACCCGTTGCCAACTTTTAAACAAGAAAATGATTATACGAGCTTAACTTTAATTGAGCTATTTTTATAAATAAAATAAAACCTTGGTGACTGATCATCCATAAACTAAGGTCTCTAAATGTCTCTGTAAAAAGCACAGTACTTTGTCAAACCTTTTCTCAAATTTAGACTAGTCCTAACGCCAATTTATGCTCCAGTGGTTCTAATGCTGTCTTTTTATGGATCACTATGACTTTAGGCTACATTAATCTGGCAGCGTCTATACAGGATCCATATAAACTGAAGACTTGGCGTCGTTGCTGTGCTTAGAACTTAGTGCGGCTGCCATTGTATGTAAAGACTCACTAATAGACCCCAGTGGGGCATCATTTCTATTCCACTCATGATGAAGACTCTCTCTCACTTCCCTCCTCTTTCGTTAACACTTTCTTTCTTCCCCTCACACGTTTTTCCTGTCTGTGTGTGACTTGGTATTTTTCTTGTGGCTCTTCGCCGCTCTGCCTTTGGGCCTGTGAAATATCTCTGTCTGAGGAAAAGGCCCCGCGTCCCTCTGGAAGCCATTAGAGAACCTTTATGAAGATGTGCTGAAAGAGGGCTTTTGCACAAGACTGGGTCAAAGTGGGTGGGATTGTGAAGGAGTTTTTTTTTCATGTACACTAAGACATTTTTACCGTAGGCTGAACTAATAGAGGTGTTCGTCGTGTGAGATGTTTAGAGATGATGCAAGAAAATGTCAAGAATATAAGCTGGGGTATGGATGTTTACTTGTGTTGTTGGTGGAGCATAAATGGGACACAAGGCTGACGTCACCGAAAGGAGTTTAAAAAGGGGCTTTGCCAGTGGCTTTTCTTTTACTTTACGCTTTTACCTCCCCCAATAGCCTTATCTACTTTGTGTTTTTAGTGACTTCTTTTTACTTGCAGATGGTAGTGAGTGTAACTTCAGGCACAAACAGAGAGAGCGCATTGTGTCGCTAAGTGCTGCCGAAAATAAGCGCCTTCTTCAAAAGGAGGAAGATGCAACAAGGCTCAATTTTTTGCAGCTTTTATGCATTCTGTCCCCATGAAATAAATATCACACACTGCATTTTAAAAGCATGTACCTAAAATTGAGCCATGGTAAAATATTTATGTTCTTGAAGAGATAGTGGCCAAGATGTACTAAGTGCACCACTTTCTTGTGGCATTTAGTGGGAATCTGATTGGTCCGACTATGTAATCCTGTTGGTAAGCCTGCGGCGAACTGTGTTTGTATATGAACCGCAGCACTTTAAGCAAGATGAGCCCTACTGTGGTTTTTCTTTTTCTCTCTGAGCTGCTCAGTGAAACATTATATCATGACTATGTGAACGCGGGATGTAAAATGACTGAATAAGGCAAAGTGTTGGCGGTTGCCCTCTACGTCTTTAGCTTATTAATTGTGAAGAGGGCAACAGTTTAGAAGTCCTACCTGATGGTTCACGCTGTCGGCCTGCAGGGGTCAAAAACCAGGTTCTCAGCTCATGAATCATGCTGCTGGGAATAAGAGCCCAGCTGAGGTCCGTCGGAGGGGGGCTAAGCTTTGCAACTAAGGCGTCATAGAGATGGCAGAGGTGTTGGGGAGGTCCCGCAGGCTGCAACAATCAATCAGAGAGCATCCTATCATAATTACACCCAGGGAGTCACGGCACAGCTCTGTCCTTACACCCGCAGCATATGCACCATTCCTCCTCCGTCGAGCACTTAGGCTCGTTCCTATCCCCCAACCACTCCATCAACCCCTCCTCTGCTTCTGTCCTCATCTTCACTCCTCTCGTTTATCTAGGGTCCACTTGGCCTCCATTTTGATCTCACTGGTTACACTGTGCTCAGTTGCTGGGTGCACGTGCACACTCGTGAACGTGCACCTTATTACGGATGGTGCGGAGGATGGATGGAAGGTGGACGGATGTGGAGAGAGTGAGGGGGTATGTAGGGCACAGTGTGTGGATAAAGTAATGATTTCTCCTTCACACCTCCCTTGCTAATTAGTGCAGGCTGCCTGCTGCCTTGAAGGAGGCGGCGTCGAGGGAGCCCTGCTATTTGTCTTGAAGAATTACCGACATGGAATTTTCACAATGCTTCTTAATGCCACAGATATGAGACAGAATTCAGCCGTTTCCTGACTGCAGCCACCTATCAATTCAAGGCACTGACTGTAACTATTTTAGCCTTCATTCTTTATCGCAGCCACACAACAGGGACGTGGCATAAGCTCCCACCTGCAGTGCACACTGTACTGTCAGAGTTAAAACTTTTAAGATAATTTACCAGAATCTAAAAAGTTCAAAATGAGTGCTCCATTATTTTGACATAACTGTCAAGTTTTTTAAAGATCTTTATAGTTAAACCAAAAATAAACCACTCTAGATCAAACTTTACTCATTGAAATAATTACTCATTTCAGATGTACGGCATTAGTCATTTTCAATTATCAGTGTGTCCACAAAAATAGACTTGTCTCCTACAATACTGAGCTGCTTTTTACCAGTTCACTATTTAAGAATGTGTGTGCATTTACTGTGAGGCTATAACAATAGCACTTTTGTGACAAAGCATTAATTACAAAGACAAGTCAATCAACAGGCTGTTTACAGGATCAGACTCTGAATCCAATCTCAAAATACTATTGATGCTGATATTGTAACATAGCATCTCACATTGACTCATGGAGGCCACAGTACCACATGAACGGTGCATTCAGTCTCTAAATGACTTTAATGCTTTATTTTTTGTAAACAACCTAAGACTTACAGCTAGGTTGTAAAAGAGATAATTACACATTCTCTACACTTCCAGTTTGGAGAAGCAGACAGGAGCACTTTTAAGTTAGGTTTGGTAATGAATTATCTTCTTTGGTTTCTATCAATTCATTTTTTTAATTTTTTTTTTAATTGTCATCACTGCTTTTTATTCACTTCCTCATTCTTAGCCCTTAGCAATGTGGCCGTCTTACCCAAATGTGGCCAACATACTGTATACTGTGGAGATATCCTCTATAGACCACCCATAGACCACCGTGTTTTAAATATTGGGTTTAAAATCCTATTATCATTTACTGCTGTTCATTGTTTAGTCCACACTTTTCCCCTTTTCTTTTCTGTTTCTTCTCGAGACTTTTTCAAGCTGTCAGCACACCACTGACATCACTTAGCCCCGTCAAACTGTGAGAGTGATAACGGTGAATAAATACGTCGCCAGTTCTATGTTTTAAGCTCGGCCTGCTCCATTTTCATAGCATTATTATCTTTTTTAAGCAACATGGCAGCGTACGTCGGCGAATGAGCCGAGTGGGTGTGTAACAACTTAAAGATATATGTGATAGGTGTTTGTGTGGGCTTCCTATTAACATTATTTAGCCCTTAGGTGGATCACATCTCCATAGCAGCTGCATCTGACAGGCCTGACACGGCACGACAAACAGGCCAATCATTAATGTCAGCCAGAAAAAAAAAAAGAAAAAAAAAAAGAAGTATTATGTTTCTGTGGAAGTACACTCTGTAATGATGTCCATTTCCCCACATTGTGTTCTTTTTCCCTGCTGGGCTAATAAGATGAAACTTTATTTCGATTTCACTGGGTATATTGTGTTCGTGTATTACCAGATGTAATAGGATACAAGGTTAAAAAAGTCTGTAACTGTAAATACATCAGTAAAAGGAACACTACAGGTAAATGCTGTAAACTGTATTTTCCAATCTGATCAATAGGGATTTGATTGATTGGGGACGTTATGTAAAGCACAAAATGCAATCAGCTGGAATTTATATGGATACAATGACTTTAATACAACCTTAAGGAACAGTCACACTAATTGTTGGGATATACTTACTTAATCCTAATAATATAATATATAGAGACGTTCTAAAGCAGGGGCCAAACTCTCTCCCTCAGAGGGCCACAATAGAAACGTATTTAAAGGACCATGGGCCAAATGCAAAAATCTTTTCTAAATGTATGTCATGAAAAGAAATACTCTTCCTCCCAGGTTTCTTTAATTTACTTTTGCCTGTCTGTCGTGACCTATTTTGTTCTGACGAGGTAGCGCCTAATTGGAAACTTTTTATCTTTATCTTTTATTGAATTTTTTATCTTTACAATGACTAAGTATGCTCGATCGTCATTGCCCATGAAAGCAGTCACAAAACATGATGACCCCTGGTGGGCCAAATCGAACCCCTTGGTGGGCCTAAAGCTTGACTCACACCACAGGATTTTTATAATCCATGTATGTGGCATCTCCCACCTGAAATGAATGTGCACATATAATAATCACTGTTGTCTTAACCATTCACTGACTACCCAATCTGACAATACTGCAGGATTTAATCAAGACACAGTGACTTTCACACTCACTTTTCTTCTGGTTTGTTCTCATCTACAGCTAACAGTGGATACGTTACTGTGGGGAGTATCTTCCTCTCCATCTCTTCTCTTTTAATGATCAATTATCATATGACAGAGTTGACATCAAAAAGACTCTTTACACTTTCCATGAGTCCATTATAAGCACTGTTTTTTTCTGGGGGTTACCTGTAAATGCATCTAACGTCCAGTGACACAAACCAGATTGATATTTGCATTTTTTTGTCTTAGAGGACTCTGCATTTTAAATCAAGCCCAATAAGATGGTTAATTTATTCATCAACATCATTTGTGTATTTTGATATTAAATGTGTATCTGACATGCAAGAACATTACTCATTATTTTAGTTCAAAATTTTCTCTTACTGAACCCTCCATTCACCTTGCTCTAGTAAATCTGTTTGATGCACTGGTAGATGGTTCAAACTGGTCTTTGTTTAGTCCTGGTTTACGTTAAAACCACAGCTCAGCCCACATCTTTTCTCACTTAAAAACTTTTTATTCCATTTGAATGAGTTCATCTTGAATAGTCGTAATTACAGCACACAGGGTATTTTCCTGTCTGGCTTGTTTTGCCAACTCTCTGTGTCCTGTCCAGAAATAATGGTGCAGAGATTTGCTTGCCAGATGGCTGTCACAGTTGGTAATGCAATAGTGAATATGGAAGCCTCTCAGCCTAATATTACAGACCCACAACCGGAACTGCACACCATACATCAGCACGCTGCTTGAATAAAAACACCGCACTGTAACATCAGCTCATTTCCCCACTTCACACTCATTAAAGTCTTGTATTTATTACCATTTACGCCCATATGCGATATAGATATAATTATCTCTACTATTGTCGCTTTGGTTTATCACACGCCCCTACTCAGCTGTTGTTACGGAGACAGGTGCATTTGTAAACATATGCACGGAGATGTCTGCAGTCGCTTTTGCCAATATTCCTTTGTTTGGAAAGTGATTGGAAGGCCACAATCTACCAAGTTCAGGGAGATAAGTATTCAAAGGGTGTCTGCTGCTGAGCCTATAGCCCTGTGTAATGCAGCGGTATATGAATGTCCCGGGGCCGGTGCCACAGAGAATGGATGACACAGGCCCGGGCTAAGAGGCTTTGCCAAAGCTGTGGCTTAGCAGTCTCCCAGGTGTTAATGTGTGCACTGTCCGCCACCTTCACTGAGGAGACCGGGCCCAACACTCGCTTTCAACAGCCCAGACTTTCACACTAACTTATTAACTCCGGCTTTATTCCATTAAGTTGTTGAAGTGGGGTTTGAGGTGAAGAAAAATGACTGCAAGATCTTGGAATAGTGGTCACTGCTTGAAGAATATTCACCTCTTTATTATGTCCAATACAATACAAGGGAGTTTAGCTTTGTTTGTTATAAAAAAAAAGCTGTTTAAACTGTTCCACGCCTCACTCAAACTGCCTCCATCGACCTCAGAAAATTGAATTTGACTGGACATGATTCAGTCTTCTACTCTGATATACCAGGAACGGTTAATAACACTGAATTGACTCGTAATCGATGCCATTAACACTGTTACCACTGTCAGTTCAAACTCTATGATCATTATATGCACCACAGTAAAACATGGAGCACTTTGGATGATCTTTGGAGTTAGATTTGCAGGAGGCACTCTGTAAACTGCCTTTAGAAAACAGACAAAGCATTGCATAAAGCCCTGCCCATTTTAGATAAACATATGTTTGGTTGATTCTACTGATTGGAAGGGATTACAAACCCATTTTACAAGCCAAGCTAATAAGCCTGGTTCTATCACTCACAAGTAACCACTACTTGTAGGTTAGCAGTAGGGAAAGTCAGTTGTGTTAAGAAATAAGGAAGAGTAAAACATTAGAGATGATGAGATTTGTTGAGAAAAATTGAGAAGGAGGAGGTGCTTGTATCCATGGCAATGATGTAATGAGTGATCATTGTAAACATTTGTAGTGCAGTTTTTTGGGCTTGATTTGAGTTGAGCTCCGCCCATGGTCCATATGCTTCAGCTGTGTTGTCTGTCACATACTGAGCAGTCTGCTAATCTTACGCATTAGGCTTTAATCAAGCACATACAAGAGTGTGTTTTCAGGTAGCTCCGTGGTAGCTCCGTGGTCTGGTGCTCGTGCCCTTCCTCTGCCTCTCTTTGTGTCTCAGAGTGAATTTTGCTCGCGGCCTTTTCCTTTATTGTGAGAGGACGCTTGTAAACACAATTCACAATGCTAGCATCCTGTGGGCTGCAGCTTGTCTTGTGTGCATAATGTGTGATTTTCAAAGAATGTGAAAAGGACTAGTCTGGCGAAGAAGTGGCAGCGCATGATAAAAGCCATTTTTGGGGGGGAGATGGTGAGAAAATGGTGGCGGGGGTGACAGAGCAGCAGAAGATACAGGTTTTTTCTTTTTAGTTCAAAAATACCCCTCTCTTCTGTCAGAGCTGTTACGGACATAAAAACAGCTCTACTTTTTTCGGAAAGCCGCGGGCTGAAGGGATTGCATCATGCTTTCGTCAAGTTCATGCTTAGCTGCTAACAACTGTGGCCACTGCTGTGTTAGTTATTTTTATTAATTGGAATGTCAGAAAGTAAAAGAGAAGCAAGGCGGTAGTTTCCCAACCTCACTTAGACAAATCACCCTTGCAGCAATTTCACCAAAAATGCGAAATTTCCTTTTGCCAGAAGAAGTCTTTGACACAGAGTAGGCTGCATGTTGCCGTGGAGGAATAGGATATGCTTTACCTCCCAACATTTGTCTTCCAGTAGACAGTGAGGGCAAATGCAAACTGGCAAAGGAGCACTGCCTGAAGCTAAGATACATACCATTTTAACATCTGAAGATTGATGTGTAACTATATTGGCTTTACAGTGAGGTGATTCTGAAGGAGTTATGAATCTTTTATGACTTGTTGTGGTGTATATTTATTTATAGTGCGAGGCTTTAGGAAAATAATATATACAACACTGATCTGTTTAACACTTTCTACTAAGGCTGCACAATATATCGCAACTTCATCGTTATTGCAGTAATGTTAAGGTCTCTTGTGCGATGGGCATTTACTTTTTGCCTCATGATTATCATCTAAACAAAGCATTAAATCAAACCATAATACATCTACATAAAAAAGCCCTGAACTTAGACTTGATTTAGTCCTGCTTCAGTCTAATGTTGATTTAGCTGCTCATTTAAAGAGTGGAAGTTAGTCCAGAGCCTTTTATTTCTTGATACATTATAAATCAAATTAAAATGTTACGCAATATTGGAAATAGTTATTGCAATATCATGCAGCCTTACTTTCTACTAACTTTAAAATGTCTTGCTTTCTTAATATCTAAACAAATAACAATTGTTTCTAAAATGAAAAATAAAGTCTCAGAGCTGGTGATACCATGATACACTTGGAAGTGTAACTTTTAAAGGGGAAATATTTTTCATAATTGTATATCCTTTTAAGCCCTGTCACTAACTGGCCACTGTCCAGGATGTACCGCGCTAAGGCCCAAAGCTGCTGGGATAGGCTCCAGCCACCCGCGACCCCAAAACGGGATTAAACAGTAGAAAATGAATGAATGTATATCCTTTTATAGATTTTATTCAGCCATTTCTTAGTTCTGCATTAATATGAAGTTGATTTCTTCTGATGACTTGGCTACACATCTTCACAGTCCATCAGATGGTGCACTGTGACGCTTATTTACAGTAACTGCTCTCCATTTTCTCAGTGCCGCCTATGGAGGGTGAGCCTTAATCGAACTGAAATCTTCCTTCTGTGTCTTGGTGGAATTGTAGGCCTGAGCCGCCTGGAAATCAGCTCAATAGAAGCTGTAATTAGTTCTAATTTACGGGGCGACTCCTCCCCAGCGACCCTGCTGTGTGAAATCCCCCGGCCACTTGGAAAGATCATGTTTTCTTGCACAGAGCATGGCACTCAAATAAACCACAACACTGCCATTATGGCCTGCTCCCCACTGATTTGCCCACCTTGTGTTAGGTGGATGAAAGTCACTTCCTGCGATGCCCAGCGGAGCGTATACACTCCTGTTATACACACTCCAGCTATTAAGACGTGACAGAGCCAAGGTGCCCACGGCGTCCATAAAGGCATCAGTAAAAGAAGCCACTGGAACCATCGACAAAGTTGTTGGTAATGAGAAGATGTTCCGGCTTGATGTGTTTGCTCCGTGAGTGGCTGCAAGTGACGGTGTGTTTTTAGATCTAATGATGCATTTGCATGTCATTCTCTGCGCTTGTTATTGTTCTGAAATCAGCCCAGATGCAATTTGAGCGCATCAATTTGGAGTCCAGTGTTACTCAAGCAACTAATGGACTCTCGGGCAAAATGAAAATTGCTTCCTAATGATCAGACTGAGCTTGATGGGTGAATCTAAATTGATTAGTGAGCTAACATGAATGTAATATAGAATTAGCCAGTGTGAAGTGTGATCACAGTTTTCTGCCCCTTACAGCTTTATTAAGTTTGGCCATTGTCATCGACCTGCTCCTACACCACTCTGCTGTACTCAAGACTTAGTATTTTGATTTAGAAGTGAAACATGACTGATGTATACTAAGATGTTTTGAATTGCAGTTATAGTGTACAGCTACATGTTAAACTGACTTCCTGGGACAGTTTTTTCATTGCAAACAATGTCCACAGAACAGAAACTCATTGTATCAAAGCCATTTGATGCATTTGTAGTCTGTGTTTAACCGTTTTCTTACACTTTCCAGTTTTTTGAGAGATTTGAAATTTAAATAGATGAACAAAATAATCTCAGTTTTAGACCAATAACCAATAATTAATAATGTTTTATTTTTGCTGTTAGTTTTGGTTGTCTTTATGGCCTCAGAACTGTAGGTTACACTGTAACCATTGTTCTCTGAATAAAGAGACTATCAAGAGAGTCGATTACTTTTTGCCTTTTTATTTGTTTGTCTTTGCAGCCTCACCTCTTTTATTCCAGTGTCATCAGCATGTCACATGTATTCACTTCTGCATTCTATTCTGTATTCTTGTTGTCCTGAAAAATAGAGCATAACAGGAATAATGTTCAAAAGATTTTTCAAAAAGTGTCTCAGTGAACAGAAGGTTGAGTGAACCATCTAATAAACAGCATAATTCACCCTCTGATGTAACTGTGGCTGTTTGCTTGCATTTTATTCAAAATTGCGTCAACAATAGATTAGATACTTTATTTTATAGCATTTTTTACATATTTCCCACTGTATTTTCAATAAAGTGCTTGAACTTTCTGTAGACTGTATCCATCTACCAGCTTTTACATTTGTGTTTGAAACTAAATTTAAGGTTTTTAAAAATGGCAGTGGGAACCTAGCATCAACTTGCATTTTGCTTTGACTGCAATGATTAAGCAAAAGGTCTGTGAAAGATCTTTGCAGACAAAACTAGGACTGGAGATGTTACTGGAGTGTGCAATGGGTAACTGTGGGGGACAAAAGAATTGAGCAGTAGTGGACACCTGTGAAGTGCAGAGTCTAGGGCAAAGGGGCTGAGGAGCAGTAGAGCAGCGAGGGGAGCAGACTGGTGGCCTGTTCAGGTGGGCTGCGTTTTGAGGACACAGAGGAAAACGCACCGAAGCAGACAAACCAGGTAAAGAGCAGGTTGAAGGTAGAAGCGTAGCAGGCGGGTTACCAATCCCCTCCTTACAGCCCAGCCAGGACGAGGGACAGACAAAGAGGAGTCTGACACCACACACCGGGCAGAGAGAGACAGTGAGGGTCTGTGATTGTAGCAGAAGACAGGAGGTCAAATGAGGTTGTGTTATATGAGAAAATAACAGATAACAATGGTGAACGGAGGCCTCGCTCTGTGGCTAGTGACAAAACAGGAAGAGAGTGGCCGATGGAGTCTGTATATATATTAGATTTGCTTTAAAAATGGCAAGCTAAAAGGAAAATATTTTACACTGGCTAATATACTTGTGCATGTGTTCCAAAATAAATAATAAAATAAAAATATCACTGACTTTTTATATTTGGAGGTTTCAGTGTTTTTATATAATAACATTTTATAGTAAAATTTTGATGCAATAAAATTACCGCATATCTTCACTTCAAATTGATTCAGCTTTTACAACAGGCCGTAAAATAAGAATGTTTCATTTATTGTGTCATTATTGTGTTATGGACCTTTGCTAAAGCTATTAGCTACTGGCATTGTCAGCTGCAGAGGCCTGAATAACCTAGACACTCTTGTAACTGTCAGTTTACACAAACGCCTACTCTTTACCACTGCAGTATTCAGATTTGCATCGGAAGAGATGGCACAGCACTGCACCATCGTGTTGTTTAAAATACAGACCACAGACAAGGCTATTGATTCAGGTCAACATTTTAGCCCAAATGTCTCTAAAGGCAACATAAACATAGCCTGTCTTTTACTTTTGGATGACGTCTCAACATCTTCTAAATACTGTAAACGCTGTATGTTTTGTGAGATAAAAACACACAAAATCTACATCCTGTTGTTTCTATCTTTATGATTTATTGCTGAAATCTTACTCAATCTGGAATCCATGCACTGCTAAGCTTTTTTGCCAGGTTTTTATTATCCCTGTGCAGCAGCTGGAAGTTGCATCAGGAAAATATGTTGTGCAGTGATTACATTTTTGCCTAATACTTTGTGTATTTAGTGACAAAAGGAAACACAACTAAATATATGAAGCAAATAAGAGGTTGATGGTGTGTGAGGTTTACTTATTTAACACTGGAGTCAAAAGTCAATGGTTGCCTTTCGCAGCAGACAAATGCCATACCTATTTTTTATTCGTGGCTATCATTCATATATTTTTTATAGTTTTGCCGTTTATTTTGCCGTTATCTGAATTCAAACCCCACACTGCCCATGACTGGACGGTAAGAGCATTCACAGCAACATTCCTTGACCAAAAAGTGACCTGAATCAGCTCAAGCCGCTCCACTCTGCTTTCCCTAATGGTACAATCAAGTCTGTCTGCGAGGCTTTTACTCTAAAAATAATCATTTTCAACATTGCTAGTATTACAGCCACGTTGGTTTGTCCATTAGTTGAAAAAGGGAACGGGGGAAAAGAATGACAGTGAGTGAGCGCAAACAAAAAGCACAACATGTACTCCGACGCTCTGACCTAAATGTTTGATGAATTCCTCCGTCTTGGTATGAAGGACTTAGGGACACTTGAATAGTGGCATGAGTTGGCAGCTGCAACAGAGCACAACAAGCGCTCATCAGCTCACCCAGCATCTTTTCTGTCCCCCCCGCTCATCCTCCTCTCCGCTCTCGACCCTTCGCGGCAGCTCACCTCGCCGGAGATGAATAATGAATGTGACTAGACACACGGGTCAGAGGTGACGTGTCTGTGAGGGAGCAAATTCCTCCTTGATTAGTACATAAAAAGCCAGGCCCATCTGCCTCCTCTCTGGGATTTGACAGGGGTCTGGCCAGGAATGCCAGGAGCCCGGGGAGAGCGGAGCAAAGATGGGCCCGAGGTGTGGGCTGGGGGAGGGGATGGGTTCACGCAGGCTCCAGAAAAAAAAGAAAAAAAACCAGCACAGACCTGGGGAAGGGGCATTTTGGTGTCAGCACTTCATATCATACTGTTTATTGCTTTTCAATGGGTGAGTGCGTTTTGACATGTTAACCCACATACGCCATTCACAAACTAAGAATCTGGAACTAAGCTCTTTCAGGGCTGCTTTTGAATGACTTCACATATTTTTGCATAGCCCTCAAGCCCTATGTTTTCCACCTAATATGCATTTAAATAACCTTTAGGTCAGGCAGATTTCAGTTTAACAGTCTTTGATGAACACATCAACAATGCGTGTCTAACTCAAGGTCCTTTTTGTGCTTTTATTTGGTTTGTGACTTAGGAAACTCATTTTAGTTCTGGGGCCACATACAATTTGATCTGAAGTGGGCTGACCAGTAAAATAATGGCATAATAACCTATAAATAACAACAAAAATGGTTCCCCTTTGTTTTAGTGCTTTCAACATTATAATTAAAAATATAAACGAAAAAGGCTAATGTTGGCAAAAGCTTTTAGCATGTATGTTAAATCACCCTCATAATATGGCTTTGATGCTAATGCTATTGCTACAGTTCATTACGGCCCCCTACTCTTAATAAAACTGTGCAACCCCTAGTGGACAAATTAGGAAGAGTAGTCACTGTAATTTAAAAATTGCAGTTTATGTCTTCTACGTAATTTTCTCACTTTTCAAGTTTATTTCACAGTCCAGAGGGTAGCCTCTACATATATACACCTTGATTTTAAGGTCCTTGTCGATGAATTTTAAACAGCCTCTCTCGCATTTGGAGCTTTTAATTTATAATAACTCAACGGACTGTACTATGGTCACTATTGATTTGTCTGTGGATTGTTCCTTGACAGCAATCACACAGTTGCCATGAGTTATGGAATTCATTTTAACCATTTAAAAAACATTAACAATGTTTTCCAAGTCTTTATGACTCAATACCAAGTGGTTTATAAATTTATATGGCACTCAGATGTAATTATAAGCCTTGTCTGAGTGCTCACAGCTTGACCACGTCCTCATGACTAAAAGAATGATGTTATTTTCAAAAGAAAGAGGTTCAGAAGCAAAACAACTTCTGAGAAAAGTACTGGCTAATGATCATGCTACATTTTGCATACACAAAGTATTTTCAAGTCATCCTCCTCCTCAATCCTATATTACCACTTTTACTTCAGATGGAGGGCGAGATACCCACTTGAAAAAAATCTTTTATATTTGATGGGTTCTTTATTCTTATTGTAATGCCTTTCACTTAACCTTTGGTTAAAGTAAACCAGAACACTTAAAGATAGGTCTTCTGGTTTGGTCACCCTAAAACATTCATAGAGCAGCTGAATATTGCCACTCAGAAGTGTTTTCTACCCACTCAGTTGTTTGCCATTTGCCAAAATAATCATTGTACAGTATTTGATAGATTCAGGTTGCTGGTGCAGAATGCTCTCGGTCCATTGAAAATGTATTGCACTCCAGTTTGACAATGCCCCATTGATGACATCAGCGTGACACATGAAATCTATCTGGAAGCTATTTAGTACTTGCACCTTGGAGAGTATTAAGCAATCAATGAACTGTCCATGACTGTGGTGGGAAGTTGCATGGCTCATTGACCCAACTGGGACCTGTGCAGCTGTATTTTATTTTCCCAGGTTTGGTAATCGGTTCGGCCAGTTCCAGAGTAAAGCCCGGTCTTTATCCAAAATAAAAAAGACGATGAAAAACCCATAATAAATGTCACAGAATGTCACAGAAAGTCAACAAACCATTACAGGTTCTTTTGTTTTGTAAAGAAGATGGCTTTTTAAATCCTTACACAAACTCACAGAGAGACATTACTTTAAAATTGCGCTGTAATTGATTTAGATTAAATCCATCAAATCTTATGTAAAAATACTGCTTCTATGAATTGCTCAGTTATAAAATAAAATGTCAGTTTAAGTATACACCACATGCTTTGTTTGTATTCATCCGAGTATGAGTATGAGTGGTATAGTTCACTAGTGCAGACAGAAGTACTTGACCAGAGCAGCTGTGTTTACATACTGTTACAGAGACACTTACTGCCTCTTGTGCAATTTTTTCCTTCAGTCTCACTCTGCCGTGTCTTAGTTCAAGGCCATCTCCACCCGCACCAACAATCTCTGTAAGCTGCTGACCTCCCGGGGGGATACTATTGATTTTATTAGCCTTTATATAAGGATTAACGCAGGAGGCACTCTGTAGAGCTGTCCACTCATTTACACTGATCATCGGGGCCATAGGCTGGTAAATTACTATAATGTATCCCTAAGTAACAGCGCAATATACATCGGCTACACGGGGCTGGAGATAAGCAAACATGTTTGGAGAGGGAAAACACGGCACGGGTTCACCTCGACTGGAGAGACGGAACATATCCTTCGGCTGCGGCTATAATTAATATGCTAAATTGAATTGCAATAATCGACTAGGGGACTGGCCCCGCGCTCTAGAGGTAGGATGATTAAAATGTTAGGCTCCACTGAAGGGGTGATTGGGACCCTGGTGAATTAAGGATCGGATTCGATGGGAGACAATGCAGATTCTATTTTTCATTAATTAGCCTCAGATCCATAAAAAGCCCGTGAAAGACTTCAATTGTGTATTACTCCAGCCTCTCAATTACAGCCATTCATTAGCCCTGAATGGCCTCCACCAAAGCGTTATGACACATGCATATGAGAATAAAAGAGTGAATGAAAGATGGACTCGACTACCTTAATGCCACTGGGTCCCATTATGATACGAGGGGAGTTTATGAAAAATGTCGGGGGTCCTTTGTCAAATGTCAAAAGGATGGATGCGCCGCGGCCAACATCCAACACAATGCGCGTTTGTGTGGGGTGTCAGATCATAATGGGGTTCTATTTAAAAATCAGCATCCTCACTTGGGAGCGGTGACAATGTGGCAGACATTAATCAATAGGAGCTTTTGAAGGTCCATGTCACAACCTGTGATTTTTTAATGCCTCTCTATAGCTTTGGCCTATTTATAGAGCACAGTTTTTACACAACATAATATATGGAACTTGCCAATTTCCAGACAACAATTAATCTTTCACGCAGAGTTGGGAAGGTTTCTCGGCCGATTACTAATAATTTATTAAAATGTAAATATTAATAGAATCCCAAGTGCCACAGTATAAAAGCAAGGCCGCTGATTACTTTTCATCACATTTGGATTACTTCAATTAAACTTCTCTTAAAACGTAATCTGGATACTTATTTACACAAAGGTTTAGTTGTAAAAAAAAATGTCATTGCAACAATACATACTGACTCTATGTTTAGGCAGAAACAATACAAATTTTTTTTATTTTAATTTTTTTTTTGCAGATCATTTAAATTGCAGCATGCTAGGTGATTAAACAAACAAACAAACAAACAATAAATAAATAAATCCATACCCTCAGTTTAACCCCACATTTTATTTTTTAATTTATTGATTAATTTTTTTACTTAAACCACTTTCATACTTCATGGTGGAAATCAAATTAGCAAAATGCTTTTGTAATAGCTGGTCCCAAGATTTATGTCCCATCCACTCCCCCAACTTAACCCCTGCCTATCATGTGAAAGTTTCTATATTTCTCCATCCATTTTCTTATCCAGGGCTGGGTCATGGGGGAAGAAGCCTAAGCAGAGATGCCCAGACTTCCCTCTCCCCAGACACTTCCTCCAGGTCTTCCAGGGGAATACCAAGGCGCTCCCTGGAGTGACCCAGGTCCTCCCTGGACCCTTTTCCTGGTGGGATATACATGCCCAAACCACCTCCTCCTAAAGTGAAGGACTCCTGAACAAGAGTCATTCAATTTTATGTATTTTTAAATGTGAAAGTTTTGGTCTTGTTAATATTTATTCCTTTTCCCGGGTTTTACTAGAAGGTTTACTTTATAACAAAAAAACAAAACAAAAAGAAATCTCAGTCTGGGTTGTTGCAACAGTGCCTCATTGCCTTCAGGTATTGTTTTCTCTAATTATAGCGCTTCAAAACAAGCATCTTTAGCCTTAGCACAAAGGCAGGTATTCCTAAAACACCGCGAAACTCCTTCTGAGATTTCAAACTATGTTCACTCACGCTGCATAATGCAAGGAGCTTCTAAATGAATAAAAACATGGAGTGCACCGAGGCCTGTTGTCAGTGCTTTGAACTCTCCGTAGACCTACAACACAATCTGTGATTACAATCTCCTTTGACGATTCTTTGTTTCAGTGTCTCAATTCAATTTTGTTTCACCCTGAAAGCTTAAGGATTTACTTTCTATGATTCACGTATTTTTCTGAGAAGATTATAAAAAAAAGAAAGTGTTGTCATACACATTCTTTTTGGCTACTATTCCTCTCCCTCGTGGCGCTGTGTGCTGTGGTTACGTCCGTACACGGAGCTAGAGCCCGGTGTAGTGACAGCTTGAGAGTGGTTCAGGCTAGTGTAATGAAACCCATAATTACAGGGTGAGAGACGGCCATTGTTCGTGCATTTGACAAGTCCCTTTCAGTCATGAGTGCAGTTTTCTGTCAAAGGCACGCTTTTTTTTTCACCATGCCTTCCTTTCTTCAGAAGGATCTCCACCTTTTTTTTGCTGCGGCACACAAAGGCATCACTCTCCGGGACGGGACTGTGCATTGTGATAATACGTGATTTGCATTTCATTCTGGAATATGACAAGGTCTCTTACTGTTGAGTCCAAAGCCTAATTTACATTGTGTCCTTATCAGGTGTCATCGTGCTCTACTTAGCGACACACATTTGGAGTGTATGACATTTATGTGCATGATATGGACGGTTGTGGTGCATGTGTACAGTGTGACACTACAATGTCTTTTAGTGAAGGTGGGGACCCCCTGCTGCCTTCCATTTTCTCTCGCCTAGATTTCTATAAATAAAAAATCTTGATAAACAAATCCATTCCAATAAATAAAGATTTGCAGCTTTAAAAAAATCAAAAACATAATCATTAAAACCAAAACACACAGCTTTTATTTTAGTTAAATGCAACTTGATGATATTAGAAAGACGTGATATGAGCAGCAAAATATAATATAATATAATATTTGACACAGGAAAAAAAGTGCAAAACCAGGACGTTTTATTTATTTTTTTCTTTTTCTTTTGATTTAAGGCATGTTTGGATTAAAATGGAGGACATAACATAACTCATGTGATGCACTTTGAAGATCTGAACATCTTCAATTGAACATGTGCTAATATCCTGTATGTGTTTTGCCAATGTTACTTTAAAGGAAAGGGAGGTATGTACTGCATAAAGACTAAAAGCAAAAAATAAAACACAAGTGAAAACACAAATGCATCCTGATAAGTTTAGCTAATAATGAGTTTAATTAAAGTGTTTGATGCACAAACATAATGAGGACAAGGCTGGAAGCTTATCAACATCAGGGCTAATGTGAACAAAATATGAAAAATCTGGACAACAGCAAATGAAATATTGGATTAAATGCTTTTGTTATAAAGTATTCTTCTGTGTAACGGCAAACAAGCCAGTAGGTCTTTCATGAATCCGCTTTTTAAGGAGATGGAACAAGAAAAGTAAAAAAAGGCATAGTCCTGTATAAAATGACACTTTAGCTCCTCACGTGGGTTCAGATTGTTCACAGTAATGTATATTATTTGAGAATTGTTTCTGTTTTTCCCCATAATTTTGGATTCTTTATTTTTAACTAAAACTAGAATACAAATACTGGTAAAACAATCGTCTTTCACATAGTTACACTCAGCTGTTAAGATTCCTGTCCTTCTCACACACAAGAAGTTAAGTGATAGCAGCTTTCCAACTCAGACAGCTTTTTAAACCTAGCATTTTATGGAACAACACTGATAATCTGAAGCCTCAGTATGGATTTATACATCTAGTAGTAATAATATATTATCAGAACAGTTTTGAAGCACAAAAACAGTGCATGTAGTCGTGATAGTTATAATTTTTGCACCGAGAACACACAGTTTAAGAGACTAGGGGATCTATTTGTATTTTTATGTATTGAATTTTATGTATATTTTCCTAAGTGGCAGACAGAAGTCACATGACACTGTTTTTCTCTCCAAGAGTTCATTTAGAAATAAGTGAGAATGCCCTAAATGGCAGGGGTTGGATTATTCTATTATTTTATTATTATGTGCCATGTCTAAGTTGCATTATTGTTGTGTTCATGTCCTTCAGTACACGCAATACTGTTCATCTAAATCAAATCTACGCAGTCAGGGGAATCTTGAATGTCACTGCATCTGAATGTGTTGTTCATGTTTTTAATTCATCCTTACAAGCCACCGGAGACACAAACAAAATGGCTGCCTGTTTTTGAAAAATATCGCCGTCGAGCTTTGGATCCGTCCGGCGCATGATGGAAGACACGACCCCGGGGACAGAGAAGTACAATCTGCTGAACATACACGCCCTTCACCGCACTCATTCACTCGCTCCGTTACCTCTGCTGGTCATTCCGTGTCCCGTGTGCGATTGCGCTTCACCGAGACACTTTTTACCGATCGGACGACGTGCCAAGTGTGGGCTAGGACGAGCGCCGTGCCCGATGAGTGATTAAACACATACGGAGCGCGTCGGCATTTCCCAATGAGACCCCGCCAGCCAGCCCAGGGATATGTGCTCGTTCTCAATTGCCAGGCCTCATCTGCCACCTGCACCTTTTTAAAATGAATTTGTCACATATCTGAGGCCAGGAAAGTGCCCGGCCGAGCGCCACCTCCATTCGAGCTCAATGGCTTAAACACTATCGGGAGGATGTGTCAAAAACGGCACGATGTAAATTGCATGTGAACGCGCTCACCGTGTGCTCTTGCTGCGTTTTTGTGACAAGAAGACAAGCCCCGGAGTGATGGTATTTTTTAAAAGTTTTTGCAAGTGTTATCGTGGCGATTTCGCGTTCACACCAGAGATGATTGGAAGTGTTAACCATGTTTCCTGTGTATGACATGTCCCTTTGTCGTGTTCTCTTGTCAACGCGCTGTTAGAGCAAATTAATCCCCCGGAGATGCTCAGCTAGTTTTCCATTCGCCTGTCACTTTCGCTGCCCAACTTGAGTCGAGCCCTTTAATGTCTAAGGTCGGAGGCGAAATGGCTCGTCTATGAATATGGAAAGTCAGTAAATCAGGGCTTCCAATGCAGTCGAGTTTGGCGGAGAGTGAACAGCGTGGTGCTACACAAACTCCCCGAGGAGTCACAGTTTGCCTTAGCATTCCCTGGCCTTTCACAGTTTAATAACTCCATAGATTACCTGCCGCACTTTCCAAGGACATTAAACCAAGTTCTCTTCAGGATCGATGGAAAAGGGCTTTCTGGATATCAACGCTGCTCAATACTGCACACTTCATTTCCCACAGCACAGACGGACCCACATTTAATTATACCTCACGGAATGATTTTAATCCCAACTTCGAGTGCAAAGTAGCCGCTGATGGGAAAAGACATGGCTGTAAGGAAGGAAATTCATTTCTCAAAATATTGGAAATCACATTGTATCATGAAGCCAAAGTGACAGCCACCACTGGGCTAATGTTCATGTGCTGTGCTTGAAATAATATAAAATCTGTGCAAAACAGTGAGCTGCCTGAGGAAATATATACATCCGACAGCATGGCCGCACAGTACACATGCTAACTGTGAACGTGCTCAAAGTTAGGACTGAAGAGAGTGAAGCAGTGTTTCAGTATCACACAAGAAAGCCTCCAGGAGGATCTTAGACCAGCCTCAACTCTGAGCATCTGCCTACACTGCTCTGCAAATGTTGTCTATGTACTCTTGTTTTGTCTTTTTCTGTATTTGTAAAGCACTTTGGCTGTATACATATATTTTCCTTTCCTTATATTGTTTTGGGCGTTACAGTTTTTTAAGGAAACTTGAAAGACTGAAGAAAAAAACATTTCTCTAGGTTCCAGATTTTTCTTCATGGAATTTCAGATGATGTTGAGGTCAGGGCTCTTGGTTGGGGAACGTTGTTCTTCTTTATGCTTAAGACAATTCCTAATGACATTATGACTAAATTATGACTGGGTTCTTAAATAGTTGCATCCTTGGAAGCATTTACTTGACGCATTTATTTGCCATTTTATAACACTTTCTATCCAAAACATGTAACTAATCAAACATACATGTAGGCTACCAATTATTATGTACACCTAGGCAAAAAACATTTTTTTTTTAATCTTGTTTTAAAATTTGAGAGCATGAGAAATAGGTGCTTGAATTTCAGACAGCTGGCAGAAGGGAGGAGTTATTAGTGCCCACTTCCTTTGTCAAAGGCAAGAAGGTCTTTGGAAGGTCTTTTCCGAGTGTGACACTCATTGCTCTCGACTATTTACCCACGCTGGTGCTTTTATTTATCGCACGGTTCCACACCATGAATTATCTAATGTCTTATGGACTGTAAATTTCCCTAATGCAGTCCTGTGCCCTTCCTCTTAACTTACCTTCTAACATACACAAGCACGACCAGACACACACCCTATACACATCCATAACAGCCATGAAGTCACCCCTTGTAGGACTACACCCCCCCAGCTTTTATGGAGTATTGAAGGAGCTAAATGCCTGCGTTTGTTTGCGAAGGGTAAGTGATGAAAGCCTATGAGAACCCCTAGTGTCCTTTTGAGGCCCCGGTGAAAGCAGTAAAAGCGCTGTCACCAATCAATCAATGAGGGCACCACAATATTGTTTACTAGCGCAGCTCATTAAGCAATGTAGCTGAACATGCTAACTTAATTTCAAGTGAGATTTATTGTGGCTGGGGCAGGAGAGAACCGTTGTCCCGGAGCTCAACCCTGTGCCTTGTGGATGTAGGTTGCTAAATTGCAACTAAGAGTCGCTGATAAATTGTTCAGGTCTAGTCTAACCTACTTACCTGTTTCCAGATAAGACAATAATGAAGAATCATTTGACGCCCGAACTGGAGCACAATAAAGTTATGTGCTCTTCCACTATCACAGCTGACTGTTGGCTGTGGGAACACACAGGTAATAAGTGGGATGTGCAGAGATGGATATCATCAACAAGGCAAAGCAGATTATATTAGCAACATAGTCTCCAAATCAAATGTTACTGTGTTAGACCTCCAGTGTCTCTGCCGTATGCAATACAGTTGTTACAGAGAAGTAATACGTGCCATACATTCCATTTAATAAATTAATAGCTTAAAAAAAAGCAAAAACAAAATAAAAACATAAAACCAAAACACAGCCTTTTTGGTGAAATGCAACGAAATTAAAAAAACATATAATACAAACATGATAACAGTGTGATAACAGTGTTTGGATGGTAAAGTACATTTTATTAAAATGGAAGCCCATAACATTATTGAGATCCATGTTGTTGTTTGCGGTACAGGTATTGGTATCGATAATATTGTGATAATGATACATTTTCAACATATTATGCAGCCCTAGTCAGAGACAGAGTCCAGAGTTCTATGTCTCATCCAAAGTGTAACTGGGACTGACCTTGAAACAGTAAAATAGAAACAAAAAAAAAAAGATTCAGCAACATGTCCTGCCTTTATTACCTAAGTTGTTATGGTGTATTTTTTCAGTACCTGGATAATTACCCCAAGGATTGTGAAGATGCTCATAACAAAAGAAATTGATTTGGTAATTTACCTCCTCTTGTTCAGGAACACACACAGCAGCACATCTGCGCAATTGACACTGACGCGCTGACAGGCCTCCTGCTGTGGACGAGGTTACACCGAAGCCCAGTGATCAGGACTCTCCACGGGGCGCTTTGGGCTTCTTCCCAGGCACCAGGTCCAGGGGCATTTCTCTAGCAGGCGCCTCCGGGGAGTAGTCACACTTTTAAAAGACGGAAATTAAGTGGAAAAATGTCTGCTCACTCACTGATGTAATTATCTGTCCTGGATTAACATCTGTTCACAAGCTTGAGTGCCAAGTCCACTTCAACATGTGCCAGTAGCTGGTGGCAGCGCCGGCTCTGTGTACCTGCGTCTATTTCCAAAAGCTGTGTATCTTGGCACCAGCTGCGGCAACTTTTCACTCTGACATCCTCCACCCATTCAACATCTGCGTATTTATGTGAACATCTTGGCTGTGGTCATTGAGAATACTAATCTTGTGACACCACCTAATAAGTTTTTCCACTTCAGCCACACCACTATGGCACCATTTTCCAAAGCATAAATTATTATATATGATATATAAGATGATTTCTGTTGTGTAAATGTACGCTGTAATCAGTCTTATTTACTTCCCATTACGTCTGCCTATTCCATTAGAAAGCCTGGAGTGATTATTCTATATTTTTCCATGGTGCACAGCCTCTAGGAAGCTCATTAGCATGCTTCATTTATCTATATCATGTGTGTCAAAGCGGAGTCAGGGTGGGCGTTCACCTAGTGGCTTATTCCCACCTTAACAACTCTGTTGTTACAGAGCTCAGGTGGCCTGTGCGCACCAGAGAACCTGCTCTAAATTCAGCCTGCAAACCCAGTCTAATCCATTATGCATTGGCATTGTTATACTCCTTTCTACTTCCCTCCTTATTAGAAGGGCCAACTTTCCCCAGTGCTGCTCTAAGTGTGAGCTAAATGAAGGATTCCATTTGAGTTGTGGTTATTGACACGCAATAACCAAAGGATTACACCTGTCTTACTGTGGAAATGTCAGCCAATATAAGGAGAAGGAATGTATTTCGATGGCCCCTGGGCATTCACGGTGACTATTCCCAAGAATGGTAAGCCCTCTGGGATCAATTTATAATTGAACTATAGCATGGAAAAGAGAATTTGCATCTGCTCTTGTTAACTGGGCCCTAATTATCTTTACTCTTTAGGTATTGGAGCAGAGGGGATGGAGCACTGTGTCCTCTCTATTAGATCAACTGTCAGGGGAGTTTTTTACTTATAGGTTAATGAACTGCAGAACATCAGCCACAATGCAATCACATGCAAACCTGTAATACAAGGATGTGATGCTTCTGAGAAAGCATCATTGCTGTGGAAAGTCAGCTCCCTGGGGATCATACCTCTGTTTCAGAACTGTATAATTAGCAGCAATACAGTGGGTCTGTTCTGCTATTGAACGTTCAGTTTTATAAATCGTCCGTCCTCTGTGCCACACAGATGGCTCAGGATGAAGGATTGTACCAAGTACACTCATTATAATGCGTGGTGCGTTTTACTGAGCTCAGTTAGTATAAGATTTGCGTAGCCTTTGGCTTGTCAAATGATACCATAATTGATTAGATTAATACTGATCAGTCCAAACATGGAGCACAGGGCGAAGGCTTGTCTATGTTTAGCAGATAATTGGATGTAGTGGGTTAGTGTGAATGCATTATCAGTGATTAAATTGTCTGAAAAATGTTACATAATAGAGCACTTACACCTGCTAATATTTAAAAGTAAATAATTGGATTTGTTTTTAATTTGAAAACTAATTAAATAAAAAGCATCTCATTCAAATGTCAAGTACCACATCATATAACAGCAAATAGAATTTTCGAGGTCAGAACGTTTTGACAACATTTATTTTTTCCCAGGCAGCACCTCAATCCAGAGCCTTGAAAGATGGAGATAGCTACTGCCTGGAGCTCCTTTTGTTGCTGGCAGACTTGGCTTGTGTGTGGTTGAAAGCCGGCGCTAAGTTTCATTGCCTCCTCCTCCATCAATAACAGAGGTCATGGTCTTTGCATGCATCAACATTCAGTTTGCTTCTTCAAATGAGATGGTATGTGTGAAACAAACTAGTTCAATACACTATATAAAGTGAAAGTGTTTATGTGAGGGCTGAGTGGTGACGTAAAAAGCCCCTTGTCACATAAAGATGCTGTAAATCTTACCTATGGCAATAACAGCCTTGTGTTAAAGCTCTTTAGGCAGTTTAAATATTTTTAATAGTATGCACAGTGTTGCACTCACTAGTAAACATAACAAGTTTAATGGAAGTGAACCAGTTTGCATTCTTTTGCCCATTTGGCCTGTGGATGCTAATTCAACATTGTTAGTTTAAGGAGGAGTAGAAGAAAAACATATTTGCATCTATTCCACTGATTCCCTGAAGATCTGAGTCAGGAGGGATTCACACACTAGATTAATTCAACAAGGACTTAATTTGAAGCATACTGCCTTAAATCAGCGTCAGAGTGAGTATTATGGGACCCCGAAGGGCCCATACAGTCTGCTAGGAGGACCTCAGACTGCTAATTTTACAGTTGGGTAGCCCAGAGCCCTTTGGACTTGCATTGGAAGTAAATCAGAGCCTGTGATTTATTGCCTTGTGTTAATATTTAAAGATAATGTATTTACAACTGCAGCGTAGTGTAATAGCAGCAAAAACACAATCACAAGCTAAATATTTATCTTACATTGTTGTATTAAATTGCACTAATAGTAGGCAATGTTCTTCTTGCTGTTGCTGGTAGAACAATATCTTACTAAAAGCATAATGTTCTTTTCAAAGAACTCTAGTTTCAACCTTGAATTAGATGAATAAACTTAATGTAACCTATTATTTAAGCAGCAATCTGTTTTGTTATAAAAATTTTATTTATCATCTACAATAACAAATAATAATAATAAACACAATTTTAAGACATTGAGGTATAATGTAAATACTCTAATACTAATCTCCAATGCTGTAAAGTGAACACATTGAAAAGCTGGCCAAGCAGATGGTGTGACCAGTGTGAGAAAGACCAGTGGAGTTCAGGAGTGGGCAATATGCATTGCAAAAGGCATTCTGGATTTAGTACGAGACAGCTGTAATCAAGTCTGTCTGTGGCCAAACCTCTCTCCCAAATCAAATGTAATTTAGTCGAATGTCAACAAACATTAGAGAGAAACAGTAGAATATAATTGTTGCGGAGGAGAGCTTACATAAAGACTGGGTTGCTATGGCAAAAGTCAATTTAGTATTACTCTGACCAACATAAAACAAGCAGAGCACAGTCTGTCCATGTCGCAGATGTCTTGAAGTTCTGTTGTACAATTCATTAGTTATTCTGATAAAAGAGCCCATGTAATATTCAATAGATCCAATTCTTCTCTTGTTTCCTTCATTTTTGTTCATCAGGCTGAATCTCCGAGGGGCCAGTGCCATAGTCCGGCCATCTCCTCTCCAGCTGGTCCACAGGTGGCTAAGTACACTTTGCCTTTATTTGTCTGGCCTTCCTTCTTGATATTAGCCCCCTCTCTGTCCGTGGAGCAGCCCCTCATATTGTTATGAGAGGGAGTGTGGAATCGAGAGAGCAAAAAGGCATTTGGCTGGCATTTCCCACCTTGGACAAATCCAGCCTCTGTTGCCGGGGCCAGACTGTTTGGTTTGTGCTTGAGCATTGATGATGACACTGGTCCAGGTCCCCACCTGTGTCCTCTCTGATCAGTGTGCAGAGCATGCTGGGAAGGGATAAGCAACAGCAGGAGGCTCTCTTCTCTCCGCACTGTTTCCGCGCTGATAAGCATACAGAGATTATCAGGATTGTGAGGTGTTAGAATCTCAATCTTTTATGCTTGACCTAAGATCGATGTACATATGTCTGTTTGACTTCAGTACTTCAGCTTGGAACATGCCTATTTATACACCCATAATATCAAAAGTAGAATACGTATGATTAACATTTTTTATTTAATCATCAGTCTAGCCTTTTATTGCACTAAATGTGGAAATAAATGCATCTTGATTGTTGCTCTCAGCCAATCACAGCTCACAGAAAACTGGAAAACTACTGTATATGACAGATGGTTTAAATACATTCAAAGCCAAAGTAACTTGCCTTTTTATTAGTTCACTTTTATCATATGATCAGCTCAATTAAGCATTTAAATTTGTTTAGGGCTTGAAATTGTAAATGATATATTTTAAGGGTAAACAGCTATATTAACTGTTCCAACAGTCTTTTCTGTCCGAGAGCTCAGACAGCAGCATAACATAACTCATAATCACTGCCTCAGAGAATTTACTGGTTTTCATTCACTTTTCATCTAAGTTGAGAACTGAACTATTTGAATATTGACAGTGTTTCAGATGGTGATCAACCTGGTAAAAACTAAGTGCTATGTGGATTATAGTTTGTCACATAGCTTAGGTTTGCTGGCATAATTGAATAGTATTCTCTAAATTCTAAAGAGAAAATTCAATGCTAACTGCAACGAGATGAAGCCACTTACTCCCACTTTTTATTCTTTTCTTATAATACAGCATGTCAACTGGAGAATTTTATTTTGGTATCCATAATTATAATTCTCCATGTGCATGTATAGTGTGCTTAACTTGTATTTATTTTCCACACAATGCCCTCACTTCTTATTTTGTTCACTTCCATTCCACAAATGCTAAAACACTGAATATTAATGTATTCTAAACTGTTTTCTAACTTTTACAGTTAGACCACCGCAGCGTATTATACAAATATGACATTTAACCTTCGCTGTTTATGGCACAGCTAAATGTCGATCACTGTGCTGGTGCTGCTGGGCATCACAATGGGAGCAGCCAACTGGGTCTGATTATTTGTTCTCCAAAGCAAAGCTATGGGAATAAGTTATTCTGGATAGTACATTTCATCCCCGAGACATTTTCTTCAATAAAATGTTACAAATCCTGACAGGAAGGGTTTTGTGCCTTCAGTTACACATTTAAGAATGCCAGTATTGTCAGGGTAGAATGCAAACAGTTCTCAAATGGTTGGTATTCTGAGACAGTGATAACCTGTGATTAAGACTGGCAGTCCCGGTGCCTTGTATTTCCCCCTCCTTATCCCGGCTAAGCCTCCCAGACGCACACACTCGGAACACAGACATAGGATCTCCATCCCCAGTCGCTGGCTGTCTGCACATGATAAGCATTCTGATCGCCACTCGCCACTTATTTCAGGAGCTCAAAGTGGTGCCGACGTGGCATCATGTAAAGTACAGTATATCATTGAAACTAAAGCACTGTTCTAAAAGAAAACACCATTGTATTTAATAATATACTACAGGTTGCTTTGTAATTAAGCTATAGAATCAACATTTCGGGTGAAGTGATGCACAGCTATAATTCCAAAGGTGTGAGAAAATCAATGTTCTTGGAAAATTAAAATATTGACTTTTTTTTTTTTTAACTTTCATGACAAAATGGTCAAATGTGACTGAACATAGACATGTCTTCTATATATTTACAATAAAACTGCATAGTTAATGTACAAATGTATCTAAAGATGTATTAATGTATATTAATCTTTAGAAGGTTGCATAATAATCCCTAGAGGCTCATTATTTATATACTTTATTTTTATAATAATGTAACTAATGGCTGAACATAAAGAGCCATTAGTTACATTATAAAAAAATAAATAAATAAATATTTTCAACAAGTGAAGAAATCACTTGAAATCACACAAACATTTTCTGTAGAAAATGATGCCAAACTCTGTATCATATCAGTCAGTAAATATGCTATTCTAGTCCATTCTTTTGGAAGTACTGATAGATTACGCAAATATTTTCCACATATAATATAATAATTAAGAACATTAGGCCATCAATAGGCATTGTGTGTCTGACCTCAGTGACTTAAAGCCTCCTTGCGTAACTATTCTTGTAATCATTTAATGGTTCTTAGACATGACCTGAAAGGCGAGCATGATTAAAAATATTGCAAAATCTGACAATAAAAGTCCTGCAGTGACATGGTCTTGTGAAATAAATAGACATATTGACTAATCTGCCTAAGTTAACTTTTCAAAAATGCTTCTTTTGGAGAAAAAAAGTAATAACCATTGAGCTGTGTTGACAACTCTTACAGCTTGCTTTGTGCTTTTCCAGCTAAGTGCAGTCATTTGTCAATTACATACATTTTTACTCTTCAATCAGCAAATAATGACAAAAGTGCAAGAAGTGGTGATTTCAGGTTCATGGCAGAAACATTTGTGTGAAAACTGCCTTGGCCTGTGAAGACTGGACTGAATTTAAAGAAGGACCAAATAGACAAGATGGCACCGGGGACGGACAGGATGGCTGAGTGACATGATGCAGAAAAAGATGGCGGCATGGTGTGAGCTCTGGGGAGAGTGGGGGTGAATTTGCCGTACCTGGTCCAAATAATGGAGAAGGCCAGCTGGGGCTTTTGGCAACATTCTTAGGACCCGAGTGACAAACCCTGAGCCCCTGAACTAATCCTGTTGCAGGTGATTATGGGCTGAATTAGAAATAGAAAGATGACTACACTGTGCACTTCCTGGACAAACAATAGACCCTCGAGGAGAATGTAAATATGAGTACATTTTCCAACACTTCCCGCTGCTTGTATTGTGCCACCACTGAAGACTTTGAAGGTGGAACGTGTGGTTTATGACCTTTTGTTGGAGAAAGAGAAATTGCAATTCCACAAAACAGGTTTATTTCTTTTAATTGACCTACTGGATCAAATTAGACCTCCATTTTCATACTCTTTAGTCAGTCAAATAAAACACAATGAAACACATAGTAAGCCGTCCTACTATTACATTATCAAATATTCCATACATAATTATATGCCGGCACTTATACAAAACTGAAGTCATATATTTGTCTTGATTATGAGAAAATGTTACTTTGCAGCACCTTGACACGGCGCAAACCTATCATTAAGGTCTCAGTCTTCAACTATATAAAGTTTGGATTCGCAATTATGAGCAATTAGCAGAAACTATGGAATTATTACAGCCGCTTAGTGTGGGTGCAGTAATCACAGCAAAATCACAGCAAGCCATTTAAAACCCCAGGGGGCCGGAACGACTTCTTTTCAGGTAACCTAAAGATATTCAAAAGGCAAATGACAAAGTGTTTCTTTTTCATTTTCATTTCTTTCTGTTGTTGGTTGAGTGGCAGGTACAGCTTGAGACAAACAGGGCTTGGAACGTGCTCTAAATCTGTCAGGGCTGATTGCACTGGCCTCATTTGACTAACAGCGACATTACCACACAAGAACTCACACTCACTCCACACCAGGTTTATGATCACATTAGAATTTAAGTTAAATCTGCTTGCTCCCCAATAGGTGTAGTAGGCTATGACTGTTACTCTGTATGTGGTTTTATATTTATTATAAAGATGCCAAAGCTTGTTTATCCCATTATCACGAGTAAGCAAGTTGTCCACATGTGATACCATAACCTGGACATTAAATATGTCTTGTATCCGTTCACTTGACTAATATTTCCCTCGCTGGAAATCATGTTGGACCAATTGTAATTATTAATCTAAAATGGGTTGTACTTTTTGTCACACTTAAAGACCCTGATTGATTGTACGTTTTTTAAGAGGCTGTATCACACAAAATGCAATGATTTCACCATTTTTTTTACTTAAGAACGACTTTCTCACTCTACAAAAAGGCTAACTTCTGCATCCGGCCGCGGAGGTGTTTTCGTTTTGATGGGACAATGGCAGTAGTCTGTGTTTTTGTGTTCTAAAAATACATGGTTTGATAATATACTGTTGGTAATACATGACGGTTCAAAGTTTATCAGCCCTGGTCCAGGATTGAAGTAGTTATATGTTTGAGAGCACATGTAGCGGCAGGGTCTACAGCGCCCCTACTGGCCTGGCTGTCATACTACAGTGTTCTCAACTGAGTGTAGCCTGTTGAACTCATGTGTTTTGATTATACTCCTGGCTAGCATTTTGGCATCAAGTACAACTGCCCCTGAAATGATGTTTGTCCCAAAGGTAGTTTAATGTGCGTATGTTGTTACTGCCCCTCTGTTTTTTAATTATTTTGTTTAATGCCTATTCATTAGCATCAGTTTAATCAGCACCTATTTACTCCGACACTGGACTAATAGTGCAATCATGTGGTCCTCGGGATATTTTAGTAATGTAAGTCATAAAAATACATTTGTAACTGTTTTGCACATTAATAACTTCATAATTTGACAGTACAACACGTTTTTTGTCCTTTTAGGCTTTTTTGGACTATAAACAATGTTATTTATTTATTTACGTCGGTATTTAGAGGTTTCAGCAGTCGTAATGTCACCTTCTTATGTTTTGAATAGGCTTCCTTTTCTAGAACCGCTACTAATAGGCTACTAATGGCTTCTTTCATTGTATTATCTTCCTTCTTGTTATGGTTTAGAATGTTACAACCTTCTGAGCTGAACAACGGAAGAAAGACATCCTAACCCGAGTTCTCGAGGCCCATTTGAATGCATATGTCTCTGTAGATTTGAAAAAAAAATGAAGATGGCTGGCCTATACCATACCTAATACAGAATCATGATTTATGTTTCTCTCCTTATGTTTCTTTTCTACCAAACAGCTCAAGCCAGCGACAAAATAGTGGTCACTTTCACCCTTTAAGAACAAAAATCCCCAGTGGTATCATCCTTTCTGGAAGTTGCTTAATCAGCTAAACACACTCACAAGCTCGCTGTCACTTCGCTCGACAAAAATAATCTCCTCCACAGTGCGGCCGAGCAGACTCCCTGTCAAAGCATTTTACTCTATACGCTATAAAGGATTTAGCTCTGTGACTGCTTGACTTGATTTTTTGCCACTTCCTCCTTTATCTTACTCCGGTCTTGTCTGTCAAACCATCCTCCAAATCTTGTTTCACTCAAATCTAGTTAAAAAGAATATACAAGGGGGTTTCTAAATTCAACCAGTATGATTCGAGCTGGAAAGCAGTGGTATCTGTCAGCCTCGAGGTTATGATTCAATGGCTGTTGTGCACAATCCATTACATGTGCTGCCTGTTCTGTTGTTTTTCATTGTTTTATTCAGCTCTAAGGCTATTGTATGCACTTATTTTCTGCTTCAGTGGGACTTGAGCATAAGGTGAGTGGATTTTCTGCTTTGCAATGATATGATAGTCACATGAAGACAGCCACCATGATGGATGAGTCTCCTGCTCAGTCCATATATGCATTTGGAAGACATAGGCTGTTGAATAATGTGGGGATGTGCTTTAACAAGAATTACAGCTGGCTGATAATACATTTTGTCATTTTGTTTCGCAGGGATTGTGGCGTCTGATGCTCTCATTTCTTCCATCGCTGCTTCTTGCACGGAGCCAAATGGTCAGTGATTAAATGTTGTATTTGGTGGGATGTGTCGGCCAGGTGGTTTACAGTGCATCTGCTGTGTTAGTCTTCCAGACATGGTCTTTGCCATCGCGAGCCCCTGGTGCAGAAATGCACTCAGCTGCTGTTTGTCTGTTTGTCTTTGCAGTTGTGTTCAGGAGCCGTTCGACAATCTTCCCAACAAAGCAGTTATCTGAAAAATGCAGCACAGAAAAAGTGGATTTTTTTTTTTTTTTTAACCTTAAAATATACATCCTAAAGTCTTTAAAATGGTTTCCTTGACATAAAACAAGTCCTGGGTCATTGTATTTCTTCTCTTTATGTTCGCACTTATTACTCTCAGCTAACCTTATCCTGTTAGATAAATAGAGACATTATTTTTATGTTATTATTATTACTACTTATTACTGTACCGTATCTTTGTGGTCTTTAGAGTAATATTTAATCATCCATTGTTTGGTTGGTATTGCATTGTTGCCCTGATAGTGTCCTTATTGTGAAAGGGCATTTTACTTTATAGAAAAATATTTGTTTATAATCCTCTATTTGATATATTTTTATAGTTCCACTAGGACCTGGGGACTCACAGACTAACATAACATAAAGAACATTCAATGGAAACTGTAAAGTGCCTCTGAGAAAAATTCTTTTGGACAGTGGACCTTCTTAGATTAAGGCACAGATCTTCGGAACTCCTTGCCTCTTTATTTCTGTTTGTTTGTAAAAGCCCTTCTAAGGACAGGCAATGCAAGTTAGACTTAGCTATAAATGCTAAGTGCAACATATAAAACAAAACATACATCAAATCAAATACCCTCTCAAAAAACAAACAAAAAAAAAAAACAACGTAAAATAATACTAAATACATAGTACTAATATATATATATATTTTTTACATTAACCTTTCTAGAATTGCTATAGGCCCATGCACTAACGAACACTGAATCTTGCCTCTTGAAAATAATGGGAATATTACTTATATATATTCATTCAATAATACATGATACATGGATGATATTGCTTACATTTTTATAGGCACTGTTCTTCGCTAATTTTAGCCTGTTCCATCTGAAAAGCCTTAACTTGGTGATCTGTGTGAACTCCGGAGACTGACAAAACACTGACACTTTTGTGGGAGACCTTTGATTTAGTGCGCATCACGCTTCCCCTCAAGCTGCTTTTACGCTTTACTGTAGGTGCACGTATGTCAGCACTTTGTCAGGTCGGGGCGCTCGTATTCATCATGTTTTTATCCATTTATTTGACTGTCAAGGCGCACCACATGAGATTAAAACAAGGAGAAATAGCCTTTTCTGGTGAGCAGGCTTGTTCATAGAGATGTTATTGGGCAGACTGTGTGAATGATTTATATCACAGTCTATTCCTCAGACAAACACAGTCAGGCACATACTGAATGAAAAATGTAACAACCTCTGTTTATTAGCCCATATTATCTGCTCTCTCAAAACAAGCTAGAATGGTATGGACAGATTATTATGCCTGAAATATGCCTTACATAAAAACAGAAAATGTGTGCAATGAATGCTGTATTATTTTTTGTTTCTTCCTCGAATGCATTGAAAATCACTTCACATTTCTTCTATTTCTTTGAGCATTCAAAGAACAATTACGAACATCAATATTATAATTATTAATATTATGTTTTACATACATTTTACAGATGAGGAAAGAAGAAAGGGACTGAATACGTAGCTTACAAATTGGAAAGTAAACTTCTATCTGTACATTGTTCCTTGTGTGTTCTGTTAATGGGCCCTGAGTGTGTCATTAGGGCTAATTTCCAAGGAACGGCTTAATGAGAAATCATTGAAAACATGGCAGTCATAGAATAAAACTGTTGCATTTCTAAATGCTATATGTGCTTGGGTGCCAAAAGACCTTTCTGCTTGCCTGTAGGTATAACCTAGCATTTTCTTTCTTGTCTCCATAACTGGCAGCATAATGGTGGAGATGCTCCCTGTGTGAGCTCCGTATATCTCTAAGCATGCAGCTGCCGCCGCCCTGGAAGCTCCAAATAATCCTGCTTTCTGGCACAGGCCTATAGCCCAAAATAATGGGCAGCACATTATCTTAGCTAACAACATATTTCCTTGACAAGGGCAATTTGGCAATAGGCTTGATGTTTAAGGAATCATAATCATTCGAATATCATCAGCTAAACAGCGCTACTTGAATATGCACGCACACACACACACACACACACACAGGCAGAAGTACACAATCACACACGGCATGGTCTGTGATTGATTAGCACAGTGGCACTGGTACAATAGCTCCGAGGGGGTGCAATCCATAAATAGAAGGTTTGAAGAAAGAGCAAGGCAAGCCAAGAATTCTGATCAGCTGCAAGAAAACTGTTCTGGATGGTGTTCAAGTGCTAACACGCAGCCGTCACAAGGAAAAGGGAAAAGTTTTCCTTTATGTACAAAAGCCAGCACCTCACCCTGCAGTGTCTATACATAGCATGTGTGTAGGTTTGTGTAGGAATCTGAAACATAAGACACCACTATAAGAGCCAGCAATTTACTGGAACAAGATGGCATCAACATCATTCCATTTGAGGATTTCAAAAATATATATGTTTCAGAACATTTTTATCTTGCTATCAGTTCCATATTTAACCATGACATTTAGTCAGAGATGCTGTTTGTTGCAAAAATGGTATCAACAATATGACTGCAGCCATATTCTCTGCACAATTCAGTCTTTGAATAATAAAGCATTAGGTAGACTGTACCTCGGTGCAGTGTGGTCCTAGTACCAGATTAGGACACTTGCAAGTACTTACTGTTCTTATCTAAGTGAAAAAATATAGCAATGTTTGTTCAATTGCCCTTTTTATACTTTTTTTTTCTCTATAAACAGGAAGCAGGTTGGGGCAGTGGATGGGACACGAGGTCTACACACCAGGTAGAGAGTCTGTTTAAAAAAAGTTAAATAATTACCGTTAACTTTTAAAAATTAGTGCATATTTTGTTGACTACAGTATGCTGCCAAACAAAATTAAGTTTCGTGGTTCAATTATGCTTCATTTTAGAGAAATCTGAGTGTTAAATATGACAACACACAACCAGATTCCAAACTGTTAATCTACTTTGTCTTTGGAGTAAACAATAAATTTTCTCTTTCATTTCTTTTGCTCTTACTTCTCAAAACAGTGAAATAAACAAAGTCATTCAAAGTAAAAACAGATCAAATCCTCACGTTTGATGTAACTGCTTGACTCCGTTCTGTTTTTCTGATTCATTTCTGACACATTTTGTGAGCTAATCCTCATTTCAGGTATCCACCGCGTGCCATACATTTCCTGAACAAAGTGTCGGGCCAACTTGTGCGATTTCACAGAAAACTGCTTGGACAAGTGGAAAATCGCATCTCTTCTCCCGGCGACTCCCTCTCCTCCCCTCAGTCATCCACCATTAAGCCCGCACAGTAGCAAAACCTGTTGGCAGTCTAATCCATGCTGCTCGCGGCTGAAATGTAACTAAGACAAAGCTCCTTTATCTGCCCTACAGTCCGCTGTCCTCAGCACACAATTTACTATTCAGTCATTTAGCAGATGCTCTTATCCAGGCGCAGACTAAATAAGAGATTGGAATACGGGGCTCAGACGAGACGGCCATATTTCCAATGCATCTTGACGAAGTTGGTCACATGTGAAGGACTTAGGGCTGGCGCTGAAGGTCACTGGAGACGCGTCTGGGTGGCAGACTGGAGATGACTTACTTTACGACACTCTGCCTGTCTCTCTCTTTTTTTTTTTTCTCCTCCTTCGCCGTGGATTTCTCATTTCCTCCGTTTTTTTCCACCTGCATGCCACATTACATTTTGAAGGTGAATCCCATAAATACTGGAATTACATCGGAGGATAAATTACTCTGGAGGGGATTTTTTTGTAGCGTGATTACCATTCTTCAGAGGCTTTGTTTTGCATCGACAGTGTCTTCCCGAAGAAATGGGATACGGTCTCCGAGAGCTAACAGTCTATTTTCCCTTAGCAAAATATTGGCCTGAAACAAAAGGGCGTATGGATAAAATGAGGAATGTGCTGATTTATTTAATCCCTTTTGAAATGTATATCATTTTCAGATTTGGTCCCAGTGTCTCAGGTTTTTTAATTCCGTCTCAGTTTTTTTATCTTAGGAGACAGACACGTAGAATTAATCTGCTGAAGTCTCTCTGCGGGGTCATGTCCAGACCCCTATATGCACCCAGCAGGAGCAAGACGAGTCTATATTCCACTGAGCGTGAGCATGTTTCACTTTAAACACGGAGAGAAATGTTAACCACCATTGGTTTTCAAAATGGGGTTTTACAAATGCAACAAATGCACATAAGTGATTTTACTATTACAAAGTCACATTTCAAGGCCAATCTTCCAGCTTGCTGTGCTGGTAAATATGATATAATTATTTAAGTGTGGCAAGTGCAAAGCTGCTGTGTATTGTATACCTGCAAAAATTGTAATTCTAGACAAATGTGCTATTACTGTTTTCAAGGTGTACTGTGTTTTAAGATAATCATATTAAAACCAGAAAAAATACGGTCAATTCCTGCTGAGGCAAGAGCAGAAAGTGTCAAAAAGAGACATTTCCCATTTCTTTTAAAGACCTCCTTAATAAAACTGACTCAAAGTCCTGTCTAAAATCATCAATTCATTCATAAAGCCAAATGAATAAACCAGCAAAACTAAAGCAAAATTCAAGGACGGACTCTTTTGATTTAGAAGAATTCTGTTTGTATTTGACTTTTACACAAATGACCCATTTACTTGGAAAGCAAAACCATTCACAGTACCATAATCTCATACCATTCCAAGCCTAATGTGTAATAACAGATATCACACTATTACACAAACAAAATACTGTACTTTCATCCATTTTTAAAAACTTTATCAAAAAAAATCAAACATTTCTTTACCCCAAACATAAAAAACTTACATTCACACAAAATGTACTCTACTATAAAAATGATCTCGATTTAACTAGTGACACATCAAACTGTTATCATAATTAACACCATTGACAGGCGTGCAATTGCAAATGCGAGACAATCTGTTGCTGTTGGCTAAAAGGACAAGGTCTGACATTGTCTAACGTTTGTGTGTCCTCCGCCTTCCTGCAGCAGCGCGTCTCAGTGATGGCACGTCAACAGGCGCCCACACATGACAAGCGCACCGTCTTGTGTGGGTGCACTGAGGAGAAGATGATGAATATACCCAACCCCAGTTCCATCATCTAAAGTGTCCTGTGATTTAAGCGTAAATAATGTTCAATAAATTACAACACAGCAGGGGATCCGGGAGATTTTCATAAATGCATCGCTACAACGGCAAAAGTTTGACAAGAGAATAAAGTAGAATGTGAATACAGAGAAGGTCAGTCCTTGTCGTTCTGCTTTTGTCCATTTGTTACTTACTTAAAGATTTCTTATTTTACTAAGAAATGGCCAGGATCCCATCTGATTTGTTCTATTTTTTTTCATTTCAACATGGCCTGACCTAAACTACACAGAATGTCTTCATTTCCATTTATATTCAGTCTGCTCCTACTGCTCAGTTAATCTTTATTATTTTTATGAACAATACATGAAAAAGGTCATTCTTAATTACTATGAAAAACGAACTGTAACGTTTCAAGATTTTGTGAATATGCTAAATAAAGAATGAGGTGTTAATTGACTTATGGATTGATTTGAGGTGTAACTTTTATTATAGCCAGATATCACATGTTTTCTCTGAAGTAATCTTCCTTATTCTTCCCGTCATGATTAAAACACGATTAAGCGGCTAACATTATGATTTGTAATATCTTTGTCAGTTTGCTCTTCAGCTCACCCTCCACCCTTTTCTTCCACTTCACTCCAAAAATAAAGCTTAGAGCTGGTGGCAATTCTACAACCAAAAACGTCCACTCCACAACAACACGATCAACATTCTGAGTTCCTCTCCTGCACAGAGCCTCTCAACAGGATTGCCAGTACCAAGCAGCACTCTGAGCGTGCAGCACGACGGAGGGCCAAGCGGCAACTAGGCCAGCGGGGGCACAACCTGTCAGGGAACTCTGCTGCCAAGCCTCCACTAACATTTGGAGGTAGCCTTGAATGAAAGTGACTTTCAAAGTTTATGTTGGTATTGCAAAGACACATACAGATGGACTGTGCTCTAAACAGCCCACTTGTTTTTTTCCCTGGATACAGTCTCTTCACAGACTTTTGGTTCAGAAGCTGAGGTTGGAGTCACTTGATGTGTAACGCTAATTTAAAAATGAGTAAAAGTAAATATGAATGAGTATGATTTAGACAGAGACGAAGCCAGAGTGTATCGAGACCCAGGAAAGATGAGGATCAAATCACTGCAACTCCAGTCTTAGGCTCTCATATGTGTCCACACTTGTAGTTCTATTTGAAAATGTATACATTCACATGACACTAATGTAAATGCTCTCACAAACAGTCACAGCAACAAGAGACAATATAAGCCAGTTATTCATTTGTATGTCCAGACAATAATTGTTTTTAGCATCATCTTATAACACAAAGTGAAAAAAGTGTAGGATATGATGTGGCTGCAATTTTCATTTGTTATTATTGATATGCATGTATGCACACAAACAACAATAAGCAATTTTCTGTAAGCAATGTTTTTATTTTCCTTTTTTTTTTTTAATAAGGGGATAGTGATTTTCATCCAATTACAAGAATGTGATGGAGCAATTGCAATTTTGGTCACTCTTGATTTAAAATCTCAAGACAAGTCCAAAACAAGACTGTAAGAGTAAATATGACTTTGAGTCCAACTTGAGACCTTTTAAAAAGTGGGCCTAAGTAACCCCTAAAGTGGGTCTCTTTTACATTTTAGACACTTGTATCTCTAAAAACTTTTGCTCCCCTTCGTCAACATTATGTCTCTGCTCTCAAATGTCCTAATTTCCACTTTTATTAGGTCTTTCTCATACCTTTAGTCCCTCTGAATGTGTGGAGAGTCTATCTGATTTCACTTGTAATTGCAATGTCCAGAAAGCCACCGCCAAGTCATCAATCAACATCATTTTCTTGGAGGTTTGATAGAATTTCATCTTTTTTTCCTCCTTTTCCTGAGAGGTTTCTAAGGTCGATAATCCTGCTATTTGTGACACGAGATCCGCAAACGTTATCACAGGAATCCGACCCAGTCCTTTGTATTTTCTACTTTCCGTTCACCACGTCCTTAACACATTTTCTCCTAATGTGAAACCTGGTAACTTGAAAAAAAAACCAACCAAAAAAAAAAACAATCATCAGAAGAAGCGTAGGCCCATAATCGGATGTGTATTTACACAAAGCAGAACAATAGCTCTGTTATGGTGGAATAAAAATGTCCACAATTACACAGTGCTTCGCAAATATGTTCTGAAAACCAATACATCAACAAGCGGCACAAACGAAACTACTTGAAATACCTGGAAAATGTGCTTTCACCTCATAGCAGAGCATCAAACAATTGAAAAATAAACAGTTACCAGTTCATTTAAAACCAATTTTCCTTTCAGAAGATACCCACTTTTATGTCTTCTCAAACATTATGTGCAAAAAGAAATCATATCACATTTGATACTGAAAACCACTCACAGCAATAAAGATACTCTACGCAGGGACTGAGCACACTTTGATGATGTTACGTCCAAAAAGGTGCGCAAAGTTCAAACTAAAACTATATTAATAGCAACTCAATCTCCTCTTTCATCTTTAATTGTTCGCCGTCACATCAGAGCAACGTGGCGCTCATCATAGTCTTAATTAGCTGTCACAATATGGCCACGAGGAGTTCCAAAAAAGACGCTCCCTTCCCTCGACGCAGGAGGGTAGAAAAAAAATGAAAAGGGGAGCTTGGTTTCTAGGATATTTCAGCACCATCTTTCTTTATAGCTTCTTTTAAGGCCACAGTCCTCTCGGGTGCTCGCTCTATCTGTCCTAAGTGGAAATGGAAGAGGCGAAAAGGTGAAGCTTCACTGGACACGCAATACATCATATGTGACAGATGTCTGCTCACATCCCAACGCCGACAGTCTGTTCTGCAGGAAGCCAGGAACTACAATACAATCTAACAAAAACAAAAGTACATGAGAACTTTAATAGAGGGATATTGGTTCAAAGAAAATCAAGTAAACTCAAGAAAATGAAGCGTTCAGGGACTTAAATATAAAAGAATAAACCTTGCTAGATGTAAGATCCATTGCCTTCCCTGGATCTGTATCATATCTGTGTCGCCTTGGGAATTTTTTCATACTGCTATAGGTGATTTTGTTAGATGTACAGCATATGTTCAGATGCTATCACTGTTAAGATTTCTTGCAGTGTGAAAAAAAAAAAAAAAAAAAAAATCGCCTGGAAAAAGACTGCACAACCGAACAGTATTTTCTGTTTATACCTCGAGATAACAAGAACAATAATAACACTGAAACATGGCTCTATAAACATAGCATCATTTCCATTTAACATAGTGTAGGTATCTAACTGCGAATATAAAAAGAAATGCAAAATCAGCTTAAGTGTATACATGCACACATAAAAAGCAAGAAATACAATCCCTGCCTCTAGTTTTTGTGGTTTAGGGATTATTATCTGTATATTTTGTGCAGGTTATTTTTGGGGCAGAACTGGATGGCTGTGTTTGGAGCATTAAGGCCCAATAATCCTGCTGCACCTCCTCATTTTTGTTTTTAACACTCATCCACTTATACTACGACGCTACTGACGAACACATTTCATTATTATCTATACTAATTCTATAACAAATACAATCGTTTTTTTTAATATTTGTTTGTCTAGTGCTCATTTTCTTCACAAACCTGAGCAGGCTCGTCCGGGATTTGAACCCCGGACCTCTAAAAATGTCTAATTCTATCATCAAATCAATGTGGTACCAGCAACCGTGAAAGAAGAAAAGGTTGCTCACTCATCTTCATCCATGCTTAAAGGAAAATACAATATTGCCTCTTGGGTCTTTATTGTTACTATTCCGAACAGGTAGTTAGTATGTGAATTAAATCTATTTCTAGGTCATGATACTTGCATACTAAATGATACCGCGCAGTGCCAGGGTCAGGTCCCGGGTGTGTCATCTGTCTGTGCGCCGTGAAAGTGAGTGCTGATGCGCACTTTTGGAATCGGTGTGTGAAGAGTCTCTCCACTAATGTTTGAGCCCATTTTTTCTGCCTCATTTAAAGCCTGATTGGAGTTTGGGCAGAAGCACGGGCCAGCCACTAATTCTGTCTCATAATGAATTAGCCACATAATTATTAACAGCGCTAACCTTTCTATTGCACACACCGAAAAGATGTGTATCTCTGTCTGTGTCCGTGCCGTTTGCAGAAGTTGTGTATTTGTGCAAATGGAATTGACAATATGCCAATATAGAATTCTCTTTCATCAGTAATGGTTACAAATGACATTTCTAGTCTCTGCCTTTTCACTAAATAATCAAGTAAATATGCCCTATATAACGCCATTATTCAGACATCCTCCATGTTGATTAGGGACTGTTTACACTGGTCTCAAATCAGATCGGATTTGTTCATTTTTTCGTAAATTTTTCTCTCTTTGATTGCAAACTTTTGTCTGATGTCTCTGTAATAAATGTTCATTTGCATATTGCGGGTCACGACATTATTCATTGAAAATACAGATTCTTGCAAAAACTTTAAAACAGTGACACATTAAAATGCATAACTCACTTTAATGTTTGTTGCGGTGGAAACATAGCCAAAATTTCTGTCACGGAAGTTGCCTTTGACTCAATTTAAAAGTACAGTTCTTTAGATCTGTGGAGTTACATGGAGCTGTTTATTTTTACAAAGGCTAGACGCTAACTTTGCTTTATATTGACACAGAATTCAGGTTTCCAATTAAAGTTTGACAGTAAAAGAATTCAGTCGCCTGTGTGATCTGAGAAAGCTGTAGAAGGAACTCTGCTCTGTTTGCACAACTATGAAAACTTTTCTATAATGCTCTGTGGAATAAAGTTAATCAAAATGTCTTGATTCTAAGCATGCCGTCAGTGTTTGGTCAAGCATTCTTATAAGACAAATGACAAAACTCCATATTGAGTATAGTTTAGTTCCGTAAAGTCTACAGTGTTCTCAAAATATAACTTAAATATATAAATACCATGCAAAGGTCATCTATAATTGTTGAATTTATTTGTTAAGGAAAGCAGCTACTGGTAATGTATTCTTACACACAAAAACTAATTTACTATCTACACTACTGCATCTCTTAACCTTAATCTGCAGACCAAGACGAGTTGGTGTGCTGTTGTAGCCTTGCAGCAGACTCTTAGTCAAATCCTCTGACTTCATTGCAGATTTTCCCTTAATTTGAACAAGTCTCACAAATTGCTCCGAAATTCGAAATGACTACATTAAGTAATCACGCTTTTCCGAATTAAAATATGATCTGAATAAAACATAAGACTTAAAGCACCTGCTCTTAAAGAGTGCTCCACGAGGCCCTGCTCAGAACAGTTTGCATTAGATTCCAAAAGCAGCTATTTCTCTCATTACAAAAACTGGGGCAACAGAAAAAGGAATTGTTGTCATTGCTTAAGTCCAAAGCCAATTCCCATGGTTATTGTCAGCTATCCATTCTTAATTCAGTATCTAATCTGCTTGTTGAATCCAAATCCTTATAAATCCCTCACCAAATCTATTTAGGTTTATGTCTTTAAAGAAATCCACCGTTAATTCCACATGAGTACTACAACTAAAACATGCAATTCCAAGGACTAAAACAGATTAAGTACTTGTGTTTTTATTTACTGGTGAACAACACAGTAGCCTTGTGTATATTTCTGCTTTCAAAAAGGAAATAACACCTGTTTTTTTTCCCCTCCGTGAACACATTTTAATCATGCTTTTGCACTTTCCCTTCGTAATGAGCCTGGTGTTATTAGATGTCGTATAAGGAAAGTGATACCTTATATGAAAACTTTGAGAATGTAAGTGATATTCAAAGCACTCGTGTTCGTTTTTATGTTCCAATTAAAAGGCTTTGTGAGACGCCATCACTTGCGCTGGCTCGCGGTGTGCGGTAACATATTGACACAGTGATATTAGTAAGTGATACGCAGAAGAAATAGCATGTAATTGTGCACTGTGCAATTACTCTTTGGTGGCTTTCGGGCCTGCGGGCAATTCAATCACATTCTTGTTATGGTTATGTGAATATATATTCATGCTAACTTGCAAGAAATACTTCATTGAGTGAAAATAGATATGGGAAAGACATGACTAAATGGAAATGTTATTGGATGATTGATACAAGCCCAGTGGAATATTCAGTCACATATTTTGGTTAATGAAAATGGGCAGAGTCGAAATGGAATAGGTACAAGAGGAAGTGGTGACAGCTTATTTTTATGTGCTACAGCTGAATGTGTTTAATATCAGGCCAGTGTTGGCGTGTAATAAGGACAACCAAAGCTTCACCACACTGTTTAAATTAAACATTAATATTCCCATACAGAAAATTGTGCTCTCTTCCACCATGGGAATAATTCAGTTCATCACCGAGCTTACAATTTTACCCAATCAATTCAGTTCCATGTGAATGACAAAAAAATAATATTATTAAAAAATAGTTGCAACTGTGACAATGACTTACAGCCAGTCATAACATTATTAAGACCTGTTATCATCACTGGTCACACTGCAGACATGTTGTACATCTTTAATTGGCCTCTGCTCTTAATGTGAAGTACTCAAAGTGTGAGTGATCTAATTAGTGTCAAACCACTTCAAGTGTCTTAACTAATGAACATGCATGTGATTTGGTCTCTTAAGGACACTGTGGTTTAAGGTTTTATGGTAGTACTGTCATGTTATGTCGCAAGCTAACAAACAAGTCTCATAATCAACTTTTAACAATTTACCTGAACGTTTGACCTCCAGTGACAATGCAGTCAAACATTGTTCCAATATAAATATAGTGTATAAAAAAAAAAAACCCCCAACCCCCCAAAAAAAAAAAAAAAAAAAAAAAAAAAAACCCCCCCCCCCCAACCCCCCCAAGGGGAAAAAAAAAAAAAAATTTACCAAAAAAAAAAAAACCAATAACCCCCACACCCCCCCCACCCCCCCAAAAAAAAAAAAAAAACTGTCTGTAACTGATCTGCTGCTGAGTTTATTTCTCATGCTAATTTTCAACTCAAGTCCCCTCAACATATAACATATTATGACATTCAGCAATCATTTTCAGATTAAAAATATAATATCCATTTTTAAAACCATCCCCCGGGCGGGTTCCCCTTTTTTTTTCTTAGGATACAAAAATGAGTCGTTTTAGTGGATTCAGATTTTTGGATTTCCAGGTGGAAGTACCAACAGACGCATTTGGATAGAGAGAAACAAGCCTGAACAAGCCTGACTGAAAAGTTGTTTGCAGTTTAGTAAACACAATACGAGTATGTGTCTTCTTACTAAACGTTTGTCATTGGAATAAAGGCTGGACCGTAAACTATTGTCAAACTTCTGTTATTACTTTCACAGGAAGTAAACTTAGCCAAAGACAGCAGTGGAGAACAATGTAACCCTTCAGATCTGGATCCACTGTGGGTAATATCACTCACAGATCGAAATGATGAACCAGCTGCGCTAACAGATGTTCATGTGGAATCCTGTTTTTCACGATGGGAGCTACAATATGGGCCTACCAGAGGGGATCTATTTATGTATGTATGAATAATTACTGCACCGTCATGGGCCGCTCCTCCGAGTCGGAGTTGTCTTTTACACTAATCAATTTAAGCAGCCTAAATATTTAATATATATTGATAATAATTAGCTCATAAATTACGATTACGTGCAGCCAACCATGAACAATTAATCAAGTGAAGAGTGTATCGGTGTCATGTGGGATCACCGTGCGCAGTGTCTCTCACGTGAGCTTTTCTTGTTCTAACATACATCATTTTGTATTTCTGTGTGCGACTCAGAAACTTTACGTCTAGGCGCTTACACACCCCAGAGGATTCTATGGAGTGAGAGGAAAAAAAGTTTAAATGTCAGATATTTTCCCACAGTTTCTTGGAGGATGGCATTTTGTTAACAAGAGGCTGTGCTTGAAAATGGGGCAGTCACTGCACTGGGCAAAACACAAACAGAAAATAGTGTCATAACGTTTCAGGTAAAGTAACAGTCCATGTCTCTGTGCACATACAAAATATCTCTATCCAAGCCAAACACCCCGAAGACCCCAGACCAGTAGGCAATCATAATCAATAATCCAGTATAAGAATATAAGATTCATAAAAATATATGAACGCTATGCTAAACCAAAGTATAGGTCACTGAACAATAATAGACTTTAAATAGGTTAAATGCAGAAAATGATTTCCCTGGGGTCAGTAAACCATACACAGTGAATTATTGTATTGTCATTGTAAAGTATTACCCTTAACAATTATAGCCCTAGTTTTACACTTAAAATGACTGATAAAAGCTATGGAGGTGTCATTGCTGCAGTTTTTGCAAATCTTCACATTGGAAATCTTTTTAAAATCTGAAAATACCATTTCAATGTTGGAAAGCAGCCCAACGTTATAGAAAACAACAGTATACAATAATGTTTGTTAGGCTTCATTTTCCCCAAACATAATGACTTCTCTTTTTAAAATTCATTGTGGTTGGTTATTTGCAGAAAATGAATTCCCCAGTGGGACTAATAAATACACTTACACAATTAAGTTCTATTCTGTAAAAGGACAGCTGTTAGCTACAGTTATGAACTTATAATTATTTCTAAGAGGTGCACAGGAGTAATTTCAGTAGTTTTTGTTGCAGTCTTCACTTAAAGCTGTTCCTCCATAAACCTAAGAGCTCGTGAGCATTGACTTTATTTCTGTTTCCTCACCTTTAACAGCTCACTTACATTTTCACACACTTACACATGCCTTGTGTTGAAATATTTTTCCTTTGAATAAATCATTATATTTGCCTATAACCATGTCTCAAGTGTTTCAAGTTATTCCTTTCTGTGCCAGGTTGCCTCCACTAACAATGTCAGCAAGCATTCCAGACATAAGTAAAGATTTCTTCACAAAAACATAAATAAGGCCTCAGTGTTCTTTTATTTTTTTCTAAATCACTGTCAGTGTAACAAAATGCCTTTGACATCTATCAATCCACTCATGCCCATCTATAGATCAGAGAAAATCAAAATAACTCAATCAAAGAGATAAAGGTTAAACCTATGATTTACATCTGGGACAAAAACATGCATCCAGACATGAATCGACAGAAAAAAACCCTGCAGCGCTCAGGCTATTCCCAAGGTGTACTGTTTACTTGAGGTTGAGCAGCAGCAGCTGAGCTTTGTTCATGAAATTACTCAAAATAACCAATTATCCATCTTTGGCAGCATATAGAACGTCCCCAAACCCCAGAGGAAGGCTGTAGTCCTGACTCTGACAGGAACGACTCATGTCACACCATCTAAATATAGCGTTTTATCCTTCTCGCTTTCAGTCTTCAATGCTCTTTATATCCAATGCTTCTACATCTGTCAGTCTTTTTCTTGCTTTCAAGTCGAGGTGTCGATCAAATGGAAGCTGAAAAGGTAATGTGTGCGTATATAGACATCAAGACAATTGGAACGCGGCACAAAAGGACAACAATTACCGTGACAGATGCGATTTGTAAAGGAGATTATAACTTTTTAATTTCATGTGTCAGTAGTTGAAGCTGCAATTCATCATGTATATTCAAGCTGGGCCAGGGGTGGATCAAACATCATTAAAAGAAATGAGTGTGTCATTTATTTCTTGACATGTAACAGTGAAAGTCATATTAAATTGCTGACCATCTGCAAAATAGAGAGAAGGAGGAGGAAAATGATTAAAGAAACTATAAAGTGCACATGGTAATTGACACATACAAGGTCACAGTAGTCACCATATTTGTGGCGTTACAAAGTGGGACATAGACTGTGAGCGATATCTGTCAAAATGGAAGGATTATCGTTATTGCAATGTCTATATCGTTATGAACTACTTGTATTTTAATTATGTTATGGTCTTCCATCTTACAGACATTTACTCATTTGCCTCAGTGAGAACATTGAATCAAACTGTTGTGTGAGCAAATAAAATGATTCTGTTATAGTCCTGCTTACAGTCCTAGTTTACTCTTAAATTTAGTCCCGGTTTAATCCTGGTTTAGTCTGTATACATGTTTGATTTAGCCCTAGTTGTTAGTCTCAAAAGCCTTGCCTTTGCTTCTCTGTATTTACTTAAATTCAATTAAACGTACTATATCCAAATAAGCATTCATACTGCAGCTCATATCGTATCACGATATTCAACATACGTTTTTTATATTGTTTGTTTCCCCAATATCATGCATCATGCAGTATCTTTTTTTTTTTTTTTAACGGTTCAAGGTTGCTGTGCTAAAATGGTTTTGAACAAAACACCATTGTTTCTTAGTATGTCAATAAAAGGAAGCAAATTCTGGTTTCATAATATTAGTTCAGAAATGTTCATACTTGAAAATTATTCAATGCGGCAGTGGCGACTATTTAAAGTGAATCGAGTGAAACATTTTGTCTGGCGTGCTGCAGCTCGGAGAATAGCTCCGGATCCAGCCAGCCTCACTTTTACAGCTCCCTGTTGAATTTTAAGGTGGCGTCACATTTTTCAGTCTGTAGATCAAGTGAATGTGATGGATGGCCCTGGAGAGCCACACGGGGGAATTAAGAGAAACACAGACATACAGCATGTTGAAATTAAGATGAAAATTGGGACAAAATAAAAAAAAGCTTCAACCGACTGGCAGGATTGGACATGGTGGTGGAAGAATTCCACTGGGCAGCCTTCTAATTAGTTCTGCTAGCTCGGGGCAGTGCATTGCCACCGGCCTCATAGCACAGACTTCCTGCAAGGCATCTAATGGAATGATTGACCGCTTGGATAAAGAAACTCATGATGGCTATCATAAACATAGCATAGGATTTAATTACCCTGGGGTTTAGAGTACATGATGGATACCCCCATGTATCACAATCGATAATTAGCATGAGTCATCCTATAGCACACCAGATCAGGCTCTTGTCCTAGAAAGTCCTTTTTAATGAATCCATCTAGCTTCTTCACCTGCATACATTTGCCATTATTAATATTAAAACATGGCTGGAGTCATATTTTAGCCGGAGAGTGCTATCCGAAGATGTACAGTGTCGGCGAAATGGATGGTTTTCGTGGAACGCGGTCATTTTGTTTCACGGGCTCATGAGTGATTGTTTCATTTCACTAAGGGGAAAGAAAACAGGAGTGTGACTACAGCTCTAACTTCCTTTGTGCTACTCCTTAATTGGCCAGCAAGGGAAATCAGGCATTGAAATGGTGTCAGAGTGAATGTGCGCAACCCAATGAGCGAGTGGTAAGGGGAACATGTCAGGGGCCGGCATTAGCAGTGTCTTTAAAAAGCTGCTCTTCTTTGTACAGGTATTGTATGTAGGTAAATGGAAGGAAATTAGCAAGGAGGGAAGTATAGTCTGTGTGGTGGGGCTTAGAAATATCAAAGGATAACTGTCAAAGATAATGGCCGTAATGCTTGGTGAATATTTCATCTTAGCAGTATTTTTCTCTTCCCAGTCAATACAAGAATGACATAATAAGGATGGTAACAATCACTTGATCATAAACACAATCAGAGACAGGCCATGCAAGTGTCACTGTTAAAGCTGAATCCCACAAACGTGTGGTAAATGTCAATGCGAGGTGCTTTAATTATCCCAGTGATGTTGTGAATGTACCCGCAGTCACTTTCGCTCGATATGGCCTCATTAATTCTGATTATATTCACACCTCACAAAGCCGTTTTCACACATTTTGTTATTGTTTTTATATTTTATTTAATTTTGTTTTCCTCTCTATCCTTTTTTTTTTTTTTTTTTTTTTTTGACAGGTCAAGAATGAAAGCAAAGCAGTTTCTAAGAGACAAAGAATGTGATACTTTGGAAGTGTGGAGTGTAGTTTCCTTTGCTAAAGATGTCGATTGTTCTTACACGAACATACATTGTCCACTGAAAAATCAAAGCACTTCTGGATATAGCATGCAAACATTATAGCCTACAGTTTTTTGTATTCCAATGATAACAACATGGCTATTACAAATTATTTCAGTGCTTAATTTGCATGCAAATGTATGCAGCTAACTGTTAGCACCCCTAAATGCCAACTGCAGATAGAGTCTTAAATGATAGCAGTGGGATTCATGTTATGACAAAAAATACGATATTATTTCCAATGCACTTTACACAATAATAATATTATCACAATACATTGATTATCTAGGTTTTAATATATAATAAATCATGATATGTGTAAGTGTAGTGGAAAGATTGAAGTTGCTTTTTTTTTATTAACTCTTTGAATTTGTATTGTAACTTAAATATAGTTTGTCTGAGATAAAATAATTGATTTCTAATCTAATTATTTGTAGTTTTATCAGCAAGAGCCCTTTTCTAAATTGCCTTTTAACAGTAATCACAATATCTGTATCACGATAATGTATCGCAAGTAGAAAACGATTCGATAATGATACATACAATTTATTGTCCCACCTCTAGCACATTCTTAGCATCCTCGCTAAAACACAGTCCACTGTTATATTGAAGTCTAAAATTTGCTAATGTTGCTTATTGTGAATCACACACTTGTAAATTTAACCAGTGCGCACAACTTTAATTGTTTTAATTTCCCTTTTCGGACGCACTCACCTCTATTATTATGATGATGTTACAGAAGGCTTCAAGCAGAATCGTGTTAAGGAAGCTTTTAATATGACTATTCAAAACAAACACTTCAGACTGGGCCATGTTGTTGACACACAGCATTCTAAATGACTTCCAGCAGGATTTATGATTACAGAGCCCCTATTTCTCATTGAGAGTAATTAAGGACAAGTGGGAACTGGAGTGTGGTCTGTTCGGGAAATCTTGGCCTAATTGTCCCAGTGTCTGTTGACTCGGCTGGACACAGCATCAGAGTTTCAGTGGAAAACACTGTAATCAGCTCTAGCCACACTCCCTAACTTTACTCTCATTAAAGTTGGCAAGTGACATTTAACTACTACACCAGGGACTGCACTATGGAAATAAATGGCAACTTCAGTGTTTGAATTATAATGGCCGCCTTATTACTTTTAATGACCCAATCTAGTTTTCAAAGTCACCTTTTGGAGAATAGGTAGGTTTCTTCACGCTACAAGCCTTCTTATTGGCTAATAGGGAGCAAGTGATGTCAACTGATGTGTGCAGGGATTCTGGGGAGGAAAGAGGAAGAGGCTAAGAGCTCAATCACTTACTTTAGCTCTTCTATTCCACATTCAAGCCGAGCTCTAGCAACCCATTTAGATATTTTCATGCTACATTTCATACAGGGGTCCCTCTAATCCCCAGGCCCCCCTAATGAGGAAGTAATGAAAAGTTAATCCACATAGCTCGACTTCACCTAGCCTTCAGCTAATGCTGCTTTTAACTCCGTCTCTCATTAACTTTTAAAACAGGAGCTATTAACAACAGGTTGGTAGACTACCCAGCGGCTGGCCTCCCAAGCACTTCACCATCCAACCACTCGCTGCGGCTGAACTTTAAAGCGCAATTAGACGAGGCAGGCAGACATTCCCGCTACACACTGACCCACTAATTAGGATACAGTGTGGATTTTCTGGTACTCAGCTGTCACCGTATCGATTCTTTTTCAGGATTCTTTGGCTTGTCGGGTGTTCAGATTGCTCTAAACCCAAACGCTGATGTCTGACTTTTCTTAACTGATAGATAAGTGCAAAAAAGTGCATTGTAATTTTTTTTAATTTTTTTTGAAACGTTGAAAATAAAGAGTTTCTATTTTACTGTGATTTTTCAACAGCAGCTAAACCTATTGATTTGTCTCATGCACACTCCATTTTCATTAAGGAAATGATGAATAATTGAAAAGGCTGATTAAAAATGAATCACAAACAACACACATCAGAAGCTTTAGGGTGGGTGTGGGGGGTCTAGCTGTTTGAAACAGACACCGCCGCCTCCCACATCTCTCCCAGAATTCAATGTTGCCTCCAATGAGCACCGCGGCTGTTGTCTCCCCCGCCTATATCTGACAACACGGCGTCATAAAACATGTCTGACTGAAGCGACGATAAATAGTGATTTGATTACAAACAGTTAATGCAAGGGCAAACAAGTGCGTAAATTTCGCATTCCTGGAGCTTTCCTGACAGCTCTCAACTGATTAGCAATTCATCATTTTTTTGTGCTGCGGTGACAGATAGTTCTACAGCACTGTTGCTCTGGAGAATGAAAATGAGGTTAATGAATGTGGATTAGGCTAATTCCTCTGTCCTTGCCAGACCGCAGGCCTATAAAATACCCGTACATATACAGACCTGCATGGTTGAGATGGTTTGTAGCAAAATGGAAATGTTCATAGGCCTCCTGGGACACGGAGGCAGAATAAAAGACTGTCTCCATACGCGGTAAATGAGATAAGGTCTTTCAGATGAACAAAGAGATGAAAGCAGCAGTTTAACAAATGTCATGTACAAATACAGCGCTCCACATTAATATGTATGTCACTTGTCTGATATTTCTAATGCTTCATATTAAAGTAAGACAGATAAGAACTAAGACAGTGTGTCAAGCCTTTTCAGAACAATGTTTTGTGACTTCTGCTGTAACAACCCCTCACTCCTGAGCATTAGATTCACCACTTTAACCTCAACCAGTTTATTTCAGATAAAAAGTCCAGAAATAATACACCTTCAAAATACATATAATGTTAATAAGTTATCCAAGATTAAGAACATACAGTATGAATGAACTACTTTTTGAGAGAATGGTAGATAGAAACAGTGTCTACATATTCACTTAACAACAATTGGCAAAATCAATATATATTTAACATTGTGGCATTAAATGTGACCTTTTCCAATATTGGGGTAAGAACAACACATTTTTATAAGGGCGAAGGTGAATGTAATAGCTTATTTATTCCATACTGTAGATATATTTCCAGTTTGGAGAAGCAGACAAGAGCATTGCTATAGAGCCTTAACTGATGCAATAAATGGGGCCCTTTGACTTTATAATAACTACACTGTAAAGCTGTACTAATGATTAATACAATGATTGAATAAACAATTTATAGATGGTGAAATATAATGTACATATATAACATAACATGTGCCTCTTATTAAAGATTAACACATTAATAATAATGTTTAGAACTTAAAGGTGATCATTAATGTAGGAGTAATGCATTATAAAGGACTAATACATACATATACATTATAGTGTTATTAATTTTTCCACATTAATGGCCATATTTTGGTTCAGGTGGCCAATTGATGAAAAAAAAAAAAAATGAATATGTAACACAACCTTGCACTGACAATACTGTTTCAAGTTTGAGAAGATTTGTAATGGGCTCTCTCAGCGTCAACAGAGCACAAATTTGCCCATACATGTTGGTTAATCACGTCTTGGAAATTGTCTGTTGATAGTTCATTCTTCATGATTTGCTGGAAATTGCATGCAAGTGTGGCAAAATCAGCCTAAACTGTAGATCTTAGATGTCAAAACAGCACGTTACATCCCACTAACTCCAGAGAATGAAATAACTCACTTACTGAACCAGTGATGTTCGCTTCCCTCCCACCCAAAAGAATCATCTTCCTTTCTTCTCGGGGGGCTGACGATTATCTGTTGCCGCACTCACAACTACGCTATTCCACTCCCTATTACAGTGTCGACATCTGTCTGCATGGGGAGAGATAGCATTTGATGCATTCCCTCATGATTTAAGACAGATTCTGCAGCTAATTTATGGGCTTGCTTTGTAATTGCATAGGCACGCTTGCGCATACGAAATTCACCAATGAGTAATAGCTGGGGTGCACTGCCACGTTGCTGGTGCCAGACAGTCAATTTTACATAGTTAGAAATCAATTTATGGATCTTTACCTTGACTCTGTGTATGTCCATGACTTGATTTGGCCTGAAGAACCTAGTGTATTCAACATAACACACTGAATATATATAAAAGATAGTCTGTGCTCAATCAAGTTAGAGTGATAAACGATAATCAGTTATGTTATTAGTAATGACTAAATGAAAGGTAACACTTGCCACTAACACTGTGCTGATAATTTGATATCATTTTTTCATTTGATTTGCTGCAGTAGCCAAAAAGTCCTTCCTGCTTTTATTTTATTGAACAAAGTAAAACTGAACCAATTAGACAGGGCAAGATACTAATACATCAAACAAAGGTTTACAGCTGACCTCTGATTTACAGTGAAACTAATGTAGCGCATATTTAAATTAAGGGTTAGGATGTGTGTTTTTTGGCATCTTACATTCTACACCTCATACTATTTCTTTTAGAGCATGTGCACAACTGTGACGCACTGCAGGGATATTCTGTTTTCCGTGAACAACCCAAGTGGCTCAAATGTTTCATTCTTAAATGGCCGAAACCTATCTGAAAGAATGTGTGTTCAAAAAGAAACCTGAGTGTGCTTCTTCTCCTCCAGCAGTGCTTAGTTTGTCCACTCAGGGCAGCTACAGAAACAGGAAGTAATGGAACTAAACTGGCTGTTCCATTAGGTTCTATGGAGCTTTAAAGAGAGTCGTGTACATTACAACATTTGACTCAATCCACTTTTAAATAGGTAACATAAAACTTTTCATCTTCCCTCTTTCACACGTTCGTCCATTTAATGCAGCGGTTGTCTGATCATAAAAAGCAGATGGTAAAAAAAGCTACACGGCAAAATCAAATTAAACAGTGAAACTTTCTGTAACAGTGGGCCCCCATGTAGCCCGTGTTAATGGATTTCCTTTTTACTTGCTCGAACTCTACAGGGAAAAAGCAACCGGTCGGCCCATGAATCAAGATCTGCTGAATCTCAATTTCACACTTATAAAATTAGCAGAGTCTTAAAAGACGACAGAGACATGATTCAGCAGAATCAGGCTTTGACGATTGGGAAAGAACTTGGACGAGGACCAAAAGCATGAAAAGCAGATTGCAATATGTGAACCATATTTGAACCGAGCCATGAAGCTGAAGACTGTGCTGGGTACAGTGTGGCTGTAATGTAGCATGAAATATGTATGTGAAAGGATAAACATTATTATTGCTCAGGGAAAAAGTCAATTAAAGCGACAAGCAAAGCAACAGACTATAAAGGGTTACAATCTGCCCTAAAGCAAGAGCTCCCATTGTTCCTTTTATGGAAGCAGCCAATTAATATGTTTTCAGAGGCAAAGCTGTTGCGATGCATGCTAACACAAGGGAACTATTACAATTGTTGGCTTTCTGGATAAATAATGCCAGTGTTTGTGATCATAAACATTTTCCCAACCTGCCGTCAGGCCAGTGACCAAAGTGTGGCTGTAATAAAAAGAGTCCTTACAGAGGGAACATGATGGTTAGAGCCCAGGCCGTAGGGAAGGAAACACCAAAGGGCTAACGGAACAGGGTTTGCCTCACACTCCATGATTAATTAATTATCATTTTCTGCTTGATGGCTCTCCGAGGGCCATGGTGCTTTGCTGCTGATGCACTGTCAGCATGTGAAGCTTATTACTGAGCCAAGCCATGTAAACCATATACTACACTCGCTGTTACTTCAAATTACGCCGTCATAATTTCATAGTGAAAATGTAATTGGCACATTCATTACACTCAATATTAAAACAATTCATAAAACATATGCAATTACAGCATCGGCGGATGTGTTACAGTGAGCTGGTGATTTAATAAGAGGAGTTTCATACTTGGATTCCATGCAGTCTATATGTGGATTTAATCATTTATTGCTCATGCCGTGAGTGTTTCTCCAAAGATGGGGCTTAAGACTATTCCCATCACTATGCTTTGTGGAGAGCAATTAATACAGTCAAAATAATTTTCAGAGTCAGAATAGATAAAACATCAGCTGGGATTTAACTTTGAAAACTGTAATTATAAAAAGCTTTTTTCCCCACCTTGACAGTGCTGTTATGATTGTTAACGTTATCTGGGGAAGTACTGGAGAAGGATGGGTTGGAAAGGAACATAGTCATGTATATATATATTTTTTTAATATTTCTCTGTATTATGTAACATGAAAATTGCTAACCGACATGACAGGATGGGAAGGACAGCAGCCAGCTTTCTGCATGGAGTTGGTATGTTATCTGAGTTCATGTGTGTCGCCTTAGTACTCCTGCGTCCTCCATCTTTTTAAATATGTATGTGATGTTAATTCTGCCTGTCAGTGCCCATCAGGGACTTACAAGTTCAACTCTGCTGTTGGAGCCCGGCCCCTTTACAACAATTGTTCACTCAGTAGAATTTTTGTTGGACCAAATATAATCGTTTATGTAAAAGGGGTGCAGGCCTCATGTGATGGAAGTTTATTCTCCGTCCACTGCTCCTGCGCTCTGTTCTCTGATTGGTCAGGTCTATCCAATGGCATCCAGTGGCAGTTTCATTAGTGTCTGTTGACTAATTCATTGTAAATGAATAGAGAAAGAATCAGGATGGCTTTCCAGGTTAGTGACTGCCCATTTCATCGACATGTGCTGTCATTTTTATACAGCTGTATTTATGTATCATTTTAAACTTGCAAAATATAGTCTGTTTGCCCCAGCTTTTGTATATAGTCTAAATTGAATGTTAGCAAATTTGACTCCCTTCAGACTCAATTGACACACCTTCACACAAACTACTCTCTCAGAGCAAACTTTTTTCCAATAATACCAAGTCTACCGATCAGATCAGAACAAAGATTTTAACCATTCTAATCCAAAAGAGAACATCAATTTAACAATGTGATTATTAAATTTAAAAAAAAAAACAGATAGCATTTAATATGAAAATGTGTTACTTAAACTAAAACATGTATCAAAATACCCAGAAAATGTATTTAAATGCCTCTGGCTCAGCTCAACAGTAACTCAAAGCCATCCCTGGCTTTGTCTGATCCTACACACATTTTGTTGTTCCAAAGCAGAGAAATGAAGCCCTCATTGAGCACTTGGCACATCTAACAGACCAGATGAAATATTGGAAAACTTTCTAGTGTCCAGATTGAAAGCTACGCGTGCGTTCGTTCATGCATCCCCACTGGGGGCACTTTGGCACAAAAAAGCTATTCTTCTAACAACCTAATTTGGGTCATTTCACTGGACCAGTCATCTAAACAAGCTAACAGGCCCGCTGAGGTCTGGAGAGAACAGCTTTACTACCGCACATGCTATGAGAGCGTCCTCCAAACGAATATCAGAGGGCTTTCTCGCCTTTATCCTCATCACAGTCTGTATCACTGCTGTTGCGTTTGATTTGAAGCTGCACTGATCTACCATTTTTGATATATACATTTATTACTACTTCATATCACATTGGTGGACAGTTTGTTGCATATTTTAATATAAATGGCTGTGTTTCTGAGGAGTTTAGAGCACAGTTTCACCCGATGATGAACTAAATGTGTGTCTTTTAGCTGCAAAGTGAAGTAAATGAATTCTCACAACAAGGCTTGATGTATGCAAAGCTAGATAATGTTATTTCTGGTTGTCAGTTCTCAAAACAGAGGTATCAAGAGGTTTTTCGAACAATTCTTTCATGTTACTATGTGTTGGCTTTGTCTGCTGTTATGAAAAACTGTCAAAAGCTTTTTTTGCATAAATAACTTTAACATTTGCTCAGTTTCTAATGTGATACTTTTCCAATAATAAAGCAGATAAAACTTATTCAGGATTTTACGTAAAACTTACAAATAGCATTAGACAGTGAAACCTGTAGTGTGCTAGATAGTGTTTGGAGCATCCATCAGCCACAAGCTCATTAGGCTGAAGTCAGCTAAACCTACAGCGAGCAATATATTCTGTACTGTACACAGTATGCTGATTATGATTATTTTGGGGGCATATTTGCTTTTACAGAAGTTGAGAAGCAGTGGAAAGTGGGTAGACAGACAGAGATTTAAAGTAAGGATGTGATAGATGCAGGCCAGAGGACAAGATGATGGATGAATGCAGTTAATCTGCAAAACTTCGCTCGACTTAAAGCATGTTATCTTTGTGCATGTCTTTACGAATGTAAGAATAAACCCGACAGTACTCAAGAGACGAGATGTAAAGGCAGGATAAGAGGATGGTGAGGCCGTTGTAATTGACTGTGAATGGAAAGACTGCCATAATGAGAGCAATATAATCACCTGCTGACATAAGCAAAGAGTGAGAGGGTGAAAATGTAAGTCAGCGCGTGTATTAAGAACTCCAATCTTGTGGGATATGAAGCATATGAAAAGGTAGGCACTGTACACCGCTGGAGGACTATTGAAGCAGCATGATTCCCCGGATCACATGAGTTCTAACCCTCTGTGCTTCAGCTGTAATTTCTCAACATTGTCAATGTGCAGTAACAACACTACAAGATGAAAAAAAAGACTGACACATCCAGTTTGGAAAGGAAGGTGCAAAAACCCAAAGAAAGACTGGAATTTTTGTAATGAACTGCAACATCAACCGTAAACTCCCAATAGCTCCCGAAGCTGTGGTCGTCAGCAGGATAAGTTAATGTAGCCAGGAGTTATTTCTATATTTAATAAAAGGTCAGTGTTTGAAGAGCATGAAGTATAATGGCATTACAATGAAGCTACCAGCCATATAGCTAATGATGCTAATAGCTATTAAAGTACTTATTATCTTACAGCTTTGGTGGATATGTACACAGAGGGTCAGGAAGATATTTCATGACATTTCCTTTGAATGCAAGTCAATAGGAGCCATATTAAGCGCCATCTGACAGTTAGTATATTTCTGTTTCTGTCAAGGCGTTCATCAAAGGCATTTAGAAGTGCATAAAAGACTTATACAGATATTTCCTTAACATTTCCATGCATTTATCTGTTAATGCCAAAATGAAGTGATCAGCTCAATAAATGAACAAAAGTAACACATTTTCAGAAAGATTATCAAAGAATTCCTGGGGCTAAACACTTAGCTGAATCAGATTTTTAAAAGCAATAAATATTCAGTTTCTTCCCATTTGAATTGAGCCTCGGCACAGATAAGTGATTATTGACTGGTGGAGGCTGTATTCTGCATAAAACTAATGTGATGTCAATTAGCCATTAATACAAATGTCTTGCCCTTTTCTGTAAATGTCTGATTTGACTCAGCAGTTAATATGCAGCCACTATGTGCTTGCACACGGGGAGGGTGTCGAGGGCGGCTGCTTGTTATGCATGAAATTAACAGCAAGCTAATGGCCGAGCTGGAGGGATAGCACTCAAGAAGTATGAAACTGCCTATTTTCCAAGTCAATCTGCAGCAATTAAAGATTTCTCTCCGAATACCCTTCTAACTATTACACGACAGCCCATGAATTCGCCTAATCTCATATCAGCTAATGCTATGTTTAAATGTGCACTGTGCTTTGAGTGTAATAGCTTGTCATTTGTTGCGCCAAAGTTGTAAAAATGCCATTGCAGTGCTAGATAAGACTGTATGGAGGACAGGTGGCAGCTGGGCCCATAAAGAGCAACACAATGGCTTGGAACAATGATGAAGCAGAGCCATTGACCAATGGGGAGTGCCGTGAAATGGCTACCATGTCATTGTAGGAAGCCACCGGTCCATTCAGTCTTTATGACACCTGGAAGGGCAATAAGGCCTCGCACACAAACACAAGCTGAACTCAAGACAACAACTACAAGATCGTAGCCGTAGTGACTGGTCAAGCCATTCAAAGTCTCAAATTCCAAACCGATGACTTTTGAAAATCAGTTTCCATGGCAGTATTTACCAACATAAGGTCATGTTTGGACTGGTTGCTATCTGCACATGGTAATTGCAACTAAAGGTCAAGATTTGGAATGAATGAATGAATTAGCACATGCATTATCTCTTCCAGGCAAGCTGCGCAAAAGTTAACTCAGCATCTTAAAGGTTTCCAGTTTCCTCATTATTCTGTTATCGCTTTAAAAGACCATCTGCTAGACACCCGTACCAAGTTTTATTCACGTTCCAGAGATTAAAAATTCATTTAGGTGGATTAACCTTCATTGTATGGTTAATTAATAGGAAGCACATTTCATTTGCCACAACAGCCAACTTCATCATCGAGACAACACAACACAGAACAAACAGTGTTTTCTTGACAGTTGCGAAAGTCAAATAAGTTTACAGGAATACATTTTCATTCTAACCCATATGAAAAGTTTGTTCACATCAGTTTGTTCGGGAATGTTTTCTTTGTATGCTTCTAATCAGGACATTGTCAGTTTAACAGTTGATGAGGGAGCCCAGGACCTAAAACAGTCAGTCTGTCAATAACTTGACATCAAGTCAATTATATAACAGAACTGTGTTTTCCTGACAGAGTTGCAGAAGTTAAATGAGTGTACAGGCCCAACTTTGGGAACAGAGTGCTTGTCGAGCTGAAATGCAATAAAGTGGTAGAACTGGCAGAAACACAGGCGGTGTAAGCTGAAGTTACGTCCCACAAGGCTGAGCTCATGTCAACTAGTGAACTGTTTACATCCACAGAACTTGAGAAGCTTAGATCCTATTCCTCGCCTTATCACAGACCGAGCACAACAAACCACATTTTGACAATAATCAGCAGCTTGAGCAGCCTGGGCAGCGACATGGAACAGCGTACTGTCCACTGAAGTCTAGTTTTCTGGAGGATGAATTCAACGAGACATACAATAACGGACTGCGATGTTTATTTTGTGATGTGTCGTAATGCGTGCGTTAATGGAGGAGAGGACCATGTAAGGGCAAAGCTCCTCGTTCATCGCCGTTACTCATGGTGCCTTTCTGTACAGGCTGAGGTATGATGAAGGCCTATCTGCGGGGGAAATGCTGTTTTACATCAATGCATCAGTAACTCCAAATTGCAAGTGAATTGGTCATATCCCCTTTGGTAGTCTCCTAAGAGGGTGAATAACTCCAAATCACATGAGTCATTCCAGCTGGAGGACAAACTCCCTGTCATAAGCCACATATCATATTTTTGTAAGCATCCAGTGTGGTTTGGACGTCGGACATATTATAGTTTTGCCGTGTTTATTTATGAGAGGAAAAACTAATTGTGACCTTGCAAAGTTAGTATGAAAATAAAGATAAAACTTGCAAGACGATTCTGCATCTACTTTAAGAATCTGAGTGCAACTGTGTATGGCTACAAACCCACATGGGAGTGTTAAGCCTCAATACATACAGTATCTGGTGCATTTATGGCGTGTGTGGGTGGGAAGTTGTGTTGATGTGACTTGCTCAGGTGCTCTTGCAAGATGGTACAGTTACGTAGTGGTCTAACTAGTGAGTTGGATGCATTTTACGGCGAACGGTTGCATTGTGTTTTAACAAGGGTTAAATGTTGTCAAAGTGGTCAGCAAGCAGCAAAAAGGTTGTGCACTGGCGGGTAAAGGGTCTGCATGTGCAACTGTGAAGAATTAAGCCTGTACAAGCCTGACAGAATGCTTGTAGAGCAGGCTTAATTCTTCCTCTCCTTAGCGCTAATCCGATAGCATTATATAGGCACATGTTGACCATATAGTTCCAATGCACACATATTTAAATAAACCCTCATATTCCTATCATCTGTCTGTGGAAGTTCTTCTCTCTGTGGTCTTTGATTGGTGATTGTTTCCCAGTGTTGTCGGAAATCAGCGCGGCACATTAATGCAAATATATGCTTGAAATGGAAATAGACAGCTTCAGTTAGCGGTTTGACATGGCATCATGGAGTACGAGGGAGGAGAGATAAGAGCGGAGGGGTGGTTGATGGATGGAGGTGGGAGGAATGTTGGAATGTAATGCCATTTAATACAACTCCCGCCATAAATCGAAACTGTTGCTTTCAAAAGTCGTGGGGTTGATTTTTCAGCGCCTGCATGACTCAACACTCGAAACTAAAGAGAGTGCTTATTTCAGAGCTTTTACATGAGATAAAATTACAGTACACACGGGCGGATTTTCTCCACTCTCTACTTATACGGCTCTGTCTAGAGATTGCATCGCTACGGTAATTCTTGCAAAGAAATGATAGACCTTACTCACTTTGAGATCTTCATTCGACGCTCACCTCCAGCGTAGATTTATGCGAATGTACCTAAACAGACTGCAGCCAGATGAAATTTAAATTGGTAATGGCAAGTCCACATTGTGCCACTGACACATAACTTGTCTTATTCTCTGACCGCTTTGAGACAGAGGTGGGTGGTTTGCTTGTCTTCTTAAATTGCATGTGACTATGTGCGGAGCTGCATGAGGCACTGGTCAAACTATATGTTAACAATGGAAGGTGTTCTCATTCCTGTCAGCGCTGGGTGTAATTGCATTCTTTTTAGTGATCTGAATTTGACACCCCATTTTCAACAATGACAGTGTAGTAATTGCCTTGAGAAGTCATGGCTGAGCTTTTGAATGATATCAAAATGCCAGCACCCTCCCCACCTCACTCTACTCAGCATCCTGTCTATCTACAATGAAGTGCTATTACCAATGCCTTTCGGTCACTCAACCGTGAGGCCTATTTGGAATTGCTCCACCACTGTCAGACCTACCACTGCCTTTTTTTTTCTTCTTTTTTTTTTTCAGCTTGGCCTTGGTTCAACAAGGCCTGATGCAACCTATATCTGCGTTTAAAATGTTATTAATGCATGTGTTTTTGTGAATATCTAATATAATTGAATAATAATAATATATTTTTTGGTTTTTTTTGCTCTATTGCATTTGATGTGTGTCAGTGTTCCTTATGAAAATGTGATTACTCAATAGAGTTATTAATACATTTGGGATTGCCCCTCTTTCCTGACACTGTTCCACTCTCGACCCGTAAAAATGGATTAACAAAACATGCCATTACTCACAATTCATTTTTGGGGAGTTTTCAATAATACAAGTTGCGTTATAATGATGACAAAGATAGAAATCTGTACCATAAGTTAAACCCCACTGGTTGTTTTATCATTAGAATTATATTATTGAATATATTGATAAACAAAGAATACTAATGTTGTGTCAGACATATCCTAAACTTCTAGCTCTGAGTTCGAGTCCAGAAAGGTTGCAATCCTGCAGGTGACGCCTCATTTTTTACTTTGCTGTTCTTTTCATTTTTTCCTTAAACTTTTCCAGTATTTTTTTTTTTTTTTTGGTTACCATTGATGGTAGCAGCCAATGAGATAGTCCTTTATTAGAATGATGATGGAGATGAGCAGACCCGTGTGTATTTTAACTGGTATGGGCTGAAAATTCACTATAAAGAGCCTGGTTAGTATTGCCTGTATTAATTCTTCAGGTCTTGTTTTTTCTCAGAAAATTCCAAAAACAATATCCTACAGGTGATAATACAAGGAATACAAGGAAATAAATCAGGTGCAGTCCATTTAAAGGAACAGCTAATGTCAAACTGAGCTGGTTAGTAATTTCAGCGGTGGCTGAATACAAAACACTTTTGTGGTATATAGAGCTGAACTGTGGACTCTTATTGGCTTCCGTAATAAAGAAGACCCTGAAGAGATCGACAAAAGCCATGGCCTTTGCTAAATGTGCCATGCCAAAATCAAATACTCTGAGAGGACAATGAATAAGAGAGCACACTCCAAGGACTGCACCGACTTCCTTTTCTACTCCACTAGTGAATTATCCCCCATTCTGCGCCTTGAGTACAATTCATCATGCAATAATTAATATTGAACTTAACTTGACAAGTCTCCCTTTTTTCAACAAAGTCAAAGTTGCATTTTTACTGAAGGGCTGGCAGTGGCAAATGTAATTAGATGGGGGAGAATTCCTCCAGGTGTTTAATGGCTGCTCACAAGGTCAGCGCAGCCATGTTTAGGATGCCATTGAGGCGTGAAGAGGAGGAGCCATTGCTGGTTGACTGGTGGTGTGAGCGCTGTCATCCGTGCCTCAGGTGACTCCGGCAGTTCCACCGGCACACCGTGTTCTATTGTTGTAAAGTTTGACAGCAAATCACAGGAGAGTGTTGGCTGTCCGAACGCATTATGAGTTCACTGTGTGGGTTATAGAGGCAGGCCACTTTCCCTAACGGTCTCAGTGTGATATATGGGCAATTCTGCGAGATTACAGATGCATCCTGGCATATAGAAGCAACCGGACTGATTAACCTTGGGGACCTGTGGCTATGTTCAGCGTGAGAGCGTGAAGATCATCAATGTCAAAGCATCAGTGAAATAGACATACTGGGAAGGGCCGACAGGGAGAGATACACGTTGGGCGGGGAATCCTTAAGCAGTTTGTTTGGTGTTGCTTCGTGGCAGATACACAGGAGTCGGGCTTCCCATCTGTCCTGCTCTCACCTTGGCCGCTGTCTGCCAGCTTGGTCCGCTTGTCACGTTTGAGTAGTTGCTATGGGACTAGTCCACTGAGGCCCTGTCATAGACCATAGAGAGCAAGGACCTATCATCCATCACATAGATGAGCAACACACACCACAGGAACCTCCCTCCAAATGGCCAGAGATGTAAATCCATCTGACATGGATTTTCATGCAGGGGATAGCAGGATGACTAATTTCACATGGCCATATTCACCCATGGAAGATTGCCATGTTTAGTCAAGATGATTTAAAATATCACCACGTTAAAGAATGTTAAGGTTATGAATAAAATGTGGCACAGAATTTGTAAAAAAACAAAGAAAAGGTGCTTCTTTTTGAAGTAATATGAGTTCATTTTTGATGGTTTATTTATACAAAACTAACACTGAGTTTTCATATAATTTTCTCGAGGTCATGTGGGACATAATGAAATGTACATTATGTGACTCTTTCCTGTTAAAGAGGCCATTTACTCGACGATGCGTTTTGCAGAAATTGCAATGATTCTTTTAAGAACTGGCCTCTTCTTTACACAAGGACGTTGTTCTTAATCCAGCAAAACACAAACTTTTCAATCCGGAGGAAGAGGTGTTTCATTTTGTTGTGGCTTGTGTAGCATGTGCAACCAATGAGGAGGCAGCAGAAGTTGCAGAGAACACAACACCCTTTATTGGTCTGGCAGATAAACTCCATTGTTTTGGGCATTTTGGGTGGCACCATGAGAACGCGGATTGTGTCGTAATGTTTTTGTGTCAACACAAATTGGCAATGACATGACTGTTGCATTTCCCTGACCAGCACTCTCATGTAATGTGTGTAAGGGTAAAAGTAATACTGGTGGCAACACTATAAAAACTTTCTGGAGCTCATTCTTTTAAAAGTTTTGCTTTAAACTTGTGTCCTATTAAAAATACATTCCCATGGATCCCTGGATTCTGCTTGTCCTTGTGTATAGTCTCTCCTTTCTTCCCACCCTCCAAAGACACACATGTATACTGTAGGTGAATATCTGTATTGCCTATAGTGAATAAATATAAGTGAATAGTTATCATCAGTGTTTGTCTGTGCAAATGCTAAACTTATTAAAGTGGTGTAAAATAGTACATTTGGCACAGACACTCGTTTATGATCCTCTTCAACTGTTCACCTCAAAGAGACATTTTACTTGCAGCAAAAATAAAACTATATCCAAGGCTAAACCTGCTATCTCTCAGAGCATGAGGTTGAAAAACACCTGAATTTAGAGGCTGGCACATTGGGTTCACTGAAAAGTTACTTAGAACTTACTGACACTTAAAGAGAAGAGAGAATAAAAATAGAAAAGGACAAAAGAACATGTAGAAATGACCCGGTGTGAGATACAGAGAGTGAGGGGCTCAGGTGGATGGCCAGAGCCACACACACCATGGACAGAAACTGGGCACCTCATCCAGACAGCCTGAGGGCTAGAGAGACCACCAAGCAACATTTGGACACTACAAGGCAAACAGCACATGGCAGAACCCTTCTGGACATCAGTGGCCAATGCAGAACCTCTTTGGAGAACAGCCGTAAAGGGCAAACCCCTTCTGGAAGCTGGCGGACAAGTAGACTTTCCCCTGTTTGGCCTGGACGACACAGATGTGGACCCTCTGGCGGGCGGCCAATGGCTGGACAAACTGAGGGGTTGGGACCCTTATGGAGGACAGCCAAGGGACCATGGGCTATAGACTGGGAGAGGGGTTATTGTGTCTGTGAAATCTAGCCTCACACACAAAACCAGAAGAGCAACACTTGAAACTTGTTGGTGAAGTGCCAAGGTTGAGGTTGAACACTTAAGGAGGTAAATTCTATATTAATGCTCTCATTACTTCTGCCGTCATTACTCCGGTCCATCCTTTGGCCTGAGGAAAACAGGCAAAGCACAGAGCAGCACAAAAATTCAGGTCAAGTAGGTAGAGAGTGAAAAATAATGGACATAACAAGAAACAAAATGTAGTATGTATATGTAATAGCTTAAGTAAGACTATGTAACTCTACAAATGATGAAATGTAAAGCCTCCAAGTTGTTTTGATCGTTCTCTGAACAGAACTTTTCAGGCATTGACATTGTACATGATTCACCAGATGTCATTGTGTAAGTGAGTGACAGGTGCAGACATAGTGCTTTACTGACTACAACAAAAGAGAATGAAAAAAGAGGGATGAACACTGAAAACAGGCTGTTGGGTTATACCAGTTTTGTTTATGTACTCATAGAATCTTTAACTGTGAATGATCCTAAATATTTGAAAATATGATGGAGAGTCAACTTAGTTTTTCATTTGTCTGTCCACTGACCTTGCAATAACAAGAGAGCAGAGGCCATGAACTAAGGTAATGGCATTCTACCAAAGGACTAATTGACCTCATGCTGAATCACCTGAGAACATAGTGAGATAATTGCCATTTGGGATACACCAAGAGCTTGTGGTGATAATAAAGTCCAGGGAGCAGGAGGTCTGCCTCTGTCTAGTAATTGAGTGAAATGCCATGTGACTTGGCCACGCATCAGGTAAAGCACCTAAAGGTTTATTCACTGACACAATTATGGAAAAATGTGAGCTTGCTTGGTTTAACAGCAGGTCAATTATAATGGAGTCGTGCTTAGGCTGTCACCACAAAGTGTATAATCAAGGGCTACTGCTGGGCTAACCACTAATCCATAGCTGTGCACTTAAGCGTGCCAGGCTTGTAGCCATGCAGTGCTATTTAATGTGCACAAGTCTAAACCATGGCCCACTGGTCTGGTCTTAAAACTGATTTTGTTTGTGTTCTTGTGTGTTTGTGTGTTCTGGACAAGATCTCTTGTCCAGAAAGTCATAGTCAGTCAGGTGGTGCAGAAATGACAATAAAATAAATACAACAGATTGTCTTGAAAAGCAACATTAACAGTATCTTTGCTTATCAGTTCACATATTACAGGTCAAGCCTCTGTTCATGAAGACATCTGGATGCAAACTTGAATAAAACAATGGAAAATGTGCTGAATTCATTTTCATAAAATTAATAATGATAATGCCATAGTTTTTATATCCCACTTATTTTGGAATGAGTGTCTAAAATGAAAGGACAATATCTGAACTCTCAAAGAAGAGTGAACCTAAACAGTGGTGATCACTTCCTTGTGCTCTCAGATTCATTGCTTCACCCAAGTTTGAGCATGATCCACTCTGAGTGATCTCTGATCTTTTTCCATGTTCAATCTCGGCCCTGCTGACTGGATTACCACTGTGAGCCTACAGCCAAATCAGTGCAGCACATCTGCCCACACAGGTCCACGGCAAGGTCTACAACCCACTAGCACTCTGCCAAATAACAAACTGTGATGCACAACTTCCTGCCTTCTTACAGCCTAGGACATCACTTAAATCAGCTGCAGCTGAAAAACCCACATGTTTTATTTGCTATTCTATTTCGGGAGAAGTTTAGCCTGTCAACCCCGGCTCAACGTCTTACTGATGTGCACCATGCCTCCCCTTAAATTTGCTTCACATAAAAACAGCCTAAATGGGTCAGAACCCTGCTGGAGACAAGCCCTGAACATGGAGCGGAAAAGACAAATCAGTTGCTTCACCATCAGTCTGAAAGTCCAACAGATTATGAAAACAAACGAGAATACTAAGTAAACTCCTGGAAACTTTTAATGTGTCAGAGTCCAATACAATTGAGACACAGCTACATGTTTCGAAACTTAAGTTGTGAAACACAAACCAGTATTCTAAAGCTGTTTTCCACCACACTGTGTGTTATCAGTGTGTGTGTGTGTGAGCGCTGATGCAGCTGTGGAGTTCAACTGAGTGTGCACCGGAAACTGCCTGTGTTCTTCAAAAAAATACTAACCATTTCCAGGCAGTGTTACCCAACATCACTAACACTACCCAGAGGTCCCAGCCTGTCAGTCCTTTATTACTCACTGTTTAGTTTTTGGGTGTTGTCCAAACCTTGTCCAAAGAAACTACTTTAAGGCCTGTTTTACTGCTGTAAGATCTCTGAGAATTACATGGGAGTGAATCTGTTCATTCCCCTGGCGGCTTTGACTCAGACACATCTTGACCTAGTTTCTATCATGTCAACAGTATTGATCCAGCTGCGCATCCCATTGAGGACCGTTTGAGTTGTATAACATTCCTATACACAGCAGTTACTATGTGTTTGTGCATTTATTGGTACATGTTTGTCGTGTCTACTGCCTTGTATATTGTAAACGTTTATGAACTGTTTACATTTACTACTTGCTGCTACATGTTTCCCCTCAAGTTTCTCCCACCTGCCTTTTTCTGCCAATGTCCTTAACCCATGGATCATTGCCTCTCTACAGAACCCTATCAGTTTGAGCTGAACTATATCTTGACCAATATGGGGTCTCAGTATCTCCAAAACCTATAATGGGAAAAGTGAGATTGAATTTGAAACTCGCTATGACCGGAAGGATTAGTGTGCAGCCTGAGTCCTCTCTGCGTCCTCAAAGATGTCAGTAGGATTTGAGCTGGAGGGGGGTTTGGAGGTGCTGGTTTGTCTGTGATGACCTACATTTCTCCTAAACCGGTTGCAGAACAGGGACTTAGGACATGTGTAATGTCTAATAATGTTGCAGCCTCTAGGAATGGAACTGGTGTGTAAGGGGGATTCATTTACTTCGGATACAGGAGTTTTTGGTTAAAGTCACATCCAACAAAGTCAAACTTTTTTACTGCTTCAAAATACTTGAACAAACACACAAGTCTGTTTTTATACCATCTGCTCAATAGTCTTTTTCAATAGTCTTGTTCGATATGATCACAGCAGGGCCCACTGGTGCCTTGTGTTGTTGCACCAGTCTCGAACCCCTCCAATTCCACTCCAAGTTATTTCCATTTACATAGTTTCGTCAGGCATTTACATCGTTTCATCGGTAGCTCCAATACTACAAAAATAAGTTTTGTATAGAAAAGAAAAACAGAAAAAAGGTCTGGCCAAATATACAGGAGCTCCACCTTATTAAATAAAAACACACAACTTTATATGGTCTGGCTCACCTGGTAGAGCGCATACTAAAAAAAAATCACACGCACACAAAAAGAAAGGTGTGCTTGTTGAAAATCTGGCACGTACTTGATCATAGGTCCCTTCAGTGCTAGCTGAGGTCAAAATACCACTGACCAAATGGGAGTATGTTATGCCTTAGGGATAAGAAAGAGTTGGACACACACCCATGTCCTGATGAAACACCCCCTCATATTCACATACGAGAACACACACTGTGCCCAAGCAATTGCGGCCTTGAGCTCTGTGAGCCCTGTAATATTTTGATAAGTAGAGAATGCTGCTATCACATGCCCCTCTTCACTAGAGAAAAAGAAACTGCTAAAATATGGGAGAAGAAAACATTTCACACCATTCTCATAAATAATAGAGTACTTCAGTACACACACAAGCATACCTCTTTTTATTCAATAATCAAGTACTTAGTGTTGCCTAGCAACCACACCATCAGTACCTGTATTGTTTTAAACAGTGGGTGATTGGCTACCAGGCTTAAGTCCCACAGCACACAGAGTTAAGATTCATGTTGAAGCCATGCTCTACAGAGTAAACTCCAGATACACTTTAAGTTCTAAAGGCAATGTTATGAATGAAATATTATGGCATGAAATTTATTTGTATAGCCCAAACAAACAGAGTTGCCCCAAAGGCAGCACAGACAATATAAACAATACCCCCTTTTTTCCCCTCCAATAAATGTGAGGAAAGCTCTCCAGTCCAAACTAGTGGGTAAGGACTACAGGACTATGACTGTTCATATTGAGATGTGTGGATTTAATAGGAAATATGATCATTACTACAGTGTAATTAAGTTTCACTAATAAGCACAATACTTTACTGTGATTTATTAAGGACACATAATCCAATGTGTGATATTGCACTCCTTTTCATCAGATTACACATTATTATGAGACAAAATTATTAAAAAGCCATTTTACAGAGGGTTGTTTGTACTAGAGCCAATGTGAAAAGCACTGCAACCTTCTCCGATTGGTTGTTGGCGTGTGAACAGCAGCACGAGGCAGACCTTTGGCAGTCTCTCAAATGCATCCTGTGCCCTTGAAAATCAAGAATGGCCTGTTCACACTGCAACTTATCTCCCAAAGTGAAGCTGACGTCTAATCAACACCTGCAGCCCCTTACTTTGCCGCGTGTCCAAGTGAGACTTCAACAGTTGTGCCAAGCCACACACTTCCTGCTGCGTGCCAGACAGAGACAGTGGTGGCAGGAAGGGGGAAAGGGGAGACAGATTCCTTATCAAAGCCCCACGAGACGCTATTGCTCAACATATGCATTGGATAGTGCCTGTGATGTGTTGCTCAGGCCTGTTTGAGTAGAGAGGTGACCCGTCTGCCATGGCGTCTGCATCCTGTAATGATAGATTACACAGTTTAGGAGGCAAGATAGAGACCCTTACTTTTGCATGAAAGGGAAAGTTCGGTTTTTGATGTTTTGTTATATGGAATGCTAATAGACTAGATAGATATAATATCCACAGTGGTAGCCATACAAAATGGACTGTCATGGCACTCTGATAAGCTCACAATAGGTTACTAAACTGTGAATCATATGTAGATAGGGATGACACAAACTTAGTGCAATATATTTTCATATTTTATTTAATTTCAATTCTTCTAAGAAGCTCTGATAGTGCATCTTATGGTGTACTGCGGGTGAGTGAGAAAACACATGAATATACATTAACTTTATTTATTTACCTTTAATATATTTCAGTTCACTGAGGTAGGCATAAAGATTAAAACCATTGGGAAATATTTAATAAGGATACAATTGGAGTAATAGTAACTTATGGGTGAAATTCCGCAAAAATGAAATTCAGCCAGAAACTGAAAGGAGTATTAAGCAAAAGTTAACCGAGCTGACACAGGGTGACAGTGTGTTCCATAGTTTTGGAGAATAATTGACAAAAACAGATTCACCAATTTCCTTCTGGCTGTTTCCTGTAACCTTCAACAGACCAGAAGAAGATGAGCACATAGTTCTTGAGCAAATGAACTGTTGAGACTATTCATATGATGACACTGATTGAGTACTATTTACTTTACATCACATTGCTTTCTATCTCTTACAGTGCTTGTTTGACTGGTGCCCATGTGTTGAGGGCACAAAGATCTCCTCTGTCATCTCACTGTGCCCTGTTTATCCCTGACTGGAGAAGGTGTCGGTCATCATATTGTCGCGGCCTATGTTCCTAATGAGCTGCGGCGCCTCGGTGGACACTCTACAGCGAAGATGAATTCAGTCAAACAGGCTCAGCTTTAAGACGGTGAAAGAGGCTTATCAGGCTGCCGCTGTTTGCTTGTAATAATCAATTACAGGTGACTATGAGTGACCTTGAAACGTATTGAATCGGCAGAAATACAATGAGAGGATTTGAGTTGCACACATTTGTGTAATACGGCCAAGGATTCTCGGCACACTGTGCTAGGAATCAGCGAGAATAAAGCTGCGGGGATGTATTTTTTCACTGCAGCCCAAACCTAATATCTTTCTGAAATGCATCGTCTCCCCTGGCCTTATCTCCCGCTCTGCTCTCCCCGCTGTAATTGTCGATGAGAAGCTTTTGGTGTTGCTGTTCCACCAGCAATAGCAATGCAGAACGTGTATCCATCAATCTGTTCAGTTCTCCCTGAGCAGTTCCTTCACAGAAATCCGTTTAGGGCTTTTCTTATTGAGTGGAGTGTAGTGGAGTCCTTCAGGGGCTTCAGCTCTCTAACCTAGTTCCCCTCTGTGTCTTTTCAATGAACCCATTCCCATTTGTGAATACATGCCGTGGCTACACAGAAACAGCAGAAAGGCCAATGGTATTGCAAAAGACTGAGGTTAATTAAGCGTGAATATCTTTTCATAATCTTGTGCATGCATGGCGCTATCCTTCCATATTCCATTCATGTAGATATATAGGCATGTCTTATAGTGTGTAAGTAATGAAGAAGCTTTAACCATATGTTTCGGAGTAATTGCGGCGGAAATCAACCATTTTCCCACCGACTTTTGAAAGAGCTGTTTACCGCTGTTAGACTACAATGAAAGTGTAATTGGGAATCGTGTTTGCTGCCACTGTTGTAGTCATATTACATTTTACACAACAAACGCCTTTTGAAACCGAAGAAGGCCTAGCCGCTTCTCGAGCCCTGTTCGAGGTGCTTTGCCATAATTAGTGTGTCAGTGACTATCATAGCTTTGAACATGGAGCATGTGGAGAGCCACGTTTAATATGCGACGCACTAGACGCCACACAATGCCGCTGTAATGATGTTACATTAGCATCCAAATGTAAAATCTATACTTATACCTTCCAAGTGTATGTGCTGTATGAAATGTACAGTCAAGTAATTTACTAGCACTTGAACAACCTACTTACGGCCTGTATGTAACCGCAATAATGCACTCCAATCTCACCATGTGACGTTATACCTGGATATCAAGTATTTATTTCCATTGTTTTCCTGGTAACTATATGGAAGCCCTTGAACATTGCTCATGTACGATACAGTATGTGTTATGTAACTTCTAATTAACGAACCAGCTTTTATACATATTGCCATAAATTCAATGAGTATGTGCTTGTTTTATATGTACCTGTATGTTGTAGAGATGGTGCATGAATGATGACTTGTAAGAAACTAGAACTGAATAGAGCTCATTAGAGTGGATCCACTTCTGAGGAAGGGTCATTTTAAGTCTTGTTGCAGCTTTTTCGAGACTTTGATCCAATTAAGGCTGATATCAGAGACTGAGTGATGTTCATGCTGTATCTGAAAATATAGTCTCCTGTTTCAATTTGACCAAATGAAAAAATAGCTCCCACAATTTGCATTTGTCCCAGAGAGTCAAAAGATGAAAGGAAACTGGCCAAAACCAAGCCTTGTGTCTTCAAACAGTGTGATCCCATTTGAATCTAAGCGTATCATTTTGTAAAGATAATGGCTGCGTTTGTAATGCTACAAAGATACTAGAGATCTTAAATCACATTTATAAATCACAGTTAAGGTCTGTCACTCAATCATGAAAATAGGAAATAATACCCTCAGAATATCATACAAAATAAAATCAAAGTGGTTCTATTTTAAGTTTCACATGGTGATATTTAATCCACGTTTTCCCAACGATCTTATTGGGTTATGTTATGTTTCTGTGTTGTTAGTTAGTGTTTTGGCCCAGATGATTAAACATACTATACACTCATTCAGTTGCATAGACAAAGTACTAGGCAGCAAGTGAACATTATAAAGGGCTCAATATTTAAATGGTGCCTGGAAAGGAAAATAGTAAACAGACAATAGGTGGGATGTGGAGTTTTTAGACATTAGCAAAAGTGATAATTAAATGTGATTATACACTATTAAAACATGGTTCTGACTTATGTGTCCCCATTTTTTTTAAACCAAAACTTTAAAATAAACAGTACTATAATAACTTAAGTAAAAGTGGTGGTCGTTGGTATTGACCACATTATCCAGCGCCCATTATAATATATTAATAAGGAAGCCAGGCTGATCATACTGCAACAAACGGTTATCTGGACGCTGTGATCAATAATTGAGAGAAGAAATCTAAAATGCGATTTATCAGCAATATCACTGGAATTTCTGTGTAAGTGAACTGTTTAAGTCAAATGGAGGGATATTTCATGTTAAATTATGTAGATGTGAATACTCTCAAAAGCTAGATTTCAACTCTTCACTTGAAATGATTTGATCTTGAAGAACTAGTTGAACTATTCACCTGCAGACTTTGGGCTCTCAAAGGGTTTATCGGATAAATTGACGAATCAAACGCTAATACATGCAAAGTTAAAATTTTTGAATCCACACCACATACTCCTCCCTTTTCAGAACATGTGAACAGCAATGATCTCCTCCCCGTATTGTGCTCAGTTTGTCTTCTCTGGGAAGCTGTAGAAACAGGAACAGGAAGTAATGGCAAAATGTGAAATAAATGAGATTATACACTATTAAAAGCTGGTTCTAATAAGTGACGGTCATTGTTTGTTGACGCTACATTATCCAGTCCTAAGCTAATGCACATTCCTTTTACTTACGTTAAATGTTGTGTGTAAGTCCTGCATGAGCCATGTCTGAGTTTGTGTTCCCCCCATGTTCCCGTGAGCAGCGGTCCTTATAGCGCTCGCTGCTTCCCGGCCGTCTCTCCATTAGGCGCCTAACAGAGCGTTGGGCCGCGGCCGCTCTCTCCCTCAATGCCTCCGTCTCCCTGTCGCCCTTCAGGTCTCATCGCGTTCGCAATGGAGGATCCATCCGGCATGATCCCAGGACACACACTGTCCTCCATTACCCACGCTCACACCCCAGTGCGCTCGCATCGCCGCTCCCAGGACCCCGGCATGTGCAGGGAGCCCACGTTTGCATGTATGAGTGTGTGAGTGACTCTACCGGCGCGTCTAGTTTCAGCACCCAAACAACATCAGTACGAGACAAAGAACTGGGAGCGAGAAAGCTAAGTAAAAGATCAATAGGCCATTTCAAAGGGTTTTGTTTTTAGCCTGGGTGAAGTCCATCTGTAGATCCCCTGCACATTAACTGAATGAAAGACCTTCAGCGGTGACAACTCATACCCCAGAGCCATCGCATAAACATTGAACATCTGCCATAATCGCTCCCAAGTCAACTATTAACATTGTACAATAGTTTTTAATGAGCACGTTTTCCAAGAAAAGCTACAGCTCAAAGGCAAAACTGGCGAACTGTTTGCAGGAACTTAAGGAAGACTACAGAAGGTGCTTGTTGTTGTTTGCCTGAAGGTTTTATAAAAGGCAGTCCAAAACTTTTTAATTGTTTTTTTATTGTTTAATTTACTTACTTCAAGCCTGTCTCACTGCATTACGATTACATTTCTAACCTGGGTTGACTTTGTTATGGTTCTGCTAGAAAAATATGCATTACCTTTGTTTGATTGATCATCTTGAATTTATTTTTCATACCACACAGAAACAAGAGATTTACTAATACTTTACTGATTCTGAAATCTTAATTCAGGAATATGTTATACCAAGTGGAAGGTGCTTGGTATGAATTCCTTAACAATTAAATAACAGCCTGTAACCTTACACTATGACCTCTGCTACTGATTTTGTTTTTACATTTTAAGAATTATACATCTTTTCACTTATGTGTAAAATAAATAAATAAATCAACAAACAAACAAACTCCAGTATTGTCTGGTTAATTCTAACTGGTCACACTAATATGATTATATCAGAAATAAACAGTTAATTCCAAATTACGTGACATGAGCCTGGGTCTTAATAAAATGTACAAAAATTTAAAATGTTCTCAAAATCTTATGTGAACTTACAGTAAATTAGCATAAATGTAGCCTCTAACTTAATAATGACTCTATAAAGAACATAATAAAAACAGACCCAGAACCCTTCCCTTCAAACCCATTTTCAACAAAATCAATCCCACTTGACCGATTATAATCGTTGCAGGAGGCTTTGTGTAAATTTTTCCTAAATTGTGTCAGTCCAGAGGCAGTTTTATTGAGCGTATGTTGGTACAGCGCCTATTATAATATATTAATAAGGAAGCTAGGCTGATCATACTGCAACAAACAGTTATCTGGATGCTGTGATCAATAATAGAGAGAAGAAATCTAAAATGCCGTTTATCTGGAATAGCAGTGGAATTTCTGTGTAAGTGAACTGCAAAAGTCAAATGGAGGGATATTTCATGTTAAATTATGTAGATGTGTCAAAAGCAAGACTTCGACACTTCGTTTGAAATGATTTGATCTTGAAGAACTAGTTGAACTATTCACCTGCAGACATTGGGCTCTCAAAGGGTTTATTGGATTTATTGGCTAATCAAACACTAATACACTCAAAAAACATTCATAAAACATTCAAGTATGTAATCACAATCAGAAGTAAAATGATTGTATTATAAAATTACAGAAGCAGACCTTTGAAAAAGCCTCACTGCCGGCATAAAACTGGCTCAATAAAAGAACCTAGGAGAAAGAATGTCAAAAACATAACTGAATACCACTGATTGAATGTTACAAGGTTTGACTTTTTGATCTTTGCTCATGAGCAAGTCTAATTTTCAAATGAAAATCAAATATTTGGTGAAATTCTTCTGTGGGAGTGAATGTAAGTAAGTGCTGCTGAAGGTCAGGTCTGTTTCACTGTCTGCAAAGGCTAACAATAGCAAGCCCCGCGTCGCCCTGTTGGCTCCCACTGGATGCACAGAAAGTGATGCCAAGTAAATGTGACACCAGAGCTCCCAGTGTGCACCTGTCTGTTGCTGCCTTTGTTAAGCAAATACAATGCTTCACGTTTGCAGTTCACAATTAGAATTTCTACTTTGAGAGTCAATTTGACATGCTTTATATTTTTAAATAGTGAAGGTATGAAGTATTAAGTGCAATCGCTACAACACAAAGTATTTTAAACAGCAAGATCTGATGGGTTTTCTAAGGATCCTTTCCACGCTGATGTTGCTGAAGTTTTTCAGAAATATACTCCTATCTTTACCCAGCAGGCAGCCGCTTTTCTCCTTATTCAAAGCTTAGTAATGATCCACACATAACCTTCTCTATTAGGGAGAATGCTGGATGGTATTAAGCTGTTTTCACAACTGAGCGAACGCATAGATCATTCCGATGTAGCGCTGCTAATTTGATGACGAAACATCAAATACAAATCTGACTCTGAATGTAAACACCTATCTCGAGCGAACCCAGACACAAATGGGCAGAGGAGGCGGCTGTGGATGGGGAAGTGAGTGGCAGATAGGAAGGGAGGGAGATTGGCAGACAGGTGGGTGTGGAGAAGAGTCACACAACCATGAGGAATTGCATAATTGCTGAGACCGGGGAGGAGAAGGCCCCAGCGGGTGGCCATGCTTCCTGTGAATTACTAGCTACATTTGTGAAGCGCCCCGGCAGCAGAATGCAAATGAAAAACGGCTTGATAAGACAACAGAGCACGAGTCAAGTTCGAGTCGTCTGCTTAGGCATCATTTCTGCGCTCCACCGAGAGCCCCTTCATCTGGACCTCTTTAGCTGCGATGCTCTGGAGCGGCAGGAATTAAGCTCATTAAAACGGGAATTGGAGAGACATAAGGAACGCACCTTGCTTTGAGGATCCCGTTTTGCTACAGATGCCGTTCTGTGTGCGGGCTTCAATGCTAAGTAGATGATCACAGACATAAAACACAGACCAAGAGTAGGAGAAATCAATAGCAGTGATGGAGACCGTTTACTGTTTTATTATTCCAGATTCATGACCTACCACCGCCCCATGCTGTTGCTGCCTCCAGGCTAAAGCTCATTGTCACTCACATTTGCTCATTAAGTGCCAATCACACAGTACTCCAGGCTATAATTTTGCCTGCACTTGGTGGCACTGCAGATGTCACATAATGATCCCCTGCCTACTTCCTGTATAATTCAATGTAGGTGCAGTTGACAGAGTTTACCCTTGACAATGAACTGTGGCAAAGTGTAAACTGCTGGTGAATTGGGTCAACTTCTGTGTTTACTGCTACAGCTGGAGAAAGTAGGATAGAACAGGTTATAGCCACAAATGTGTGAAGGCTACACAAACAAACACCATTAAATGCCCTTAAATGTTATTTTGGAACTTTTTTTTTTTATTCGCCGCCATTAATAAGGGGTTTTCTTAAGGCTACACAGCTGTTTGTTTGCAATCTTTTGAATTTGGACATGCTGTATGTGTCTAAACTGTTTTTACCAATGGTAGCCTGTGGAAAACAAAACAAATACATTTAAAGGCTTTTTATATACACATTTTACGCTCTTTTTTCTTTTGTTCTCCTTGATTAATGTCTTTCTGGCAGTATTTGAGAACAAATTCAGGTTTAAGTATGCTTCCACTAAGCATTAGGTATGCCTCAAGGTGCTGCTCAGTGCCTCTTAAGTAATTTATCTTTTATTAAACACTAATGGTGACTGAGAGTGTTTTCTACGGTGGCCCTGGGGTGCATCATCAAAACAGTTTTTTTGTCCAAAAGAAAAATAAAAGGAAAAGGGCATTTTTAAAAAAAAAAATGTTGCCTCAAAAGAGAAACCAATCTCTCAAAATGAAATGTCTCAATTTAAGAATGAGCATCTTTTTAAAAATTATTTTTGTCCATTTTTTGTTGCCTAAAAAAAGAAAGACATCTCTCAAAATTGTGCATGAAAAATGAAAGCCATGTCTCAATATAAAAAGCTTGTTTAAAAAAAAAAAAATCTAATCTAATCTCATCTATTTGTTTTGTGCACACCAACAGATTTACAGGTTTTCTTCAGCCTGGGCCTTCACCATGTTCTCTATATGGTACTTTGTGTCACTTTGTTCAAACCAAAAACAATATATTTACAGTGTTTAACTCCATGTTCAAACTGCTGCAGCAAAGCCTCATTCTCATATGCTGCTCTAAAAATCCTTCCCAGACATTTTCTCAGCACAAGTGCCATACTGACCCAGACAGCTTCCCTCTCTTTTACCCAGAGCCACATCATTCCCTAGTGCATTGTCACAGAGTATCCCACCTTGAGTGCTTTGTGGTAACAATGTGAGTGGTTGGTGTTTAAATCTGAAGCTCTGGTGAAAGTCTGTATGAATGTTGTGTAAAAAAAAAAAAAAAAAAGTCCAGATAATACTATAGAGCAGGAGAGTGTGCTTTTAAAAATACTCCATGGCTGGTTGTGTTGTGATTAAAATGAAGAGGTGCTCCCACATGGCAGTGAACCAAATGGAAAGTGTCATGTGTCAGCAGCCATGATCCTGACGATAATTGACAAGTTGTCATAATTCAGGCATTTGGTGAAGCAAATAAATCATTCAGAGCCCACAGAGACAGGGCCAGGGATAATACTGTTTCTGTTCCAATAACTGAACAGTGAAGGCCATCGAAATATTCACAAAAGACAGTGTCCGGTGCAGAACACTGATGCGAAAGTGTACTTTTTCTGTGCACTTTTGAGAAAATTTAAACCTGAATACATCGTGCTAAACCTACCTAAGACTAAAATGCATTGGTAATCTCCTGCTGTGGCTAAAAACTGCTGTGAAAAGCCTTTTCCAGGTTGTTTTGAAAGCCAGTCAAATGTGAAGAGTTAAAGCCGCTCAGAGTGGCTAATAGCACTCAAGGCTAAAAATCCCATTTCCATCTGGATTTGATTCAGAATGTAAACACACTAGGTTGCACCACAGAAACCGCAGCGCTGTTACTCCTCATGACATGTCTACAGGCATTACTTAATCCCTTACATCAGGCATGTCAGAGTCAAACCAGAGGGGCAGATTCAGGCCTTTTCATGTTTTTATCAGACCTACAAATACATTCTGATTATAGATCATTCTTGGTTCGGTAATGCTAATTTTTTTAATACTTAAAATGTAAAATAAAGGCTGAGCATTAACGGATTAATCCAGATTTTCACAGTTTTGTGCAGTGTGTTCATATAATAGCGTATTTTAATCAGAATCATCTGTAAAAAAGTAAGACATTTTCTAGGTTTTAGTATCAAGGAGTGTCTTAAGAAGGATTGATTGAGAAGGTTGAGCACTAACTGGAAGCTTGGGCCAATCACATGTTCACTCTTTACACTTCCAATGTCATACAAGGAAAGTGTCTATTGCAGCATGAAAGAAAAAAAAAACATAATTAGAAAGAAGGGTAGCAAAGTGAGACATGGATAAACACTGTAATAGGAATAATATGTTAAAAGGTAAAACTTGAAGACTATTATCAAAGATTGTGATGGATAAAAAGGTTGGGCACACTCTGGAAGCTTTGGCCAATCACATGCTCGCTCTACGGACGCTCCTATTGGTCAACACCGATGTCAACGAGGAAGTAATGACTACTGATAATATGAGGAAAGTGTTTATTCCAGCACTGTAAAAAACAAAAACAAAACACAAACAGAAAGAAGGCATGGAGAAAAATCAGTGCATTTACTCAACGTTTAAGGAGGCTTTCAGACAAGGTAACTGCAAGATCACAACTGTCTGACACTGAACCTAGAGTTAGAAGTTTATGGTAAGCTCGAATGTATTAGTATGTATTAGTATTTTGCAAAGTAGAAATAGTTCAGTTATGGGGTGGAGTTGCTGAACAGGATGGAAGGTAAATAACTAAATAAGAACTGACCTGAATAATAATGTGCAATGGCATGTCATAATCCTCTGTATTCGAGAGTATATATACATTGAAGGACATTTCTGGTGATTGAATTATTGGCAATGAAATGATGATTCAATTGTCCAGATTGATCAGTTTGTGGTGAAACCTGAGCACATTTGTCACCACTGCTTTAATGTATACATTTGTTTTTGTTCTTTTTGCTTTCTGTCTGACACCCCAGGTTTGCTTCTAATAAATACTATCTTTTGAAATAAATAAATGAAGCTATTAATGGTGACTTTCTCAAAATCCCTGTATCTTCCCAGCCTTAAGTCCTCTGGGATCTGGCTCAATCTCAAGGCAGTTTTTTGGCGATTAAGTCCTTGGTGTTCTCAGCTGAATGGCTCTTTTATCAGCTGCTATGGCTTTTTTATCCTTCTCGCCTCCCAGCTCAGTGTGAGAGGGGCTTGGACTCTCCCACCTCCCATCCCCTACGTTTTCCCATGCTCCAGTTCCCCCCCACCCCTCGCCTTCTCTCCGTGTCTCTCCTGGAGGGACTGCCATCCGGTCTGTACGTACCGATGACCTGCGCTATCACCGGCAGCGCATCAAATGAAGTTAGTCCTTTTTCAAGTCTCAGGAGACGGCCTCAAAGTCTGTCTTGTCTTTTCCGTGACACGTGGCGGTGTAAGTTCTCACTTACGCTGATTCATTTTACAGGGGCAGTTATAAATGATGCGTCAGAGATGATGGTGTAGACTATGTGGTCTGTCACATTGACCGTTATAACTGCTCTGAAGGTCATCTGAGGATTTCACGGCAAAGAAAAGTTTAGACATGAAGAAGACAGTAGAGTAACAAGTTGACATAAGATATAAATGAATTTAAAACGAATGAAATGAACTGAAGGAACTGAGGAAAAATCTATTTTAAGAGTTTAGTGTGGCTAATTAGATACCTGTTTTTTCTTATAGTAATTGTCTTTTTTTTCTTTAATGCCATACAGTAATCTACATGATGTGTTTAAATCAAACCATGAGGATTTTACAACAACAGTAGGACCTCTGTCACCTACTGCCACCAAATAAAAAACCCTGAGTATTATATTTGACAGAGGAACTGTTTGATTGTGTGGTCTTGCAATTGCCTGTACAAATATGTGTGTTTCCAGATAGAGATATCCAGATATCTTTGAAACAACCAATGGTTCAATTCACTATGTCAAGTTAATAATAATAAAAAAGTTTCCAGTTTTGGCAAAAGAATTCATAAATGATTTCTAATGCAATCTTTCAAAAAGTGAACACAATGTAATATCTTTATTGTACTTGAAAAATAAAATTGTCTGCAATCCTTTGGTGCAAAAGACAGTGAGAGCTGATAAAGGCTTGTCAAAAAAACACTTTAAAAGACTATTTAAAAAAATTAAAGACTAAGACTCGGAAGTGAATTTCAGACTCACTTACAACCATTCACATCCTGCCACTATTGCACAGCTCCTTAAAATTACACATACAAAACATACTAATTTAATGCTTATGGGAAACGATGTATAAGAGGAAGGCTAACTCTACTAAACTTAACTGTCATGTTGAAGTGGTTAGTTTTACGTGGAAAGGTGAAATAAAGGTCAAACTTTATTCATAAATGGTCAGGCTGGAGCTTGCTATATTATACTTACTATAGCTAAAACCCTAAATGAAAAAAAAGCACTTCTGCCAACTTTTCTGGCCAATTTGGAAAATCCGGACCCCTGCAAATAACAGGAGTTTAATGAACATTCCATGTTTGCAACTCCAGCTTTCAGGCTCTAATTATATGGCCTTTTGATATATGTTTCTACACCAAGAAACACGCTACATATGCACAGAGATCCACAGCGTGAAAACACAGCATTTAGAAAAACTACCCTATTAATATGCATTCACAACGCTGTGATCTTTAGGAGAGGGATTTGCTTATTAGAAGCCAAATATCAATGCAGCCTCATCTGTGTACTAATATTCATCTGGGCTAAACCTGCACACACTGTGGAAGATCGTTTCTACCAATAACTAACACGACCTCTCACTGTGAGAGTCAAGCAGTTTTTCTGTGAGTGTTTTGAATTATTGATGAAATGGAGAATGTATTTGACAACAGAGTACAGCGCTGTAGAAAAGACTTATGTTGACTAGATGATTAATCTATAGATGTGCAACATACTGCAGGTGTCATTTTGTTCTGTAATTCTCTTTTGTTCAGCAGCTGGAAGTGGATTGCTAGAGGTAATGCAAAATGCAGACTATTTTAGGAAGTAGACAATAAGCAGTGTATCGTCTTATTGGGTACAAAACAGAAAAAAAAATAAAAATTGTGTGTTCTGTTTTTCACATATTGGTAGCTTTCTGAAAAATGAAAGGTGGCACATTAGACAGAAAAATGCAAATGGTTAAACAGATGGCTGACACACCTTTTTAAACATCTTAAGACATCACTGTAGCCTCAATATGTCGAAACAAACAATCTTTTCTCTGTGCTGACTATTTTAAAATTAAATTTACAAAGTTGGCGATTGATTGATCATCATAAATATCAGAAGTACTTGGGCCACAGTAACCAAATGGGGCTGTTACTGCAGATTTCCTAATGTAATCTTATTTTAATGTTTAAGCAAATAGCAGAGACGCATCTGTAAGTGCTGCTTCAGTCCAAATGAAGTTCATTTATAGATGAGAAACAATCACAATGCCTGCCTTTAAATCAGGTGAGGTGAGAGTCAGTCTTCTGCATCTAGCTCCTCTGTTTACACTTTTGTAATTACCCACAAAGCCCTGCAGCGTGTTGACTTCATCGCCTCAAATGCCATGAGCACATTTCATGCAATTTACTCCTGAATAATTTCTAATTGATTGGGATTGAGAGCCAAAACTTGTTGATGTATTATTCCAATATGAGATACTTTTAGGCGGTAAATTCACAGGCTTGGGGAGTCCGTGATCATATTTTATGTTGTCAATTCAATTCACGCCAGCAGCAGCGTATTTATACATTCCCATAGTCTCAGGGTTAGCATAATGACGCTGCTGTGTGTCACTTAAGAGGCCAGCTAAAATGGGAGGACAGCAGCGCATGGGATCAGTGTTTACCCACCTGGCCAATTAGATGTCAGAAAACCCTACAAGATGGAGTCTGCCTCCAGGAGCAGGTACTAGTAGCAGTTATGGCACTCAGCAGTTGCTAGGCAACACCGTCTATCTGTTATTGAGCAAACTTGTTGTGGCTATGGCCATTATATGTATAAATCACTAGTAATCTCTGCTTCTCAGATAAGGTGTTGAACTTGTGTGAAAAAAAAATCTTCTGGGGTATGATTTATACTCGCAGCAGAAATTGATTACCTCAGACTGAGAAAGATCAAGTGATGTAAATACTTTTCCAATGAGAAGAAACACGATAATATGGGCCCTCTCTGTGTGATGGTAAAAGCTATGAGAAAACAGCACGTTCTGAGGCAGGATAGATTTATCATAACCTTCTAAGTTGTCCGAGGCTTCCAATTTAGGAGATTAATCTTACGTGAGAATCTAGGTAACGGTGCATAGTGTGTTGTATTTTGCTAAAGGAAGGATGAGCTATGGATTTCTGTAAGGGTTTGATATATGCACCACTTGGCAGGGGTTGCGGTGTAAGCAGAAATGATGAGAGTGTTGACACATTGGCATACATCAAACCTAAAGTTGTACCAACCCTGAGAATCTATTTAAAATTAAATATCTCCTCCATGTCTATTACTTTTAACAGCTTTAAATAAATCTAGGTTAGCTTAACTACGCTGAACTCATCTACATAGTGATGATTTATATGTTCTTGGATCTAAGCTCTTTCTGATTGGCAGGAGGGGGAGGTCAAATCTGATGACATATCTAAGGATATATAAGGATATCTTACATACTCAAATAAAAATATTCATGAACAGAATTTAGACTTGGAAACTGCAGAATTCCAACTGTGAATTATTGCCATTCCAGTGATTTGAACTAGGTCTAGACACAGAACTAAACAGACTGTAACATATAGGAATAAATGAAGGCAACACCTAAACGTAGGACTAACCCAGAGCATGATTAAAGTGGCACTACCTGATTTCTTTTTGCCGTCCCTGTCTCAGATTCCCCTCATCCCCAAAAGCAGCTGAGGGACCGCTGCTAAAAAACACAACCGGATCAATTTTTCCTCCACAAAATACAAACACATTCCATCAAAATGAAGTTTAGAGCTTGCCTTCAACTTCAGCTTCTTATTAAAGCATTCAACAATTATCTCCGCCTTGTTACAAACATTGCGTGATTAAATCCCCAATATTTATCCCTGTTTCACTTTTCCTGCCAATAAAACAAAGTGTATATTTTTCCCAGAAGCAAGCCTGTGATTGGCCAAAGCTTCTATTCAGGACTGAAAATACATAAATCCATAAAAATACGTACATAAATCCATTAAAATTCTTGACAAAAAAGCAAAGATATGTTCTCATTTTTTCCACAAATGATTCATGACTACAATATGCTATTAGGTGATTAAACATTTTCTTTTCCACATACTTCCTGTTTAAATGAAGACTACCCAAGGACTTAATTAGGTCAAAATGTGGAACATACTTATTCTGTGATGAGTCACATTTTGAAAAAAGCGCATAACCTCCTGGAGCTTTCCTGGACACTCTAGCTTCTTTCCACCATCCAAACATATGCATGTACAGGTGTATTGGTGAATCTAAACTGGCCAAATGTGAGTGTGAATGGTTATCAGTGTGCAAAGCCTTGAGATATAATCCAGGTTGTGACCTGCAGCAGAATAAGTGGTAGAAAATAATAGGAATCTGTATTTTTTGCAGTTTAATGTGACATTACATGTGTTGTTTCCTACAAAGCGACAAGAATGAGTGCAAATGTTGTCTTTTAGGATCACATTTTGTTTTATCACACGCACAAAAGGCATCCCAGACTGTTCTGCCTCTATATTCAATTATTTCATTAAATATTATATCAGTACTGCAGCCCACAGTCGCTCGGTTCAAAGTATGTTTGGTGTGACGCCTGCAGCCCGACATACACTAACATCTCTGTTTCTTTCTCTCACACACACACTCTCTCCTTCCTTCCCTTTTTCTCACTCTGTCTCCCTCGTTCAGGCACAGTCCAGCGGTGCCAGTTTTGCCCCGGGCTGACTGATCACAGGAAGGAGCAACATTTTTTGAATTCAGGGGAGGATTGAGTCACACACAGTCACAGCATCAGGCTCGATGTGTTAGCCAGCTTCTGTGTTTTTTACCACAGCGGACCACTGGATTCAAATGGAATTTTAATGGCCGTGTCCCCTCCACTTTCTGCCCGTCCTTGTTTTTGTAACGAGTTAAACTGACGGATATGTCAACACCTTTCCTCCGTTAGAGACTCTGCAGACATTTGATGGCGTTGTCCAGAGTTTAATAATGTAGAGTGTAGATGTAAAACTCATGATCCATGGGGCAATTCTGTCCTTATGCGTTTGTAACCTTTACATTTTGGTTGTCACATACATACATGCTAAGTTAGGTAAAATAATAACTACCAGAGATACAGTGTGATCATATTTATCCAGTAACACTTTATTTCATTTCATTAAGCATTAGTTGAGTGTTTGTAACGACTTCATTAATCCTTAATTCATCATTTACAAAGCATTTATCCAACATTAATAACCACTATTACATTATAAAAATTGTTATACATTTTTACATATATTTTTTTTATACATTTAGTTTTAGTCTTAACAATAAATCCATGTAGAATTATACTGCATATAAATTATATTTCACTGTCTATAAATACTTTATTAATTGTTAATTACACATCTTTTAATGCTTAACTACAGTTTTTTTGCATGTTACTATTTATCATTTTGTTAAATGGAAGACTGCTTTTAAACATGTTGTAAAAAGCATTTTCCTTCTTGACCACTGGTGTCATGCCATCACTGCAGCATAAAAAATGAGATGCACAAGAGAATATGTGGGAACTTGGATTCAAAAAGGCCTGATATAAACTTAAGTACATAAAAATTCAAATAATAATGATGATGATAATATATGAATGTATGAACAATGTTACAAAATCATTGTAAATGTAATGTGGGAATAAACAAAAACAGTGTCCATTCAGACTCTTCTAGGCTTGTTTTGTAGTGTGACAGAGCAAGACAAAGGTTTGAAAGGTCAAATTTGGCTCTAACTGTCACCATTTCTTAAAAGCAGGGTTGTCCAGACACCAGACATACTCATGTTTTCTTACACTGTGAACGATTGTCATTCTCTTCTTTATATAGCACTGTTTGGACATATTTTACTGTAAATAAACAATAAAAGTGAAACAAAAAACCCCAAAACACAACAAATGCATTTTATATAATGCTCTGTTAAAGCAAAAAGGCTGTCAACTTTCAAAACAAGCAGCTTGATAAAACATCCAATATATTAGGCACTTGTAACTCTAGTCTTTAGTTCATATTACTTCCACTCGTACTCATTCTGAAAAAGAGGCGTCATGACATCCCTACTAAATAGTTGATCAAAGATTATTTTCACTCTAAATGGGAATTAAATCAAAATCATGTCAGCTTAGCTTTAATATGTGACATCTTTTCTTAAGCGTTCGTCTTTTGCCTGATGTTTTTTGTTGTTGTTGTTTATTAAAAAAACATTACTAAACAAATAATAAAATATGCATAATGTGACAAATCCTATCATAGATTTAAGTCCTTACAGGTAAAAAATGGATCTAGCTCTCTAACCTGGTGGCATACGAAGACATGGACATCATTTAAATTGTCCCTTAAAAGTTGGTCCAGTCTAACCTTTAGGATTCAGAGAACTTCCTTCCACAATTCCCTTTATTATGCAGGTATTGACATTCTCACGCTGTTGCCGAGCACAGATGAGAAATGGAAATACCTCTAGGAAGTCAGGTATTTATATTCATAGTCGTTCCCATACAGGAGGGGGCAGTGCAGTGAACCTCTCTGACCACACTCGCACAGAACAGTGGATGTATAAAGTGAAAGTTTAATCCTATAGGCTTTAGACACATAGAGAGCATAATCCTAACACAATCTCCAGCCGCTATCCTTCACGTTCAACTTAAAGAGACGACCTCTGCTTATGCTTTTGGTCACCATGATGTAGTCAGTGCGTAACACAAGCAGCTTGATCAATAGCAAGAAAGGGTATCTTTAAAAGGCAGCGGTTAACTGGCTGAAGTGTTATTTCAACTTGACCGATGCAGAACGCACTCTAGCTGACTCTATACATCTTTTATTTGGCTGCTTTCATTGTTGCTTTAATGCAAAGTTGGAGGGGAATGCTGCAAATGAATTTCACGCTTGTTATGCAAATGCTCTCCATTTTGCATGAAAATAAATTCTTTTTTTTTTTTTTTTCTTCACAGCCGACACATGCAAACAAATACAGTGACAAAATATGGTTTGGATCTCACACAATATTCACCGTCTTTATTCTCTTAAGACCAACACCAACATTTCTATTTTAAGGGTTTCATGAAAATTTATACTCATCGTCAATCCATTTTTGTGCCATTCTAAATAATAAGTCAAAGGTATCTGTAAACCATCCTCCCTCTTACTGCATTTTTTACTTACATCAAAATTTGGTGTAAAACTCTGAGCCAATCAGATAGAAAGCAAGGAATAAAGAAAAATCCCGCACATTGAGCCTTTAAAAATGAAAACTTAAATAACATTCTGTCTTTGTGGACGTGTTTGTATCCAGCAGCCTTTCCCAACACCTTATGATGCTGATGTGAGCATGTAATGAAGGTTGGTAAGTAAGTAGAGACACTGACATAATTTACCTGACTGACTTATTTGAAGGAGTTCATTTCATAAAACATAAAAAAAGTAAAAACAAGAAAAATTGATATTACTTTTTGCAGCAGTAGATAAATGTTTGGACACACTTTTCTGTAAATAAATGCAATGAAAATGCAATGTTTGAGAATAATAACATTATAACTAATATCTACAGTAGTGGTAGTAGTAAAAATAATAATAATATAATACTAATACTACTAATAATGTGAGCAGTAATAATACAAACATTCAAAAGGCTCAAAAACAATATAAACCAATTGATAACACATCTAAAATATAATGCCTTATCACTTTTTTGTTTGGTCATGTGTTTATGAGACAATAATGTACAATGTGCAGAGTAAGACAATCTAAAGTCAGTGTCTATCAGTGTTGTAGTATTGGTAGTAGTGGTAGTAGTAATACTTCTTTCACCCCAGCCTGTAGTATTTTAATCAGTTTACGTTTGAGAAATCTTGCATAGTCTTTCACATCGACTTGAGGCACATTTTTCCAAAGCAACTTTTAGGTGAGTTCAGATTTCAACTCTTTGTGCAATACATTATTCATTTCCACTTTCGCTGTAACATGAACCATTTAGCCCTTCACCGTGGACTATGTCAAAGTTGAAAATGCACGATATTATAAAAATGTTCCAAGTGCAAAGAATGAGCTGCAACACCGGCTTAAGTGTGTGCGAGTCCTACTAGCACGTACCATCACCTGATAATATCACTGTACGGCATCAAAAGGGTCACGTCCAACTCCAACCAGCGACGTCAACGATACAGTGTCAGAGAAAAGACTGCAGCACAACTAAAAACTCTTCAAATCAGCTTGATTCACACACACAAGTCCAAGTCATTCCACTACTGCAACAAACAAATTAACCTTTAAATAGCAGTAGGGGTAGTTAAGTGCTGCTTGCCCTCATTCTACATTCAGCGCTTGGCCTCTCACTGTCTCACGCACAATCAACCCCCCACCCCCTAAATACCCCTCTGCTGCTGGCTGGAGCCGAGAGTGAGGTGAGCCCGAATGTGGGACATTTCAGATCTCATTAATGTGACTGCGCAATCAAATCAGGTCAGATGGATGCATTGGCGCCTAGAGAAGGGATTTGATCGCCAGCTCAGAAATGCCTTATAATAAGTTAATTAGACATTCACTTAATAGTCCTGCAGCTATCATATCACTTGATAGTTCCTTGATAGGGTTTAGGTCTTGGAAATTGAGTGTCACAGACTAGTGGCTTATGGGGCCAGTGAAGTAATGGGAGAGTCCTCATTAGGATTACAAACAGCCCGCTTCCTGACTTGGAATGTGATCATACAACAATCACAAGCCAATTTGTAACCAATTTGGCAAAGATGGAAACATTAGGGTTTTTAGCTCCTTTGGCTGTTCCAATATGTGACTGGTGTGTTGATGAAGCTCTGTTTGAGAGAGTGTTCCCGTTCTTAATGTGTAATATTAGAATGATTGGACAATGGAGCGTCTTGTCAGCGCACAAAGTGCCTTTTGTCTTTTATGGTTTTGTTGAGTCAGGAACAACATATGGTTAAGTTTAGGAGACAATAGCACGGCTTTGTGTGGTATAAAAAATGCAAAATCTAAAACATAACACAGTCTGGGAATCAGTGTTATGTGAATGGTGAATGAGTGTCCCATGTTTGATCCTCACCAGTGTTTATTTGCACGCTATTCTCTTCTTTCACTTTCTTGTCCATCTCTATCATCGCTATCAAAGGCCAAAATGACGTAGTCTTTGCATAAATGTAACCATCCTTAGAGCGTTTTAAAGGAATAATTTGGTCTTTTCGAAACAGCGTGATCTTAGCTGTAACACCGGTGTCAGGGCGTGAACTTTTCTAGCTAAGATTTGGATTCTGGAGGTATTAGGACAACTTAAATTAAAACAATCAAACATAGTCAAATAGGAATGTTGGTGATTTATCACTTGTGTCTTTTGGCAAGCCCTGTGTGTGCCATAAAGAATGAGATTGGTCAGTCACCAACTCTGGAATGAGATCAGCGTCCTAGATGCCTAGATGAACATCCTCCTTAGTCTTAAAACGAGCAGGTGCCTTTGAATTACTTTCATTATTTATTTTTTTTTGTAAAGCCAAATTACAGATTACCCTCATAGATAAAAACATACCTTTTGTTGGCAACGATATCCAAAAACAAGAGAACTAGTAGAGTAAATTTCCGTCTATTTCTGTGCTATGAAAAACTCCCCTCTCCTCATGTAATCCTCATCCACATGTGCCACTCAAAAGACTACATACTGTAAACAGATGGATCAACATCATCAGCGATTCATCTGTCTCTGTTTCACATTCCATTCCGTGCATTCTCACTCTAGCGTCCTACACGTACACAAGGGTCCTACCCTCACATACTCCTTCAGCTCACATGGGACCTACTCCTGTTCTCTGGGCTTTAGCTTCAGTCATCATCCGGGTCCCTCATGGCTCAGGTCTCAGGGGAGCAGCCTGACAAAGTGGCATCTGTGAAATGACATCAAATCAAGGGTGACTAGTGAAGGAATGAGAACTGCTGTCTTCCTCATTGGAGTTGTAATTGCACGATTCATTGCACAGTGCACACACATCTGGATGTGACTAGTAACTGTACATATCTTTTCGGCAGAAATAAAAATGGAAATGACTGTGCTGAGCCGATAAAAAGCTGAGTAAGTATATTTAGCAAGTACTGTATAAAGAGCCTCAAATGAACAAGTGTGGAATTATGCCATTGATTTTATGACCAGTTTGTTTATTCTAAAGAAGGTCAAGCTATGTCACTCTCTATCATCGTAAGTGAACTGTATCATCCTTGACAAACTGAAATGTGATTTGATAGATATCTAAGCTCACACCACATGAGCTGGTTCGAGCAGTAGTTCAGCTTGCGCTCTGCCAAAGGCAAGGTCAACGGAGATCAACAACTCCCTGCTCCACAGTTTCTTTATCATTTTATTTCATTTTATACTTTAATCGACCAAATAAATACCAAATAAATCTGCGTCCACATTCGGAGACACCACTTTTCGGCGCTGCGATGGGTGCATAATGGAGTTCACTGATTGATAGCGTAGTGTCAGCGCTGAAGCAGCAGTTGGTGGGATGTGGAGCGCAGAAATAACAAAGCATTGCGTAATTATTTACAGTAATGTTTACATTGCATTTGTTATTTTGATTATGGAACTGCATAGCTGCTGTTGCCACTTGCTTTATAACTCTAATTGTGTCTCTAGTGAAAGCTAAATTACACACTGCAGGTTTCCGTTGTCTCCTCGTTCATTATCGGATGCATATTGCGCCAAGAAATCCAATGTATCATGGATCCTCTATGAAAATGATCATGGATAGTTGATTGTTTGTTTGTTTTTAGGGAATTCATTTCAGTGATCGAGTGAGAAGTACGGCTAAACGCACTGTGGCAATCAACCGGTGTAAATGGACGCCCTCATTAAGACCAGCTTTGTAATTGCTCGCTGGTGTTACACTTTGATTTACTTCCATCAATAAAATACAATACAATCAGTGGTGTTTGATTGCGGTTGTCAAGTGATGAGATGATAGTGTTTAGATGATAACGCAGGATTTTCAACGTGACAAGAGCATTCTCCTCCGCGGCAAAACGTTTCTTCTCAAGCCGCACGGCGAGCCGCTCGACGACTGTGGCAGATTTGATAGCTTCGACAATAGAGGAGTAAAATAATGCTAGAAATGTTTTTGCCCAGTGGTGTTTTGAAAAAGGCCATTTCAAGAACATAAAGAGCCAGAGGGAACATTTCTCGGAGGCAGAGTTGCTTTTGTGTTGTTTCAATTTCTTACGGTGTGCTGTTGTTACTCTTCTCTTGTGGTGCATAAAGGCTCTGAAAAACACTCCTCCGGAAACTAACCGCTGGGGTTTGGAACATTTTTGCTTTTAGTCAACAACTGTGGGAGTGTGAAGTTCACCTCATCACTTTAATGGCATTTACCTTAAGTTACTCAGAGACATTGGGAGATAATTATAAGAGACCTGAACTGACTGACCTGATAAAAAGAGTGTATGATTAGCTTTTTAGCTCGGGCTCTAACTCCCTGTTATCTACTTTTAACAAAATAAAGCTTTTAAAGAAAATATGTGCTTTTTATTACTCTTCAGATGTATCTAATTACATGGTGCAGCATGGAGCTAATTAAGGTGTCTACTAAACAGTACCATGCGTAATTGGAAGTGTTATTTTGGTAGGTCAAACAAAATCTATTGAGCGCATAAAAAATTGAAAATAACTGAAGATATGCTCTTGTATCATGTATCATTAAAATCCCATACGCCACACTGTTAAATGAGCATCCCATGTTTCCGTCGATGGCTGACTGAAGGCAATGCCTACAGCGTTTAACTGATGCTATCAAGCTTTAGCTAATGTAATATTGATAAGGGACAATTACCCATTAATGCCATGGAGCAGTTTCTGGTCTTTGTCACCTATTAGGAGCAAGGCCTGACTGCAGTGAAGAGATAATGGCGGCACATCCACCCAATTCGTTAACAGTCTGATAAGTGGTTTGCTCAAGATGACATGCCATTCTTAAAGCTGCACTGTTTTTTTTTTTGTTGTTGTTTTTTTCTTAGTATTTAGTGACTGGATGGAAGAAATATGTGGTTCAGAGTTAAGACAGTAGCACTTTTTATGCTCTTTTTAGTGAAATTAATGGAAATTTCTGCGTCCAATATCCTATCTTGGTCAGCCTTGTGTGTCCCACTTATGCTCAAAAGGCGACACAGCAGGCAAGCCACTATACCCCCGCCCCCTTTTTTCAGCTTCTAGTGCCAGAAAGGAACAACTCGAAAAAAAGTACTAAGTGAAACCCAAACCAAAAAGCATGTTTTATTATTTGTTATAAATAAGCTAATTTATTGTGCAACACCTAATATGTCACTTATTTCCCACAACAATGTTCCATCTAAACATATAGTATAGTATAGTGTAGGTACCAGACTGGCTCGGGTGGACATATAATTGAGATATATTTTTAGGATTTTTACTGAAAATAAATGAATAGAAATAATTCCTCATGTAAAAGTAATTATTGATTAATATAGATAACCAAATGGGCAACAGTGACTCAAGAGGTAGAGCAGGTTGTACAATAACAATAACATAGGCAAGACATCTTACCCATCTTGCCCCCAGTATCTGTGGCACTGGTGAACTCCAGCCACAGTTTATCTGTGCCAGTCCCAAGCCCAGCCAAGGGGTAAAAACACTTGAGATTACTCTGCTGTGTAACCCCTAATGGAAAAAAATGAAAGGGAAAAAATAAATAAAATAAATACCTAGATTAAAAAAAAGTAATTTACCCTTAAACACATGCTAATTTTGTCATCAAATGAAATATGTGATTAACAGAAAGTGTATTTACACATCATTTAATTAAGTAATAAAACACTGCATAGCTTATCTACCTGAACATGTACAAATACCCATTATGTATGGAGGATTGTTTGGAATGTAACAACGGTGCAATTGAAGTCAGAGGCAGCACACAGCAATGTAGTACATGCACAGTGTTTTGGAATAACTAGTTATATGTTTGGCAGATCTCAGATCAGAAGGAGAGAGACAAGGCAAAACGCAGATTCTTGGTTTGATCAGGTCTTCTTCAGTTCAGGGTGACATGAGCTTTTATACAGTGTGACAAACAGTCTATAGGACTATAATCTCAAACAACAACACATCAGTCATGTGGAGATAAGTCGCTCTAAGTCCATAGCGGAGCAGCAGCCAATCACAGCCTAATCTAACTCCATATACTCCCAGAACAAACAATTTAGACAGTTGCACAAAAGATAAAGTTAATAAGTGAACGCCGCATCTGGAATCTTACACAGCTGGAGACAAGTGTGTTAAAAGTTGTAACTTTTACCCCAGAAGGTCTGTTCTAAGATAAAAACTCACAAAATAAAGATCATCATACCAAAAAATGATTAAAATAATATTTTTTTTACACCATCTTTATTTATAGATCAACAACACAAATTCTTGATCTTGAACAGGACAACGCTTGTATAAAGGCAGGAGGACAATCTGGCAGTGAGGGGGAGACAGAGTGAGTACATATACTGGTTTGACTGGGAATGAGTAAGAGCTGTGGGCAGGTGAGTAGATGACAGAGTGGGAAAACGGAGGAGAAGGGAAACTAGACTGGATTTAGGTTGAAAGATGGAGCAGGAATGTACAGAGAAGCAGAAAGTGATGTAAACTATGACATGGAAGGAATCAGATGAAGTCAATAGACGAGGTGAATTTGTAGCAAGACAGTTCCAGCAACAGATACAACTTTACAAACTTTCTGCACCAAAAACCTGAATATTTACTTTTATGCATGTAACCCTGGCAGAATGAGTGCAGTCTGGTTGAGTCAGCTTGGTCAAATATGTTCAAATGTGCTCAACATAGTTCTAGGTGGGACATGCACAAAAAGGGAGCATAAAACAACCCTTCCTGGACAATAATCGTGTGGATGATGACGTATTTAGCTAATCTCTAATTCTGTCCTTAATCTTTTTAAACAGATATTACTGAAAATGTTGATTATTCATTCATTAATACTAACTTCAGTGATTGTCTTTAATACGTTTTAAACTTGTAGGTTCAGCTAAATGAATCAGATGTGCTTGGCTGATTTCAAAGAGTGTTTTTATTTGCAAATGAACTAAAGGAACACTTTTTTTCTGAATACAACACACTCCAGTGTCTAACTAAAGTGCTGCATAGTGCCTTTAGCAGCATTGACAAGGACAAGAGTATACAGAAGTATTGAGTGCCATCAGGCGACTTTACATATAATTCCTTAGTTCCAATAGAATCAATGCAGATCTGAAGCAAAATCACACAAAGGGAAACAGCAGAGTGAGAATCAAAGATGCAACATAAGCATTTGCATAAACGCCTCTGAAATGAACATAAAGTCAACACTAAAACAGATTTTACAACAACACGCGTCACAGAGTTTATCCACACAACACCATTTAGATCACAATAGAAAGCTAACTAAGAGTTGGCTGCGGTTAGCAACTTTACTCCAAGGACCTTGATGTGTTTGCAAGATTTTTTTCCTTTTTTTTTGGACAACGATGTGAAAAATGAAGATATACCAAAAGGGAACGCCGCATGTTTTTTTATCCATTTGACCGGGTCATATTTTAATTATCCGGTGGAGCCAGAGGGCACGCTTCATCTGAGGTGGAACAGTTGTGATGAGGCGGTGCGAAGCGGAGGAATATGTAATGGCCGTGATTAAAAGCTATGTCAAGCGGACTACCTCAATGAGCAACCTTGAACCTCGCTAAAGAGGTAAGCTCTATCATCAGCACATTCATTTCCCTCCTATTGAAATATGTTGTCCCCTAATCACTTAATTATCTCCGCTTATTCATTAATGTTCTGTTCATTTGTGCAGCGATTTCTACAGATATGGCTTTTTCAAGGCCCTGGTTTTACTGGCTCTTCTGTGTCCTTCATCGTTTCAAATCACTAAAACCACTTTGCCGCATATTTTAGGAGTAATATGCACTAGACATGGCCAAACAAAACAGTGTCAGTCCTTCAGAGGTTCTAAAGACTTGATTCACTGGGAGCCTTTCAAATGTGTGAAAAAGTAACACAGAATTTTAGTTTCATTTTAATTTTTTAACATTCCGACAAAAAGATTTGTAGCTATAGCTGAAAAATGAGTTGGCTACATATAAGGATATTGTAATTCAGTGTAAATAGTTGCTCTCCATATGCTATGTTCACTCATATTAAGCTTAGACCAAAAACAGACCAAACTGAAAGTAGCAGTAGTAGTTTATAATAATATCTGTGTGATAACAGAAGATAATGACCATGTGTGTGCAATGTTAAAAGGTAATGGACAAAAACAAGAGTTAACTAAAGAATTACAGATATCAACATTTTCCACATGATACTGCTCTGATCAAGTGGTTTGCAGATGTTACAACATGCTTACGCTAACAGTGTACAATAATGACTTATATTAGTTAGTACAGTTTAAATTAATAGCAATTGAAATGACGGACAGAACAATTTCCAAACCATATCTGACTATATCCTATGGAGAAAACCCTACATCTGCCAAATAGAATTTCTGTCATAGGATCCAAGTTTTGGAATGCATGGTATTTTTACTTTTAAGCTGCATTACCTGAAAAATCCCTTCTGATTGTAGAATAGAATAGAATAGAATGATGGAATGGAATGGAATGGAATGGAATGGAATGGAATGGAATAGAATAGAATAGAATAGAATAGAATAGAATAGAATAGAATAGAATGGAATGGAATGGAATGGAATGGAATGGAATGGAATGGAATCCATGAGTCTCAGGGTGAAAAACTAGGACTGTTGCCATAGCAATTAACAATTCAAAACAGTGCTGTTCTATCTTTTGAATGGTTAAAAGTCCTAAAAATGGCGTCCATAGCAGGAAAAAGTCATGTGACTGAAACCCATAAGATAAATGCATAAATACCTAAGACTGATCAAAGACAAACATACAGAATAAAGCATAATCAGTCATACACAATAATACAATAATATGGTAATTATTCATGTATTTAGTTAAAAATATAAAACTGAACAAAATCACTGCCACAAAATAATAGAACATGACCTCATCCCAGAACAAACGTTTAGAGCTTACCTTCTAAATCAGAGTTCAGCCATTGCCATCCAGCAATTATCTACATTTTGTTCAACTTTGAGTGAGTATTTATTCCTGTTGCAGGGAACACATAGAGAAAAACACACTCTGTACTAAGGCAAAGTTCAAAGAGTTGAGAAATATGGGAGCCACATGGAGCTGAAACAGAGCAAAAAGAAAACTGGCTGAAAACTTTTGTACAACATTGCAATCAGTGATTCAAAGAAGCATGAGGGTTGTATAAAAGAGTACAGTATATGCACCATGAGCTCTGTACATATCCTAGCAACAGAGTAGATAGAAAGAGCTGTTCAACCTTAAAAAAAACAGGTAATGAAACTTGAATTTGTCCCATGTCTTTGCACATTTTTGAGTTTGTGATTGGGAGTGCCACAAGACATTTTGGTTGTCTACACTGTCTGTGGTCAAGGAGGCTCACATTTAAACTTCAGCTGCTTAAGACGCACCTTTAAGAGCAGTGACAAGTCAAAGAAAGTGACAAAGAGAACAAAAACAATCTGGTGCAACTGTGGGTATTTATTCTTGGTATCATTCAGCATTTGTAAATGTGTAACACTTGCACTTCCATCCAACAATAACAGCATGATTGTGGTTGAATAATACATTTCAAAGCAAACACATTTAAAGTGATTGCTCTAAACAAAAAGCATATCACCAGATGCATTTGTTTTTAAATCATAGCAGAAAGACAGCACACATCCAAAGGCATTTACTATTTCTGTTAGCTGTCAGTGCAGACTTTACCGATTTGTCTCTTAGTGTCAAGAAATGACTGTATTTGTCAGTGGAATGCAAGATCTGACATCTACACTCATCATAGATGTCAATGCAAATCTAATCATTTAAAGCAATAAAAGTCAGACACAAAGTTTGACCGCCAATTAAAACATAAAGATCTGGTTGCCTTCATCTGTCATTACAAGCTATTGATTCACTAGCTTCACCAGAAAACTATTGCAGCATTTGATCCCTCAACCTGGCATTTACCATTGATCATTTGTATAAATGCTCACAATTGATAGAGTTTTATGGGTAACATTTACCTGAGGCCTTTATGATTGATGTTCCATAAGTCTCTGTCATTAAACTCATTTTAATATAATATGACATGAACATTTGAAAATGAATGTTGCATTCTCTCTGATGTGGTGAGTCTACTGTGACGACTGGAGTAATTAACAGTTACTGAGTTGCCAAACAGGAGCTAAATATTTAATAGGAGCTATTTATTAGCTTTATTGTTTGACACTGTACAAAAACTGTCAAATTTACTAATTATTTTTAATTATTATTATTATTAACTATTAATAAAGAAACTGACTGTTGTGGTTGCCATTTTCCTGACCCAAATATTATAAAGTTAAAAAAATCTAAAAAATGCATTTCATACACAATGCAATTAAACATTTCATTGTAAATGCCTCCAGTGTTATTCTTTTTGCTGTTAATTTGAATGCTAATGAATCTGAAATATTGATTATTGAATAATTGGATCAGTTACTGGTATGTGATATTATGTCATTTCTCATTCATTTTACAAAAATTGGGAATTATATTATTCATTTTCTAAACCATGTATCCATAAAAATAAATTTCTAAACTTTTTTTTTTCTTCAGTGCATTTACTGCAGTCATATACTATTTTGGATTTTACAGATATTTACTGTTGCCATTTACAGTATTTCAATGTAAATATCAAAGACATTTTTTTTAGCATTGTATTATTACATTGTATTATTTGTCTTTCACTATCACTTTTCTTTTCACTGTCACTAAGTTTATTGTTTACTTTTTCAATATACAACTTCTAATGCAATATTCTAACATAATTATTAACATATCTACTACAATATAATATAAATCTGTTATAGCAGACATAAATAATGGTCAGATGCATCATTTTTAGGAGCTATAATGGACTTCCTGGTAAAGTTTATTGCTGCAAAATATGATAAGCAAATCTGCAAATGTCCAGACCTCACTAATATGATCATGTCCGCTGGAAAATGCACAATATAACAAACCACATGTGCACACACTAAGCTGGCATAATTTGATATGTAGACACCAGATGGACATGCAGAAGGAGGCGTAATATGGGACCGGAGCGTCAGACGCAGAGAGAGCCTACACAGGAAGCTGTGTGCAGTTTTGAAAATAAACACTCTGTATGTGGACCAACAGTACTAATATATTCCAGTGAGGGAATCATCCTGAACTCGGGTTATCAAAGTTATGAAAAAGAGAGAAACGAGGGAGAAAAAGATTAAGTCGGCGAGTAGGGGTCCTCGGGAAGGGAGCGTGATTAGCGTATTAAGTATGCATCAGAGCCCCTCAACACTGTCTCAACCGTGGCACGGCGTCGAGATAAATAGCTTTAATATCCTTGTATAGCAACAGTTGTCTTCCATTGACGACTCAGGGCTAAGGGAGACCTTTAGAAGAGCAGAGTGACAACCTCCTGTCCTTTTTACCCCAGAAGCCCCTGACCCGTTGAGACCCCAGAGGGACAATGCAGCGGCAGTACCACAGGGGGAAAGCCCACGGTACATACAGGGAACAAAAGCTAGCTAATGCACTGTGTTCTCTTTTTGTGTCCCGCTGGGGGTAAGTTGACCTTCTGCCTCTCGTTTCAACAGCCGCAGTAAGATGCTGACCTCTGGAGCCACATCTTGGACTAGACCCCCACAACAGCCCCCAGTTTCTTTCAAGCACTGTGCCACTTATCTCCTACACACACCTTGCGATTCTTTGTGCCAGAAGATCATAGATGAGCTTTTACCATCCATGCTTTTAGCTTTTTGGTTTCACTTTGTAGGATGTCAACTTTCCTAATTCCGCCGATGAAATGATGACACTGTGCACTACAGTGCTTTATAAAAAGAGGGCAGTAGTCTTCAAAGTGCCACAAAAAGGCCCATCATGATGTTGCCTTTGTTGAATTACATGTAAAGGAAATGGAAATGCATTGATTCTGCCATGTGGGCTTTTGTTCTTTATTACTTGATATCAAGCCTTTGTACTGTATGTAGACATAATCAACCGCAAAAAGAAGTGCTAGCTGTCTGGTATAAAAATAAACAAGTGCTTTTAAACCTAATTTACATCACTGCCATACTGCTCACACAATGATTAACGGACAAATAGCGAAAAGAGACGGCATCAATTAAAAATAGATACTTCTGAAGTGTAAGCAAAAAGGAACATGTAACACAGTGTCAGCGGCAGGTTTCTTTCTTCTTTCTGTCTTGAAATAGTTCCTGTTTATCCCAAATGCTTGATGGGAACTCTTTGAAAACTTCAGCTTCAATGAGTAATAATTAGACGTGAAGTTGACACTTAGGCCATAAATTACAAGGCGCCACTTATTAAGAATGTTCTTCATAAAGAACCCTATGTCAGGTTTAACATGGCCATTAAACTTTTAAGAAGTTTCATCTAAGTACCGTGGCCTTGAGGTACTTCTGTGCCTCAAGAAAGAAACCAATCTCTAAGACAAAACATTCAAAAAACAAACAAACAACAACAACAACAAAAAAACAAAAACACCTTAAATTAAAAAAACAGGCCCTGTTTCCCCAGGCTGTCCCTCTTTTTATTTTTTAATATATTTTTTCAGTCTCTAATTTTATTTTATTTTTTTTAGGCAACGTTTTTAAAAAATGTACAAAAACAATTTGGATGATGCTCATTTTTAAATTAAGACATTGCTTTTAGTTTTCATTGGATGTTTTTTAATTTTGAGAGATTGGTTCTGTCTACTGTCTATGTCTACTTTTATATTTCTTGTGGACAAAGACTATTTTGATGATGCACCTCAGGGCCAGCGTATGTAAGGCACTTGATAAGTCTGGCCCCTGTGCTCTTCACAGTTCAACAATGGAGATAAAAGCTATTTTGGTTGCACTTTAAAAAAATCTTTTTTTTTTTACCCAAATATAAAAAAAGGGATCCAGGTGAGAACTTTTACAGAAAATCTTTGCAAGGGGCAGATAATTTAGATGAATATGTGATAGGATGAACTATCTGCCAGTAACGCCTATCACCATACTCTTTATCTATATGCATCACCTTGATCAATAAATGAGAGCTTTTCTGTCAGATTGTGAACTCTGCGCAAGGTCACATGACAATATTTCTCTGTGGATGTCAGGGTTCAGCTGTTAGCCTTTAGCAAAGCACCTGCTATTTCCAGACAGCTAAGGAGGATGAGATATGGAGGCCAAAGAGATAGATGGGTTCGGTGGTGCTGACTAATGTGAACAAGACATAGCTTTCACGGCTTATTACTAATGCTAACATCATATCATGGGCATTACATCATTTGGAGACCTCTTCCCTGTTCACATGGGTGAGCTGGGGGTGACATCTAAAGTGCAGTGAATGTGGAACATGGATCGCTTTACAAACCACAGATGCTCAAGTCTTATAGGACATACTGTTTGAACACACCTCTGTGCTTTGTGTGTGAAACCCTTTGTAATGGGTACCTTTTATGCATACTTTCATATTTACATAGCTTATCTTACAACTTCTCATTTTCTACTGCAACCTGAAAATTCCCCTTAAAAGCACCTTTGATGTTTATGCCAGGAAAGGCTTTTTTTAATTATATGTTTTCATTTTCTGCTGTGGTATGTTTACAGACGGATTCTCCTGTCGTTCTTTTCCAGTGTTTCTGTCTCCAGATATAGAGCCTTGGAAAAAATTGAATCTCAATCATCTTTCTATATACCGTCTGCCTCTCTTCGCAGAGGACAAATTTGAGTTGGTCAGATGATAGCTTGAGTGATGGCCATCTTGGGAAATGAAATATTTGTTGAAACTCTGTGCCTTCAAAGGTTAATTCACGAGAACAAGAATGTATGGTGCAAAGCGTGAAGGACGACTATAATGGATTTTCTGTCTTACTTTGGCAACCTTCTTTGTTTTTCTTCATTCTGGAAGACATGTCTTTATCCTATGGCTGTATAAAAACACAAACATTACACTCTAAACAACCCTAATGTTATTCTAACTCCATATCATGCACAAAAACATCACATATTTTGTCATTCATTTTTGAAAATATGTACATGTCTCTTAGATTCATGCATTCAAACCCAGAAAACAACAAAAGCTGAAACATAAAACAATCTTGGCATCAGTGATGTTTCACTTTAGAGCCATTTTCCTCTTTCCAGACAGCCAATTGCAGCCTGCAGACATTAGTAATTGTCCTAAAGTGTCAATGGTCCATCTGAAGCACTCCTCTGTTTACGCCTACAACAGATGCAAGAGCATTGTGGTGTGGTGCGCAGTAATTGCAGGGGTGAGCGGGGGCTAAGGCTCTGCGTGAGGCGCCTAGGTTGCTCCGAGGTGACTGCAGTCCCCTCGGTTGAAAGCGCTGTCGGCTTGAAAGCAGAGATGACCTAGACGAGGCTCGCGGCTCTCTTTGCTCTGTGGAAAATAACGGTGAGGGCAAGGAGCAACTCGGCTTGTTCAGTCCAACCTAATGACAAACTGTCACTACCCAACACACTTCAGGGAGATGTTGTGGTGACAAACGCAACCTCTACAAGGCCTCACTGGCAAAGCGTTTGGATTTGAATAGTTTTCAGGCATATAAATGTGATGGAAGGTTATGCAGTGCTGTGATTTTTTTTTTTTTATTTTAAGGATGTAGAGTACATGTATATCCTGTTTTTCTGCAGTGCTGTATTTTTATCCTATGCTTGTAATAACAATATAAAGAACAGTGGGGCTTCTAAACAGGTACATTAGTTCTTTGGGGCCATTTTGTCTTTTTCATCCTGGAACAATTAAGTGCTGTTTGTTTTTGCAGCCTTTTTTATAATATATTTCAAGCTGTTTGTTAGTAGCCGCCATTGCTCATCAGGCGAGTGATGAATGCACAGTGTTACGGCCAGCGTTTTCGCTTTCCCATAAATGTGACTGCTGATTTGTGTCCCTCCCATGTGCCAGGTGGAGAACAACAATGATTAGATTACCTCTCATGTGAATAAGAACGGAGATGTGAGTTCTGCGGGGGTTATTTTGTCCCGAAAACACATTTCTAACAATGTCTTTCCTATTAAAGACGTGCAGAGTGTAATTAACAGCACCTCGGCGAAACCTGGCTTGTGCTATAACTGTGAGTAACGAGTGTACAGTATTTTTTCCAGGCATCTCACATGTGACAAAGAATATGCAGATCTGAGACCTCCTGGGGCTCCCCTCGTCTAACTGAGCCAAATTTCTCATCCCTTTCAACTTCATTTTACTGCAACAAATGAAGTTCTTGTGGGAGGCTAATTTGTTCCCTTTCTTCAATAAAAAGACAAGGTAAGCACATTTTGAGCAACTCCGAATCCCACTCGTCTCTTTGTAATTCTCCCAGTGGTCAGGCATCCACCGCTGTACAGTGGCCATACCTCACGCACAACTCCCATAAACAGGCTTTGAATGCAAAAACTCTCAGCTTGTTTAAAGGCTCCCTCGGCGCGCTATTTAGCAAGCTACAATTTACTATCTTGCAAGACACTGGCTGCATTCTGTTAATGTTTTGTCTTAAATTGTACATTCGCTTCTGTTTATATGACTGTATTAATGCAAAAGAATAACTTACGCTGCCTTTGTGGGGTCCTCGGAAGCTGGGAAAAATGCACATGAATGCCTGCTCAAGTCAAAAACAACTTCTTATCTCGGAAATATGGACCACATAAAGGCAGCATCAATTTATCAACATAAAAAATGTATAATGGCATGTTTAAACAAATTAAATAACAGAAAATCACGTGGTCATGGGAGTGTAAACAACATAAATATTGCAGATAAAAATATAAATATCAAGCATGATGGTTTAGAATATATTTTGCTAACATAACTTCCAACAATGACATTACTTTAAACAGTTCAAACCCCTAATGTTATTATGTAATTACACTGTAACATAAGATGAGATGCAATAAGATAAGTGAATGAAGGTCATCAGCAGTATTACACTTAGCCCCCACTTAGCTGCCCATTAGCAACCATTCCCTAACAACTAAACAAACGTCCACTCCAGTCTGCTGTTTCTGCAAACAACGCCACACATCCTGAAATCTCTCAAATAATTATCTTTCATTGAGGATCAAAAGCAGACCCACCGCAGCCAGACCTTAAGACCGGCCTTCATAAACATCCCACGTTCAGACTCTATCTAGTCTCAGCGTGATAAACAAACACCTGACCGCAGCTCACTGAGGTAATGAAAAGGGTTTTACCTTAAGCAGTTTCATTCTTCACCTGCGAGACCCTTCAGTTTCTTCTGTCCACACTGATAACAACAAAGCTTTATGTTTGCGCGGATAAGCAAACAATTATCTCGATGTTGTTGGATCGTTTTTAGCATTATAATTCTTGTCTTGTGTGCCCTTAACTTTTACTCTTATCATTGCTTAAATATTGCCGTGATTCCCAAACCTCTGCTATCTTTGTTGTGGTCATTCTTCCAGACCAGCCTCAGTCTTGGCCTGCTGCAGCATTCATCTGATGTGCTTTATCTGTCCCATAAGAGCTGTCATTTGCCAGCCTCGCCAGGCAGCTTCCGTTGCCGATGACAGTGCTGATGCCGGCGGTGGGACTAATGTGTCTGGCCCTACATTACACTATCTTTGCTGCTGATGTCTGTAGCTCTTCTTGGCCGCGATATAAACCGATGACAGCACCTGTTGTCGGCGAAGAAACGTCACAGTCCCACTTTTCGGCAGCACAAGGCATACATTCTAGGCCTTGCACATTTCTTGACACTTTCTCTATGCTAGCAGGTGGCCACTTATTGATTCCAAATGCACATATTGTGATTGACATGCGGCTGAGACTGAAGCTGCCGACCAGTCATAAGATACATACAATCCGTACAAGATTATCTCAAGATTTACCTGGAGTAGATTAGTGTCTATGGTGCACATGTCAAACTCAAGGCCTGGGGGCCCTTCAATGCATTTAGAAGGGTATTTTTTTTGGCACTAGGTTTTAATTGGATTTGAACTGGTTTTAGATGGATTTGAACAGGTTGTAGTTGGATTTAAACACATTTTATTTATCTTTGTAGCAAAAATCTAATCCATCTAAAACCGGTTCAAATCCAATTAAAATCTGGTCAAATCCATCTAAAAACTGTCCATATTCAACCAAAACCTGTTTAAATCCATTTAAAATCAGTTCAAATCCTACTAAGACCTGTTCCAATCTGTTTAAAACCTGTTCCAATCCATCTAAAAACTGTTCAAATCCAACCAAACCCTGTTCAAATCTATCTAAAACCTGTTCCAATCCATCTAAAAACTGTTCAAATCCAAGCAAACCCTGTTTAAATCTATCTAAAACTTGTTCAAATTTAACTAAAACATAAAAAAGGAAATTAATGTTAAAGATAACTTTTGTAAGACTCAAATGAAGATGAACTCTCACATTTAAAATGCATTAAAAGCCAATTGTCACCATCTTTACCCTCTGAAAGGCTTCTTGTTAACTGTCGCGGCCCCTCACCACTTTGAGTTTGACATCACTGGTCTAAAAAAAAGTATTTTCTGTACAAATAAATATACAGTATGTTTTAAGGCCACCAAATATGTTGCAGTGGTAATGGATGAATGTAATACTGAGTCAGAAAGACATTTTTATGGATCGAAACCATCAGTAGTGATTTGACCTTTGACCCCTCAAATATAGATGCAGTTCTTCACTTCTGGATGTCCTGTATATTGAATAATGTGTCAATGGAGACAATAACAACACATATTGATGGATAAACTGACCAAGTTCCATGGCTTTGTTGTGTTCCGGTTCAGGGAAATCATATTCAATTATTTGTAGTGACTAACACAAACAATGATACAGAGGCTAATATAAAGGTAAACAGAATATGCAGTTAGTTGGAACTTTCTCAAAGGCAGTAACTGCACTTTTCCTATGTGTTAGTGTGAATGTAGCAGATACTTCAATTTATACCCCAAGATTTATCTGAAATGAAACACAATTAAGACATTAAACTTTGTCACTAAATAAAACGGATGATATAAAGCCTGTATTCAATCTTAAACGAGGATTAGCTTATTTTTTACTGTTGCATTTAATTTGACAGTTTAATCACTAACAGCTTATTGTAATAGGAATCATCTGTGGAAAAAATGAGACTTTAAGACGTCATCTAGGCTTTATAAATAATGATTAGCACTCCCACTGGTTGACACTGATGTAGGAAATGAAAGACCAAAAAAGTACTTATTTACTACTTGGTTATTCCGTTGCAAAATATGCCTTATTTTACAGCGAAACAGCTCAAAAATGATTAAAAAAAATAGAGAAACAGGCAGCAAATTAAACATAGATAAATGTTAGTAATGCTTCAAAGCAATGTTTAATGAGGCGGAGATGATTACAGGATTGCCACAGTCTAACGGTAAACTCCAAAGTTCCAGGTAAGATCTAAACTTCAATTTAATGTAACATATTAGTATTTTGTGTTGGAAAATTGGTCCGGTTTTCACTTTTTTTTTAATAAAAGAAGGAGGAAAAGTTACCATGCTGCTGTTGGGGGAGAGTGGTGGGACTGGGACGGCAAAAACTAAATTGGGTGCTGGAGCTTTAACTCAATTTTGACAAAATATGCAGATAGTGTGCTTTGCTTTTAGAGGGCAGTATGGTCCAGGAGTTAGTGTTGGATAAGGATCCAAGGTTTAGATATGTTGGGTGGAAAAACACACTGGAATGGACTATAGTACCAAAAACATCCAACTCAAAAATAATTATGTCGCTTAGAAGCATACTTAAATGTGCTTTTTCCTGATGCTCAGTCCTTCAAACTGCATCCACATCGACAGTAATGTGCTTCAGCTCATACACTCTTATATCATTTAAGCTTTGTGACAACATGGCACAACTGATCATGCCGACACCTTCTCTTAGGTGAAAATAAGCCAGATTATCAGTTTTTTTTCCTCAAAGGGTGATTTAAATAAAAAGCTGTTGCATGAATCTAACAATTAATTAGCTCCAACTACATGTGGTATTTCACATATTGAACAAAAAATATGGATGCATGATTAAAACATATTTTTAGAGCCCTTAGCGTACTTTATGAGAGATATATATGTTGTGTGTGTGTTCATCGATCAAGTAATATAAATACTTCCGACTTCTGTCATGGGATTGATCACCATGTTAAACGATCAATATGTAAAGTCAGCATTTTGAAATGTGCATTTTATCATCAACAGGGAACAATGTATGGAAAAAAAAAAAAAAAAAAAAAAGGAAGATAAACAAGCCGAGCGATACCTTTGCAAACTGCGAACCCATTAAAGCAGTAAATAGTGTTGACATTGACAGTGGCTGATGGTGTGACACGCTTCATTTCAGTTCGGAAAACAACAACTATACAGTGAAATGTGAAATGTGTGGGAGAAGTGTAAGGGAACACCACAAACTGTGCAGAGTATAACAGGCTCACACAGAAAATGATGAGGCGATGAAGCTCTGGTTTTAGGAGGAGAGGAAAGTCGCTGCTGGGGCACAATGTGCAACTATGGTGATTCATGAAGCTTCATTTAGTTATGCAGTTTGATAATAATCCATATTTTGTTACTCTGATACTAAAAAGAGCAAGTGACCCAATTCAAACATGTTTATGGCCTTAAAGGTGCAGCTTTATCCTTTAACGAGAGGTAGTAATAGAGGCGTCTAAGAGGTGAGGTCAAGATGGATTTTCTTCTGATAAAAACTTTGTATTTGTGTCCCAGAAATGATCGTTTTAACTGTGAACAACTGGTGTTTTTGTTTTGTTTGGCACTTATGGCAAGGGTATTGGTTAAAGTCTGGCCTGTGGTTATCGAATCCGAATGGAAATCATTAGTATCACACATCACCAGTGCTAAACAGGATCAGCCAGAGGGACTTAAATCTCTGCTCTGATTGGATGTTTTATTCTCAGGCGCCTGATGAAGGTTTGTGCGTCTCTAAAGGTCACCGTCAAGCAGCTGCCGCAACATAAATTCATTGTTCAGGTGTTCCTCTGTAATCAGCGGTCGCCTAAATCTTCAATACTCCGTCAAACCTCTTGCCCAAATGCACGTAAGGAGTCACAAAATGGTCCGACTCGAGCCTTTGTTCAAGTCTCAACGAACTCATCGACAAAGCCACTCCAATTCCTTTAAGTGAGTGTCATTTGATTTCTGCTTTGTTGTTTTTTTTGTCTAACAACACAGCAACCAATCACAGAAGAGCTCCCCCCTTTTCCCCTGATGCAATCTAGCAACAACCTTATGAAGGTCAAGTTATAACGCCAATTAGATGCTTTAGGGAGATGTCTGTCTCTCTCTACTCAAAAGTCCAAATCTAGTTTTTATTTTTCTCTCAGGAGCAGAAAGAACAGGGTGACCAGTAAAGTGGAATTTAGGCACATTATTATTTTAGGATGTCTCAAAATGGGGGTCTTTTTGCACTGGCATTATGTAACTGGCTGATGATATTGTGTTTTTATGTTTTTGGCTGAAATTAAGAGTTGCTGGAGTTTTGCAACTTACTTTTACATTTCATCTTGTATAAGTCTTTAGATCTTGATGCATCAAGGAGACATTTCTCATGTGCTGTTTCTTAATTGGGGAGGTCAGCCTAAATATATATTATGAACAAGGCGTCCTGTTCCAATTTCCATCACTCTGTTCTTTCACACATAGCCTACACATGTCTGAGCAGCTTCCCATACATCAAACTAAAGTGATAAAATACTTGAGACAGCTGATCTGAATAGATATCCTTTGAAAATAAGTCTCTGATGGTTCTCACATAAGGTGGAGGTTTTCCTCTAGGGGAAAGCTTTTACGGATTTTTCAAAGGGAGACAAGAAAAAAGCTATCATTAGCATCTCCTTGGTATGAGCGGTGACCAAGGATACAGTGTCTGGGAAAACAACACTTCCTGTGACATTCCACTGTTTGATTCTCTGCAGTAACCTTGGCAATTGCCTCAATCACTGTGAATTAATTCCAGTCATGCCACTCCCCGTCCCTCCCTGGAGTTGTATCGCGCCCATGCGTCGCACTACTGGCCCTGATTCACCCTGAATACCAGCCAAGCTCAATGATTTCAAGGTCCCCAGGCCCCTATTGGTGTCTGTCTGCCTCCACTCCAAAATGGGCCACTTCTTTGTCTGCGCACACTTTTTTAGCTGCCAGACTGTGGCAGATTCAGACCGTTTTTATCTCCGTACCCACAGGTGATGTCAAAGTTTGAGGGCTCTCTTTGTTTGGTGACAAGCTTTTTATGTTGCTCTTTTATACAGAACTGTTGAGAGTACTCTTGTGCCATGTAATGCACAGGACCAACCCACTAAAAAACACCGTGTCTGTTTGATTCATTGTATTCAAATTTAGTTAGACATTCAATGATGAAGTAATGTGTGGCAATCTATTATGATTTTTCTCCCAACGCCTACTTTTATGAAACAGTAAAATTGTTCTGCAAAGCATGAATAGAGTACGGCTCTGTTGTCACCAGTTTAAATTTGAAAGATGAGTTGTGAATGGAAACATTTGCCCACACAAGAGTGTTATAATTTAGACAATGTAGGTGATGTTGGCCCACTCTAACATTTTATGAAATAATGGCAGTCAATCCTAAAGTCTAAACTGATGCCAGATGATTTAGAATTACTAGCGGCTGTGTAAAGCAAATCGTCTTTACAATAAATATTTAAATGGAGAAACAAGGAAGTAACAAAAGTAGTAACAGTTTTTGTTTGTTTGTAGAATGTAATCATTTCACATGGGATTTTAGAATGTGAAGTTTTCAAAAGGGATTCTAGAATGTAATGAGGGGATATGGGATATTAAAATTTGATGTTATGATAAGGGATTCTAGAATCTGATGTTATCATAAGGGATTCTGGATTGTGATAATGTCACAAGGAATTTTAGAATGACATGTTGTATGACATCATCACATTTTAGAATCCCTTTCGAAAACATCACATTCTGAATCCCTTACAACATCATAACATTCTAGAATCCCTTTTTGACAACATTACATTCTAGAATTCCTTGTGACAATATCATATTCTAAAATCCCTTATGATATCATTACATTTTAGAATAACATGGCGTTTTAAAATTCCTTATTAAACTCATTCATTTGAAGGAACTAAATCAGTGACTTGACATGTCCAGATTTGTCTTGTAGTAGACACTTTTGCCAGATGACCTGTTAATTTAAAATGATGCAATATGTATTGTCATTTCATTTGATCAGAGATTGTGAGACTGAGACAATACTTAACAGTAACCTCAACTTCAGCTCTAATATTCCAAGTATAAGTTGTATTGACATATACTACTAGTTGTTTTTGTGTCCTCGGGTGGCCTGGTAAATCTTTTTCTATTCTATACAAAGAGTTACTCTGGTCCACTTCCTTTCACTTTGATTTCTAGGAGGCAGAACAAACAGACAATCAATCAATCAATCAATCAATCAGACTTTAGGAGGCAGTACCAACACTGGCAGAGACCAACAACTTTGAAAAACATGCAACCAATCAGAAAAAACAGCACTGCATGAAACATCTGCATGTTTTATGTGTTTTTCCTCATGTCTATTGTATTCATTGTAATGTTTTGCAGCTGCATTGCACTTTAGTTTCCTCTGGGAAAATAAAGTTTTGATTCTGAACCCCAATTCATTTTAGAAAAACGGTTATGACTGGAAACTGTGACAGGGGTTCCAGAGCCTCTTCATGTAGACAGGCTGTGAACGGGTCTGGCTGGCCAGGCTAGGCTGACCTTTGCAGTCATACATACACCAAAAGTATGCAGAATGTCTAGAAGAAAGTGCATTTGATTTTACTGAGCAGGCAGAAATAGAAAGAGCACGTGGGAGCGGGGTATGACACATAACTACAGAGGCCATTTTACAAGTCTTAAATGGGAAGTACAGAGTCTCTGCACTTTACGCACTCAGCTTACAGGGCCAGCCTGTAAGTAACATGCAAGCCCACAACACAGACACACTGCCAGAATCTGCAGACATCGCTCATCCACGACACTTACAATACAGAGGTTATCAGCAGATTTTCTGAGTGAGAAAGAACAAAAATCAGATAAAGTCGAGACGGTCGGTGCATATATGAAGTCGAGACAGTCTGTCCATATATGAAGGGCATATATGAAAGGACCTTATGTAACTGTAAATGTCAAATATAGCCGGTCTTTCTAGAACAGCACCGCATTAGCCCACTTCACACTAAATGTCTGTGATTAGCAACAGCTGCGCTTTGGCGTATTTATGGCTGAATGTACATTTCATAATACTGATTGTTTTCTGAGAAGCCTGTGCAGAGATGATCGCTCGGTTTCAAGTTCAGCAGCAAACAGCAGCTGCTCACTCCCATTGTTTGTTGAGAAGGTTTTGATGGAATATAATTGAGACTAGAGGGGAATCGCATCACAGCAAGGTTGTGGTTTCAAACAACTAGCCTTTTTGTCTGTGTGGGTCTACAGTGCACAGACATGTGGTTTTGATAGTTTACCCTCTAAAACTCTTTGTCGATGGAAAGGTGACTGTGTGTATGTGTATAGGCAGACATTGTCTTAGTATCTTCTTCAGCCTTCACCCCTTGACCCTAAACCATTATGTTTTCAAGTCTGATTTTTCACAATGTACAATGGAAATCAATCTTATTGCAATTTTTTCCTCTTTCCATTGTGTCCACTATTTTTGTTCCGATAAATCCATAAAGACGTGTGTATTCTTCATGGATTTTTGCCATAGACACATGATGTATGTGTGCTTATGTAAAGTGATGGTGACTGGGGGGAAGTGGGGCTCGAGTGTACGGTGGGAGGTTGTCTTGGACCAAAGGCATCTGTCTGGGAGTGGCTGTAATTGGCTGCAGTGTGGCATTGTCTCATTAATATGGAGCCCAGGGGAAGGAGACAACCAACTTCCTCCCTCTGTGTTTGCTTGTTTGACTGTATCTCCATTGATGCTAAACGCAGTGCTCCCAGGGCACCCCATGCCTGTTGCCCGCTTCGTTAAAAACCAAGAAAATGAATATTAATGTCATATACAGACTGGGAGCTGCAGAAGGCAAAGAAGGGGTTGTCAGTCTAAAGGCCGTTGCTGTTTCTGGTGTGGCGTAATGGTGGCTGTTGAAGAAGTGTGAATCTGCGGGCGTGCACGCTGCATCGACATGCAAGGTGCTGTTGACACTTCATTTCTCTGTCCACAGGGGATCTCAGAGTATGCACAGTACCACAAATAGCAAAGAAATAACAACTCGGAAACATACGTAATGGTCATAGAAAATATTTTTGAGATTTTGTATTGAAAACCAGGGAGTGAAGAATGCCACTTACTTCTTACAAAAGCTTTTGCTGATTGTTTTCACCACCCAAATGTTTTTGGACAAAATGTTTCTTCTGTTATTGTTTATTTTTCATTATTTGGGCACAGTTTTATTGTATTTACTTAGTTCACCTGTTTAATGAAGCTTGTCCAGGCTAAACACACTTTTAAAGTTATTTTTTGGGGTTTTGTCTTTATTTGACAGCTAGGCCGAGAAAGGGGAAGTACATTGGACAAATGAGCCGTGCCGGAATCAAACCAGAGTCTCCCGGGTATATGGTATGTACTCTACCACAGTGAGCCACCAGCTAAACACTTTTTGAAATGTTTAAGGAGGACTTGCAAAAGGAGACAGCAACCTTTCTCAGCCAGTAATTTTGGTGCAATCACTCTGAGGCCAGTTGATCCGTGCTAAAGTACGACTCCACTGTGTCCCACTGGCTTTTGTGAGTGCCTCTTGCTGCTGTAGTTTTATATCATTTTAAAGCCATTTTTTTTAGAAGCACTGTGTCTGTCTATACTATAAGGGTCTATTGACTATAAAAAAATATTTTAAGTAGTATATCCTGTGCACAAAATCGGTCAAATATATGATCAAAAATGTCATTAATTTAGCAGCCGTATCAATTGTACACTAAGTAAATGCAATATACATATGCTTGCACTGGGCCTTGATGCATCTCATTCAACTGTTCACAAATGTCTGGGAATGGGAAACATACTTCAAGTTCTAAAATGAGCAAAGGCAAAGTAAAATTCTTCAGTGTAAAAAACTTTACGTCAGTAAACTTCAGCAGAACAGGCGACTTAACCCTAAGCCGTCAAAGCAACTTCAGTTTGCAAACGTAGGTCATCAATCAGTTTTGTGTCCCATCCACCGCCCTAACAAGCCTCCTCCCATTGAGACAAACCTTATGAATGTAGGCTCAGTTTACTGTGCCATCAAGTATTAACTCTCCTTGTACACTGCACACATACACATTTACAGATGCAGAACAGACTTCTTTAAGGTCACATTTAACATTTGACTGTATAATCTGTGAGTGAAAGTCGGTGTCTATGTAGTGTTTTGCTACAGCATAAACACCTCATTAGGGTGGGCTGTAGAGACTGCCCCAAACTACTAACGTGTCAGTCCCTCCACCAGACTGCTATCTGCTCACCACAACCTGATGAATTATTAATTATAGAATACATAGAATCTCACTGGGGAGCTACTCTATATCTTCAGAGCAGACAACCGCATAGGGATAGTGAAGGTCAAATAAGATAGCTTTCATTGCTAAGTGAAGACACTGGAAAATACCTATAATTGGCTTAAAAAGCTGCAAAGTGGAAGGCTCCCCACTAGCCCCGCGGTCATATCGTCTCGTTTTCCAGTCGAATTTCAACTGCATTAACAAAACTTCAATTAAGCATCAGGGGTCTGTCTCCTGGCTCACCTTCCTAATCTAGTTTGATGGAAGCAGTTAAAGCATCAGCGCAGCCAATTTATACATCTCTCAGCGGAGTAGCGAGCCTGAGCATGCGATACCTGTAGTGGTCATAACAAGAAAAAACCTTTAACTATCGCATTAAGTCTACCAGAAAACCTGCAGAATAACAGCGGTCACGGCATGTTGTGTTAGACTTTCTTAACCCTCTTTCCTCTCCTGCTTCCCCACTAATTTGTTCCTCTATAAACAGCAGAGTGGTGCAGCACGGATGTCGCACTGGTTAATAGGATCTGACCCCTGATGTTTAAATTATTAAGGTGCTTTGAAGAGAGAAAACCCAACAAGCCTCCCTAATTGATCCACCCACATGTAAACACACAGCGCCGCGAGAGCCTGAGCGCGTCCCCAGCCTCGCAGATGACGCTCGGGCCCGTTGCCATTCTTCTCGAAGCAAATTGGAGGCTTTTAATGAGCGACCACCCTGTCTCTCCAACATTGTCTGAGGCACAGCCATCCACAGCTGGACATTAGGGTCTAAAAAAACAAACAAGAACAAAAAAACCTTCCATTGTGTGTGGCCACAGCAAATGAGATGAACTGCTCTGAAGAAGATTAGCTCAGCTCTTTAATATGTTGCTTTTGGCTAATTTCACAAATCACTACACAACACTAGCTACACTTAAGTAATTCTAAATGTGTGTTCTTGCAGCCAACTGAGGTAATTAGTATTGACTTCTATAAAGGTGCAATGTGTAAAATGTACTGTACAAGCGGCAATGTAGAATGTAAAAAAGGTTGTTGAAAAAAATGTTGAAAAATTTTGCATTGATTTTAGTGTTTTTTTGCCAAACGACTGCACTTTTGGAGAGAGTAGCCCACTGTCCTTTCAAAATCCGAATTGTGTTGAGTAAAATAATCATGTCATAAATAACACATCAATTTTGTTTTCCTCAGCCATCACACTGTAATTCCACTCCTTCTCCTTGCCCTCTATAGCGCTCGCTTTGGAAAAAGGACACTCAAGGGCGTGACAGTCCACTGGCCAGAGAGCAACACGAGCACAATGTCATTTGTGAGCGCCATGGTGCGTATGTAATAACATAATGGCATAATTGCCACGCTTTCACCAAGGTAATCTTTTAGTCTTTATTGGCACAATTGCTCTCAAATATCATACTTTGGCTTAAATATAGTGTGCAGATTGTTGTTGGCTGTTGTTATTGCTGTCACAGCTTTGAGCAGCTTTCTCAAAGTGCACCTTCATGGAACAGGGATTTGATGTCTCTCTTGTTGACAGAGATGTGTAGTGCAGACAATATGTGTGGTCTAGGTCTTTTTCATTTTTACCAAAGACAATATCGTATTAAACACACTGCTCTCATAAACACCAGTCCAGTTTTTTTTTTTTTGTCCTTGCCACTGTCTCCTTCATATAAATCATATTTTATTATCATTTTTACCAGATTCTCCATTGTCAAAGAAAACATTGATTTCAAATTGAGCATTGATTTAAAGTATTCTCAGCTTAGGTTTGATACAACCTTGTTTAAGCTGTATTTAAAGTGGCATGAAAATGTTTGTGCATGAAATTTTCTAATCAAACTTCCTTCTTCAAAACATAAAAACATGGAATGTTAATGAATAAATCAAAGTTGTATATAAATTTCATTATTGCTATGTATTATTGCATTCATAGTACTACCTAAAATAAAGGTTCACATGTTTCTTGAAGCCTACACTACAGTTTATTTTTTAGGCAAATTGCCACATGTGCCATATTCTCTTTGTGATAATGATGGCTTCACTCCAAGGTACTTTTGTTAAATAAAAATATAAGACTCTTGTCTGGCCTCAAGATAATGGTTTCTGAAATGTGATCTGCAATTGTCAACTCCCAACTACATATGGCCCAATAGCTTTTAGTTTTCTCCTAAATCTTTAACTGCCATCTGCTTCTGTCAGTTTACATGTGTTACAGTGTTAATTCAAACAGTCACATTATGGATATACTGGAAATGTTATTTTCCTTTAAACAAGTGTCTTGTGACCTCAAAAACCTCAATATGTAAATAACTACAGTGAACAGCTGTAATGATGTTGATGTATTTTACCATACAGAGCTAAATCAGTGTATGACTATTACAAAACAATAAAAGTCATTTAATAATGAGGCATGCGGCATGCTAAAAGTTGATTATGCTAATACTCCATTTGCCTGTGTTAACTATCTAATCAGTTTAACATTAATGCAAAAAGATGAACGGAGCAGATCAACAGGGCTCTCGCTCATCTTAATTCTTCCAATGGAAACACTTGCTGTCAATCTGCACACATAAAGGGAAGGAGGTCCCGCGGCTGTCAGTTTGTCAGGCAAGGTAAAAGTGATTTAATGCCCTCCCCATATGCTTAATCATGTAAACACACCAACATGGCGGTGATTTGTTGGCTGACAGTCTTGGCCACATTCAGGAACAGCCAGTGAATAGATAAAGCCAGCTGGATGTTCTATGGCTCCACTTCCCGAAAAAAACGCAATCCAGGTCTGTCTTTGTGCTTCTGTGAAGGATGAAGGAATTCTTAAAGTTTATGTAACTCACTTTTTTGTAATATAGTCTAATAGGGCGTACATAGACAGCCCAGGATTTCAAAATAAGTATCTCCATATGAGAGATAAAAGGTTAAGTGTGTAGATTGCACTTCCAGACTTTAAAGCCCTCTTTTCTACAGTCTGTGTGCAGCTATAGTAGCCCTGCAGGGACATTCTGCTCACTAAAGCAAATCCTGTAGAGATCACATAATGTCTTCACACACACAACATAAAAACATAATCATTTTTTTTATGTCTGTCTTTAGTCTTCTTAAAAGATTGTGTGTTTATGTATGTTAAAGTCTAATGGGCTGCACATTGGCTTAAATGATTTTATTATGTTTAGACAGCCTTATTTCAAAAGAAGTACATTTGTGCATGAAATTTTCTAATCAAACATCCTTCTTCAAAACATAAAAACATGGATTATGCATATGTTAATGAATAAATCAAAGTTGTTGATAAATTTCAATATTGCTATGTATTATTGCAATCATAGTACTACCTAAAATAAAGGTTCACATGTTTCTTGAATTCTTTTTTATGTATTTGAGTAAGCCTACACTACAGTGTATTTTAGGCAAATTGCCACATGCGCCATATTCTCTTTGTGATAATGATGGCTTCACTCCAAGGTACTTTTGTTAAATAAAAATATAAGACTCTTGTCTGGCCTCAAGATAATGGTTTCTGAAATGTGATCTGCAATTGCCAACTCCCAACTACATATGGCCCAATAGCTTTTAGTTTTCCCCTAAATCTTCTACTGCCATCTGCTTCTGTCAGTTTACATGTGTTACAGTGTTAATTCAAACAGTCACATTATGGATATACTGAAAATGTTATTTTCCTTTAACCCTCATAACTCCGCTGGAGCGCCGGCGCCCCAGCGCCGCAGCATCATTATTTTGCTGAATAGCTCTAAAACTACACAACAGATCTTAATGGGGAAAATTGTGTTTAGAAGCTTACCCTTTCGGCAATCTACAGTGGGCTCGGGGCAATTATATCCTTTCGATCCTTTCGAAGTTTTCAATTCAGCCGTTAAGCGCGGCGTTTTTTCCGGAAACTTCGTTCAGTAAATCCACCATGTTAACGCCGTCATAATGTGATTATTTATGACATTTTGTGATCAAAACGTGTAAATCATGATAGCGGACCTCCATTTTGAGGCTTGACGTAAACAATGATGACTTCTGGCCGGACTTTTGACCAATCAGATTTGCCCAATTCTTCTTCTCCTGTTGTTGTGAGGTTAGCATCCAATCAGGAGTAACCAAAGATCATCTTGAGAGAAGAAAGTTCTCTACCAGTATCGAAAAGAAAGTTTATTTCAAAAGAGGTACGTTCATAAGAAAAATTAAAGGTGAAGTGTGTCGTTTTTGGTAGCATCAGGTGGTGACATTGTAGATTGTAATTCCACACCTCAGAGCCCCCTTTTTTACAGTCTGAGGTCTCAGCTACAGTAGCCCTGAAGGGACATACTGCTATCTATGAATAAATCCTGTAGAAATACGTTAGATAATGACTTCACATACAAAACGACAACATAATCACAGCATTTTATTCTTGTTTTTTTTTTTTGTGTGTGTTTTTTTTTTTTTTTTCAGGGCTCTAGGGGTCAGTCAGTCAGTTCACAGACAGCAGTTGTACAACAGGAAGTCTGGGTTCTAGCTTTAAATTACAATTTTTAAATGCAAATATTAAATGGAAAGGATTTTACACAATTGATAATTACTGATGTTGCAGATTGTGTTCAAATTTTACAGTACCTTCAAAAAAATACATACAGACAGACAAACATAAAACTTAATTATACATTTATGTTTTGCCCTTATTGAGAAAAAAACAATCTTTAAGCATGAATGTATATAGTTTATGTCAATTTTTTTTTTTTTTAGCAAATAAAATTGTTGTTGAATAAACCTACATTTCTATTCCAAATCCATGCAAAGTGTGAATATGTATGAGTTATGCTCTCAAACTCTATTGTTACCTATTTATGTAAAGCAGTGTGAAAAGCAAGGTTCAAGTGGCACGTATATTCAAAGCACATTTAGAGCTACAGGCTGCCACTTTAGTTCACACTCTGCTGATACAGAATGAACGTTGTCAGGAAAAGTGTCAATAGGCGCCATGAGAGAAGCTTACTCTTCAATGTTTAGAGATCCTCCTATTTTCTGTACATTGAATATACTACTGCCCTTTGAGTACTCACAATACAGCAATTAGTGCTGTATACTAAAATAATGGACCAATGCACTTTCAAAGACACTTTTTTTTCGATGAAAGCAATGAAAAAGGGTCAGAAGTTGACATATGATTGACACAAAATGAATCAAAGCTACAGCTAATGGAAGAGAGTGAAATAAGCGACTGTTGTTAAATATAATTGAGTCCTATGTAACTAACGTTGATTGTGCCTCACAAAAGAGTTGTCCATCATCAATGTAATCATTTTTATACTTTAAAAAGAGGCTTTAAAGGTCAGTTATGGGAAAGCTGAGTGCGCTATCAATCACAACAGTCAATTGGATACGGAAATATTGACTGAGCCTAGCTTCATTTCTGCTTTCTTATTCCTGACCCTGAACCTTTAGCGCCCCTTTGTACCGTGTGTTATCTATGCTGCTATTAAGTATACGCTATTAACCCATAGATTCATCTGCATGGCACTTTTTCTACTGTCATGTGTTACTTTTAAGAGCTGCAGAAGCCATAACGGATGTGTAATCCACGGCTTTGAAAAGGTTAAACTCTGCTGCAGTGTAAGTCAAACAAATATCAAACAAATGAAATGTCAAAGTTGCAACCCTAAAGCAGATGAAATGTCAGGGACAATACCTCGGCTCAAGCCCTCCTTTACCTGCCGTTATGTTTGTAGTCAGACATAAGAGGCCACTCCAAATAGGCTTTCTGCCGCTTCCTCCGCTGAGCTGACCTATTAGCGCCCTATTATTTGAACTGCTGAATGAAATGTGCCAAGGCCCCTTCATCTCACAGCGGACAAAAGTTAAGGTCACAAAGTAAAATTCGGAGGTGCTTTTTCAGTGTCCTTTGGCTCCTGACACTGCTTTCTTGTGTTTCCTCTGCCTGGCACGGTGCCTCGAGTCCTCCCAGTGTGGACATTCTCCCATGCACCGACTCCGACTATCAAAACAACAGTCATTAGGCAAATTTGCTTTGGTGCAGGATTACGTTAATTATCATGGAATTATCACTTCATTAAAGCAGGCAGAGATAAATTATCTCTGATGAAACGAATGCAAAATGAGGAAATAATGATCATGCCTGCAAAAAAAATTCAAAAAGAACGCAGAGAGGGGAGACTTCCCGTCGAAAAACATCAAGTCATTGTGTTCCACAGAGTTGGTCCCTGAGAGGCATCGCAGCACAACGCAACGGGAAAGAGCAAGTGAGTTTCTACAGAGAAGCGTGAGGACCACCCACCCTTTACCCAGTGCAGTCCAATTTTCCTCCCTGAGCTTCAACACAGCCTCTAGTTTTCTTTTTCTTTTTTTTTTTTTTTCGCAAACTGCAAGTATCATTAATCATGTGAAATACCAATTTTAATGAAGGCCCGCATCAGCTGAGTAACACTCTTTGTTTCCTGGGCGAACGGCTGAAGTGCTGCAGCATGCAAACAGCGGGGGGAATCTTATTGATGTAATGATGCTTTCCCACTCTCTAGGATCTTTATGGTCACATGCTTTGCTCTGTTAACCTCATTGAAGCCAGCGTAAAATGATAGCGATCTGCATATAACCGCTCGAGCATGTTAATATTATCTATTTGGTGGTACGCTATCAGGAAAGGCCTTGTTATTCTTGCTCATTCATAAGGGCAGTGATAAAATGAGAGAGTGCTTACTCCTCAGAATGAATACATTTTTAGCCAACCATGGACTGGACTGTCGATGCTCTGTAAATCTGTAATTAGTATTCCATCTCACTGAAAATCTGAAAATGTGACTTTTACTTAATTACTAAAAAATCATTAATATTTTACGGTATTAAATATAAGTATTATTGTACAGTTTAAATATTACAAAACAACCTTAATTAGACAAGCTGAGTTTAGAGCTCACCTGAAACATTTATCCATGTTTGATTTGATTTCTCTATTTTTTTTTATCTTTTTGTGTTTTACTGTATAATACTGCTTTCTTTCCTTGATCCTTCGTTGTTGACATTAGGGTCGACCAAATAGGAGCACTCCTTTTTACTGGAAGTGAACTGTGATTGGCCAAAATCCCACTATGGGGTGATCATTCTTATCTATTCAAATCCCACTAGATCACCTCTTAAGGTCTCATTTTTTCCACAGATGATTCCTGTTACAATAAGCTGTAAGTGATTAAACTGTCAAACTAAATGCAGTTAAAAAAAAAAATTATGTACTGGACTTTTGATATTTCCACTAAGAAATATTGTGCAATAATGTCCACTTGAGTACAGCAAATGCACTAATCAAAGGCTCACAAAATAAGACCATACCATTCCACTTTTGACATTACTCTGTCACTTACCGAAGCAGTAAAATAGGTACTTCATACTCCATAAGTTAGAGATATGCAAAATGCAAAATGTCATGTTAACATATTTAGCATTGGAAAGAGCACAGTGTAATTTTGTAATTAAGCTTGTTACATAGCCTACTGTGCAGCTGTGGACTAGATACAAAATGGTTCATAAAACTCTGGCAGCATCAGTTTGAGTGGGCCTCAAAAAAACAAAAGAGAAATTTTGTTTGGAGAAGTTTGTGTTGCAAAGAGAGCTTAAGGTTAGCTCGATGAAACAGCCATAAATTTATTGTGGGCTTATGCAGAGATTGCTTTTAACGTAGAGATTATTTTTCTAGTTGCATTTTTGTGCAAACCAAAACTAAACTTTGATGGTCCTCCCTTCACTTACGACCTAAATGTAAAGTTGCACAGACTGGTCAGGTCAGCTCCTTCCTTCTACGTCAAGGCCAACGCCGCACAGACAACTCGGCTCCACTGTGTAAACATCTTTCCTCCGTTCTGATGTATTCAAGTCTTTATAATCCTATTCCTATAGAAGCCTGGGCAGACTTGAATGTTGAGTACCACAAATGTCTCTAGGTCCTGTATTTATCGAGGAATAATCTTCTCCTGCTTAAGAAAGTCTGTCTTTCTTATCTGACTCTTCTCATGTCTAAGGGCAGCTCAGATATTCCCCAAGAAATTTTTTTTTATTACCATAGGTATGTGATGGCGTGCACAACACAAAAGTCAGCACATTTATATTTAATGGGCTTCATAACTGTATTTAGGCCATGTAAAACTTTGGGTGTAGTCTTTAGTTAAGGCACATAAAGTCACTATAAAGAATATGTAGGAGATTAGCTCTGAATTTTTACTTTTTCACTGGCATTAGGTGAGCATATTACTCCTGTATTGCAGTGTGGAGGGGAGATCTTGGGAATTGATGAAGTGCACCACTGGAGCTAATACAGACCCCACAAAAAAATCCTTAAGGACCTAATGATAGCACACTGTTCCATAAAAATGCTAGTTTGCCTTGGAAATTGCCGCGCAGGTTCATTAGGAGTCACGCTGTTGAATTCAAAATGTAATCTCCCAAGTGAGTCGGGGAGGGAGGCCAAAAGAATGACCAGCGATGGAGGGAGGAGGAGGAGGGAGAGAGGAAGGGGTGGGGGGCATTTAAAGCCTCTCTCCCGCTGCTGCAGTGTTGGTGGCAAGAGCCAGGCCTTCAGTTCTTTGGGATGTTCCTGGGGAAAACCTCACACCGGGGCTACTTATTCTTCATGAGGTCACATTAAACAAAGACACTTATTCCCCAGGGTTTTTCCGGGGCCTTCTTACAGAGATACACTGCAGAGCTGAGCTGCATCGGAAAGTGAGTCAGAAAACAACTTTTACAAAGAGTGAAGAGACTGGAATGAATAAAACAGTGAATCAAATTTAATTAGAAAAGATTCTTTTGTATGAGTCACTAATTCATGAATTAAAGTAGCATCCCACGAAGATTTTTTTTTTTTTTGGGGTTGTTTAATTTTTCATTTTTGTGTTTGTAAAAAATAAAAAAATAAAAGAGAGAATGTATTTTTAATTAAAGCCCTTACAATGAAATAAATAATGGATTTTATTGGATTTATGTGCTGTGAAGAGTGGTTGAATATGCAGCTGATAAATGCTGAAGTACAAAAATTTCCTGATGCAATACGCCGAGATATATTCCGCCACGACGAGTAAGAAATTGCATAAACCACCCACCAGAAATCTGTGAAGATGTATTTGTGATGATGCAGCTACTAGCCACCACAAGACTCCTCTTTCTATTCATACTCTCCATTCTACACACTTCTTCATGTTCTCCTTTTGTGTCGCCGCGAAATCTGTCCCCAACAATTTCTACAATTTAGGCTTAAAAAAGGAAAAAAAAAAAAAAAAGCGACCCCAACCATGTCCAATTCCTTCTAGCAGCTGCACCACAAGCTCCACACACCTGTAGTCGAAGCCTAAGGCAATCCATTTACTATTGTTCCCAGATTTAAATAACATAGAGAACAATGAGCAGCATGCACTCGACACACCGTTCCAATTTCAGCTCACTGAGTAATCTCTCATTCTTCTCGGCAGAATAGTGAAATCCAGGCGGCCCCTTTGTTGTCACTGCCGCCTTCAAGGAGCAGAATAGCAGTTATTTAAAGCAGCCGAGTGTAAATATTATGCATCTATGAATATTTATTTGCATATAAAATCATTAGGTTTTTTTTCTCAATTCAAGTCATATGGAGTGCACTGATTTTTTTTTTTTTTTTCTGTAAATACATAAACATAATGCTTTCTTATTTTTTTCTCTAATCTTGAGTAAATGCATGGCGGCCATCGTTTTTGCTGCAATACGTTCACACCTGTACCGTCCATGTAAATGCATATGTATTCTCAGTGCATTAAAGTGTATGTGTTCTGCTATGAATGAAACATATATGTGAGTCCCCTTTCCGCGAGCTAATGTAATGCAGCAAATAGCACTTTAACAATAGTGACATAATAGTCAGGGCATATGGTTTAAAAAGTAATTCTCTTAAGGCACACACGTCAAACTCAAGGCCCGGGGACCAATTGCAATTGAATCAGATTATTTCGATTGTTTTTATTGTTAATGAAATCTTAAGCCAGTTTTTGTACCTTTTGTACTCAAATCTAAATAAAACCTTCTCAAATCATGTAAAAAAAATAGTCAAATCCCAATAAAACCTAATCACATTCATCTAAAAACCTGTTCAAATCCAAAAGAAAACTTTTCAAATCTATTCCAGTTTCCATAAAAATTAAAGTTAAAGATAATTTTTGTGAAACTCAAAAATGAAGTTGAAACCTTCCATTTTCAAAATTTAATAAAAGCCTTCAAAGTGTCTCCATGTTCAGCTCCTGAATGGATTCTTATGAACTATCGTGGCCCCTCATCACTTTGAGTCTGACACCACTTTCTTAAGGCATGTTTGCTCTAAGAAATACGGTAAATGTGTTGGTACGGCATGGTTTAGAATGGGTAACCCTATACACTGCTGCAATTAACAGTAGTTTTCCATAGCTTTCTCTACTTTCCTTCATTTTAATGTTTAGTAATCTGCAACTTTAAGAAAACATTGCCAGTAAAGGTTTTCTTACATCCACACAACAGACTGCAATGTGTAGCTTCACCTTTTAACACACTTACTACACACTTTAAACATAAGTTGAGTTCAATCAAAGCGGTGCGCATATTTGGAATACTTCAAAACTGTTTTTATGATGGAAACGTCCCTAAAAGAGTAGCATGTTGACCCAATATACCATAGCACTCTAATGGAAACATGCCTTAAGTGGTATTCTAAGGATCTACTGCGGATCGCTACTCACAGATCCTGCATTATGCATTTTCTTCTTTGGGCTAAACAGCAGCATGGAACATTATTGTGTCAAAAATTCCATTACTTTTCTGGGATAATAGGTAAGGTGAATCTTGAAGGGCTAATCGCTTCGTGAACAATATTATAACCGCAGAAGGACAATGTGAGGGCTCATAGTTCATCCAAGGCCTAACAATCTTCAGATTCAACCTTATGCCGCCACAGAAAGAGTCAAAAAATAAATCACATCTGCTACTTTTTATGGCTTTGCTTCCAAATCTAATGGGTTTGTCCTTGGTCTAGGCTTTACCCTTGTGCTAAGTTTCAGGAAAACTTGTACAGACCCAGGTAAGATAATATAACAAAGTATTAGATACCCATTTTTTCTCAACTGCAGCACTTGAACAATCCTTGTTCTGTCGAAAAAGTACATCACAAAGAAATTAATTAGGTGACACACAGGACAAAACAAGTGTTGTTTTATCCCTGCTGCCAGCCTTTTGTCTTACTGCTGTCGACATCAGTGTGTTTATATCTTATTTAAGCTCCTTGGTCTCTTCACTTAAGGCTGCCGGCTTGATCAGTGGAACATTCACAGAGCGGCGGAGCACGAAAGCTCAGCACTGCTTTTGTAAATATCATTAGAATTAGTTATAAAACACTACAAGGTCATGGAAAAGAGAACAATAGCTTTGTTTTGCCATATGCTTCATGAGGTTTTAATTTATTTGTGTACAAGAGAATATTGCCATATGCTGAGAAGGAAGACGCAGTCATGCTGTTGCTATTTGTGCAGCACATCTGCAGAAGGGCTGTTTCCTCTGGTCATGAAGGGTACAACGGAGGGCCCAGGCATGAGCTGTGTCTATGTACAAATCATCGAAAAACATTGTGACACAGTCGTGAATGGGTTAGGTTGGAGTAGATTAGTTTGTCTCCTACGAACATAATGTAATCTGATAGAGTTGACTTTTTTAAAGGCCACAAGCAAAACAAGAGCAGCAAAAATAATAATGAAATGAAACACATAAGTTTATCTCGTCCCGTTTGATACAGGCTTTTTATTTGATGGCATTTGTTGTCAGTTTGACCATGGAGCAGCAGGAAAGACAGAATTTATAAGTGCATATTACATTTTTCAAAACAGCTTGTTATATCAGTCTCAAACTACCTTCAAAGTATGAGTTGATTTGAGGAGTTTGGTTAGGGTTTAGGCAGGTTTGCACTGGAGCGGTACTAGATGGGTCGGAATATAGAAGCTTTCTATTGTTCGCATTTGAATAGAATCCAAAAAGCATGCTATACCACTTTGGAAACTCCTCAGCTTTGGTTTCTAAAGTGAGGTACGGTTTGTAAAAGGAAACACACAAAACTGCGATGTTTTCTCCGTTGAAGCTTGTCTCTTTCTTGTAATAAACAGAACAGAATAAAAAAATCCCTTGCATTTACTGCCTTCATTTTATTACAGAACAGAATTTGCTATTTAAAATTGTTAGTCCCTAAATGCAGTGGTGCATGCACGGCTTTACCTTCAGCCTCTCACACTGCTACAGCACTTCTTTATTTTAATCTGGCAACACACCTAGATTTTAAAAGTTTGTTTACTGTGCAATTTCACTGTCACTACAAACCCAACTTGTGTAGTACTTGTGATTGTTCCAATCTTTGTCAGACTTGCTTTTATGTTACTGAGCATAGGTATATGTACAGTGTAAGGCCTAGTATATAAAGCTTTTTCACCATAGTTGCCCTCTACTATTTGAGATGTGTATTTATGTCACATCTTAAAGACTGATGTGAGAAAATGTTCTTTGACATGGAGCAGACTTACCTTCTTTGTAAATCATATCTGAAACAATTGTTTATTTGCAAGTATACTAGTTAGTATTAGCTGACATCTCCAGCAATAGTAATATTCATACTGATAACTGTAGTTTCTGGATAAAGATCTTAAAACTTTCCATTTCTGATTCCAAGACAAACATGTTTCCGAAGTTTTCTATCACTTTTCCCTCCTGAAGGTCACATAGGTCATGGACTGTACCTGTGCTGGGGTAAAATAAATCATTGGCAGGCAGAGCAGGGAGTTTAGGTCAAATAATCACCCTCCGATAATGAACGTCCGCGGAGAGAGTCTGGGAGATTCATTGCTGTACCCCCGATGACAATAATAGAGGCTTTCAAAGGCCACACTCTTTAATTTCTTGTCCCCGCTATCAGCGTTTTTATCCTCCAGAGAGGGGGAGGTCAACCGGCCCTGTTCCCCGGCCCTCCAGCCAGCGTCCTGGGCTTTGAGGGTTGCGAGAACTGGCTGAGGTCGACTGTGATTGTGCCTGGAGATGGCAGGCCGAGGGGCGCTGGGGCTCGTCAGACCCCTCTCAAACAAAGAGTCTTTGTAGAGCGGCTCCCTGGGTCACTTTTATCAGGGCATCACTAATGGTTATGATATGATCTGTCTAGCATCACTTCCAATTAAAGCTAGCTGGAGGAATGTGGCAGCCGCCGGTCCTCATCTCACTCTGGGATCTGGAGTCCGCAATGAATGTGGACTATTGTTTGAGGCGCTCATTTCACTCCCGATCAAAGTTCCATTGTGACCGCCACAAAGGGATGTGGTCACTGGCCGGCCTATTAGATATGTAGCTGTGTTCGGGAGATGGAAAGTGTAATCAGTCTTCGCACTGATAGCAACGGCCGGCCCACTTCTCATAGTGACAAGAAGACTAACCTCTTTCAATACAATATAGAGAAACAACAAAAGGTTATTCTTCTTGTTTGGATAGCCCCGACTTCCCGACAGAAAATAAACGCCCAGCAGTAGCTTCATAATTTTTACAAACTTTCTCCTCCTTTGCACTCACTTTAATCTCGGAGCTCATATCCCATTCATAGACTTTAAAATGCGGCTGCAGTAAAAAGGTGCACCTACGCTGTGAATCCAAATGATCTGTCGAGGCCGAAGCTGGGAGCGGTGCAGATGTGGTGTGAGGACACATACGGAGCAGACAAAACCCTGCTCTGGGCTCCGTTTGAGTCCTCTCCAGCAGGGATGATAATCGTGTTGCTTAGAGGTGTGGATCTGAGGAACAGGCCATTTAGTAACTGGCTCCGAGAACAAGAGGGAGTGCATAATTTAGGGAAATGACTAGACCTCCTATAATTTAATATTCCAAGTTTAAGCAAGAGTTCAAAAGGATTGTTCATTTAAAAAGGTTATTTCTTACCGATCTTCTCCAACTGTTGACTCCAGTGTCTTGAATTCCTCACCTGGTCCACAATAAAAGGGAATTAGAGAAAAGATTTGAACTAAGCTGCCTGCAGTGTCAATGTCTCATTCACATGCATGCCTGCCATAAAATGAATTTGGCAAATAGTCAAAGAACAGGAAAGGAAGTCCCAATGTGGGCTGCAATTTTGGTCCACGTTTTATTATTGAAATAAACAAGCTTATATGGCACCTTGGAGTTTACAGATGCATTAGGCACAGACTACAAGGAGGTAATTGACTTTTCTGGTGTCCCAGCCATAATATAATATTAATTTAAAAAATAGATTCAATTCAGATAGGTCAAAACATGTAGCAATGAAAAATGCTTAAAGAAATCTAATAATAATAACAGCCCAATTTCTGAAGTCATGCTAGTTCAAAATATCTAAAGTGCAATCATACATGTGACAGGCTTGTGTCAATCTGTATTGCAGTATGTATATATAACTTTAATTTATTTATTTGCACACACACACAATGTTAGGAACAACAACTCTAAAACATGAATTGCAGACTGCAGGTTCTCTCCTTTGTGAAAAGCACCAAAGCACTTTCTTCCTTGCTCTTTTAAATTGTGTTTGTCTGGCTGTTTAAATACGTATAGCGAGAACAGCTCACCATGTCTGAATTGCAATTGTATTTGTCAAATGAAACCAAATCCCCAGTGACCCACCTTTGGACCCAGACCCAGTATTGGGTAACCACTGCTCTGATATTCTACTCAGACAAAGGGAAGCTTGTAAGAAGTAGCTGAAGACGCTCAGTATGCGCTGCGTCAAGCCTGTTGTTAGTCAGTCACCTAATCCAGAGGTTAGTGAATGGCAGCAGTGGCTCATAATGAGGCAGGAGCAGCTGCGAGGCCTTCTGACTGAATGAGGTCACTAGTGCGACAGAGATCGTGTGCCTGATTGGGGGCTTGAAGGAGGAGGGGGATACAGACCACTTTGTATTGAAGGAATGCAGAAGTGAGGGCCCTCCTCCGGCTCAGGCCTGTCGCGCGTCACAAATAAATCACTTTAATTGTTCTCTGATTGTCCCCCTCACCATTTTACAAAATGATAATTGAAACATTAATAGGATGTTAATAGAACGAGTGTCCCTGTAACCTTTGATATAAATCTTACTATAATGGAAAATATTCATTCGCGGCCGCCATGAATCAGAAGTAATTAAATATGTGTGGACAAGCAGCATTTTGGGGATTTACTAATACACTTCCTGCATTGCAAATAAGCTCCGACTTAGGGGACCCTCACTTTTATTGATGATCTTACAGTGTATATGTTCTACTTGGTGCATTATGGTGTCTTAGCTGTTGATAAAGTGGCTGGTCTCTCTGTAATGAATGTGAAAATGCATAGTGTGCCCTTCAGTTGGAGGCAGGAGTGTACCTTCAGTTTGTTATGGGGACCCAGGGGTCTAAACACGTCTGAAAGGCCATGAGTAATTCATGCGAATGGGGCAGGGCTGGAATACTGCTATTGCCCATGAGAAGAGAACTTAGCTGGAAGAAACAAGATCCTCCTTATAGACTAATGGATGTGTTAGCAAGTGTGCTTTCAGACCAGCTTTCATGTTGGCTCCACCAGAGGCTATAGAGGGAATGGCAAATTAATTATAGAAATGAAGCCAACCTCCTTTTCTTATCGTGGAGGGCAGCTGTGTGGCAGCTGTGCGTTTCCCTCCGCTCAGTTCCCCCTTTCCCTTTACAGCGGCGGCCTGTCTCCTGTTCGGCATCTATTCTGCACTCCTCCTCATCAATCCATACAAACCAAGTCAAGACAAAGCTCTGCTGTAAAGAGTGAAGCTTTTATTGAGTGAGAATGACAGAGAAAGGAGTCAGGATCTGTCTTGCTTTTCAACTTCTTCCATAGACTTTAGACCCCTTCAGTCCAAGTCAACTAATAAATCAATATTTCAAGTGGGTGCTGTAATGACATGGTTCTATTCGCGGTGAAAGCCTATTAAACAACAGCCCAGTGTGAACCCCGATGACAGCCGACACCATCACGATCACCATCTGTATTGTGCCGCTCCCAGAGACATTTTGGGGATGTTAAATGTCTCCTAAAATGGCATGTGCGACCCACTCCAGGAAATGAAAAGAGCATCGGAGGCAGGCACTATCAGACACTCACCTCACTTGTTGGAAAATTCCCAAAGGTCTGCTTTGGAAATAATGGGGAAGAGCAACAGTGAATGCATCGAATATTAATGCTGAGAGCGGCAATGTATGATTGTTAATTCACAGAAGACACAATTTCATAAACAACTCCTCACGATGGATGGATTGATGATATAATGACTTTCTATTTATAACTGTTGACCTATTATACAGTAACTAGAGTATGATGATGATTTTTCTTCTACATTAAGTAGCTTTTTTTTTATTTTCCATGGTACAATTATTTCCCAGAGAGTGTAGCAAAGGTGAACCATGGGATCCTGTCAACAAAGCTCAACATGAAAAAATACATATATGACAGTAATAAATCTGGTTGTGTTGGAACACTCTTCTAATGCAGGCCCATTTGCACATCATTGCTCCACGGAGACAAATAAAAGCCTTAGTGATGGTCATGTTAACCCACATTGGTGACAACTGACAACTCGCTTCAAAGACATGTTTTCAGATTATCTATTAAAAGCATAAGTAATTGATTTAAAGAGCCCTCTAAAGTGACTACAGTCAATGTGTGTGGTTAAATAGAACTTCTCCTATTTGTTCCACTAATGCTTTAAGAAGGTTACTGCTATTTGAAAGCTTTGGATAACGCTGTATTCTTCCCACTCTATAAAGTTGTACTGTGCACCTTGCTTGCTTAAAGCACATAAAAACAGAATAGTTTATATGGATAAAAGATTCATTTTAAACGCAGACTTATTTTTCTGCCTCAAAAGCATAATACGCAGTGTTTTCTCAACATAATCTGCAACTTTTTGTTATGTGTTAAGACCCATCGCTTCTTTTAATGCTCTTCAATCATGATAAAAGTCATATCCCCGGTTTTGTTCTTTTTTCTGTGATGAGCTGAAAGCTACTCTCTCGAAAACGTCACTCCCACATAAACAAAGGAGTAATACTTTAAAATACAGAGACAATGCAGCTGGGTCACAGTCATACTCCTCTCCACATTGTTCTCGACAGCAACAGTTGTGGAATAAAAGATATTTCTATTTCCAGGAAAGACTTTTATGCCTTACTTATTATTACTTATAATACCTTTTTAAGTAATACAACTTTATGTGAGAATACATAGCCTCCATATCACTGAAATATGTAGCCTTTTATATTAGCCTTGTTCTTTCATAGAAACATTGAACACAGCTCTGTATTTACAGTACTATGAGCCTCGTTTCCACTCGAGCAGAACAGTGTGGGTTATCTCACTACGGTAAGTTTACATTACCAAAAGTAACCTGAAGTGTCCTCAAAAAGCCCAAAGAGTGTACTTTGGGGCACTTTGGCCCCCAGCCCTAAGTGTGTGGTCCACTTCATGGTGGTTGGACGATAGATAATCCTCACTCGAGTGAAAAGAGAAGCGAAAGGAAAGGCATAAAACTGAATTTTCTTTTTCTACTGAATTATGTCTTGTTCTTGTGATGAATATTGATACTTCAAGGTTAAAAAAAAGTTCTAAAATGATAATAAATTGTTCAGAAAGCGGGGAATAAACCAGAATCAGTAGCAGCTGTATATGGAGATTCAAACACTTTTTTGTTGTATTTGTGTGCTGTTCTAGACCTAATGCTTTTACCTGTAACAAACCATACTCATTCAACCTGTCCCATACTGCTCCAGTGGAAATGAGCCTATAGATAATATGAGCTGATAGTCCTAGAGTATGTGCAATTCCTGAAAAGGTTAGTGTTACCTTAAAAAACTTGCCTTATGTATTTTTTCTCCCATGCCACTTTAACTTTAACTTGTAATATCTAGTAAAAAAGTGTTGCTGTCTCGGCCACAGTTGCCTTCATAAATAATGCATTTCAGAACTTTCAGTGAACATCAAAGACTTACGTTGAGTCAAGACACTGAAACAAAGCAGGGCACATTTAATAGTTTATTTATAAGCTGCTGTATACATTCAGTGATTATTCCGATTTTCATGTTGCCAGAAGCCATGGGTGAGACCAGCAAAACATTCAGCTACAAGATCTAGTTGGTTTGTATGCATTCTGTCCATCGTCATTCATATTTTTGTTCCACATACAGAGTTTACTGCAAAGCAACATAAAACCACATTGCCTGATGTGCAGCATGGTTCTATCTGGAGACCTTTGATTCCATTCAGTCTGTTAGTGTTGTGTTGTTGAAAGGGGAGAGCCCTGTCTGTTCCACCCTCGTCCCAAGCTCATCGTCGAGATCAACTCAACGTAGCTAAGCTGTTTAGAATTTTGATTGGGCCCAACAAGAAAGCTTTAGACAATAAAAGTGGATCTGGGCTCGAGGAACACAGCGGGTCTATCTCCTCCTTTGATACTAAGTTGAAGCAACATCCTGCAAGGTTTTGTTTGCATGTTTTTTGGTTTCTTTTGCTATCTCACTCGAAGCTCGTTGAACTGACACACTAATGTTGGTGCTGAAATTGCTTTTTTTTTCTTTGATTTTTTTTTTGTCTTTTTTTGTACATTTTCTAGTAGCCCACACAGAAACTTGATGGCACAAGAACTGACCAATAAGAAACTCTTTACAACAAGGTAAACTGCAAGTCAACAGTTGCTGGGGGTCACACAGTAAACAAAAAAAAAATAATCCAGTTCCAGTTTTGAAAATAAAAAAACAAATCATTATAAAAGCAAAAGACAAATTAACAGAAGCAAGTTAATTTCAAGTATAACTTACTCATAAAATAACTACACAGCATTAAATATTCTCATTATACATTTTTAAATTATTTATAAAATATATTTTGGCATATATGTTTTTTTATTTTTGTGTTTGTGTAACAAACGCTACTGTAGCTTCAGTTGAACACCAATGTTTATTTGTTTTATTTTTTTCTTGAAACAAAACATTAAAGGGATTGTCACATAACAACAGGTTATTAAAAATGATAATAGTAAACCCTATACAGAGTTTCACATAGCAAGACATGAGTGACGATCCCTTCTATCCTAGCCCCATAGTCAAAAGTCAAAAAAGTACAAGACCAGAGCACAAAGTTCTAACTTGTGCTCCACTGGCTACAATCAAGGTTGGGCACAGGAGATTTCAAAAGCAGGAAGTCTTTTTTTCATACAACTCAACTGAAACACAAGGATCTGTCTGTCCCATTTCCAGTGTTGAGAGTGAGAGTTCATTTAGCTCCATCCGTGATAAAATATGAATACTGTAAAGACCTCACAGTCTGATGACACTAGGATGTCCTCAGGGGTATGAGCACAAAGTTTCTCTCATTAGGCAGGAAGAGGGCCAATTGAGACAGACGCCGCTCTTCCCTCCTGAACGCCCCAGACACTGGAGTCGACTCAGAACGATTAGAATTATCCTGTGTATGCTTGTTGTTGTTTATTACATTGACAGAGCTCACTATACAAAGGAACAAAGAGCGATTTTGGCAGCTAGAACAAACTGCAAAACCAAAGAAGGCAAATATCAGTTTGTGGTACAAAAGTAGTTCAAAAGGCAAAACTGTACTTCTGAATTGGCACCTCGGGTGTCCAAACAAGTTATGTCCTGCTTTGGTGCCAAGAGCTGGACAGCTCCTCTGGCCGGGTCGATGCAGTCACAGTAACCTGCCTGTCCACTCACTGCAGACTGAGAGAAGGGAACTGAACACAAAGCAAACAAGGAAAAAGTACTGCGACTACGACAAAGCCACATCCACTAGCTCAGGTCGAGCACACAACTAGCTGCAGCGTACTACAGTCCATCAGCGGGACGGACTTGTGGGAACTGTACACTGCACATGGGTGTGTCTCTGCAGCCACGGCCGGCGTCCTGTGCACACACAGCTATTGCAGATATATATATGTGAGTTTACACTGTTTAGTGCAGCGTTGTGTGTCCAGGAGAAGCTTGCTAAAGCACTATGTCTTTGAGGCGCTTGGTGCTGGGGGACTCCTTGTCCCGGCCATCTTGGAGGAGCGTGTTGATCTCCCGGACCGAGGGCTCACTGTCCTTTCCTTCCGGCTGCCGTAACAGGCTGTGGTTGGCGATGCGCTCAGCGTCACGGCATTTCAGAGTGTTGTAGGCAGACGACGGCTTGGACAGGGGGCTCTTCAGGTGCACGGGTGAAGTGATGGGGCTAGCTGCCTCTCGCCCATTACCAGCCTCCCGGACAGCCCCTCCATTGGCTTTGGGGCTGCACACCTGAGACTCCTGAGTCCGCTTCCCCTTAATCTCACCCCGCTCCAAATCATCCGGGCCATCCTTGCCAAAGGTGGCAAAAGTCCTTTTAATGGTGCCGTCCTCGTAGTGCGGCACGTCCACTGTGGTGGCTTCGATGGACAGGGCGATGACATTGCGGGAGTGCTCAGGAGACTTGGCCCGGGCTGGAACAGGGACTCGGGGCATCCAACACCGGTCAGAGTGGCCCAGGATACGGCACTCATCTTGGCAGTGGAAGCCCTCACTGGAATCTGGAAAAACAAAAAATAGATACTTGCTTTTAAATGTCATACAGTTACAGAGCCATTTTTTGCATCATCTCAAAAATAAATGCATTAAAAAACAATTTGTGCCAGATAAAGACCTAATAATTCAAAAGTGGTTCAACATTTGTCCTTTTATGCATTTTAGTTTGACATGTATATCTCATGTACTCAATTACCTGCAATATCTGTCAACACACTTTTATCTCCAAAGACTGCAGTGCTGTTCACACCACCGGAACCAGATGTTTAGAGCACTTCTAATGTGACAATTAAATTAGGAATTGTTAAATCAAAAGTCCATTTGCAGCTCTTGTATAATTGGGTTTTCTCTAGCAACACGGGATGAAAGGCAGGTTTAAACAGTGCAATCAGATATCTCGCTGAGAGACACAGCAGACGAGTTGCGGTGTTGTTGCCTGGTTCATCTCTCCCTGCCTCTCTGTCTCTGTCATCTGGCGCCGAGTTATAAATATGTAATGATGTTTAACGCTGGAGTGAAAAAAAGATTTGTCTGCGTCTGGGGGAGGCTGTACTTTGCTGTGTTGGCCCGAAAGGACAGATAATAGATCATTTTTGCATGATTGCAATAACCACAAAAGTGTCAAGGCCATTATTGAGCAATTTAGCCATGAAATCTCTAAATGTCTGTAAATTTGAAACTGATCGCTTTAGCGTTATGCTTCAAGGTGGTTCAATCCCGGGACTTTATATTTCAAAATTCACTGTAGCTCCGATCCCACACAACAACCTGCCACAGATCTGCTCTGACACATTTCTGCGCTCCCCTACCGCTTTTCTTGTTCGTAGCGAGAGCCATCCTCCATTCCACGGGCTCAAGGTGACAAGAAAGGATTGTGAGAGGGATTGCCATCGACCCAAATGCATACGCTTACATCTGGCAATCACAGCTTGACAGATCACCTAATTAAAATCACTAATGATCTGTTTTTCTCCCTTCTTTGCGGCGCTCACGAGAGGCACCTCAGCTAAGGCCCTGGGGATCGATATTTAAAGATTGGAGACAGGCTTTTCAGGGACAGATATGCCAGAGCCGTCTCTCATAAAGTATAATCTGACGAGGCTGACAGATAACATGGAGACTAAATGAGTGAGCCAATGAGTAGAAGGTATCGCAGGCTGTTTGAACACAAGTATGAGACGTGAAGAGACGGGCTAATTATGTTGCCGGGAAGCGAACATGAAGAGTGACACACTGAGAGTGACCACATGGAGACATCACAGAAGCAACAAAGAAGCTCCCTTTGATCATTTGCACAGAGATAATAATGAACAGACTGACATGTACCGGAATGGGAAAAACAACCACTCTCCAACAAGGAACCATTATAATACCACATACAGTACGTACTCGTAAAAACAGTGGTGTTGGTGATAATTCTTATTTTTTTCAGCCCACTGCAATATTATCAAGTCTATCTGGGATTACATGAAGAGACAGAAGCATTTGAGGAGCGTACATCTACAGAAGAGTGTCCTGTATTCTGTTAGACTCCAAGTATGACACCTGAATCTTTTTCTCAAAACATATAAACGTGGCATGGGTTGGAATTGAAAATAACTGGGCAGCCATACATTGATTTGGTAAAGAACCAAGCCACATACTTTTCCTGATTTGCATGGAGGCTGATTGTTGCCGTGAGTAGCACCAGCTGCAATCAAGGAGACAAAAGGCAGCGAGCTCGGGTTTGTTTGAAAAGAAGGGCTCCAATCAGAATGTAATAATATAATCACAACACAAAGTCTTTTACCAGGTACGAGGAGCACAATGGAGAGCGATGAATAAAAAAACACTGCCATATCATAGGAGTTAGATTGCAGTGCCGGTTGTAGACTTTCCTAATTTTTGTCCCCCATTTATGGGCTTTAGATAAATACTATATTTTAAACATTTTCTTTACGAGCACTTTAGAAACATTTTGATTTAAACGCTGTGCTACATATCCACAACCTTTGCTTCTATCTCCTTTACTGATCCAAAATGTGGAGTAAATTTTGTTTGACATGTCTCACAAAGTGAATCTTTCTCTCCGCCGATTAAAGATCTACAAGCATCTTTTTTAATGAATGCAATTTCCTCTAAATACTCTGGCTTTTTTCTCTTGCCTGCAGCACTCTCTAAAGCATGAAAAGCCTTGGGGCACAAAGGAATATACACAAGTTGTACGCACTCTGCCGAGCACTGCAGACGTAGGCACTGAATGCTGTGTTTCTCGCCTTTCCTTTAGGGGTCTATGGGAGAGCAACTGGGTTGTAAATGGCATTGTTATGAAAGCCAAGTGCTATTAACACACACATCCTGCTCATGCTTAGAGCTTCATGAACGCAGATGTCGCTCTAAAAGACTCGCAGAAATAGAGGGGAGACATTTAAATGAAAAAAGTGGCAGGCCATCGACCTCTTACAAAACACAATCTCTTCCTATTGGGAAACTGTAGCAGATGAATGAGAGGCTTTTCGCAGCAAGTTTGGAAGTCAACAAGTAGAGAATAGGAGACAGTCAAATCGTCTCCTGTGGCGTATTGAGAGTCATAAAAAAAATATGACTGCCAATCACTTCCAGACGCAGGGTTGGGAGCAGGATGTCAGTGAAAACGCTTCCTAGCTGGCGTTTAATGCTTAATAATGACATTAAAACACAAAGCAGCATGTCTCACGTACGCAAATCAGACATTTTACAACCTGCAAAACCTGAACTAGAAACCATTTACGGGGAACATTTCAAGTATGTTTATGCGTGGAGTACATCACAACAAATCAACTAGAGACGTACTAGTTTTAAATGTCATTTTGTTGTCGTAGTGGTATTAAAAGTGACAGGTCCACCCAACAAAAAATGACATTCTTTTTATTTACAGTAAAAAAGGCCTATTGGCAAAGGCATGTTGCATTGCAGGCAGTGTTACATACACTTAGAATAGCTTCACTTTTAGCTACAAGCAGGGCAAGCTTGCATTTCCTGACATTTTGTATCACATATTGTTTGCAGCTGTTCCATTTCTTTCCTCAGTCGGAAAATGGCATCTCAACTTAAAGGGGTACTACCTTTCGCAGCCTGCACTGATACAGTCATGTCATACAGCTGAGTGGGGGTTCTATTTGATAGCAACTAATGTAGCAAAACAGAGAAATCAGCAGAAGCCTCAAAAATCCCCAAACACAAAAGGCAAAAGGGATGCGTTCGCTGAAAGAATCCCTGAGCTTTTGCCAGCTATTTATTTCACATCCATTTTTGGCTGTAGTCTGGTTTGGAAAACGCAGACGCTTTTCCCTCCAAAAGTAGCACATGCAGCCTAAAGGTTGCACACAATTATGTAATCCAATAAATTGTGCGAAGCGACAATAAGCAGGGCATCAGATTGTGGGGTTAAGTCGACGCAGAGCCGTCTTCTGGTGGCAGCATCTTCGTTCTGTGTTTCTCAGTTTAGCCACGAGACGATGGGGACTTGCAGTTTGACACAATTCAGTCAGTTCCGTGTTGAAACAAGATGAACCTTAAAACGAATATGGAGCGGAAGCGTGGCATTATAAATCATTTTAGGAGAAACGTCTGCCACTACAATGCATTTGTTTTTTTTTTATATTGCTTTACAATGCTGACATTTCTGTAGTGGCTCGAAAAGATGCCCTGATTCCGTTTGTCAGGTGAAAATAGACACTCCTGAGCAGAGTGCTATGAAGTGTAATGTCGACTTTACAGTGGAGGAAATAATTCACAGCTATTTCGGCGCTTGCAAATGGCCTGTCATTACGCTTTGTGTGTGTCTTTTGATTGTCGCATCAAAATGTAGTTTCAACTGTATGGAATCCAAACATAACAAACAGTGTTTACGGTGACCTGCTTTCCAGGAAAAATGTTTGAATGTGAACTTTAAAACGCTCCCCATCTTGTTCTTATTCAGGGCTGATCTGCTTGTTGTGATGTATCTTTGACAGTGAAATGGCTCTGTCTAATTGCGCTCTATATTAATTTTCCAACCTGGCAGTCACATGGCAAAGATTGATTAAATCTAAATTGTTACTACGGAGTGTTGATGGAACCCCTGATGCAGAAGCTGATGGAGAAAAAAATATGGCATCCTCAATTTAGAGCAGTGCTTCCAAACACCGACATGTTTTAAATTGTCATTTTGAAATGTGGGTCGCAAGAAAAAAAAGTTTGGGGGAAAAGTGTATTAGAGAACAACAGTCTGGACTTAGTCTCAGAGTCCAAGGCATGCTTGAGACCTATCACACTTGGCTTTACTACATCCAACATTTTGGATGGAGCTTACCATGTAGAGTGGCCTAACTGCATCAGAGGACAGTCTGTGACCAGCTGAGGCTATGGCCCGGCCAAGCGGCCCTTACACCGCTCACCAGGGAGAGTCCAGCACTGCTGTCAACCCAGCCAGCCAATTCAGTCTGTGGGCCATAAATCAGCCCCGAGGCCTGGCTCCTGCGGGAGCCGCAAGATGGAGTGTGATGGTCTTGTTTTTACAAACAGTGGAGGGGCACCCTTACCGCGCCACGCAAGCCATCACTCTCAGCGCTGCACCGAGTCGTCTCCTTCTCCCCTCAGCATCTGGTTCAGTCACATCAAGCCACCCCCACAGCCCCGACACAGCAGATCCATCCACCACAACTCCCACGACAAGCACATGCTTTATGCCTCTGTTCTCTGCTCATCAGTATTACTCCCTCACATGCATCGCTGTAATTGAATAAATCCTTTCCCCAAAAATTGTTTCCACTCATTTTTGTCATTACCCCAGCAGACTTCTTCCTGCTCCTCCAGTCGATATTAATTGTCACAGAAATAAAGCTGGCTGGGCAGCCGTGTTAGCTCTAATGCAGCTAGTGAATTCAGGGTTCATGTGGCAATACCTCTCATTCAGAGTAATAGTATTAGGGAACTTATCAGCAGTAGACAGAGTGTCTAATCTATTCAGCACCAAAGAGAACAGGTTTAAGCTTAATTCTGACAGGTTCTTCCACTTGTGCCTCTCCATGAGCATTTATCAATAATTCTTCCAATATAAAACAACAGCTTCAGATTAATTCAACAAATGTTTACTTCCAGTGTCTCTATTTTCTCCTACGCTGTTAGTCCATCCAGCCCAGTGTGCACATTCTATAGCAGTTCCCGGCATAAAGAATGAATTTTCAAACTGGTGTTGACAAACAATGCACTAGGTTCTAAATTGGTACAAACAGCATCTGCTTAACAGCTGTGTAACAGCAGAGGGTGGAAAAAGGCAGTCGCAATGGTGTTTTATAAATCACTATGTCATTGCAGAACAGTGTTTAGCGTGAGAGCTGGACAATGGACTGCTTGATGTAGTGTAAAGGATGTGAGCTGCATGTCATGAAGACATACAGTAACTGAATGGTGTGCATCCTCTGCCTCTAATGCAGTAGCACAGTAGATCAGCTCACCTTTACTCTGCAGATCCTGACACTAACAGCCCCCAAAGGCCACACTCATTTAAAACTGGTTTTTACTACTCAACTGCATTACTCACTAACTGTCCTGTGTTCAATACAAATTTAAACTGTTTTTGAACATGTATTTCTAAATGTAATTGGACAATGTAACACAATCATAGCTACACAACAATGAGCCATGGACACTTTTTAAGTTAAGAGAGGAAACATTCTATGCAACTGCAACACCCGGGACATTTTAATCACATTTAAAATGTGTCAACATTAAATGAGCTAAATCATTACTTTATACACATTTAAATAAACACTTGATTGTTTGAAGAATTCTAGATGGAATCATCTGATGAAATACATATTCAGTGTCCCTTCATGTTGCAAGCCTATTTGCAGATAATCACTTTATTTACCAAGGAAGTCATTAGAGAGCTGCAACTTGAGATCACATGCTCACATAAGGTAATTGGATACATGCGTAGTTGAATTGATTATTGCTTTGAACAGAATGTCGACAGAGATGTTACTGTTTATGATTTGGAACTGTGCCATTTTAATAGAGTCCAGCTGAAATTGCGAAGAGTCTAACAAATATGAGGTTTAAAAAAATACACTAAAACAATGCAAAATAGTAACGTAATAATGCACTTTGTATTTTCTTCCCTGCTACAGTGGCTAATAGTTGGCTTGTGCCTTTACCACTTCCCCATAATGACACAGCCAATGTCACTGCTCAGCTCCCAAACTGCCCTCCTAATGACGGCCTTTCAAATTAACCAGCCCTTTAGGCCCACAACAACAGCACAATGCCCTCCCAAAACTCACAGCACAGCAGGGCCTTGGCGTGCAAATGGCAGACCAGCCCACTCCGTCCAGACTGCCCGCTCGCCTGCCGCCCGCCGGACCGCCCGCCTGCGTCTGTTCTGGCCTCCCCAATACATCGGCAGAGGACATTTTTAAATACACTGGAACAAACGCAGCATTTCTGTGTTTAAGCTTGACCGAGCTAGCGAGCTAATTTACTGGCGCACCCTTGAGTGTAGGAGAAAAAAAACGAGGGGGATAGAAACAGACTCTTAAATTACATTTGTGAATAGGGTTGGGGGTTTAGATGAAAGCATCGAGCAGAGAGACGAGGAGACGGAGAGGTGGCCTGGGGACGAGCGCTCTAGACTGACATCGTTTATGCCAAAAATATCAGGTGAGGTTCCTTTCTGGGCTAAATAACACATTTAATCATACATATATAGCTGTAAGGAATATGTCATCTCCACAGAAGACACCTGTACTAAACACATCTTTCTCTTAGGGCTGTGGGCTGAATATCAATATCTTATCTCCCTCCATGAGCTGCAGCCATGCCTCAAATGAGCGGCCTTACATAATTAATATGATGTGCCTTCTCATTCAGTCGTGTTCGCTTTGTGTCAGCCCGGACTGTGTGTTTTATATTCCATTTTATCTCGGCGCAGGGAGCACTAGTACTGTCTCCGCTCTCTCCTATTTCTGACTTTATACCTTTCCCTGACTGTTTTAACAGCGTGTGAAGTTCTGACTGTGCAGAGAATAGTGGCATGTCGCATGACAGGAAGATTAAGCCCAGTGTGCAGGGTGAGTCACCTCCAGAAAGTGACCGCCGTTTGAAATCTACTGTTTCTTTTGTGCGGCAGATTGACAATGTCACTCAGAGCGGTAAATAAAAAATAAGGAACACACGGCGAGGCTCTCACGGTGTACAAGCATTTGATTTGTCCTAACTGGAAGGAAAAATGTTCCGTTTCCTTGTCACTGAGGCCATTCCGTTTGGCATCTCGGAGGCATGCTGCTTCTCTCCTGCGCTCCATTATTCGCCACAGTGAGGCCCGCAATGATACCACTTAATATCATCCCGTCAAAACCAATGTCCGTAGCATTAGCCGCCCACAAGCCGACGCCAGAGGAGTGTCACGGCGCCGGGAAGCAGCAACTCGTATCTGCGACACACAGATTGAAACGGAGGTGGGAAGACTGGTCTGAAGAAAGAAGAGGAACTAATAGGCACATCTGGGCCGATTTGAGGAACACGACTAGAACATACATAGGGAAGATGGCTGGGGTCTGACACAGCGGTAGTAATTGGATTTCGCAGGCCCGGTGCCCACTCGTGATAACATGCTGAGCTGTGACATGAAAAGTCCTTATGTGTGGCAAGGGGAGCAAGGTGCAGCCGAGTGGAAGTGACAGGTGTCAAAGATCCAATTCTCCCGCTCCTCTTGATCCTAGACTTCCTTTTTCTTGGGAGTTGGCCCGAGGAGCAACCTGCCTTTGTTGTAAAGCCAAAACACAGGCTTCCAATCTTAAGCTAATTAAACCTATGAGGAGTTTAAACGCACGGGCGGAAAAGGATAGAGGGGGTCACGCTTGGCCTTAGTGCTTGCTGCATGTATTTATTCCCTGACACTAATGTAAGCTGAATTCAAAAGGATTTCTACAGTATACCGAGGACCACATAGAGGAGCATGTGACCCCCGCCTCACACACGGAGGGGGTAGTCTCTCCCAGATTCCTCAGCGAGCATCTTGGCCTCATCTTTAACAAGGACTGCACCAGAACGGGCACATCATTAAAAAGAACCATTCAGAGACTTTCTTGTCTGCCATTAAACTTAACAGCCAACCTCTCCCATTATGTTTTATCCTCCCCTTTAAGGAGGAAGGGGACAGCGGGGATTGAAAAGTCACGTTCGGATGGCAAGAGGCAACCATTAAGGGACTTTTATTCATCAGTCGATTGCAGAGGGGGAAAACGTGCTCCGTGGAAAAGCACGCAATAGCTCTATTTTTACAAGAGGGCCTGCATATGGTGTTTTTACATGAGTCATGCGAGCCTAGATAACATATTAAAGTCCTATTATAATGAGATGAATACCTAAAAATAGTGTTTGCCTAAAGGAAACGTCTTATTTGTCATTTTTATTTGTAGAAAACAAAAGGGTCATGTCTGGAACCACTCCTTCGTCGTAATACAGTGCTTTGCGTGATTTGTCCGAGGAGCACAGCCCTATTTGCATTAATAAAACAGGCCAGATACACAGGCTTCACCAAATCTGTGGCCACATAATCATTCGTTAATGGCATAAAGTAACATTGTAAAATTGCTGATGTTAGTGTACCTAAGCTTGTCGGAATATACGGTATAATAGCTTTCAAGAGGATGTGTTCCAACATGATCCATTTTATAGCCCTCACAGTTAAATGCACACTGAGCTAAACTGCTATGTCTATAGTTTTGTCAAGAATTTCCAGTTTAGCGTGCTCCCTTGTTCAGTGGAGCATTAAAACACGGGTGAAATGAAGACGTGTTGACAGATAAAACCCCAGCGAGGTCTGTGGGAGACTAGTGGCCAAGAAAAGGTCAGAGAAGGCACCCTGCCTCCTCACATACCTCTGTGGGTCCCAGTGCCTCCACACTCTCATCAATACTTTATAACATGCTTCCTTCTATTGGGACTTCCACAAAATGTAGAATTACTGCAGCTTCTTTAAGGTCATCCCAGGGACAATGAGAGCAGTGACACTAATTGGTAAATGAAAAATGGTAATGATCTGTCCAGCTTGGGCGACTTCTCTTTAACCCCTAGAGTGACAAAAATCCAAAGTGCTCATTCCGCCATGTTATAGTATAGTATAGTATCGCTGAGAAATATGAAACATTTCAGCAGCTATATAACGTGTTATCAAATAAATCACAGCCGCTGAATATACATGAGGGGGAGAATATGGAAATATTACAGTAGCGTGCCTGAGGTAGTAACCTTTTGTTGACACGACTGAGGAGCAGGACATAACTTTACATATTTCTCCTTCATATTCCGGCTGAGTTATAATGTTGTCAGGGAAAAAAATAAAATAAAACAAAGGCGATGAGATAACAACAGAAGCTGGGGACGACAGTACGTGCTCTCATATACCGACGAGGAAATGAAAGAAAACTCTCTACAGGATTAAAGAGGAAGAGGTAGAGTATTTTCCCATAGACAGGAAGTAATAGGGGTTAAAAAAAGAAACGGTGCAGCACAGGAGAACCCCCTCCTCCTCCTCCTCCACCTCCTCTTCCTTCTTCCTCCTTTTACCCCAGCTGCAGTGATAAATGTCTCTTTGTATTCTGGACAGAAAACTACAGCCTACAATGCACTTGTCAGAAGACAGCTGATTTTCCCCTTAAACAGAGCGGAGTGTATTCTTAATCTTTCCTTTCACAGAGGGAGGAAGATAAAACAAATGCCTCATGCCAAGACACATAATGCCCAGAAAATCTCTCCCCATTCACTGTATGTTGGTGTTGCTTTGACGCATGTGTATTCTGCAGGTGTATACCACATATGTTCGTTGTATTTTTGGGGTGAATTTCACAGCGTTTCTAAATCCCCTGCAGTGTAGCTATGGTTCCACTACTCCTGAATGGGAGTCAGGGCTACAGGTAATGGAGCTGATTATAGCTATCTGGGCTACGGGCCAGCTGCCAGACTCTGCCCTGCCTGGAGGGAGCACAGGCAGCCTGGTGTCTGATATCCTGGGATCCCTGTAATACAAGCCCCACGTTGGCACTCGCTTGGTGAATATTCTGCCCACTTCCAGCCACACACCGAGGTCCTGAGTCGAGTCTATGTGGATAGTATGTCCGCGGCAGGTTGTTTACGCAGCGCACTGTCGGCGTTTAGTCATAGGATTGCAGCAACAAGCTTGTGGTGAGTCATGCTACAGGGGTGCCTCGAGGAAATGAACCCGGTGTAGACTGTTCACTGTTTATAGCTGGGGCTCTGGCTTTACCAACTCGGACATAAGAAACGTTCCTGAGTTAGTTCGAACTAAGAAAACACAAGTTTATTTATTCATCCAAAATCTCGCTGCAAAGTAATACGATCAATGCACCCAAGAGTTATTAAAAGCGCTAATTATTGTCAAATTTAGTTCTATGGAAAGTATATTACAGAATAGACATGACAGTACACTTCAGAAAAGCAGAGGTGATACAAATATAACACCTTAAAGTTTAATTGTGCGTTACAGTGGTATCTGTGTGTGGTTTATTTGTCATTTAGGTGACATTTTGACACAATCATAAAGCACCTTTTGCACAATCAACACAAAATATAGAATATTATCTATAAGGTGTTTTAATGTTCTATTTTTATAGCATTTGAGTACTTCCTTGTGTTATGACCTCTGTCAAAATTTGCAGTTCAAAACTTTCTCCAACTGACTTTAACATGCTGTATGCAAATAAGATGACGTGTAAGATCACGTAAAACTTATTAACCAATGACTTCACATACATGATTAAAGCACCTTTTGCCTTTGTCTCTAATAATGCACTGTTTCACTGTTTGACTGTCCTGCTTTACTTTCACACAGTGTTATCACTACCCTTCCTCTTTCTACTTTAAATTCTCATTTGCCTTGGCTCACTGTCCCTTTGTTGTCACAATGTGCTGCATGCGCTCAGCCCTGCACTGTTTGCACAGCGAGAGCCATAAAGGACATTGTGTCAGCGGAGGCTTTGTTAACCCCTCATTAGGTTGAATTTACATCGAGGACAAGATAGCACAGCTGTAAAATGTAAATGGTGTTTGGGTTGTTGTCTCCAGGCCACACATGGTGCCTTCGAGAAAGTAATGGAAAGTGGGGATTTTTGAGTTACCGACCTCCATTTTGAGCAACAGTCGGACTACTACTTGCTTCAGGTTTTCAGTGAAGAGCAAGCTGTGGCCACACTGTGACTTGGGAGAATTAAAAACACACAGGTGCTCTTAGTAAAAAAATGTGCACTTCCTTGCTTTCTCAGACCAAAACTAGAATCAATGGGAACACCGATGGGCTGGGAGTGCTGAGACAATGCAATAGCGCTGCTTCTTGGACTCTATTTGCCCCTTCCTACAGTATTTCTCTCTTGTGCCCTCTCTTTATCTTCCTCCCTCTCCTGGACTCTTCTTCCCCTCCTTCACTGATTAACCTTTAAAGACCCACTCCAAATCGCACACCTCCTTGTTCTGTGTACACTCGAAGGCAGATTTAAAATTCAGGTGCTCTCTCCTCGCCTCTCGCTTTAATACACACTCGGCCCCCATCAACTCCAGCACATTACCTGTTCTTAATCTCCTTCCCTCTGTCTAGGATCATCCTGATCCCCCTGTTTTCCCATCTGCTGTCGATTGGGGCCCAGCTTGGCTTGGTGTTCAACAAACAAATGTGATTCACTTGGTTTCTGCAGAGATTATTAACACACCTAGCATGGCACAGTGTCATGAATAAGCAATGGAGAGAGCCGGAGCCCTATTTTCGCTGTGTTTCCTCTCTCTCTTGCCCCGCCGCGTTGTGAACTGAATGCCAGGATTGTCTAGAAAATGAGCTGTCAGTGGAGGGCCTGCAATGAGATACATCAGGCTCATTGTGAGCCCTAGAAAATAATGAACTATTCCCATTTCTCTCTCTGATATGTTCAATACACTATCCATGACAAGTGCAGAGAGATAAGCAGTCCCCTCTTGAGCTGATTAAATACACTGGATGTATTCAGGGGGGCTTTGGCAGAATGAGGGTTCATGGGATGCCACTGTTGCATTAGAACATTAGAACATTACTATATGTTTGTTGCCTAAGCTCCAAAAGAAGCATCTGTTTTGCCGTTTGAGAAAAGAAGAGCTGCTGGAGGCAACACTTGTAAAAATTACACAGAGAATCAAAACATGTCAAGTCGGTTTAAGTCCTTCTTCTTATCTCCTAAGTTATCCCCTCTTGGATTTAACTGAAGACGTTATTTTTTAAATATTTTGTTAGTTTACTTATGTAATAAAAATACCACCATAGGGCGGCAGCTATTTTTGTAAGAGGCTTTGGAAAACAGTATGTCTTTTACAGAGAAAGCATCGCACCTCTGGATTTATAAAAAGAAAGTGACTTCTATTTTACAAGGAGCAAAAATCAATATTGGTCAGCTCTCTTTTATTACATTAGGTGTAATTTCGATAAGACAGTGCCAGCGACCTCACAGAGTCTGGATTTCATTTGCAGATGAATGCACGATAAAAAAGATGAGCACAGATGGACAAGGCTCCAAATTACATTTTATTTCCTCTCGTTCCCACATCTCAAAGGCACAAATCTGGATCACGGCGCTTCATTACAAAGCTCACTACACCTGCTAGTCAAGCTTTTCCGCACTGCGTTTGAACGTGAAATGTGTGCACTCGATCTTCCTTAATGCTCATGTAGCGCCAAGCTCTTTGTCACTGTCAGCCATTTTACCTCCACGGGTTACACATTAGATTAGGCAAATCCAAATCAAAATGGATGGTCCCAGTATAGAGTTTTGTACCTTAATCTAATCATAAAACATCATCATGCAACACTTGTTGTTGCCAGTTGGAATCACAAGAAGAGTGTTGATGCCTAATTCAATAAAGTGTTGTCTGAGAATCAGTCAAATCCTTTGGCATGTTCAGAGTTATCTTTGAGTCAGAGAATGGAACAAAAATCAGCTAAACCTGTCAGAAAGATTGTTTCCTCTTTTTATTTTCTGTCACTAAGACTGCTTACTAGACTCTCAACTCATCTCTCCATCTCTGTCTGCAGCACTCTTGTGTTGTCAGCACAGCCCCATTCCTGTTGCCTTCCTCATTCTGACACCTGTCAGCGTTTTCGTTAGTAGATCACAGAACTGCAAACTAGAAATGTTCCGGTGTTGAATTTAGGGCAAGTCTGCAGCAGGAACATGTGACGTTCCTTTACTGTTTCTTTAATTCAACAGGGGAAAAGGGAAGTGCTTGACTGGCACAAAGTTGGGAGACATGGTATGGGGTGTTTGCAGTCAGTCGTCAGAAGCAGAGAGATGGAGGGAGAGAAGAGGAAAGGTTTGCATACGGGGCTAAAATCAATTAGGAACAGTGAAACCCTGTGGATCTGCTGATGGAAGAAGGGAATTTGGAGAAGTGCGCTGCCCAAGGAGGGGGCTTCCATTCCTGGGCTATAGCTTCAGGCACATGCCTATAGGGAGCTAACAGTTAGATGAGATATACTCTCTAGAGGTGGAAACCAAGGAATATGTCAGAAATAAAAGAAGCCTGTTCCCTGCTCAGGCTAATTGAACAGTCTTTGAGATCCCTTTGAGTCTAATAAGCTGAGAAAAGATGTTTTTTTTTTCTTTTTTCTGCAGAACACTTACAATTGACCTGGAAATCATTCCACAAATCCAGACCAATACACGGATTGGACATTGTGACAGAACGTCACGCTCTGCTTTATTCTCTTGGTAGAGATAACTTGAGTGATTTAACAATACACCAATCTTAATCCTTAAAAAACGCAGCTCATCCATATCCAGCGGGAATTAAGTGTGAGCTATGACAATCAAAGGAAGTCGGGGAAAATAACTAGATCTAGCTCTTTTTGTCACCAGCCCCTTAGAGGCTGTTCCCTTGACACTAATGGTTCTACAGAGCCAAAGCTAGCATGTCGCACATTTTAACCAAATCCCCGCCGAACTTCACAGACATGCTTGTAAAGATAAAGAGGAATTCATTTGGAATAGCTCTTCTCCACGGTTTATAGTTAGAGTGATATCATCCATTTTTATTCTATTGGCTGATCCCAGGGAGCCATTACATGTTAAAGATAGCATTTGCTGTATAGATTTTAAGAGATTTAATGCAATTTGTTCTTTACATATTTCCCAGTCAAATCCACCGGGCGAAAAAAATCAGGTCAGAGCACCTCTTTTGATTCTAAGCCTTTCTTGAGATTTTGAACAAGTGCTCAACTGAATATTATCTTGGCACTGACTGGTACAGAGTGAATTGACATGTTGGAACAGAAGAAAGAAAGAATAAAGCTATGGACAAAAGCCAGATATAACAACCCCAAAAATACAGAGAGAGAAATGTGAGTGATATGGATCTAGGTTAGCATGCAGCTGCATCTTGTCACAGACATTCTTGCATAAAATCCTACAAGATGACGTAAATTCAAGGCTCTTTGTGCAAAAGTAATGGCTTGTCTCCTGGGCAAACAACACCTTTTACATGGCAGTGGGAATGGTAAACATTTGCACCGCAAACGCCCGGGAGTTTAACCCTTCCTCCTCATTCTTCCAGCTTTCCTTTGTTCTCAGCCGTTATCAACACAAGAAAACAAGAACAATAAAAGCGCACAAAAAAACAAGGCTCTTCTATCTTTGGTTTGTTGTCCTTTGGCAATTGCAGTCTCTCGACATGTTTTGAGCTTTAGCTGGCAGGAGAGGTGCACTATACAACACAGTTGGACCCAGAAGAGAGCTAAGCAGCAGGGTGTTTAGCATGCACTTCTGTTTGTTTTCCTCTATTCACTCAAACGGAATTCACAAATGTCCATATTTGACTGTAGAACCAATGAGTGTGATGTAAAAAAAACATTCTTAATCCCAAGGTGTAATATTGTCTTATACTATCACTAATGGAGCCCTCTAAAAATGCATTGTGTCGGACCCAGTCTTCAAATTATAATGTTTAAAGTGGATCTGACTTACACTGCCAATACAGAGCAGATTATTTCAGCTAACACCAGAGTTCCATTCGATGGTCAAGTTCAAATATTAGTGTATTAGTTGAAAACAAAAGTCGTCTTATTTCCAGTATTTCTGTCAAACTGTTAAAAGCGAATCCATGAATGTATTCTGTATTAACCGAACGCTAAAGGGCACCTTCATTGCCAGTTGAGGGCGAGATGAGACGTTAATCAAACATTGCTAGATTACACCATGGGAATTAGAACAGGCTTAAAACCCACACATAGTAGAGAATGTGAATGTTAATGCTAAAGAAACTGCCAGTGAGATAGCTTTCACAAATGAAAATGACGCATGAAAAAGTCTGATGTAAAACCCTCACCCAGCCTGAGACACATTCAGCTCGGCGTCATGCTAAATCTGCTCATCTCCGTCAGCCCAACATACCCTTTAACCATGTAATTAGACAGTTGAGATGGTAATAGAGGGACGATTTCATTTGCTATGTCATTACATTTCTGAACGTGTAAGGATCTTTGGCCAATTCATTTAATAATTATGAACAGCTTCTCATTACTCTCTGGTGTGACCACCGCCGCTCGCTGACTTTTCAAACAAAGAGGATTCCGACGAAGCCATTTTGTTAAATCCTTGCTGAAGAAAATTGCCGGCCAGAAGTAAGCCCGAAGATGGCCATGCAGAAAAAAGGGGCCAATAAAATAGCACGGGCTAATTGTAATTCCAAACAGACACTTTGTTATTATCTATTCGTTCTGGTCAAAGGAATGGACAGCGCTGTGAAATAGCCTCTTATGTTTACCAGCAGTGTGTTCCACATTACACATTCAAGAGGCATGCATCCATTTTGCTGAAACAGATACAATCATTGGTAGTGTTAATGAAAAAAGAACTGCCTCAGAGAGCTCTCCCCACTTGTAATATTCTTCATGTACATCATTTCTAATTGTCTCCAATAATGAGATCCCACTACTAGAAGACCTGTCAGCATGCATTTTTACAGGCCCTGGATTTTTGCAGCCTGTAAAGTAATTACTGTTGGCAACCAATAGTCAGCAAATGCACTTTTCATTGTTCATTACTGTCCAGTGCTGCAGAGGGAACAGTGACTTGATTGTAATGGTCACCACACTTTCTCACCCTGTATATATGTCTGCTACGTCATTACTAAATCGCCGCCATGGAGGCATTTCCATTGGAATGGTTCCATTCTTATTAGCATAAAGAGTAGCTTATATTATCTCCCAGTCAAACTGTGAAGCATCTGGTTGATTAAAAGGCAAAGACAAGCACATGTCTGTTCCACACTCTTCAAGCCGCTGTTAAAAATAGATCGAAAAATAATATCACATAATGCTCATTTCTTTACGAAGCGAGGTTCCTTTTCGTTATCTGCGCTCATTAAAATTTCTTTTGGAAGAGAAAAAGTGAAGCAGTGAAAAAGTGGAGAGCCTTAGTAGGGCAGTGAAACAAAATGGAATCTATGCTATATGAACTAAATTTAGAACAAGCTGCTTATTTAGAGCACAGTGATGGTCAGATACAGGGAAGAAGCCTGTGTTCTTTTAGGGAAGTCTATGTTCCTTGCTCATTCATATAAAATTGGCTGTGTGACTCATTCATTCCCACTGAGCCATTGCACCTGTGCATATGGTGTTCCCTCCTGGAGCTCGGTAAATACCCTCAGGTGCATATAGCAACAACAGCAGACAATTTTATCCTGCTTTCCCCTGCTCTCTGCTGTCCCCCCTGTCTGACCCACTCTCCCTTCAGCCTGACTGGCAGTACTTAAGAACCAGCACGACCCTTAGGCTGACTTCTGCCAAGCAAGTGGATGTCTTTTTAAACGGCGAGTCGGAAAAGGAAACATCAACATTAATTCGCCGCTAAATGATCTCGCTGAATAATGGATGAGGCCACGCGGAGATATGTAGATTTGCACCTTGTACCTTTATGAGCCTAATTGCTGCCATTCAAGCACATCTGAAGTCAGCCTCCCTCCGAGAGCAAACACGGTGACTATCAGTCAATAATGTTGCCTAAGCCTGTATCAAAGGGTAGCCTCCGCAGTCAGAGATCCCTTACATTAGCTGCTCAAGCTGGACATCAAAGACAAAACAGCGCTCGTACATCTGAGGCCCGAATTGGGGATAATGCACCTGATAAGATGCAGCATAAAAGTAGGCTCGAAATACATGTTATCCAAGCCTATTCTCCAAGACTATTCTCCTTCCCAAGGTGTTTGGTCAAAGGGCCATCTCACACTATAACATCACAGCACGTTGATGTACCAGGTTCCAGCTAGAAGACGCAGAAAAACTGACGGGAAAAGAAAGAAATCAGCCAAATGTTGCATTGGAATGAATCTTTGAGCTACCTGGACACCTTGAATTTACATGCCTCTTTCCTTCCTTCATTAGATTAGCTACTCTGACCAGTAGTGCACGTTAACACCGCTGCAGAGATTGAAATACGCCCTGATAAAAGCAACCCTGGCCACCTTCAAATATCTCTTTGGTTTTGATTCACAGGGAGGTATCAGAACACATTCAGGACTCATTTATTGCATTTAGACCTTGCCTCGGGGCCGGCCATGTCAGATCCAATCACTCTGTCACATCAGTCCAATCAGTCCAGATAGAAGTGCCAGGCTAGTGCTACTTCGAAAGTGATTTTATGTGCACAACTTTTATGAGAAAGGCCCAAGCTGCATTTTGCTCAGTCAGAACAAGTTTATAAAGACTCTATAAGTGTCAGTAAAAAGGGAGATCGGTGACCAAACATCGCCTCGGTGTGAGAGTGTGTTGGCTCTTCTCACAGACACATCTTCTTACCTTGATCTGGCAGCTGGCACACATTGGGGGGAGCGGTCATGTTGAGCACGTCGTTGACGGCGGTGTCGACATAGTGTCCTCTCTGGACGTCGTGTTCGCTGTCGGTCTGGTCGCTCTCCTCGTGCCCGCTGTCCTTCAGACTGTTCCCCTCCAGGTCCTTGAACGTCGATGTGCTACATGGGGGCCAGGAGGGAGGAGAGGGAAATGTTGATTAACTGTCACGTCACCTCCCCTCACACGTTCTCCATCTTCTCGCTTCCTGACGAGCCGCCTGTCTTTCTAATTCCACCCGCTTTCACGCCCTCCCTGCTAATTTCAGTGCTTCATAACAGTTTTGTTGTTGTACACTTTTTTACAGCGGGAAAAGTTTCAATCTGTGGAGAGGCTTTTTGATTGAAGGGTGAAGGGGAACTTTTTTTTTTTTTTTTTTTTTTTTTTTTAGGGTTGTTTTAGACAGGGATGGACATGTTGGATGGATGCACCGACTTCAAGGACATCGCATTGAACAAACAGGAGGCACTCACTCACTACAATCAAACAAATACTGCTGTAATCAGGAATTCCTGGAAGGAAGATGGATGTAGGAAACGCTGGAAGCATACAAACTGAGCATCTGTCTTGTCTGGGGCTCGCAGTCAATAAAGAGGATGGTGGGAGGATGAAGGAGGGGGGTTCACAATCAACAGCTGCAAAGTAACAGCGTGATTTCCCTTCATTTGATTTCCATCCCACTGGAACAAATTCTGCTTTCCAAACAACGCTAAATAGGGGTGAATATAACATGTGTCGTCGCGGTATGGGAAAACTATTGCTTTCATTCAGCTGTATAATATTGATAGGCAGCGTGTCGAGTTTTGAATATGAAGCTTCTTTTTTTACTCCATTCACCACCAAATTGCAAGGCTACATGATAAACGTACGGGACTAGCTTTTCTTTGCTTCATTTGATGGGAGGTTTTGCTCTGTCTATCAGCCAAAAAAAAAGAAAAGAAAAAAGGCTGTTTTATATAAGATGATGTAGAAAGTAGGTTGGAGATTAAAGTGGAAAGATGAGGAAGAAGAGTCAACAGAAGTGAGCAAACAAAAAGCAAGGTGAATGGGAGCTGAAGGACATTGCAAGGTAGCCACATTCCAAGATTCTCCGGTGTGCTCAGGAGAAAGGGGGATCTGTGGAGGAGCTAATGCCGCCTTCTGATGTTATCACTGTAATTGCACCTGTCCCAGACCCTAGGCTTGCTGGCTCCTGAGGGGATCTCTTTGTAGTCAGCAGCAGAGGCCCACACTTGAATGCTCTTTGTTTACATTAATGCGGAAGAGGGGCCGGATTCTTTTAGGGAGAGAAATTGCCATAATGGCTTTTCAAAAGGCAAAGGACGGCCTCAAACAAAAGGGAAACCTCTATGGTTCTTGGCTACAGGTAACAAGGGAGGATTGTACTTTCAAAGCAGGCTCGGTTACGGAAAGTCTGTGGCTCGGGGGAATTATTATGTGACCCTTTATCCCACTTCTGACCTGAATTCCTCAAGCTGTGGCTGAGAGACATTGAGGAACCAAATATGTTGTTGTCTGCGTTTTAGTTTAAATGTTTGAAGAAATGTGGATGAACAAAGCAAACACAGTGGTCTGGACACACCCTAACGTGACTTAAAGGCTTATCGCAATTTAGCTTCTTTTATTGTGAAATTTTGAAACAGTGAAACCCCCCCAGACACATCAAACACAACCCTGCAGCTGTTATCCTACTCTTCACACAGCACACTGTTAATAAACACCATTATGAGCAAATAACAAGTTTAGCTGTAAACATAAAACTCATTACTTCATTCTGCAGCTTTGTAATGTAATATTCTAAAAGTATGAATTTTTGCCAAGTCTAAACTGGATGCATTACAGAGAGGTGCTTTTAATCCCCCCCAAAATGTTATGTCCCCCCTTTTTTTACGATTGTAATTGAATGAAAGTACATGAAAGAACACATGCGGGCTGCTGCATCTGTAACCGTAGCCTAATTAGATAAAACAATTACAGATAACAGTGGTAATGAGGTGCTGGTTACCATTTCTAATCAAGACATACCTTTTAATGAGGTGGGCTCTGCTGTTCACGTAGCTGGAGTCGATGGAGTAGTTCTCCGTCTGGAAGACAGCAATGTAGGGGGTAGGTGGGTGGGGAGTGGGATGGTGACGGGGGGGAACAGAGAGAAGGTACTTTAATAATGGAAGCAACCCAAAATAATGTAAGCAGTAATTGGCTTTCAGTAGAAATGTTATTTTACACAAAGGCCCCGGTGAGCAGCCTCCGCTTTCAGAAGGGCTGAGTCCTATTCTCTTTCAAAGCACACACACAGAGAGGCTGACTGGGAGCTGAGAGCCCAGCCGAGTGCTGCAGTCTCCTCTTCAACACCCCCCCTCCCTCCCTCCTCGCTCTGGAACCCCCCCCTCCCCAACCCCTCGCTGGCTCTACTGCCGGTCAGCCCACAGTCTTTAAAATGGAGTCATTAGGGAAGGCCTGACTATCACGCAGTCAGAATGAAAGTTGGCCCTTTTTCTTCTCTGAACTCCTCACTTTTACCATGTTTGAGAAGACATTAATGTATGAATATTAAATAAATAACAGCTAGAGAAGTAGATGAAATTAAGAGTGCACCAGGGGAATCTTAACTTTGCAATTGCAGATGAAAAGGCTTTCAGAATATGCATGCGATAGATCTCTGACCCACATTAGAGAACACAGTTCAAAGCATCCTACATTCATTTTTCTTCAGCATGCATTTAGCAACAAGAATGTCTGCAGATCTGAGCACATGGACTGACTCTGAGCACGTATAGGCAAAGCATCCACACACACTATGTAAGAAGTTCGAGGGCCAGAGGCTATCAAAGCTTCTCAAAGGACTTTCCCCGGTCGTGTGGAAAAGCCAAGATCCGACCCCTTTGACAACTTTGATAAGATGCAGGTGTTTTCCGCACAAGGAATAGCAAAGGCTTCACTTAGAATTCCACTGCGCAGATACTCTATCCTGATAAAAGCGTCGATGGTTGACTTCCTCGGAAGTCTACAGTACCGATATCAAAGGGTTGTTAAAAAACCCGTGATAAGAAAGGTTAATGCAGGCACTGAAGCGCACAGGCTGATTATCCTGTTAGCTTCCCGTTTGACATAGGCCTGCTGTTGAAGCGGCAGAGGTCCGGCGCAGCTGTCATACGCGGTGACCACTCGGATTAGAACTCAGTGTGAGCCCTCGCACTTTAATACAACTCGATGGCACGTATTTGTAGTCCACAATACTCAGGAATGTGAGCAGGGAAATCGAGCAGTAAATGCCATCATAGTCCCAGTCTACTTAGATCTCTTTGGAGATGAATAAAAAGGCATAAATAAGTAAAAGTGATGGTGGCAGATCACAGCAGCAATGAGTGGTGTTTACCTCTGGCAAACAGCTCCAATGGCCTGTTTACATTTTATGAAATATGTAGGAGACTGAGAGAATGTAACCCTGTATGTGTCCTGGTTTGTTTGCAGTTTGGTGTTTTGTCTCTAGGTTTAAAGATTAAAATGCTAGACAGTGTTAGCACATGACTGCATTAGCTTTTTTTTTGTTGTTATTCTATTGGATTTTAATTTGAATAGATTCCATAGGCACAGACTGTTCACTGGCCCCAAAAAACAACTGCAAAACATGTCAGGATCAAGTGATGCAGCTTATAAACAAAAAAAAACAAAAAAAAAACAAACCAACAACTATTATGTCATATGTCATATTACAAACATTGAAAGACTTTAGTGCAACATGGAGCCACTTGTTCATTGGCTAGCATTCATTTCATCTGCAATGTTATGTATAAACCCTCTGTGGTCATCTGCAGCCACTTCTTCCAGTATTGTAAAAGTAAAAGGATCCATTAAAATACTCAGAGCTACTTTACCATCTCATCCCCATTACCCCTAATTACTATTTTGCTCCAAACCGCTACAGTAGTAAACAACATGAGGGCAGCCCTCTCCTCTGAAGTTTGTTAAATTATGTAGCGATGTGTTTGCTCCGAAGGTTAGCATCCTTCCATCTTCCTTTTTTTTTTTTTTGCCACTTAGCCCTAATTAAACCTTCACTCGTTACTATAGAGAAGATTATTCACCAAAAGGAATTTAATTAACATTTGATTATTAGCCCCTAATATGAAGCACACACAGTTTGTTCTCTTGTATTACCCCCGACTCCCTTTGTTCCCATTCAGCTTAACTCCATTAAATATCAAAGGTAGCAGCAGGAGCAACATAGCACATTTCAAATTAACTGTTCATTAAAGATTAACACGCAATATTTTATTCATTTAGAAGTTCTGCCATGTACAAGAAATGCACATTGGGTGTTATACCAGTAAACAATATTCCTGTAATGTTAAGGGATCAATATACTTAACTTAACTATTGCAAAATTTTACTAAAAGGATCAAAACATTACTTAAAAGCGACATAGAAGCATTGACAGCAGAACATGAAAAATGATAATAATAAATAAATGAGGCAGAGGAAGGAAAACAAACATCCTGGATCATTTCTCGATGTAAATTCAAAGCTTGTGTACTGTACAAAGTTTGCACTGTGGCCCACTAATTCTTACGCACATGCTTTGGTAAAGTGTTCTAGTCCCATAGTCACAGTAAACAGGATTTAAGCCTCTTCTTCCTCTACAGTGGCTGCACATGCTGAGAGAGCCTAATGAAAAAGCACGGCGTGAGTAACAAGGGGAAAACTTCATTTAAAAAGACAAGATAGAACATTTCTTTTGAATGTCACTCCGGCTGCAGCCTGTAATTGGTTCGGATGGCAGGTTCCGTGTGAGCAAAGTCTCAAGTGGAAGTATGGCTCTCCTCTCAACATGTTTCCAGTCTTGAAATGGAACTGTACTTTCCATAATGTAATTCCCTCTCTGGGTCTTTTTTACATAGAGCTCTCTTAAGAGTTGGTACAGCACGGTCTCAAAGCTCTTTTAACCAATCAACATCTCCTCCCCCTCTACTTTACCTCAGCGCTCCTTCACATCCACAGAAGCCACTCATAAATCAAAAGCCTTTAAGGAGATAACCATATTTCCTCTATTTATCAAATTGTCAGTGGAAATAAACAAACCCCCAACACGCGAGGGCATAACCTTGGGCATTGATGAGTCACCGTGGAACGCCTTTTCCGAGGGAGAATCGGATGCATTAGCCGGCGTTGCTTCCTGTAAAGAATGTAATGCCTGCCCCCGCGTTTTCTCTGAGCGACCTCAAATTGGAGGACATGTCAATATATCTCGCTGGGAGGTCAAGTTTCAGGCAAAGGGATGAGGACTGCTTAACTACAGCTAGGTCGCCACAAATGGCTACTTAATCAGGTTGGACAATGTGTTGTTGTGATCCGAGCGGCCCCAGTTTGGCGGCCAGAGCCACTCTATCCGAGTAATTATTGTTCCGTTTCATCTGGAAGAGCGGAGGAAGGCGTGTAGTCACCAGTGTCGCTGAGAGACGGATGGCTTATTAGGACAGGAGGAAAAAAGGGATGGATAGGAGATGACCTGCGGAAGATTTTGGACTGCTGTGTCCTAAATTAGACATTTACAACCGACAGCAACCGCAGAAATTAGCCTTGGCTTCGAAACAACTTGGACCAAGCTCTAGCAAAAGCATTTGGACTTTGTTTTATTTTTTCTGTATGATGTAGAATTCATAGAGGCCTTGAGAGTTTAGCTGTGAACATTTCCGTTTAAATTGCCCAAACTACTGTGCAAAGAAAGCAAAACAATATTATATGAGATCTGAAGTTTTGGTAAATTACTGTTACGACATCGACATAACATCATTTCATATGCATTCATAGAAAAGTATCCGGATGAACATTTGCAACCGCTACAAGCAGCAGAGCCGTTAAAGTGTCCATCATGTTCATCCAAATGGTGGTTGCTCTGTGTAGCTGCTCAAGATGGTGTATAGATTCTGTAGAGATGGTTAGCAACGTGCCAAAGGAACATTGGCTTATGGGTAAAAGAGAGATTGGAGAACATCATGTAATAAGCTTGATAATACAGTCTACGGATAACGCTATATTTAAAGAATGCAAGTCAATTTCCGTGAATTGATTCTACTACAATTAAGGGAGTAAAGAGGAGTGAATAAGTGAGTGATGGCAGCCACAGCCGTTGTGTCCATCTACAGCCCAGTGGCATTTCACCCTTTTCACCCCAGTTACTTCTTTGTCTCTGGTTAAACCCGAGGCACACATAAACGCACAGTGGACAGCCCCCGGGCCTCGCTCCTCAGCCACCGAGAGGAAAAAGCAATCTCCTCGCCTAGTTGCTGCCGTAAGATTTGATTTGCCTTCCTCCCAGCGTGACAATTGCTTCTGTAGTCTGGATGCAAGTGTATTCATTGTGCGTAGGGGCATGGGGAGCACCGGGGCGGGAGGGGACGGGGTGGTGGTGGGGTTTCAGAGTAGCGCCGAGATGCCAGTTGTTACACCAGTAAACACCCGACAAGTTCAGCAGATGTCACACAGATAGGAGAGAAAAGGAGAAAAAAAAAAAGAAGTCACACAGCTGCCCTAGCGTTTCTATTATGGAGGCTGATAAAGCTTCAGCTACATTTAAACACAGAGGCGAGGAGCTGCATGCAAGAACAACTCAGCATCGTGATACAAAATCGCGCCTTGTCAGTGGAACTTACTGTATACGTAACATTTCTCTGTCAACAAATACCGATACCCACTGATAAATCAATCGTGAGCATGCTATATCTTTATATATTGTTCCGAACAGCAATGTATTATTGAAATCGAAGTCTGGAGCACAAAACTGTCTTAAAAATTGAGCATCAACCGAGAGCAAAATGGATTAAGGCCTAAAGTGCTTCATGTCTGTCATGGTTGTGCCTCTTTAATGTCATCAATTTATCTGACGAACAGCATCCATCCTTCCCTGGGCTTGTTGCGGACACAAAATGCTCTCAGTGCCACGCACACATAAAGCAGCAGACTAGAGACAATCAATTAAAACTGTCAGATTGAATTTCGCCGCTTTGTTTTGTGTTTGAGCAGTCTACGTTTGTCACTCATTCCTCGGATGTTGTTTGTCTCGTGTGTAGCTGCAGCTCACTCATGGACTCCCCTCGCACTCCGGAAGGAAACACTACACATAATGTGGATGGTTATTGACATCCCATTGCTAAGGGAAGTCGTGAGGGAAGGAAATCCAGGGGAGTTAAGGCGAGCGAAATGCAATTAGAAAATAGAAAAGATTCATTTGGCAACTCGGTTTGGGAGTAGAGCTGTACTAAGCTTATTCACTGATTCTTTATTTAATCTTCACGTGTATGTTTGTTTTAGGCTATACAGAATAATTCTTTATTTTATGTGATATCTGAACAAAGTAACTAAGTATAAAAACTCAAATTCATATGTTTCAGCAATCAATGGTCTATTTATGTTTCTAATGATGAGATAAATTAGATATGCATACATATAAATTAGTCATAAATGACATAACAATACAAAATGAAGTTCTGTTTACACATTAATTAATGTATTCCAAAACATTGAACTACTTTATTATTTATTAATTCATTTATTTAATATGTACAACACAAATACATTGGACCAAACCAGATGCCTTTTGAGTGTTATAGCACACATGTTAATTCTCAACAAATGTCCATAGGAGGCTTGTATGTGAACAATATTTCTGTGTGCATTAAAATGGGGTTAGACCAGTGTAAAAAAGACATATTACTGTAAACCAAATAGATGTTTAAACAACTTCTATTAGTCAACAAATAAATCACCAGAAAAACGAACGCTTCCATAAATTTTCAAAAGTAGATCCACACAGTTGAGTACAATTTATTTTTTATCTGTGAAAAGGCAAAATAAATTCCCCAGAAACGAGATTGTAAACAATGTTTCATTCACACTCTTGCATACACAAACAGTCTTTCTGGGATAAAGCTCTTGCAAGACTGGCACCCGACCACCTCGCCTTAGGCTGCGCACCCAGTTCACACTGTCTGACTGACTCCCAGGAAGCAGACCACCTACCCCTGCTCAGTGGGTTTCCATAGAGTCTACTGCACATAAAGAGAACAGACACGCTCTGAGCTCCTGAGCTGGACACCTTTTGACCACTGCCACCCTTTTCCCTGTGCGATCATCATCACCACCTTCATCACGATTATAGAATTTCCCATAGATCCACTGCCATCTGCTAGATTATAGATTTGACTCTTCCTTTAGAGAGGGCAGGGCCCCTAAGGGAGGATCAGCGGTAAAAAGGGTGAAAGAGTGCCTGAGGCGCAGCTATGGCTTGCGGATGAGATTACAATTTTTTTTTTCCCACTAAAGGGGCCTCACTGTCATGAATACAGAGCGTCGTCAACATTTAACTGGCTCCGATGCGACTCAAATTATACACAATCAACTGTGACAGAAGGCTAAGCGTGTGACAAATAACCTGCCAGATTTGCAGCATCATTGCACTCATCACCGATCAATTCCTCGCAAAACTAGTAACAAACTGTTGGGGTGCGTTTGCAACTTTAAAAGAAAAACTTGAATTCAGTGCTGAGGTCATTCTTGTCCTTGACCACACGTGTTAAGCGTTGACTATTGTGCAAACCGAGCAACAGATTTTGGAACACACAATGAAACAGATACGTAAACACAACACCGCTTCCTGCTTGTGTTTCCGTCTCATTTTCCAAGCCTTCCCGTACGAAAGCACACAAGTATTTGCCCAAAACAATCACCCCCTCGCTCTCCCAAGTAAAGAACAAAGAAAAAGTATATCCAGGCTAAACTCCACCTGCAAAGAACCCCCACTCACACAGGAAGCTGCACATCATTGGGCCGTCTGATGGAAACAGACAAAAGCCAGCCCAGTCTCCATGTCACTCAAGCCCACAGGCTCCACATTAGTCCAGTTAGTTGAGATGTGATTAATTATACATACATTGATAGAAACAGCATTCATTATACATGGGCTGCTCAACGTCAAAGCTATTTCCCTCTCTTTCAGCATGATGAAAAGATTTTAAATAATAGGCCCCCTCCGTAGACGTCTGCATTCCAGCGTGGTAGGCTGGCGCTAAAGAGGCTTAAGCTAGAGCTGTTGTCTTAGCGGGGAATCACAGCTCGGCCCCAGCATGTCTCAATGCGGCGGTAGAGCACGTGGCTTCCTGGGTCTCACTTTTTGTTTAGTCTTTATCTCAAGAAAAAAAGGCCGGGGCTTCTAAGCCGGTCACATGGTGCGTAGAAGGTCCACCCAGACTGTGACAAAGAATAGGGGTCTAAGCAACCCCATTAGGCTGGATAGTGTTTCACGTAACACCTGTTTAGCGTTCAGGAGCGCATGTGTTTCTCCAACAGATTAACATTCATGGGTTTATGGAGTGAAAACATGGAGGAGTGAAGGAAAAAGACCAGAATATCAACGATGTTTCCTTAAAAGAAATCGGCTTACTTTCTTAAAGCCTGCGGATTCCAATCAAACTCAAATAGTGGGAACTTCCCCTTTAGGCAAGTCTGGAGGGATTTTGTGTAATTTGGACGCGAGACCAAAAACTTTTCACACTCCTCTCATCCCGAAAGCTTTTAAATGTGTGGATGGGAGCATGTACAGGAAGATGGTGATTTCTACTAAGACTGCGGAACCATTAAGGCCACTGTCTAATCTCGGTAGATACTGTGGTTTCCGGGCCCTGTGGGAATAAGCAATGCAATGTTTTTTGCTTTTTTTTTTTTTCTGGGTGTATTACTAGATATCTCTGCCCTATATTAACCAGTGTTGTGGGGAAAAAGGTTGCTCGTATGGAATCCCCGGTGGTTTTACCCATCTCCCCTGGGCTGACCCTTAAAAATAAACACTGCCGATTATGTAAACACTTTGACTGAATAAACAACATAACTTTGATTCACTTTTCAATGCAGCCAACTTGAAAATGATGATTAAGTGAATGCAAAGGAGGATGACAGAAATGATCAAGACGTAATCGACTGGCAAACATGAAAAGGCAGGGGGGGAAGACTGCTTTGTGAGTTCCCGCTCGCTGCTTTAAGGTGGCTGCCTTCAAGCTGTCACATAACACTGTCTCTGCTCCCTCCCCTCACCTACCGCCTTCCCTTTTTCCTTGCGCTGCGCTGTGACAAGGCATCTTTCCAGACATTTTAGTTGGACGGAGATTTGCAGCAGCTCATTACAGACTGGGAGGCTCTGTGAGCGGATGCAGTCACTCGGAGATGGATTGAGTGGGTCTGTTTATTGACATGCCTTAATCTGACACTGGGTAAAGGGAATGAGTCACTGCCTCCAGACACACTGCCACATCACAGCCACTCCAGCCAAACAGGGAGGAGGCTGCAACCCGGGATACAAGTGGAACTTCATCAGCGCTCATTAATCCAACTACCTCGGGCCACTCGCTCAAACAAGCCCTGTTTACACTGGCGGCACGGAGGGCCGACGGAGCTTTTCAAATGCCATGTGTGCAGGTGCTCACAAACATGCACTCCAGAGTCATCAAAACCCTTGAATCCCGCTAACCCCTAAACATAATATCTGTGTACACCAGCTGCCAGCGCATTATATCATAGCTGCTACTCAAATCGCGCCGGATGATGGGGGAATCAAGCCAAATTTTTAAAACAGATGGGCGTACGAGATAGTTAAGCTAGCCTGCGTCACAATCAGGCAACTCCTATCCGCACGACTGGAAGAGTAGTTAGCTTTTTGATCTTGTTTACTTTAATGTGCGGCGCATCTGGTGCTAATATAGGGGGATGGTCTTTTTTAGACAGCTGTCAGCATAAAGGATTGACAGCAGAGCATTAACTACTTGCACATCACACAAGTGCATCTGTAAATCCGGCTTGTTAACGGACGGACTCTCACGAGGGCACAGAATGAGCAAAACAAAAAGTAGCGCCTCGTTACCAAACAGAGTAATGGACCATGGGATCAGTTGGCTCAAAGAAGTCTAAGGTCCAAATCCACTGTATGCTGCATATTTAGCCTTTACAGATTTAATACATATAACAAGGAAAAGATTGGCAGTGGGTCAGAAGAAAATGCACGATGACAGTATGTAAGTATTATAAATGTTCAGAAAAAAAAAAAACAAGTGTGGCAGAATTAGAGCTGGCCCTGCTGTTGTCTCCATCAGGGACTGGGACTGGAGCAGCTTGAGCGTATAGGGCCAGCGCAGAGGGGTCCAGATGCAGCGGGCTTGACCCACTCATTCGTGAGGGAGGGGAGGGGCTTGCGGCGGCAGAAACACACAGGGATTAGCCGGCGCTGACTTCATTTAATTTAATTTGTATTAGGGGCTGTCTTCCGGGGGGCAAACATCGTTTTTCACTGCAGGGGGATATATGGGGTCACGCAAAACAGCAACAGACGGTAGATCTCAGCCTCCTGTAGTGGATTCACAGGGGAAGCCAGTGTATTCCCAGACTTCAGCCTCACACACACACGCTACACTTTGTTGTGCACATTCACCTTGTAATTATGTCTAGCTCTATGGCTATGATTTAAACATAACTGAGCCGCTGCACCCACCTTTCCACTGCTCCAAAAGAAAAGATCTCGAATCCTTTTGTTCTGCCACCATGAACAACATGTAGTAATTTTAGGGGTTTATCGGAGCTGAGCCTTGTGCACTTGCATGTTTGTATTTATAGCAGTATTAGATGGAAACACACACTAAGCTGTTATCTCCTAAGAACATATCTCCAGGCTGGATGTTTATCTCCACTGATGCAGATTGGAGGGAGTTCTCTTTGTCTCGATGCGGTGCTACATAATTTTATTTGTCTTTCGTTTTTTTTTTCTCATCACTTATTTCTCGCAGACTGATACAGTTTGATATCCCATAGTGGAGCAATCCTTTTAGTTACCCTCCGGCAACTAATGTGCTTTTACGTGTAATCTGGGAATTGATTAAATGAAAAGGAGGGAAAAAAATCTGTACACAATCGAATAATTCAACTCCCTTTTGTATTCCCTGAAACATGACTTACAGGGTTAGGCAGAGGCGGGAAACAACTGCAGCGAGTGACTGAGCGCCCCACATGCTTCCTCACAATTTATAATCTAAGCACTGCAGAAAAAAAAAAAATATGGCACTGATCAGCCATCAAGTAAAGCCAAAGCCTGCGGTCAAATTCAGCTTTGCAGGTGACATAGTCAGAGAGAAGCTAATGTAGCATGCACAGGGAGAAGTATATTATTACCAACCATACTGGAAAGCATGGAAATGTGTGAGCTATAAGTATAAGACAGACAGAGAGCTCACTAGCATCTATCAAATTCTTCACCCGGGCCCTTATCAGAAGTGTTACCGTGTAAAATGTCAAAGAAAAAAAAAAGTGCCAAGAGAAGTCATCTCCGTCTCCTTTTTGATCGCAAGTGGAATAATTGGAACCCTCTTAGGCTCATTACACGAGTTGCCCGCCAGCCAAAAGACGACTCCGAGTGCCCTTCTTCATTCATGTTACTGGCTTTGAAAAATATTGCCTTCCTCTAGTTACAACTCTTTATGAGATGCGACGACTAGAGGTCCTGGTACCTACATTAGCGGGTAATCCCACACTGTCTTTGAAAATATCGCTTTTAACGATCAACACTGAATAGGTGCAATGAGAAGGAAACAGATAGATAATGGACTTGCATATTGTAGTCGCACTTTTAGACACTGGCAATTACATGAGACATTCAAGTCAATTTTACTGAGGTTGTGTTCACACTGGCTTCTAAAGTGGCTCAGATTATGTGTGGAAAAACAAGCCCAAATACACTCAAATATAAAAGATCATTGTCTTACAGTGTAAACATAACTGTATTGTCTTAATTGTTACTACAACAATGCTTGTAATTATAGTGACTCTAATTATTACTATCTTACCTAAATTAACCTTAAGCAGGGTTTTGCTCACACACACACTGATGGGAGCCAAGACATGTGCATGACGAATGACACCAATGTCCCTTCAGATAAATCCAGCATAATTAGCAGTGTGCCTTACAGGGCTTGTGTGATGGTAATAATTAGCGCTACTGTAGCAAAGGTCACGCAAAACAGTTTTGAGAGGATGCCTTCCGCATGGATAATAGGATGAGACAATGGGAGAAACTACGCTTCCAAGAAGGCTTACAGAAGATACAGTATGTCGGGAAATTTCTACCCTCGGAAATAAAGAAGCTAAAAACCCATGAAATGACAAGTAGACTCTCAGCTAACATAGTTTAAATGGATCTGTGATTAGGTTTGCGGAAAGTGCTGCAGGGTGTATCTGTGAACTGGTGTCAAATCGATCGGAGGTGTGATAGCTGCCGTTACTCTGTTGTTGCATGTGTTTATTAACTCGAGTGCAATGTGCTTGGGCCAAGTTATCATTATTAATTGTGTGACAGAGATACACACACAACCGGAGATACAGTACTGCTCCACCCAAGTGCACAGGTTAATGAGCTGAGTCAGAAATGTTGACACCGCGGACAAACAAGCGCTCGCGCCGAGCTACTTCTATTTCGATGCTTCCCCCATGTGACTCGGCTCATGTAGAACTCCCAGAATGCACCTAAGAACAGAGCTCAGGGTTCACAGCCGGCCTCCACCAGGAATTCACTCGGCTCCCTCGCCTCACCACCATCACACCCCGATGAGATAAGTAACAGCAGCACACTCAAATATAGCATCTCAAACAACACATACAGTATGCCCCTGCGCCACTCGATTCCCATTTGCAGCAATGGTGGCCCCTTCCCCCTCCCGCCATGTCCCCTTACAACACTTCATTAGCAGTGAGTGATACAAACAGCCCTAAAATGATAGGATCCACCAGTCATCATCTCATCAGCCATTGTCCTTGTCCATCACCGCATGATGCATAATGAGTGTTTAACATATGCCTTCTGCCTTGGGTGGTTGGCTGATTACAATTCAACATGCAGTGCACCATGTCAGATAAAGTTGCATAAATATCTTGAATGCATTCGGTTCTAACCACGGCTGCCTTTTTTATTTTTGTCTTATATTTTTTATAAGCTCGAGAAATCTAATGTCTCCCTAGAATAAAGTTTCTTCCAGCTAAATCTTCCTTAATGTTTCTTGGTGGACTACATGTTCAGGTTAGTTTTTAAATTTGGCTATAAACCACCATTTCTGCGACAAAAATGCTAAAGTGGGTTTTGTCCAACTCCTCCCTGTGAAAGTTATTAAAAGCAACAAGCATAGCACTTCTGAAAGTGTCTGAACACTGTTTTTATTGAGTGAGCCTGAACTTGCTGGAGCCTCACTGTGGTCTGGGAATGGAGGCATATGTTAGCACCCATATGCCTATGAGACTATAAGCTTAATAAAAGCACAAATTGTGATTATCATTGATCTCATTTGTCGGAAGCCTAATCTCTCTGACTCCTATGAGGACCGGCCACCCTGGGTAACAATGGCGCGTCGCAGCCCCCACATCTGAGGTCCTAAACAAGTGTTGAGGGAAGCAGTGATAAGCGGCTCCTTATCCTTTTAAAGACACTCCTGTAATCGCACGGCCGGGGGAGGAGGGAGAGGGATTCAGCTTTAGGGACTTAGTCTGGATTATAGCTAGTCCTCCAAATTAAACCAAAAGTCAGCTTTCTGCAGTTGCTCATGCAAGCTGGCGACTGGCTTGTTATGAGCACTCCAAACAAGGACAATAATTGCGGTTTATAATTAGAAATCCTCTCACACAAATGTAAGTAAAATCATATCCGAGCTTTAAGTGAACCAACCACACCTTAACCAAACATTCTGCGGTTCTGTCTTTTCATGTTGACCTACTGTGACCATGTTCAAAATGGCTTCCGCTTCCACTGTGTACCTGCTCTCGCTGCCAACCGGCTTAGCCACAGACAAGCCTCTCAGCCAGGGCAAGGCTGCTCTGTCCCCACTGATGCTGTTTTCACCAGCAAACAAGGCCAAATCTGGGGCTTAGAGGCAAAAATAATCATTACTGGGTAGTGTACAAATCAAAAGTCAGAACATGGCTCCCACGTTGTACTACGTCCTCCCCCACAACCACAACAAGGCTTGGTATTTTGTCAGCTTTTCTTTTGGGCACAAACAAAATGTCATCCATAATGTAGTTCCATTAATAATTCAAACAAAAGGATTTAAAAAGTCACTTTGCTGAAGCAAGTGTGTCCATGTTTTAGCATGTTAACATGTACACATAAGTAGAAACATGATCGATTTATCTACTCTAGAAATGACAATTATAGGCACCTTCTAGATGACCTCACTCTGCCCTAAAAGAAAGTACTGTACAACGAATATAAACAATTACAAGTGCAGTCATTATAGCGTGTCCATTCACAGGTATGAGGCTGAACCAGGAGAGTAATTGTAAACTAAAGAGGTTAGTGGGGAAGTTAGTACACTCTGAGCAGACTGACATAGGCCAAGTGCATTTTTTTCATTCATCAGTTCTATAGCAAGACAATCACAACTATTATCATTACTACTGTTTTCATCCTCTCTGCATTCAGCCCACAAGAGGTATCTAATCTATTCCCTGGCACACATTCTTGTCTTTCCAACTTGACCTGGTATCACTCGTGCAAAGAAATGGCTTCCCGCCTCCCAGGAAAGACGATATGGGGGTAAATAATATGCCTAGGCCCTTTCTCAAAAGCCCTAATCCCAGGGAAACAAACCTGAGTCAAACAGGCCCACCTGAATTGCTTTCAGAAGAAGCAGATAATCAAAATGCAAAACAGCCTTTGATAGAAAAATGAGCCGACTTCTAACAGTAAATCCTCTACAAGTAACATCAGCAAATTCTCCTGTGAACTTTTATTTGTGTGCTGTGTTTGGGTTTTAATGTAATCACGCTGCATACGCGCCTCTATTGGTGAGTCTATCTGATTTATGTCAGGCTGAATCAGACTGACTGTGTGGAGCTCTACAGACATCAGGAATGAGAAAAATAGCCCCGCATTAAACACATTAGGGGTCCCATCTCCTCAGACAGGGGGACAATGGGCATGGGAGCAGAGATAAAAACGGGGGGCGACGGGGGTGAATGGAGGGCTGATGCAGATTGAGTAGAGGAAAAGGGAGAAAAAGAAGAAGAAAAGAGGCCTGAGACAGTGGCCGCACAGGGCAGGAGGAACTCCGAGAGCCTATACTCGGTCATAGCCCATTAGGCTGGCTGGGTGAAAATGCTACAGCTCATTACATGCTCTGCCACTGTTCTGTGGATGAACAATGCACAATTACGCTACCCCGCTGCTCCTCTAGCCACACTGCCGCATGCCTCTGAGGCGGCCGATATCGCTGCTATAGCGGCTTGACTGCCAACAGCTCCGGCGCTCATCAAACATCCCATACAAGCGCTCCCCTACTGCAAATCCAGGTTTATGTTGAGACACAAAAGCACTGTATGAGTTTGTTCAAGCAAAAGGGAAGGGAGAAGCAGGAAAGGCTGACTATAGAGTAGACCAAACAAAACAACGGTATAAAGCCGTTATTGTGTGTAATACAATGACTTTCGCTCCCTATTGTCTCCTTCAGACTTATCCTCATTGCACTTAAAAGAGGTAAACATGCGACAATGGAGTGATTCTTTGATTTCCATTTGAATTAAGCGCTCTCGAATGTTATAATTAAAGCCAGGTGCTCAGTGTGCAGACAGTTAAAATGTACCAACAATTAGGACGGCAAAGCAGAGGGCAGGCACATCTGCAATGCAGTGAATAACTAAGCCGAGGATCCATCTCTCCACCAGCAAATTGGTTCTCTTCGAGTCCTTCTCCTTCCCAATTATGCATGCAGAAGTTGACATTTAATGTGATGGGGGGAAATGCTAACTAACATCCTCCTGCTTCCTCTTTGTTTTAGGCAGAAAACAGGACACTCGGAAAGGTCATTCTTCCCTGGTGTCGGAGCTTGGAAAAGTTTCTATTCACAAGCAGAAGTATTGTTATGTTGAACAGAGGACCCTTCCCCCTGCTTCCCCCGCTTCCCTGTCATTCAAAGGCCTGGGAACTCTCAACAATGGGGCAACAAGTCTGCTAACCTGTGGTTCAACTCCAGCAACTCAGACAAATCGGTACTGACCTAAGATATATACATTTTAATAAAACTTTCCTCCTGCATCCTCGGTGAATTCAAAAATAGTAACTACTTGAATGACTTATAGCTGTAATTTGTAAAAAGAAAAGAAACACAATTCCTCAACAAGATATGAAGTTATTCAAACAGAACAAATAGCTTTAACATGCCAATACACATCGCCTCTGGTTTAATATTCAGCCGCTGCAAGGACATATTTCTCTTGACATATAGTGGATATGACAGCACAAGCGCCATTATGAGCTCCTACAGCAAATAGATTTCACTTCTAGCCATAACAAGTCCGAGAATTTGTGTTTTCAAATATGTAGACTGACCTTTCCTATGCTATATTAAAATAACTACAGGCATTTTCAAACATTGGCAGCGCAATCTGTAAAATGAAAGGTGAGGTTTGTTTTGATTCTCCCAGAGCCTTTCATATGTCATAACTTCTTTTCAGAATTATAATATAATAATACTTATGAAACTAAGCAGTGTTTTTTTCCTTATGTAAGTCACAGAGTCCTGACATTTATTAGCATCTAAAACTTGTAATTGTCTTGGTTTGAAATTTTTTTAATTTTTTTTTGGTGGAGTCCAAGGACTTTAATGAATGCAAACACATTGTGGCATATTTGTGTGGGAGAGTTTAATTTGAGGAATAAAAAAAAAAAAAAAAAGCAACTCTGCGGGAATCTCATTTAAATGGGTAATTACATCCATGCGGCATTGCTCGCAGGGTTTAACAAGGTGCGTAATGATGTCCCTTTCCCCAGCGATAAACATCATCACTATGTCCTTTTCCTTCACTCCATTTAGTCCTTTCTCATTTACCAGCGGAAGCATCAAGTGCGGCCCGACACCATTAGACCGCCTTTGTGTTCCAGGACGCAAACAGTAGCTCAACTAAGGCCATTAATTGATGGAACGATACTGTAGTTCTGCACTAGATACGTTATTTGCTCCAGATCATACAGATTTAACAAGCAATTAAACGTATAAAGATATATCCCCTTTTAATTGCGTCTGTAGTCGTTAGATTAATGATGAGCTCTTTAGAAGTGGTTATGTCAGGTACTTTTTGTAATTTCGGATCATTTTGGAACTACGTTTTTATGGCATATCTTAAAGCTGAGGGCCGTTTAATAGTGTCCCAGCATGTTCAATGATGTGGCTTAAGAATATAAAAAAAATATTGTTCTGAAATTGATGGGGCTTTACGGCAAGACCATTCCCTGTTCAGTGTAACTGATAAAATAATTAATTTAGAGTTTTAAAAGAGTTTTTTTTAGATGTTCCATGCTGTTAATAGAGTTCATGTTTTATTCTGGAGGGGCTTCAATCCAGCTTTACACTTACTATAGGTTAATTAGGTTTTTTAATTGAGCTGCTGACAACATACAACATGCATCTGAGGTCAAACTATTGTGTTAAACTATTGACAAAAAATGGCATAAAAACATTTGTATATGTCTCATTTTTGTTCTAAAAATGCATGGGTATAACTGACATTGGCCACATTGTGTTGCAGAGAATCTAGTCCAACTCCAGTCCGACTACGCTGTAAACATGCTAAACAGCATCAAGAGAAATTCACACTACTGCATTGGAAGATCCTATTAGGGCAATTCTGACTGCTCACCATCATCTAGAAAAAGGTAAAATTATATTTTTTTATACAACCCCAATTTAAAGAACAGCTAAACGTGTTTTTAATGCCAACAATATATTTTTAAAAGAAAAGGCCTTCTTGTGCCAACAATAGAAAAGTTATTGCTTTCACTTCTCCTTGATATGCTCTGTGCCATAGCATCTTCTCCCCATCCTTACACCACATTTTACAGCAAGAAATAACACATTTCAGGCTGAAGCAATACAGGTTGAGGAAAAATCATTGCCATTCTAAAAATAGACCCTTCTCTCCTCTTTTCTCTCCCTCCTTCTGTCTGCACTTGTTTTTCTGGCTTTTGTCGTTTTCGTCTGCAGTATTACTTTCCGTGTGTGCTCTTCGGCAGTCGCAGATGGTGGAGGGCGCGCGGCGTGACACGCGGACGTCAAACGCCGTCACTCATGTGTTTTGACTCTCGGATTCTGAACCAGAGGGTGGCAGCCCCCAGAGGACCCTCGGACCCACGCCTCCGACTGGCTGCCTGGGGTTGTTATGTCAATTCTCACTGTACCTCTGCCACATTCCCAATGACGTGTAGTGTCAGGGTTGTGTGGGTTGGGGGTCAAGGCTATAAAAACCCAACCATGTGTAAAACTAGCGGCGGTTGAGTGAAAACCATCTTGTTGAGTAATGACACTAAATCAGCCGGCAGCTTCAGCCCCTTTTCCGCTCTAAACATAGGAGGAGCGTGTTAGGAAATGAAATAAGAGGACACGGTGTGAGTACTTCACTGTCACTCGGTTCATTTCTGCCTGACTGACGAGGCTTTATTCCACTGTATACTTGAAAAGCAGAGCGTTTCTAAAGTCTCCGCGCACATCCTCTCTAAATAATTAACAGGTTTATCTGCCACTCAATCAGCTTCACATCTGACACTTTGGGAGATGAAACGGGCCTTACTCGATTGATTTGAAAAGATAAGACTTTAGAGAATGGAACATACACAACCCACGCCTGTGACAAAGCCAAATAGGAATAAATATAAATAAAAACACTGGCTTTAAAGTTCAAGGATTCGAGTAGCATCTTTTCAATTGCACATCATCTATCAAGTTTTTTGGTTGCAGTTTGAATGAATCTCTTTCAGCTCTTTGAAACAGACTCCTGTAGATCGAAACTCCGCGTTTTGATTCATTTTTCAAATTCAAAAATCATTTCAAAATATTTGTTATGCCAGTCACGACTTCTTTAACAGTGCAAGTCTCTAAATGTAGGTGCTTCATTGATAAAGCCCAATCAAACAAAACTAAATGACTCAAACCTTCAAAATAAAGGTTTGTATTCATTTAAAAATCAGTTTTTTTATATGTACTTTTGATCTTATAATCCGTATGTAACATTTATTGCTAACCATAAAGTATTCCATAGAATACATAGAATTCATTATATTTTTTTAATATTCGTCATGAGTTAGGTCAAGTCAGATAAGGGCATTTAATTTTAAATGAATTGCCGAGCCCTACACTAAAGAAAAAGACGGGCCACCATCTTATCTCAGAAGCAGCAGAATCCCAGCCATGATCATCAAACATGTCCCATTTTGCCTCTCATTTCTCCTGCAAGATCAGAGTCGGCCATAATGATGCAAATGATAATGTCACAGTCTGTATTTCATATAAATGTGTCATCCCATAAGAAACATCATATGCATGTGTTGTCGTGTGTGTGTGTGGGTTGGGGGAGGGATAGATTGGCAGTTTTCAACAGATGTGTAGCATGCACTGACAGCATGACATCTACTTTGCATGCTCAATATGACACGTTCCAATGCTCCCATGCATATTGTCCCGATGTGAAGTGATAGTGCCAGTGGAACCACTCCCCGTTGTCTCTCCCACATCAACATCACCATGTCTGCGGCACTCGACAGAGGAAAACAACGCGACGGCAGATGACACTTGTTTGGTTTTAATTTTCATTCTCTCATTTCGACTCTTTTGATTGACTGTGAGAGCTGAACAAATGTCGCTTTTGTCTCGTCTGTAGCATGCAGTAAAGGTGGAAATGTCAGTGGAGCTACAGTGTTACTCAAGCAACAGAGTGAGGAGTGTCTCGAGTATGGCGGCATCGATTATCAGTTAACTAAATTTGTGAAGCGAAAGTGCACGGAATCCTAAGTGTTTTGAGGCATGCAGTACGACAATCAAGTGCTTGTTTTTGATTCACTTATCACCTTTTGTTGAATTCATTTGCTGTGTTTAAATGAAGAAAGCTGTAATCTCTAGCCCGAATAAGGCTAATCAATCCGGTTAGATATCTTATTTTTCCTGCTGAGCTCATTATCTGGAATCACAGGTGAGAGAAGCCTTAGCATACATTACAAATTCAAAAACACATTCTAGCCAAAGGCCATTCCTTTACTGTATAATTGTCTCCCCTACCAAGTGATTCACTATAATTAAGCCATGGAAGACAGCTCTATTCTCCTGTGAGCATTCATATTAGTGCAAGTACAGGCAGCTCTAACAAACAACTCACAGATGATGCTTTTCAAAACAATGGGCAGCGATGTTGAGGGAGGTGCAGTATATACGGCTACACATTCTCACAGGGGAGAATACAATATACACAATGCAATTGCAGGTATAAGGCCTTTGGGGAGACCTGTCACTGTTATCTCACCCAAGTCTGTTGTGTTTGTGAATGTGTGTGTGCCAGCGAGCTTTGTCTGCAGCAGGAAAAGCTCCAGCTGCTCTGACACAAGCAGGAAGCTCGCCGACCCACATAAACCAACAAAAGACAACTTTGCATTGATCAGGAACATAAGTTACAAATAGACACAACCTCACATCCTTTCTCGTTCCATTAGCAAGCCAAATCTGACCTCACTTCCACACACAGCCATTTGACTCTATGTGTTTTTTGCAAAATAAACAAACAGAAGGGTGCCCTGGTGTAAAAACAAAAAGCCTCCATTGAGTAAAAATGATGCATGGGTAATTATGAAGTTGCCCTCAGGACGAAAATAATTTTGGGGACAAAGCAGCCTCAGCAATCACAACATTGGAGCACTTGTGTCCTACCTATTCAACGGGACATGGGCTGAGGACTTGTGGAGTCAAGTGGTTTCAAGCCCGAGCCTGCTCATTTAACGAAGCAATTATCACTGATTTCACTGCTATTTGTTTGTGCTATAAATGGAATTGTAATTACTGCTTCTAAGAGCTACATACTTACAGCTACACCTTTTGCAAATGTCACAATGGGGAGGAAAGACGACCTGACTGTCAGGGTGATTGTACTCTGTCGGTAGGCTTTTCACTGCTCCCGTTTCTCAGCCACTTCTCATGCACACACACTCTCTGTTCTCAGTCCAGGGCTATAAATGCAAAAGCCAGGTCAAAGAGATGTTTGTCGACATCATGTGCAAGGCGGGTGGGGATAGATGCTGCATGCTAAACAGGCTCCTGCTTCTATCGAGCCAATCAAGTGGCTGTATGAAAATGAGAAAATGTGGTCTGGGCTGAGACACCTGGCACTAAGACTCTCTCGCCGACGCTGCCTTCTTCCTCTCTCTTATCTCGCTATCTGCCCCCAGACAGCTCTATCAACGCCACTCCGAGACTTGCATATGGAATCATTGAGATCAATCTTCTGGCCTATTTGTCTTCCTCTCCACTTTTTCATTAGCTGAAACAAATAAAGTCTCTGCTTTTCAGCTGGCAAAGGTGCTTTTAGGGGACATTTTAAGTCTGGCAAACACTAAAAGGAAATCACAGAGAGCTTACATGATAATAAAAAAAAGAATAAAATCAACTGATTTCCCAAACAAAGCCCTGACATGAGCAAGGTGTTTTTATTAATTATGGCTTGAGCAGTGCCATGAAATTGTTCAGATTTTTTCCAGTCATTCAATTGGCAATCCACAGCTTGTGCTTGTCTTCAATTTGAGATTGGACTAGCCCAGGCATTCCACAGAGAAGATTGGATCTTTTGTTCAACACCTTACACTATACAAGTAACTTATAAGATAATCAGTAGAACCTTCTGGATGATAGGGATGCCCCAAACATTGTAGAAAATGAAGAATCACAGCTAAAACGATGTCATTTTGCAGAGTGTGCCCAGACTGAGACAGAAAACAGGTTGATCTCTGTTAGTGGTATTTCTTTGGCTGTGGAAAGGCTGGTGGTGACCTGCATAGTGCTTCCCACCAGCAAATACAATCACAGCATACGGGTCAGTGCTTGTACGCACCGAATCCCCCACCTCTGCCTCCACTGACCGGATAAAACCACAGGACAACCCCCTTCAACATTTCTCATTCCTTCCACCTGTGTTATTCACACACACATACTCACACAGCGGAGCCAGCCCAGACAGGCCCAGTAAATCAGCATGCCTGTAAGTAGGTCTCATTGACCCCTCAGGATCCACCGGTGCCTGGATCTCTCTGGATCATCCAGTCAATACATCAATATCCATCTTGTGTTTCTTGTTTTAAGACCCCCATTCCCAACCCTACGACCGACCGTCTTCTGTCTGAATGTCAGACGGAGATTGGAGTCATCAATTACAAGCGTGACTGTTTGTAAGTGTGGCTGTTGTCTATAGAAGCGAGCATAAAGGTGGTAAACAGATTCATATGTATGTACACACACACACACACACACACACACACTGAAGCATTTTCCCCTTTTGCACACAACAAACAAAAATGCCCCTTACTCCCACGGGAAAGGAGAAGTGGGTCATGAAGAGAGTGAAAAGGCTGCCTTAGGAATCCAATAGAGCAGTTTATACATAAGAAAATCTATAGACTAAAGATCAGCTGGCGTGCATATACACTCCGTCAGCTTGAATAGTGTTTCACATCAGACGTGCAGCACTCTACTGGAGCCATGCATGAGATGTCAGGGTAATTCAATGGCTGGCTGTGTCGAGTAGCCATGCAATAGCACTGCAGCCAAATGGACAACACACAGATAAAGCGTTTAAGCAATGATTATTCTTTGTGCTAGCACCTGAAATGATGGAGCTGCAGAGCTGATTAGCTGGGTCAATACATCTGGCAGGTGCTCAGAGGCCTGTTCTTTTTGCAATAGCTCAGCAAACACAACCAAAAAATACACACTGGCCGAGTAACTGAGGCTGAATAATCCACTTTGTCAGGCCTCCAGATTGTGCTTGGCAAAGTGCTCTCTCAGTCACAGGTCAAATTCAGTGTCGAGGCACCTTAAAATGCCTTGAAAGATTCTGCTCAGATCTACTGACATATTGTCGCACATGCCATTTTAAAAAGCTCAGTTACCCATCAATAAAACACAGACATTTTACTAAAATCAAAACGGCAAAAATGACTAGGTTGTGAGTGGATTGAATTGTTGATGCCAGTTTGTTTTTGTGTAACTATGCTCTGTGTTGTCTTCTGCAGCCCATAGCAGTGACAGAACAATGTAGCAGGATGTGTCTCACCTCTGGCAGTGGCATGCCGTTGATGATAAGGTCTGGCTGCTGGTGGCCCTGTCCGGGGAACGGATGCTGGTAGCCATGGTTAGGGGCAGTGTTCCGTGAGTTCTGGTTCTCCACGTTAAGGAAGGTGCTCTCTGAACGCCTGCAGCCCAGAGGCAGGCTCTGCTGGTGGTAGTCGAAGTAGTTGAGCGAAGAGGTGAGAGATGAACAACTCACCACATTCATCTTGTCCGTTTCCTCCACGTCTCGAGGCACCAGCCGGATGTCGTTCTTGCTCAGCTTTTTCTTTTTGCTGGACTTCTTCTGGTTGCCGTAAGAATACTCCGCCACCCTGCGCAAGTAAAAGAAACTGAACAGACTCAATAAAGCAGTGCTCTGTCTTCCCCTGCCCGTGTATATATAGTCAAGAAGCGTTGCCTGCCATGCCAGCAAGGGCGCTGTTCAACCTGGACACTGTTGGAGACAAAATGTTCTTTAGTAGATAGGTAGTCAACGTATTTATGGTTGGTATAATGGTTTATGAGTGGGTCAGCCATTGTGCAGTCTCTTTCTGTAAATTATATTTTTTTTAACAAAAGCTTGTGTTTAGAAAAGGCCAGACAAGGTGTTCACTTAATAGAGAAATTGGAATAAATAACACAAAAAAGTCTTAAATGCACATGGCTAATTTGCATATATCTATATAGAATTAACATAAATATAATGTAATCCTGCTTTCCTGCTTCATCACTACATGTTCAGGTAAAATGTAATCATGGCTTCTTCTCTAAAATCACAGAGGTGTGTTTAGGTGCACCTCCCTACCTGTTCAATTCAAAAAGACAAAAAAAATAAAATAAATCTGCCAAATTACACAGAAGTGTAACAAATGTACAAGTCCTGTTCACTATAGTAGTGTAGAAGTAGTGCAGGAGGTGAATGCTCACTGTGTGTCCAGGGCTAGAACCGCACACTTTAAAATGACTTCGCATGTTACAATAGAGTTGTTTGTTTGCATTTGCATGCTCAACAATTGACAGGTAACAAACAGGCAGACAATATGCAAACATGCCAAAACCACACAAGCAAAGCAAGAGAACACACTTGGACTAAGCAGCACTACCGGTCTATGCAATAATATTCAAAGCACATACAGTAACCCACACTAATTCCATTTTTTCTTTCATTATCAGGCCGGTCCAATAGCAGTATGGAGTGCGAGAGAACTGCAGATTCAAATTCATTTAGCTGCTCTCAGTTGCTGCTGCGAACTTGAACTGAGTCATTTGACTTTAATAGGAGCAAATGAGCAACACAGCCATGTTTTATCAAAGCATCCTCAGACTAGGGGAAATAACCACTCTTCCCATAGACTTGCAGTTTTACAAGTCTCTAGCCCAGAACAGATGCCACATTTTGTACAGTGATGACTCCTAACTTCATGAGACATATTCTTTACGAGCATCAGCATTAGTTCCCACTCCATTTTTATCTTTACAGCACGGGGCATATGTTTTATTATCTTAAAATCCATAAACATGAAAAGTACTTCACTATAGCTGCATAATGTGGGATGTCTGTAGTACATTGGCCCTGCTGCTGGTGAAGATGCACCCATGTAGTTTGTCTTTTTCATTTATCTTTTGGATTGCATCTTCAAAACTGCTCCCAACCCTCTTTTGTTGCTTTTTCATTTAAAGAAAACAAAAATGGGCAGCTGCAAGAAGTCGAAAATGCTCCATCTTTTTTTTTTTTTTTTCCATTTAACATTTTTTTAACATGTTGTCTCCGCAGTGCACAGCCCAAATTGAAATCTGGGTAATGGAAATCTTCAGAGTCAGACAGACTGACAGAGGGACAAGCAATGAATTTGAGATAAGTGCTGTTCAAATTCAAGGTGGCAACTGAGAAGAAGCACATATCAGGAGTGATTAAAGCACCCAGCGGGGAGGGACGCTCACACAACCAGAGTCAAGTGCTGTGAGCAGTGTGCATTCACAATCTGTTGTACCCATTACTGTTACCTCTGCCAATACAACAGATCACTTCTAATATCAAGTTAGGGCTAGATTTTGACATGATATCTCCCTCGTGTGAATGCTGAATAATTACAACTGTCTATGTGACATCCTGTCAGCAGATCACCCCTTTGATTTAACTATATTTATGGGATTCAGACTCTGTGTTTTAGGTTTTGAAAAAGCAATTATTTTTTATAATTTTTTTAGCTATGTTTATGGGATTCAGACTCTGAGTTTTAGGTTTTTGAAAAAGCAATTATTTTTAACAAAAAGCAATACAAATATGAAGCATTTTCCCCACTAATGTCACCTGATTTCAGCTTACTCCATATTTGCCACTGCAGGGGGAAAGGTCATGATGGGAAGGGCACTGTAGATATGTTTTTGTATATAATGATTATATATCATATTTTCATATATCTTGATATATCTTCCTGGAATACACTATATTTTAGTCAGTTGTATTTGATTTAGATTCAAGAATTAAAACTAAATTGCTTATTTGTCCTCAACAAATTCAGTGATTTTATGAGGTAATAAATAAGTCTCTGTAAATTTTTAAATTAAAAATCAATATTGTTAAGCCATAAAAAGCAATATTGCAACTTAGCTTATATTCTTATGACTAGTAGATTGAAAATTGTGTAACTTTACTTTAAATTGACCAAATTATGTTTGGAGCCAAATATGATTATAGCTCCAGGTTAAATTCTCAAATCCAATCTATATGTAAATTTATAGTTGTAACATGGCACAGGGAAATCAAAGGCAGAGTCGATGCTCAGATTGATGAACTAAACAGCAGCTTCATGTGCACGACCTGGAAAATAATAATCTGGGATGCGACCTCAGAGCTTTTCTATAATAACGACATCTAAATTATTTTATGTCACGTTATTGATTTGATATCACATGATTGTGCAAAAGAATGGGACTACTATTCACAGTGACGATAGACAAGAGGCAATCAGTCTTGCTGCATATGAAGCATAAAAATGTCTGGTGGTACTATTGAACTGAGGGGACATTAATTGTCAGGCAACACAGCCGCAAATTGGACATGACAGTTCGGGCTGTCGTATTTATGAGTCAATTGGTTACAATGAAAGGATTAAATCAATCAATCACATTCCCATAACATGGAACAGAGGCCCCTTTGGCACAATGTAAGTGGCAGAAAGCCGTCCTCTGTTTCTAAATAGGGCAGTGAAAACTAAAATCTGCAGTCCTCATATCGTGGCCTCTACATGCTGCATGACAAAAGCAAATCACAGATAGAAGATAAATCGCAGCGTCACATGCACGCCCCCCCCCCATCCCATCTCAAACACATACATTCAACACATCAGATTTGAACAGTACCTGCAGTTGTATGTTCGGATTTCCTTGTTGTCCCTCTTGCATTTTACTGCCACAAAAATCATGGTGACAAACAGGATCGCAGCAATAGAGCCCAGGGCAATGATGAAGATGAGGGACAGGTTGACCGGTCCAATAGACTCCTGTGCGTTGAGGTCTGGAGACAGGTACACAACAATGTAGGCCGATGCAGACAGGGCGGGCTTGCCGTGGTCCCTCGCCACCACTGTTATCTCGTAGGTGGATTTGGCATTTTCTCCGAACAGCCTTGTGGATCGCACCTCACCGTTCACCTGATCGATCTCAAAAAAAGCCCTGTCCCCTTCTGAGATGGTGTAAGTCAGTCTGCCGTTCTCCCCTTCATCGTAGTCATCCGCTTTCACCTGGGTCACCATGTAACCCACGCCTGCGTTTCTAGGGATGGACACCTCCGCTGTGCCATTCACTAAAGGAGGGTTTGTCATGACTGGGGTGTTGTCATTCACATCCAGGACAACAATGCGAACTGTGGCGTTGCTTGACAGTGATGGATTGCCATTGTCTCTGGCCAAAACTTTGAAGTCAAAAGTCCTGGTGTATTCATGGTCGAATGATCTCATAGAATAGATGCGGCCTGATGGGTTTATGCTGACATACGTGTTAACATCCATGTGCTTGATCTCACCAGGGACTATAGAGTATGACACAGTGCCATTCATCCCTAAATCAGGGTCTTCAGCTGCTACTTCTAACAGACAAGACCCAGGCAGGTTGTTTTCCATGACCATCTCTTGATAGTGTGGCTTTAAGAAAAGGGGAGGGTTATCGTTTTCGTCAGTAACTTTGACTACGAGTGATTTAGTGGCGCGTAAAGGAGGGATACCACTATCCTCGGCTTGTATTGTGAGGTTATACGTGTCCTTTTGCTCTCTATCCAGCCTGCCATCAACAAGTATAGTAGAAAAGCTCTCATATTCTTGAAGCCTGAACGGAACGTTGCCCTGGAGCCTGCACTGCACTTTCCCATTTGCCCCAGAGTCCTTATCGGACACCCTGACTAACGCGATGACATATCCGCGCTGTGCATTCTCACTAACTTCCACCATCTCCGTGTTGAGTGACAGCAGGCTGATGACAGGCGGGTTATCGTTCATATCCATCACGTTGACTGTGACTTTGCAGTGGGCAGGTATAGAGTTAGGACCTAAATCTTTGGCTTGGACGTCTATCTCGTAGATTTGCGTGCTTTCGTAATCCAAAACGCCGTTGACTGTAATGACCCCGGTTCTAGGGTCAATTTTAAATGCGTCCCTTGTTTTTTCAGTGACGTAGCTGTTGAAAGAGTACACTACCTCTCCATTAGTGCCCTCATCAGGATCTGTGGCGTTCAAGTCTATGACGATAGTGTTGATTGGTGAGTTTTCCATCACGTTGACTGTATACACCGGCTCGTCAAACACTGGGTTGTTATCATTAGAGTCAATCACCTTGATGTTTAACTGGACCGCGCCTATTTTCGGCGGGTCCCCTCCATCCTCTGCGCTTAGTTCATAAGTATAGTGTGATTGGGTTTCCCTGTCGAGTGATTTCTGCACTACAAGCTCTGCAATCTTCGAGCCGTCGCCTCTAGTCTTGATTTCTAGTCCGAAAAGCTCATTGGGAGTGATGGAATATGACTGCACTCCAAAGATTCCCGAGTCCGGATCGCTTGCCCCCTCTAGGGGAAAGCGCGTACCAGGGGCGGCGTTTTCAGAAATTTCAATGTCAATGTGACTAGTTGGGAATCTGGGTGCGTTGTCGTTCAAATCCTCTATTTCAACTTTGATGACGCAGATTTCCATAGAGTTTGACATCACTTCGAGGGAAATAATGCACTTGGGGTTCTGTCGACAAACTACATCCCGGTCGATTTTCATTTGGGTTGTAAGGATTCCGCCCGGACTCAGTTCCACCCATCGCGGCTCTGAATTTGAAATAACCCTTAAGTACGGTGGCTGCGGTGAAATCTGAAATCCCTGCTTTAACGCGTCCTTCGTCACGTTTCCAATCACAGAGCCGGGCTTCATCTCCTCGTTTATTCCATATTTGAGGTTAATCACAGCCTCAGTCCCGACCCAAAACAACAAGAACACCACAATTAACTGTATTAACTCCATATCCTTGCTTTGTTTTGTACCTGTTGACTTTTCTTTGCCTAAATGTGGACAATTACGCACAAGCACCAAAGAACGCACGTCTCATCTCATTCACAAAGTCCGGTGAATTTGTTTGCGTTTAACATGAGAAATTCTAACAAGTGTCCTACTTCACTCTCGAAGCACATCCTCCGGTGGACCGCAGCGGCAGTGGCAACATGCCGGAGCTTCTCACTACACTGCTTGAGCCGTGTAAATCCACGCAGCTCTCGTCAGGCGGCTGTTACGCACGACTCGGAGCACAAAGTGTCCATTTTTAAGTGGATCAAAGGGAAAGAAAACGCACCAATACCAATTCCTTTAAGTGAGTTAGTCCACAAAATAAAAAAAAAATCCCCCGCTGCGGTCATATAACAGACTTCGTATAACTGCACATCTTACTTGTCTTGATGCAAAATGATTCAGTCCGTGGATATGAGAAGAAAATGCTGGAATGTCACCACACCGTTGAAGTCCGGATTACCTTCACTCTTCAGTTAATTTCCCACTTGGAATAAAGGCTGCAAATATCCCGAGAATGAGTCCACTGCAAAAAGAAGCAATCCGCTGTGACCGTGGAGGGAGTGGACGATGCGCCTAAACCCATGTCATGTTGAGGCTGCAGCAGCAGAAGCCTATATCCAGGAGGAGACAGCAGTCAGTGTGTCGTCTGTGTCTGCGGCTCACTCCGAACGAGCGCTCCTCTCGCTTCACTGGCGCAAACTGGCGGCCGCGCGGCTCCAAGCCCAGCGCTCAGTCTCAGGACCCGCATTCCCCTCAGCCAATCAGAGGTTACACAGGAGGCTCTTGGAGCTGCTGGTGGGCGGGGCCAAGCACAGCGAGCAACTACCTGTTCTGTTCTCTCTCCTCTTCTTTCTCTCTCCTTTTTTTTTTTTTTTTTTTTTTTTTTGCAGATGGACGAGGCGACGGGCAATTACAGCTTTACAAGTTGAAACACGATGCAGTGATATTAGATGAGTTTCAAAAGAGGGGTCTCTCTCTCTCTCTCTATTTCTGTTTTCAGGGACCCACGGGAGTCTTTTACTGGGCTCCCACGAGTAGAGAGAATAATATTTCCCCTCGGAGCCACGGAGGGGATGCTACGGATAATTTTTCAGATTCTAGTCTCGGTGCATCTTATCCGTGTTATTATGAACATGGAACCTGTAGTGTAGATATCATCACTGCAAGGAACAGTATTTACCCGGCCCTATGGCACCAACATCTTAGGCCTGTTGATGTAGAGCTCTTGCAACTCTAAACATCACCTTACATCATTTATATCCTGTATTTACAGTGCTGCAGTACAGTAGAACGTGGCTGAGGCAATTCCCAATAACGAGCAGCTCTTATGGAGCATCATGAAGAAACTGACTGAACATATGTGTTGCCACGGGCCAAATCAATACATAACAAGGCATGTTTTTAAGGAAAATAAAAATCAGCAGTAAATATCATCACTTATGGCAACGACACCATATTACGCGCTTTAGAGATAGTCCCAAAAGGTTTATTTAAGGTCACAGACAACAGCGAGGTGTCTTGGTTGATAAAATAGCTACAGATATGGCGTTGAATTTAAACTGATAAATAATACGGAAGTGATGGGTTGTAACTTTTAGCGTGTGCGTAATTGTCAAGAGAAATTCTGACAACAAAAGAATACGAAGTGGTAAAGTGGCTTTTTAATGCAGACATCACAAACAGAGCGCAGTCAGTGTCGTGTCAAGAAACCACCAGCGTGTGTGAGTGTAAAGTTCATCCAACAGAGCTGCACACATTGCGCACTCGCTCAGAAATCTCCTCATTCACACAGAAGCGTCAGAGCCAGCCTCCTCTTCCACAGTCTGCTCCTCTCACCAGCCCCAGCCTCACATCCTGTCGACACCGGGCCGCTTGCAAAGTCACAAGGGTGACACCTAGCGTCCGCACCGGTCACGACGTCCATCTGTGTCTGTATTTTTTTTTTCTCCACTTCCCCTCCAAAACAACAGCGTGCCATAAGAATAACAATGAAACACGGCGCCAAATCAATTTCCCTTTTACATTGCAACAGAAGTCGGCAGTTTGACCACAATTAATTCAATGTGCAGGAGGTGAATTAGCACTAAGCCATATCCAATTCATTGCTAATCAATAAAGGGAGATTGAACCGTATGTGCAAAGAGAAATAAGGTCAGCGGTGGAGATGAAGTTCAAGCTTTACATTCATTTATTCCTTCGCTTTAACAAAACCATTCTAGATTTTATAAAATGTGGAGTTTATGAGTCTGCTTTAGAGAAAAACTGACACCTAAGACCTCTGAATAAAAGCCACTTGATAATGCGTTTGCTTGCTTAAGTCGAAGGTTGGAGATACAATTCCTGTTCAAAGCTGAACTTTACTAAGCACTGCACACCATTAAAAAACGAGTCTTCGCTGTTTCTAAATGGGAGTCTCACACTTCAGATGTAATTTGTGTGTTTGTTGAAAATATATCTCCCCTTGCTTCCTTGCATAATGCAAACAAGCCGGTATCAACAAAGCGACTTCCCTTTCATCAAAAAAGCTGCCAAAAACGAGCACGTACTTCTTACACTTAATGTGAGCTGCTTAAACAACCTTAGGGCCTAACAACAGGGGACAGTGCTTTTCCTTTGGGCTCTCTAGTGGTTGTGTGGGACATACAGTGGTGTCTGGGGTGGACTTGGATTGCCCATTCAACTGCCAACAGAACACATCAAACTGCAGTGAAGAGAGGGATCAAAGTAACACTGCAATAATGTCATAAGTGGATAGATCGTGGTTCCAGGGCTGGCAGCAAAAAATAATATGTCTCATGAGTGACTGGAAATGTGTTTTCAGAGTGTGCCTCCTGTTATAAAGGAATTTAATGTCAACTTACAATTTAGCAGCTTAAACAACACGGAAAGTAACCAGAGTTGTCTTAAGCATGCAAAATAGACATAAATACGTTTGGTAACTTACTCATTTGTTTGTAATAAAACCCTCTTTACTCAAAGCCTCTAATTACAGTTGAATTGAGATCAATAGCTTCCCCTCCTTCCCATTTGTCTCTCTCGTCTTATGCCCAACATTTTGCAGCTGACATGACTGAAGTTAACCCTCAAATGTTAGGGCTATTAAACATCCTGCGGACATCTGCCGACTCAAAAGTTTTGGTCCAATTTGGAGCGCTACAGTGCATGCCGAGGGCTAAGAGGGTTAAAAATGTTGCTGATGGTTTCACCCCTGCAGTTCAGTCTGGTTCAACCCTGTTGCTTCAGGCAGCGCGGTGGATCATAAACTATGCTGCAGCAATTTAGTATTTCTTTCTCTTCGAAAGCTATAGTGCAGCGTGTACTGTACTTTACTTATGAGCTACAGTCTACCTTAATATACCTTCCATTGCTTTGTGTGTATTGATTTTTCCGCTGTGTTAAAATCCTTAAATTTTCTTTTGTGCTGCATGAGAGCTGTGGTATTGAACAGTGTTGTTGTTTATTTTTACCAGCTTTGTTTGAGAACATAACTTGCTCACCTGCTCCACTGATTCATTAAACCATACTGCTGGCTCTGAAAGGCACTTGTCTGTCTACAGTAGCACAATTAGTTTCATTACAGCCATCTCTGTTTAGTTAGACTTTACAGTGCCATGAAAAAATAGTTGCCTCCTTCCTGATTTCTAAGTTTTCTGCACGTGTCACACTTAAAAGTTTCAGATCATCAAATAAATGTATATATTAGACAAAGATAACCCAAGTAAACACAAAATGCAGTTTTTAAGTGATGATTAAATTTATTAAAGGAAAAAAGCTTCGTTCGGCCGGCCACTCCTGGGAAGGTACACCATTTTCTCCATTTTGTGGATAATGGCTCTCTCTGTGGTTGGATGGAGTCCCGAAGCTTTAGAAATGGCTCTGTAACCCTTTCCAGACTGATACATGTCAATTACTTTTTTTTTCATCTGATCATTTATTTAACCAGGGGGGCAATTACTTTCTCACATGGGTCTAGGTAGGTTTGTATAGGTTTTTTCCCTTTTTAAATAAAATACTCACCTAAAAACTGCAGTTTGTGTTTACTTGAGTTGTCTTTGTCTAATATTTAAATTTGTTTTATGATGTGACAAATGTGCAAAAAACTAAGAAATCTGGAAGGGGGCAACTATTTGTTTATGGCACTGTATATCAGCACAGTTGTGACATATCCCAGCAGCTTTGGGCCTGAGGCAGGGTACATCGTAGACACCGTCTCGCAGGGCTGACTTTTTTTTTTTTTTAACCCATCATTGTAAACATCACCCATGGATCTCATCAGCACACTCATGGAGCTTTAGTGTTTGCAGATCCTGATATAAAAGCTGTCCTCGAGGCCAAGCAGAGTTAGGGTTAATCGTTCTGATCGACACTGGAGGAAGTCAAAGGAGCCAAGGGCAACTTGTGCAAAGTATTATAACAGACCGTCTCTGTGAAAAAAACACAATGGCATATTTTTCATAGCATCTTATAAATCCATGTGAATGCATGTCATGTGTTATGGAATCAAACACTGGGTCATAAAGTGGCCACTTTGGCCACTTCCCCAACACAAAATAACAACCTGTCTGTTTTTATTTGACAAAAAATGTATGCGAGCACCTGATTGACCATTGCTATAAGATTCTCATTTATTCAAATTCTTGACAAAAAATAAAAATAAAAAATGGATAATGTTTTATGTTAATCCGCATTTCACTTTTTTTTCCATTGCAACGTGCTATGAGATGATTAAATACCTTTTTGAAATGCATAAGTTCCATTTGATGAAGTATAGTTTTTGAAAAATGTTAAAGTGCCCACAATATAAGACTTTCATTTAGATTCAGTTCACTATGTTACGGATATTTCTTATGTTTGAGCCCCTTCTGCCTTTTAAGCCCACATAGAGGTTTATTTCCAAACTTGTCGACTGAAGGCAGAGCTCAGCTATTTAAGTTCCTGCGAGTTTCACAACCTTGCGCCGGTTTTCAGCGTATCTGTGCTGCAAAGCTTCAACCAGTGCATGCTCAAAGTACACAGGGAATGGCTGATTTCATTTCATGTCCTTTTTTTCCTCTGCTGCCAAGGAATCGCACATGTCTGTAGTGTGTCCCTGCTGCTTGCTTGGAAAGGAATATCTAAGCTCTTCTGACAGATGCTGGCATTATCACCCCTGTGTCCTACGCGCCACTGGAACTTGGCCCACGCACAAATATGGACTTACAGGAGTTAGGACAAGGCAGAAGAGACAGACAGCACCGCATTGATTTGGAATGGGCAAGATGGCAGTGCTTATTTTGGCTGAAGATGACGCTGTTGTTATTGTGGTCTTCAGTTCAGCTTTGGAAAAAAAAAAGAAAAAACATATTGAGCGGGCTTTGCCAGAGGCGTTAGAAAAGAAGGGGAACCGACAGGCTTAGTCTACGGGCCTCTCAATGACGATACGCCCTCCACTCCATTCCACACTGTGCCTGTCCATGATACATCAATTAGCATCAACACTCCCAATCCATCTGTGGTTCTACAGTCCCCTGGGCGCGTCAACATGGCTTCAGAAATGTTCCACGCAGCAAAACTGGTATTTTGTCAGCTTTTCACCACCAGTTTTTTTTTTTGTTTTTTTTTGCTGAGAAGGTTGCAGTTGTTACTTTATTAAATCTTGTTTTAATCCTACTCCCACCTTGGCTGTGTGGAAGATGTAACTTGGCCGGGTCATTTGGCTCCTTAGAAGCCATTGCTTTTATCTCTTTACCTTCTCAATAATGAAGAGAGGCATCGGAAATATGTTATTTGCGTATGAGAGCGGAGTAAACTTAAATGTCTGTTTTTAAAACTGTTAAAACGTAGATGTGTTGTCATTAATGAGAGCAGATCCTTGAATATAACAAAGTGAGAGGCTGGAGGTAAACCCATATAGTGCTGCAGTAAACAACAGAAGAGGAGGTTTCTGGTTTACAACTGACCTTTAAATTTAGACAACAAGGCAACAGATTTACAAGCTAATGGTTGCATCTTGCACAAGTTTCCTTTGCAAACTGTGCCCCAGTTATTTATAGTACAATAATAAAAGGTGTTAAATATAATTTCTAAATCAGGAAAGAGCAACAGCAAGTAAGTAGCAGTTCTATTTGCGAAAAGACAACCTGACGTTACCAAAGTAGCTCCTGAAATTCAGCATTTTACTTAGTTGCTCAACATAGAGACAAAAGTGGGGTTCCTACTCTTGGAATGAGACACACAAGGATATTTATAGGAAGGGTTAGCGTTACATTTAGCAGTTGGATTACAGAAAGCTAATCCTTATCTCGTCTGAGCAAGTGCTGTGTTAAAACCTATTGATTATTTATACCCTCCATCATTTCTTTAATCCCCTCTGCCTATTGACAAATCACAAATCTTCTTATTATTGCCAATATTATTAATTAATTATCCATCATCATCGTTATTAAACCTTTCCAGCTTTTTTCTCTCTTATTTTTCCCATTGATTTCACAGGAACCCTGAGATGTGATATGCTTCTTTGGTGATTAGTCGGTGAACTTGAACTGGTGACTGAACACCACAACACTGCTCTCATACAAATGTATTCACTCTACTCAAGAGCCTCTTTTTTTCATTTCCACATACATGTTCTGCTGCAATGTCAATGCTTTTTTTATTTATTTTTTTCTCGTCTTTCTCCACTGCTCGTTTCAGGCTTAATCAAATGCCTGCCCTTGCCTTCCTGCGCCTGCGAACGACACGCAGGAACCGGACGCAGATGGTCTTGTACGGGGATGTGGCCCTCGCTCCATACAAATGCAAATGAGTCAGAGGAAACCGTCGAACGCGGCCGTTTGAAGTCGTACGGTCGGCGGTTGGTGGGGCTCCTCATCATCAAAAGCGGCGTCGATTTAATATGCAGTTTGTTGATGTTTAAACAATTAATAATTAGTAACCCGATGACCCATTTGCTTCTGAAAACGAAACATGTTTAAGAGAAGCTTGTTCTGTTGGTCGTGTAATTGCCGCGGCTATTTACGCTGTTAGATGGCAATTAACGGACTTTTGTGTACAGTCCTCTCATGTTCGCCAGCCACTGTCCCTCTCTGAACGCCTTTATGATCAATAACAGTTCAAACACTAAATGCTTATTGGCTAAAGTGCCCCCTTGTAAGTGGAATTAAGAACGATAACATTTTCTTTGTTATTTTTAATGTGTTTATTTTCACTTACTCTACAATTACAGTAAAATAAATGCACAAACAGCTTTATAGGCTGTTTAACTGTAGGATAAATGTACAACTGATGGAGTGGAATGGGAGATAATGAAATGTCATTGAGATATACTGCATTGTAGAGGCAAAGGACAAAAATTATCCTAACTATTAATGTATAAATAAATCAGTAGTTTAAGACCTACAGGGAAAAAAATGCCTGCGCATTGATTTTTATCGGTACAGCTGGAGGCTATGTGTGAATGTTTGAACCACATATCACGCAGTATATGTTCCATCCACCACAGAAATCCTCCCAAATCAACAAAGTGCTTCTTCTAATACACTTTATTTTCCCTTAAAAAAATGGCTGACCTTCACATAGTATTTGCTAAAACATTTATGAATTGGAGAATCAAACACTGTATAGTAGCTTTTGATTGCTCAAGGCCGGTGTAAAAAATTTCCAGTGCAGAGTATTCTGGACTTGCACTGTTTTATTGATTACAGATTTCAGAGCACCATGTATTTTGAATGTCTGACTGCGATATTAAACATGCCTCCACCATTTCCCTTGCATGAGGTACAATAGGTGTAATCACGGGCAGAACACTGCACCGGAGATTTCAGCTTGATCTGATTACCCCCAGTGTGTGAAATCAATTGTCTTTGTTTGGAGGCCTGTACAGTTAAAGACACAATAAAAGCAAAACAAAAAGGCCAACAATGCCGCTGCTTCTGAATAGACAATAGACAAGATCTATGAGCACACAAGTTTCGCTTCACCTGCCGTACGGTCAATTAGCTTTGTGTTGCTGTGTTTATTCAGTGTCAGCTCTGATTAATAGGCACAACATGGTGGATGGAACACCTGAAAATGTAGTATGGTGCCTGGGTGGGACATTGTTGCCATCTGATAGCATCTCCGCAACACAATGCTTATCTCGGCGCCCCCTTGGGGGTGTTTACAGCTGTTTTCTCGTCAAGACAAATTAGTGTGGCGGAGCACCTCTTTTACCCCCTCAGAGTGGAGCGCTCAATGGAGACATCATGGTCACTACCTCTCGCTGCATCACTGGCCATGTTGGAGGCTATTCTGTGACACGTGTCAGTATTAAATAAATGTACTACTGACCGCGATTACCTGGGGTCAAACGAAAGGGAAAACATATTGTCGGCTGCTTTATTCGCTCTAATCTGACTATCCAATCTAATGTCGACATTTGGAGTGGCGCTGGATGGTTTAACCATGCTAATACCCTAAATCCTGACTGTAAAATGGGAGAACGAGGTTATGTTCACAGAGGATAACCTCGGCACAACACGCCTGCTGCTACATGTTTTATCCAAACTCTGGTCAAGGGGTACTGTAGGGTAAACGACTAATCAAGAACAAAACAACCTTATTTGAACTACCGGAAACACAAACTCTGTGTTTTAAAAAGTGAAATAATAGAAAATCACAGACAAACTTGAAAAATATAAACCAGCTAAATTGCTTCTATAGTAAAGTAAGCCCACTGTAAATAAAAGTATGAATGCAACAGCTTTAAATATTGCACTTTAAATTCAGTGCTCCCCATCTTAAACATGTTTTTAATGTATCTTCTTTTGATGAGTACATTCAAAATGCCGCTCAAATATCCACAGTGGGCACAACAAATAATCCCCAGCATTTCAAAGACATGGTCACAGTAGTTAAAACAGTACAGTAAATGTTCATAGAATTTGAATTGTACTATTTGATTTCCTCTTCAGAACCACTGGGATGGATCTCACACAGCAGTTACCTTTTAAGAAAATAATTAAAAGGCCCTGCCATAACTGATGTGTAAATACTGCCAATGAAAAATGAGAGTTTGTCAAAGAAAATGACATTTCTACTGACCATCAAAGTGTTGTTCTCTAAGCCCAGGTGGTAAAGCGCTGCACCCTGCGGGCACCCATATGTTGCCTGAATGATAGATGCTGCAGCACGGGGGGTCGTGTTTATTGCTTTTCATAATGTGCTACCGGTGCGTTGACGGTAATGAGGACTTTGCCCTATGATTGTGCCAGTTTAAAATGTTACACTTCATCACCTTAATACTGGGCTCCAACAACATTTGATGGCGCGGTGTCAAGCTCCATAAGGCTGGCCACAAATTAGTAGGTCTTGTTATTCCAACATTAGCCCGTCAACACCTCATCTTAATTTCACCGCTGAACCACAAGTGAGCCGTATAAATAGAGACCTTGAATTCTATGGCGGCTTGTGTGAGAGTGTGTGTGGGTGGATGTGCACAAGCATATTCATGTCTACGCCACCATGTATGCATGTGTCGAAAAGGCATTCTCCTCCTCAGAGAGATGAATTCAGAAAAACACACACACATCGAAATAGAGAGAGAGTGACAACCAGAGAAGAGAGAGGAAGAGAGAGAGAAATAATCTCATGCTATGTTATCCCTGCAAAAACCTGACAAACCACCCCCGAGACTGATCTGGCTTAGCATTCAGTGTGGTTAGGGGCTTGTTTGTGCTCCTATGATTGGAGCAGGCTGGCTAAGTTGGCCTCATAACAGTCCAGTCACAGCGGAGCCCCAGTGGAGCCGTGCTGCCTGGGGATGGCAAGCCTGTCTCTATCTGGCCACAGATATCAATAAAGGCAGCAGTGTGCTCTTCTGGGAGGCTGGACAGTCCAGATTTTCTCCCCTGAAGGATGCTTATTAATTGTCCCTATGTTCTATGTGGCCACTTGCACAACATGCTTTGCTTTGTTGGAGATTCTGAATTCCAGGCATGCATCCCAGAATGCAATTAGTCGTCCGCCATTAGATCAAGCAACACATGTCTTCCCACCTTGTGCCTGGTCTGGAATAACGGTGCAGGGAGGGGGTAAAGAAAGAAATTAGTATGGAAATTAGCTGTCTTCAAAGCCGTTGGCGTTAAAGGTGGCACAAGGTGCTACAGGAAGGTGGCAGTTTCCTTTGCAGATATCTGAGTAAGAGAAAATGCTGGGATGCACAAGGATTGATTTTCTAGGGAGACTCATATCCCTGTGTGCAAAGTGGGATTAAGGAAATGGCACATGAAAGGCATATCATGCTGTTTAGTGTACAGTAATTGTGCATCCACCACAGAGTAGTCTGGCTTGAGCAGATTGTGTTTTACCATCATTTGATCCATACAGGGTTGGAGGTCCTTAACATCTTTAAAATAAACACCTTAGAGTGTAATCGTTACCCAGGACTAATAGGAGAAAACCTGTGGATGAGAGCAAGGTCTGCTTCTGAGCTTTTCATCACTTCCTGAAGGCAACAACACAAGCGTTTGTGACACATGTTTGAGCCCCACTGGTGCATGTTGTCTTTAAAGGTGCTAGCAGCTTTAATGTGCCATGAAACATAGCAAAACTGTTAGAAATCATCATAGCACTTCTTTTTACTTATTGCGTATCATGTGAAAACAGAGCGTTATGCTTGTAGCCTTTGAGGTATTGTCTGAAGCATATGTGACAGGTATAATGTACTTTACCACTCAATATGTTTGGCTGCAGCAAGATGATATAAGAAGACTTTTCTTTCATTTTACAAAACTGACAAAAGATCAACATAACTTTACACCTAACACAGCACACTACATCTAGTAAGAAAGCAATGTCAGCCATAACTCTCATTTTTCTACTGCCAGTGCTGGTCAACAGCAGTAATTCAGGCTAATGCTACACACAAAAAGAAACAAGGGCAGAGGTTTACTACAAGATAGAGGTTTTTTTATATATACGTTTTTTGGAACAGCCCCAGTTTGCGTCATACATGAAACACAATTTATTAAAAGTACATGAGTTTTTGAAGCACAATAACTGCACTTTGGTCAGTCCTAGTATCAACAACACAAATTAAGCAAACACAATTAAGCAAATCTCTCCAGACACATGCCTGAAAGTGGTTCAAAACTGAGCCAAGAAGTACAAGTGCAAAACACAAAAAGGTTTATCAAAAAGCCTTAAAAACACAAGTAACCATCACAAATGTAGAAGTCTGTGGAAGCTGTTGGAAAGTCTGACAAAATGTGACTCTTTTGCCTCACAGCAAGGTTATTACAAGCACTCCAGTTTCTTCTCACGGTCCAAAGACACACGGTGATAGGTGTTTACTCCAACTGGAAAAAGTAGTCGGTTTGATGATTGTGTTGTGTCTGTAGATAACTCTGTCAACACTGTAACACCTCACAAATGAGGAAAAGCACATGTTATTGTTCTTTAAAGCTGCTAAAGAGCTGACATGTCATCATTAATTAAAATGTCAGTTTTCTTTTAAGGTTTCGACTCTTTAAGTGTTTGTTTGTTGAGGAACCGTGTGACAATGTGTGAACTGTGTATGAAAAAACTCACACATGACAACTCAAAACAACACCTGCAGGACAGTATTATAGCTTTCAGACGATTATTCTTGTACAGGAGGCCAAAACACATACTTATGTATCAAGGCTTTATCTCCTTCTATGTCAGACATCTGTTTATCTGCAGTTCCTTTCACTATGTAAAACTCAAGGCATGCTAAGATTGCTAAACATTTCAGATAAGTGCTCTCCCTCTTACTTTGTAAAAGGGGGTGGTTCTTTTTTTGGCAAGAGGCAATCTGGCCCTGAGGCTGTGGGGATTCCTTTCCCCCATGTGTCAGCTAATGTTTACTGAGGCCTGAGGACCCGGGATGGATCACAGGATTTTATAATCCACTGCCCATACAGTGGAGCAAGGGCAAAAAAATAATTCTCTTTGTGTCAACAGTTGTTTCATTCATGGGTAATTTCCCCATTGCTAGCCTCATGCTGGAAGCCACAGATAGATAAAGGCAGAGGCAGAAAGTGAGAGATTGCAGGAGAGATGTCCACACTCAACTGCGCTGCTTCCCTGGAAACAGCCTTGTGAGTTTCCTTTGAAACTGTAGTATTTGTGTTCCACTTGATTTGTTCCCTCTCACTGATGTGTATTAAGTAACCATGTACAGAATTTATGAGAACTGTATAAGTCAAAAGATACAGATGAAGTCAGCAGTTCTTTAAGAAAAGGCATCTGTGGAATAACTACTCAACACTTTTTGTCCTACTCCCTTGGCACTGGCCACTGTCCAAGTTTAGCTCAGGATCGATGCACTGAAGTGAGTTCTGAATGGCACGGGTCTAGGTAAAACCCACTCAGACCAGTGTGAGGGCTGTGTAAATCTGGATTCCACAGATGTGATGTGTCACATAGCAGAGCAGCAGCACTTCCTCTTCTTTATTATTTTCAGAGTGTTGCGTTTAATGAGCCAAGCCCTGCCATGGGACAGTCTTTGACTACGTATAATGTAAATTATACTCTCCATAGAGAGCATAAACAGCTTCTAGAACCAAAGAGCTTAAACTTCCCCCATCAATATATGTGTTTACAGCCAGACCAGCCTGGGACTGTTCCATCACTCGGGGGTCCTCTTCTCCCAAATCAAATGTATCTACAGTATGCAGCATTTAAAGCAGTTTCAATATATACAGTATCAACATCCTATAGTGGAAAAAATCATGAATCATAAACAGTCTATGCATGTGCATATTAAACATCCCGTCTTGAAATGGTTGGAGAAATTTAATTGGGAAATACTTAGATTGTTTTTACAAAAATTGCATAAAATTGATAGCTATGTTTAGGCAAGGAACACACTTGAAGAAACAAATTTGTGTAGGTCACTAAAATATGATTTCATCAGTCCTACAGCTATAACTACAGTCTCTAGTGTGAAAGTCCTTAGTTTTATGTCCCATCGACCAAAACAAACCACCTACTGCTACTTTAGAAATACTTCATAAAGCAGCAGATGTAAGAAAACGAGGAAAACAAAACAACAAAAATATGATATATATACACTATCTTACTATCACTATCAGTTAAATTAAACAATTAGTAAACAAGCAGTACTATTTTGAGTACTACCAGTAATGCTCTAAGACTGGGTCCTCACTCTTCATGTGAACATCGTCCCTGTCCCTCAGGATGTACATTTAATGCATAAATATGTAGTTTCTCTCCTGTGCTGAGTCATATCTGGGCAGCACAGAACTGCAAAATGGGATCATCTTAAGGTGGATAAAAAAGACTTTCACTATCATAACTCTGTGGATTAACTGGTGCCTTCACCATGCTGATATAGAAGTGCACTGCATTGCAGGCACAATATGGACGAGCATTGCAGGAAGAGAATGTAAGTCAAAGGTGCATTGTTGGCATTGTATCAGTGTGAATAGGTAACTGTCTCACTAGTCTTCAGCTGTCAAGAGAACTGCAGGTACAAAACGAACACTTTATTAACAACATTACAAAGACAACAAACCAGCTGAACAATAACAACGGAGCAGAAACAGCATTAGCATAAAATAATGTCGCTTTTGTGAACATTTGAACACATGCAGACAACTCTGCTTTACACATTGAGCAGGGAATTTCATGCATAAAAATAAGGATCCAACCGGGAAAACTCAGTCACATTGGCTTTGTGAAAGTGTGATATCAGAGCATTTATGCAGCTGGCCTATACCTCACTTGTGCAAAGTGATTTCTGAAGTGTAAACAAATTAGAGTCAACTTTTCCTCAAGACTGATGGCAGCTGAACCACCAGGAAATGCAAAATAACACAAGACACTTGCTTATGACGCCAACACATCTGGCACATTGTAATTTAATACATTGTTATGTTTCTATTTAAACTGCAATGCAATTGTAAGCCACATTGTTGTATTTTTTCTAGATGTTTTGTACAAATAAGCAGTGTATTAAGTCCTCCTTGAATGGACAATAGTTTAATATATTACTCTCCTGCATAAGACTTTGTGATAAAGTGTCCACTACACAGTTTGTTTGTCTTGTAAGCTTCCAATGTAGCACTTTTTTTATTTTTTAAACACATTTTTTTCCTTTTTGCCTTTATCTGATAGATAAGGTGTATACATGAACAGCAAAAAGTAGAGTGTGGGCAATGAGCGCGAACTGAACCCAGGTCAGCCAGGTATATGGTATGCGCCAAAAAATTTGAGCCACTGATATGACCCCTTATTTATGAAATGTAAAAAAGGTAAATTTCTCAAAACATGAACAGGTAAATGCCCTGCAACCCACTGGTCATTGTCCTAGTGTTCCCCGCCTCAAGCCCAAAGCTGCTGAGATAAGCTCCAGCCACCTGCAACTCCAACAGGACCAAGTGGGAGAAGATGGATGAATGAATAAAAGAACAGGTAGTAGGTAATACTTGTGTTGTTGTGAAATAAAAATATTAACAGCATACACTTCATAATTGATGATTGCTTTTCAAACAGACAGAAGCTCAGGAGGAAGAACAAGTTGTTTAATAGTTGGCAGTTCCAATCCTTTTATTTATACTCTGTATAATCCTTGGACAAAACATTGAACTCAACTTTCCTCCTGTCTCTGTTTTACAAGTGTGTGATGTGCATTCAAAAGGAACTCAATGGAACTTAATGGACCTTGATGGACCCAAAGTAGAAAAAAATGCAGACCAATACCTTTGTTTTGTAAACTACAAACGTTTTTTGATTTTTTGTTTTTTTGTTTTTTTTAAGTACAACATGCATTTTTGAACTTGAGAGAAATGTCTTACATGGTATTTCACTTATTTGTATTATTTTAAACCCTGAGGCTTACTGGAAATGTTAAATAGTAAAACAGAAAATCTTGAAGACTGAGGGGCTAGACAGCTATAAAATATGGATGCTATTGCAGGGCTTTTCAGTCATTTTCATGGAAGCACATTCATTGATTGACTTTTGTTTTCTGATGTGTTTCATTAACTTTCACCAGAGAATGATTGATTTGAGCAGTGTGAGATCTATTCAGTCAGACAAGTGTAGAAATTGAATTTAGGTCTCAGGTTGATAGAAGATTTGTTTACAAGTATGCATTTTACATGTGTTGTTTATGTGACGCTGTGCAGAGACATCATGTCTGCAGCTTATTGCTCCAAAGAGCACTTTATTTTTCTAACAGTCTGAGGATGGAGCTGCTTTCATCCACAGCCCATCCCTACTCCACCCGACTTGTCATGTCAGTCACTCGTAAAACTAAGGGATTTCAGCGGAAAACACTGTGAGTCAAATACATCAGCAAATCGGGGAATGATGGACAGTAATCTTTATGAGCATTATGACATAAAACCATTAAGAGCGGCTCTCCGGCATGTCAAAACAAAAAGCAGTGAGGATGTTGGCTGACACACAGGCTGCCCCCACCAGAGCTCACAACCCCTCGGTGTTAGATAAGGTGGTAATAAGATATAGTCAAAGCCTGGCAGCTAATCTGATATTTCACCTCTGTGAGAGATAGCAAAGATATAAAAACGTATTAGGAGTGGGCACTAAGAGGATTAGAGTATGGAAACGGATGTGTGCCGGCGTTTTAATCCACTCATGCTTAACCCTTTATAGCTGGCCAGTCTGCTACACACAAACAATGCTTATTTAGACTTGCTTTCAGTGGAGCGATTGCTCTTGTTTCAGGCCAGTGACTCTTCGGACATGTGCACACCTTCCACCTGCTTTATTTAATTTGATTTTGACTGGAAAAAAAAATGTGTGCAGTGGACTGACAGAGTGGGGTTTGATTAAGATTCTCTGTCCTGTGACAACACAGCATGGCCCTGTGTCTCTGGTGGTTTACACTGGACTGAAGATTGACATTTAATGGTTGATTTAGCAGCTGTGTGTGAAATTTCATTTATATGTGCATTTATCAGGCTTCGGTGCATGTGTGTTTGGTGCTGTGTGTTAGACATGTCTCTTTCAGGTGCTCTGTAGGTCAGCCCAACCTAATTCCACATAGCCACACTTTGGAGACATGAGACGTGCAGAGGGCAATTAATCTTCCTTTACGAAGCCAGTCTGCAGCTTTAATTTTGAGGTGGGCTGATCAGAGCCAAAGAGCTGTGTGAAGGGTGAAAACGCACGCAGTTGACCTTTTGACATATGTTAACGCTGATATGAGTTTCAGGGGGGCAATAGCGCCGTGAAGCCTCACAGGCAGGAAGCGTTGCAATCAAAATGAAGCCATCACTCTGGGAACGACAGCTGTTACATGGGATATGAGCAGAGGAGCCCAAGAGAGCACTTGTGTTCCGTCAACCAGGTCTGCCCTGAAGGGTGGGCGTGCGGCGGACAACCAATAGCCTCGCTCTACCGGGACGTGACCCCTGTGACTGCGCGGCGGGCTCGGAAGACATACGTGCGTGTCACCTCACCGAAGGGCATGACCGTTAATAAATCACAGTCGGCAGTGGGTGGCGGAGGCAGGGGGAAATAACAGGTGTCAATCTTCATTACATGTGATCTGCCGCCTTTCCAAATTTCAAATTATTTCTCAATTAAGAAGAAAAATGAAGGCAAGGATGCTCTTCCAATCTGACATCCTAATTAATTACTTCCTTCTCTTGAAGAATCGACTCATACTTCATGTCACCTTGGAGCCCTCTTCCGTGTGTTCTATTGCAGAATTGTGGACCTTGTTAAAAGTCACTGTAATTTTTGTACTGCTTGAAACTTAAACTGTGAAATGTAATTAGCGTGATTATAAACAAAAGTCTCAGACGTGAGGCATAAAAAAACACAGCAAACAACCATCTTGAGCAGCCAGGCGTCTTAAAAAACAAGGGGAGTGAATTGTTTCTGCTGTGTGTTGTAACAAAATTTGTGTTTTATATAAGATACAGTGTGAATCCTATCTGACTTTCAAAACTTGGCCAATAATTAAGACATAGAAGAAGAGAGTAGTGGGTAGTGGTGCTAGAGGTTGGCGGTATATCCTTATTGCTGAGATGCACAATGCTAACTTTATCTTTATCTGGAACACACAATACAGTGAAAGTGAAATTGTGCTTCTTTGTTTCACTTTCTGTTTTCACCAGAGCAAGAATTATCTATTGCTCAGTCAACGGACAGCACTGTTTAGCTCCACCTTTTGGAAAATGGGCCACTCTGATGGAAGAACTACGGTGCATTTTTTGGGGACTTTTCATACGTTTTTTTGGCAGCAGAAACTTGCCCATATCGAACTGCTCCAGTGGAAATGGCCCTTAGCGCTACTATAACATATAGTCTGGCTTTTTGTGGCAGCTGTCTCTTGCATTAATGAGTCAGAATGAGGCAATTTTGCCAATGCCATTTGTGGGTGTTATGATTTAGAGCCAATATTATGTGACATCTGTGACTATATAAAAGGTAGAGTTGTTGATGACCACAATTTGGTCATTTAGCTTTAAACAAATTACAATGGAGCAGGGATTCTGAGTCATTTCTACTTTTAGCACATCTGGTGACAAAAAATCACTTAAGGTAAGGCTTGAGTTGCAAATAAAAGGGTAAAGGGAGGGCTAATGGCTATATTTATTTACATATGTATATACCGCATTAACACATTGCCACTGGCTAAACGTTTTAACTATTCACTAGCACATTTTATGCGTATAAAAGCAACTAGAACTATTCATACCACACACATTTCCTTGAATCTTGGGGGTCACCTGCCATACATGACTCCTATTGTTGTCAGTGACTCATTTTGGAATGTCGAAAATGCATCTAACCCATTTAACAGTATGTATAAAAAGAGTCGGGTGTGTGAATGTGCCAGCGAATATGTCTCACAAATGTACAATGCGAAACGGACAATGCAGTGGTCCTGAATATGGCACTGGATTGATTGTCAGGCATAAAAAACTCCAGCCTCAGCCGCCGCACAACTCACTGAAGACATAATTGGCTATACTGTGAAATGGTCTGGAGTTTTATTATCAAATCAGTTGTGGTGAATTAAAGCAGTGTCTTTCATCCTGTCCTCTCATTTGTTATTTAGTTCCCTCTTGCCATCCCTCAGGCAATTCGAGCTCAGATTGTAACGGGCAATTTCATTCTCACAATCAATTACAGGTTGATTGTGAAGGCTTTACTGTGAGGAGAAAAATGTGGAGAAAGATTGGAAATATGATTTTACTTAGTAACTGCAACGATACGGCAACGGCTTGTGTGTGTCTTTGTGTCTCACGTGAATACAACATGGAATACCCCAAACCTATAGCTCTTAGAGGCAGATTTTCTCATCAGCTGAATGTTTTAGTGGGACTGGTGTGCTTGTGGTAGTTTACAGCATTACAGATGGCTCGATAAAACCCATGAGAGAAGAAAAAAAAAACTTGTGATCATGTGTGTGACACGGCAAGTGGAAGGAACTATCAAGCCTGATTACTGCTTTTGGCTTTCTTCGTTTACAGTAGTGTCTATTATAAGTCAAATTAAAGGCAATTTAGCCCACAGTAAATGCCCTCTTTTGGTGCAACACTATGGGGAATTCACACGAAATTCTCAGGTAAATAAAAATGTTGATAATTGACTTGCATCCAGTCTTAAGACCACATTTTAAAGGACTTCTTGTCTTGAATTCTTTTTACTCAGTCTTGTCTTGGGATTTTCAATCAGCCTTTTTAATTTATTTATTTTCTTGGACTTTAAACCTGGGCTTGTGTTTGAAATTTACAACAGCATCCTGCAATCTCATACAATAGGCTTGGTCTTGTCTCACCCTGCCATCTTCTACTGCTCATAAATCTTATCGTAATATGTAATTTGAAGACTGATATTTAAAATCGTATGTCATGTATGCAGGAACCCTCGGATGAACTGTAGCATAACATACCTGCATTTTTGTTTCTTTTATTCGGAACAAAATACTATTTACAGTTCTTTCAGAGTGTGCCATGTTTGTTACTTTTGATTGATTGAATTCATGGCAACAAAATGGTTAAGTATTGTATGTCTTCCTTTTTTTGGGCAAGGCTTGACTGATATTGTAGTGCGTGAGTTGGGTTTTGGTCTTGACAATGTCCTTAAGGCTCCCGTGTAAAGATTTCACTCTCATTTTTGTATTAAACTCACTACAGTCTTGTCACAGTCTTGGACATATACTACAACTCATTTTACTGTGATTTAATCCAAATTTAGCTTTTGGTTTTTTGTTTTATGGTATCTTTTATCTCAGTCCCCAGATGTCGTGATCAACTCTTTGTACACACTTATTACTTTGCATGAGTTAGTACTCCTTACAAAAACACTTCTTTACATGTATTGAACCCAGCAGTGTTACAATGACTGCAGGTATCCTTGGCTATTTGCTAGCTCCCTGGTCTCATCCACTTGTGACAGATTTCTTTTACATCGAGAGTCGACTATATATGAAAAGCGACGCAGAGTTTACCTGGCTCTACATTGTCGGTGGCCCTATAGTCATGATAAGAGGCTGTGTATCATTGTGTTTGAAAGTGGAATGGTTCTCATAACCTTAAAGAACTGTCTGCAGAGCTTCGTATTCAGTGAATACACCATAAGCAGCCGCACTTCTCAGTCTTCTTCTTCTGTGTCCCTGGTTCAACTGCTTAGCAAATTGTCAGACAACCTACAAAGAGAATTACGGGCCCTGAGGGGTCCTGTGGAAATTGCACCACTGGCAGTTTTATCTAGGGGAGCTGCGGGGCCTAGACAATGCTCCACTTAAGTATGATGACAGACTAGAGGGGATGTACCCAGGCCCTTTCTATAAACTTCACAAAACCCTCACGGCTGAAAACTACAACTCTTGGCATTCTTTGCTAAAGTTGTCGCCGTAGGCCAAAAGTCAAATAAATTTAACTTAACTTTCATGACACAAAACATATAGTATTTCAGGGTGTGTTCCATTATCAGGCCAAATTGGGAGTATTTTGACGGTTTCCTCATATTACCCACGTTGCGACAAACAGTCAAGTTGACAGCTTTAATGAATCCTGCACGCGGAAAACATCCATCAAAAGTGTGCTAGCTTCGAGTTGAAAACAAATCAAACTAAGAAAGGAGACAGCAGCTGAGTGGAAGTCCCAGACTGCAGCCAGCCAGCAGGTCGGCACGCATTTGCTTTTGTATGTTTACATCCAGTCTGCTGTGAGGGGGGATCATAACAGAGGAAGATAGGCCTCTAAATGCATGCACAACACATTCAGGGGAGCGTATTCACTTTGAAGTGGTTATTAATACACAGACAGAAAATTCCTGCAGGGATCAAGACGAGACGCCAGAAAGACACAGTAGCAGCGCACACGGAGGAGACTCATTTTTCATCTCATTTTCTTCTTTGATAGATTAACATGGAAGTTTGATGTTTCCCCTGCTTCTGTATGGGTTCAATTAAACACCGATAGCACAAGGTGAAGAAGTCCACCAGTTTAGCCAGTTTGTGATGTTCCTTCTTTGTTACATTGTCGTATTTGTGATTAAAGCCAGCCTCCAGCTCACCCTAAATACATTTCCCTCTTATTCCTGCAACAGTCGCTGCGTTCAGTGTATGCAGAAGTTTCTCATTAAACACAGTAATGAACAGGAGTATCAGCAGCAAGCAGGGAGAGGAGTTTTATCAATACGGAAAAGTGAACCAGCCTCACTTCCTGAAACTCAAGGTGTTTCCATAAAATGTTAAGTACATTTGTAGGAGTCGTTAGAAATGTTTTAAAAAAGAAAAAAAATGTGAGAAGTGAATGAATGAGCTGCCATCCTGGCACATAAACATACATAGAATAAACTGCCTCTGGATTGATGCCATTTAGAAAACAAAGCAACACATAATAAAGTTGAATTCAATTTTTACCAAGGAGGTTGTCAGTTGAAAAGATTCAACTTTGTGACTAAGAGACTGGTCTTTTAGATTTCTTTTAAATTACCACACTGATGCAATGGCTGTATTTACTCATGCTTATTGTTTCGGTTTTGTGTAAATGTGCATATTCATGGTAACACCAAAAACAATAAATGGAGCAATACAAGTTTGTGAGCTCCAAAACATCACTTTAAAAACAGATGAATCAGAAAGTTGTTCCGTTTGATGAAATAAAGTGTTTGTCTTTCCCTAGAGCCCTGAAGGACTCATTTTAATGTTTACAGTGGTGCTGTGTGGACTTAGATATTTAACAAACACTTTTTGTTTAAGGAGGAAATTATGCATAAAAAATGTCTGTGTACATGTAGCCAGGGCCTAAGTCTACATAGACATCAAAGTGAGATAAACAATAGATCGAGGCACTGTGTCTGTGCAGTACTCTTGACTAGCCTCTCGCTGCCGGACCCATCCTCTCTGATGAATAATGAATGAGCAGGACAGAAGCAGTTACCATTTGGAGACAGTTTCCTGATGAATGATTACCGGCTCCATTGGGTCTGTATTTGCATAGGAGATGAAAATGTCGAGAGGAAGACACATGGCTGTTACAGTAGCGGCGACTGTAATACTTTTGTCTGCTGAGCCTGCAACTCGCCTAATGTCATAATCAACGAGCACAGTCGGCCATAAGAGACCACACATAAAAAAAAAACAATGAGTGAAGATGGGTGCATGAGGTGACATTTGAAATGAGATGTATTTATCTGTTATGGAATAAAATGGGTTGGTGGCTCCAGCAGGAATGCCGATTTATGTTTGTACCGTTCACTACAGCTGTTCCGTTAATAACCACATTCATTACAAGCCGACAGTTATTAGCAAAGCATAAAAAAGCTGGGTAGCGTGGAAACACATATAGCCCTACAAGAATAATGAGGTTAAAGATAATAATCACTTGTGCTGGAAATGAAGTTGATTCATCCCTTTCGCCTGCAGATAAAGCCACTTATTTTACTGTAGCAGCCATGTCAGTGTGTGGCAAAATCTGCCAGCGCTGAAGTGAGGAGATAAGGATTTCATGGTCATTGCGTCGCGGCGTGAGGGGCTTGTGGTGTTGCGAGGAAAAGCAGGAAGGGACGGGAGGATAGGGCGTCCGTCTGGCCCCGCAGACGGAGATGATGAGCCGCTGTCAATGTCAGAGTTCTGTTTACAGCTCACAGGAGCCACCTTTGCAGCCACTTTTCGGCTCGCTACGTCGAATCTCGCTCGGTTTGATCAGCTTTTCACTTAATCTTGTCAGGGGGATGACAACGAAGGCTGATCTCCTCTGTTCTTCTTAGCAGCGGAATCAGCCTACAGCTCGCCTTATTCATGGAAGGCCTAAGATTCAACTAGAATCCTTAATCATTATAACAAGGGTTTTTTTTTTTTTCTTCACTTTGGATTTATCAAACTCAGCGGCAAAACGGGCCTGTTAGAACTGAGTCTTCAGTCAAATGTCGCATGCATATAATCAGCTGCTATTACTACGTTATTAGACGTCGAATGGCCCTTACGATTTGATCAAATCACAAAACTATAAGCTAGCCTTGCTGAAGTTCAAAGTGGGGTTGTATGATTCTGAAGGCTCCATTTTTAAAAGCTAGAAGGCATAAGTAATCTCTATTTCTGTGCACAGGAAAAGATATGAAGAGCAAGGTATCTTTTAGTGCTCTCACGGTTGGATGTAAAAGACAGAAAGAGAAATGTACAAGAGCAAGGAGAGCCATCAATACCAGGCGGCTACTTAAAAATCCTCCATTGAGGGCACTTAATAGAACCATTTGTAATGGAAGCTTCCTTTTCCCCCTCACAGTTAAAATATGGAGACACTGTATTCAGGTGGATGTATAGAATAATGATAATCTGTGCATGTTTTTCTTGATAATTGTGACAGGTGTTAAGAGAGAGGTGGTTTTAAGGTAGAAACAGAACATTCGGATGAACTAGTCCGTGTGGTACTGAGCAACACAAACGGCAGCCATTAAATCCCCAGGGCAATACACGTTCGAAGGCGCAGGGCTTTGAGTGTAATCCAGTTTGCAGACTCAAATATTTGTTCAGGTTTTCAACTTAAGCCGAAAAAGAAAAGAAAAATATATACTATGGAATTTTTGGTGTCGGTTTTATGCTGTACCTTGAAATAGCTATGGAAAAGCCAAAGCAAAACCTAAATTAGGAATGTCTGGAAACATAAAGATACAATAGGCCCTGTGCAAGATTTTCATTGAAACTGAATTTAATCTTATTCTTATTCCACATAAGGTCCTCTTAGGTAACATGTTGGACTGTTTACTTCCCATTTTGGGGATTTTGCTTGACACTAGTAGCTTTAGCATTACATCTGTGCAAAATAAAGCAAGTACAGTGACTCTAAACAAATGGAAGAAGCCTGTTTATTAAGAGTTTACTTGCCACAAGCACGAAAGAAGATGAGAGTAGCTTTATTATCCTGGCAACAATGGCTTTATTGACGCTTTTGAGCAATATCTCAGCAGAAATAGTGACAAACCTGAACCTGGTTGTGTTTTCAGCTGGTCTGGGAAATGCTGGGGATATTCAGCAGAGTTAGCTTTTAGGGTAATCCACTGTATCTGCCAGTGTCGCTCTTTAGGGACAAACTCCAGCCTAAAATGTCACTATTGGAGATTTTACCTTTTGCAAGTTAATGAAGTGGTATATATTTAGAGCTTGTGCATGTTTAAAAGCACGTTTAAAGCTGCATGATACAGATTTTGACAGGGATATCATTTTGGAAGAAGTCACACCTGAATGGTCGGTGTCAGAGGTGTTTGTGCAACAGATTTTACATATTGTGTCTCTCACTGGAGCCATATTGATTTGAATAAACAAAAAACCAATGAATGAAATGAATTGAGGAACACAAATGCAGCCGCTCGGTACCTGAAATCCTTGAAGGCTGTATTTTCATGGTTTGAGTTTTGGATAAACCAATCTAAAGTGAGGGTTAGCTTAAAATCTTTATGTCCAAAATGGGAATTCTGTGGTCGGCTGATGAGTCTTCCTTTGAGTTACCTTTTACAAAAGCTAAATACAAAGCTCTGAATGAACTACCGTACACCGAAAGGTCATTCTAATTTTGACGGCAACAAAAGCTACTGAAACTTTGTAAAAAATGTGAAAATACTGCACCTACTTTGTAAAGGTCTCAAAGAAACTCCAATCCAAAGACTTCCACTGGGTGTATTTGTGCCAAGAGCAGGTCTAGTTTGATCCCTATTCATCCTCGGACCGGAAGCGTTTTATGAGCCATCTCATTCTCAAGACACATTTCCCATCAGCTTTATTTCATTCTCAAGGACACGTGTGCACAAATGTATGTAAGCTGCCTTTGTACAAGTAAGTGTGTTGTGTTACAGCCTGATTCTAATTATAAGCCTGACATTTCACGCTGAATACTTAAAAAAAAAACATAAGTAATGCACAAAGGAACAAAACCTTGCACTCAGCGGCGAACTGGAGCATCCCTGGATTTTCTCAGCGTTTATTGGATTTCTTTATTAGCTAAAGACACCTGATACGGCATAAACATTGCCATTGCTACATTGTTTGCCTGCGTTGAAGAGGATATGTGTTTGCTTTGTCAACGTGAAGGTGACAGATTCACGGTGTAGAAGATAGTACATGTGTCTGTGCAGAGCTGTTGTCACGAGGATTTTACATAGCTCTGTTCAGGAGACAGTATCTTTGCGCTAGAGGAGAATTTAGGAGGTATTTCCATGAGAAGGATTTATGACTTTTAACATTTTGGGGTCGGCACTGATGGAGTTTAAAATAGTGCAAAGCGGAAACCTAAAACTATCACTCCTCATACACAGAAATGTACTTTTAGGAGACAAGCAGACCTTTCTGGGAAAAAGAAAACAAAATGGAACGTAGAAGCAAGAAGCAAACAAAGTCATAAAAATATACACACCTACTGCAAAATCATCCTCAGAATTTCCTATTTATTTATATGTTAAAACAGTAAATTAGACATGTTGTCTGAGTTATTCTAAAGTACGTTGGCCCCTGTGTTTTTTATCACTATCAAGAAAGCACAAGCCTAAAACAATATGTGCATAACTCCTCTCTTAGTCCTTCACGTGCTGCTACAACATTGTCCTAAGCATCAGTGACTTGCAGCCTTTTTGCCGACGAAGCTTAAATTCTTCTTTATAAATAGCAGCTGAATATGAAGCCACTCACTTATGTTCCCCACTCACTCACTGATCACACACACTTTTGCTAAAATCATCTTGTTCTTGCAGAATAAGAGATTTGGGGTGACTAATGCTCTTTTTTTCCATTGAATATGTAACGTAGTCCATTTAACTTTCGCTAACGAAATGCGTGCACAGTTTATGTTAGGTCTTTTTTTTTTTTAACAATAATACAATTTCACTTTTGGTTCACAAATTTGAAAATGTAGCTTTAAAAGGTCCGTTAAAATGATTTATCAGCGACGAGGTACATCTTTGCACAGCTGAATGGCACAAATGTACGTATTAAGCATTGGCCTAGAATCCAGAGAGCTACCTCAACTGTGGAATAAATGACTAAAGTACTGTATCTTTAGTCTGTGCCACAGTTTGGGAGGGATGACTCAGAGATGTGTGCTGTCACCTCTCTTGTTCACTCCCAGCTCCTCTAATTTGAGATCTGGGCTGTGCCACCTCCAGCAGTTGTCTTCTCAGCCTTCTCATGTGGGATACATCATTGAGTGAGCGCAACAAGAAAAGAGGCAGGCAGAAACTGCAGCAGAGCTTTACAGGGTAGCACTGGGAGTGCAATGTGCTAATAGGTAATAGGAAATGGCTGATGGAGCAATAAAAGTTCATGCAGTTTTTGTAGTTTTTTTCTTTTCTTACTTATACAGCATAAATAGTCTGAAATATAATATGCTAATGCAAAAATAAATGAAATGACTTGTAAGAATGTGTTGGGTTGTTTGGTTTGAGTTCTGTATTAAAAGTCCTTATCCATTCATCATATCTGGGTAAAACTGTTTATCCTTAAAGTGTAATTCTGCACAAGCTGCACTGGAAAGAAACAAATGCCACAGGTGATAACCAGAGCTAAGGGGTGTGTCAACTCTCCTTCAACTCTGACCCTTGTTCTGAAGCAGGCTTTAGAGCCAACCAGTGGTGGTCGGCACAAGGGCTCGAAGTCGGAAGTACGGGGCTCCTTGGCTTCGAGACGCAGGTCAAAGCGAGCATGCAAAATTGGCTGCGAGTTCAAAGAGAATGAGTGAGAGCAGGGAGAATAGTCGAGACCTGTTATTCCTCTGCATCTCTGTGTGTGTCTCTGTTTGAAACCCACTCTAGCTCCTGAGCCCTTTCCTTCTCAAGCGTTTTTTTTCCTAATGATGACTCTATCCGCCTCCCACTGGAGGCAGAGGAGCAGTGGCCTCGGGGCCTCAGCACCATCCAATCAGCCTCCTGTGCTTTTCATCCAGTGCTCCTCCTAAAATCAGCCTTCATTTAACTGTTTAGCCTTGAACAAGTAAGTGGAATCATTACAAATATCTACGATCTAAAATTGTGCTCTCTTGTACTCTTTTGTGATTAATAATTAAGAACACAGCTGTCAAATAGATGAATTGAATGAATTAGGCACTTTTAGAGATATTTTTGGTTGTTTTTTAATTTAATTTAATAATGACGAGTATCAGAAATAAACAGGAAAAATGTTGATGGCATGCATGATGGCATTCGTTAAAGGGCAGATGGCAAATAATGAAATAAAAAAATTGAATTGGCTGGCTGCACTGCACTGGTATTGTGTGTCTAACTGAGGTGGCAGTTTCAAAGAAAAGCTAATTGAATGTAAAGTTGATGACATCCATGAATCAAGGATGATCAAAGACTTAGTTAAATGATTTTTTCTGATCTATACTGTATACTTTTTATATACAGCACATATGTGTGGAATTAATTAAAAAGTTAATATACTTTATACATTCAAGCAAACTTCAAAGATACTAACTTAGCATCACCAGCTTTTCATGCAAAAATATCAGAGAGCATTTTGTGTATTCTTATTGAACTATAGCATACAGAGCTAACAGTGAGTCCAGGGACCCAGTGGGTTCTTTTCTTGCTGGAGCCTAAAACGGACAGAGCCACTAAAATTGCAACAGCATTTTTACTATTCTATTTCACTGAAAACCAAAATATTACTAAATCCTCGAATCTCTTTTTTTAAAGTCGCATTGCACTTACTCAATGCACTTTTCTTATTTCCTTGAACACTGTTGGATCAGTGAAGCTAATGATTAGTTCAAGGGGAAATTGCAGTGTTTGTATTTGTGCCCTTGTCCCATTCCTAGTCGAGGACTGATTTAGCCTATTACTACCTTTATTTGCAAAATGCTAGTGGGTCTGATTTTAATTGAAACCCAATTAAAATCACAGCATGAAAACTCCAATAATAGTGAAGGGTTTGTATTTAGCAAGTAGGCTTTATAGGATATGCCTCTGTTCCCTTTAGCCTTTTTTACTTAGTCTATGTTTAGCAGACACTCTGTGGATTTAACAGAGGCGATGTGAGGCAGAATGTTAAAGAAGAAAAAGCATCTTCACACTGAGATAGGTACACTCATGTTGAAATGAAAGACGCCCGACTGGTCCAAGGAGCATCAGGAGCAGGTTTTGGGTTGTATTCTGTCAGTGTAAAAAACGTACTGGTGTTCACCTTCCATTGTAACAGCGTCTTTTTGTGCTCCAGCAAACAAAGATCCTTTCAAATGCTGGACTCGTTTAAGGGCTCCCAGTTGGGTCGTGACAGGTTGGCCAAACTGTGTTCTGATTTTATGTTTCTGACTCGTACTATGTTCAGAAAAATAACAGGCTGCATGTGGACAAGTCTGAAGACTGAAAGAGTTCAGGTAAGGAGCCATGTTCTTTCTTGACCATTTACAGAACATACAGTATATCCATCTTGTTCCATCCTTAATGGAGCTATTAGCGTATCATGTTATGCAACCCATAAGAAGGAGTCCTGTTTGAGTCTAGTTCTAAGCTTAATAAAAATCCCAGTTGTAAGAGCTGGGCAGAAGTGCATTCAAAAGTCTTGGGCCACTTTTAATGGCCATCCAAATTTTGGTTTGAAATAATACATTTTTGGTTTGAAATAAAAAATATATATACACATCTAACACACAGAGATGCAAAAGAGCAAAGTGATTATACTCCCATCAATTTGGATAACACCAGAAATGAAATGGATCCCCAGAACCAGTCTGGTTTTGCCATTGACCTCTCATGATTCTTCATGTCTTACATGTCTACACTAAAACTTACCAGTTTTGCCTGGAGGAGCTGTTTTCTCTGATTTCCACATTTGTTTAATATGGCATGAACATACATTTTCTGGATGCACTGATATCACCCTCGTCAGTACTTGATGAGCTAGTAGGCACATAAGGTAGATTTTCAACCCTATTTATCTTCAGCTCTCTTCTTGGTTACTGCCCAAGACAGTTACAACCTTCATCTCTGCTGATCTTCTCCATGTAACCCTTGGTCTCTCCTCTTTTCTGCTTTCCTTCTCGGGCCTGAAACAGTGCTGTTCCTTTTTTGATATTGGTCTTGGAGATCTCTGTTGTTTGGCCTCAGGATCTTGATTTGTTTCATAAATATTACTTGTTCTTATCAAAGTAGCGCAGGGTTTCTGTCCCAGTTTCTACGTAAGCATCCTTGGTTCCTCTTCAGAGTTCCTAAACATTTTGATTTGTTTCTTTCAGCAGCTAAAGGAAACAATTTAAGTGGTGGCTGCACACAAATGCACAGTACTGTAAATCCGTGGCATTTATTATGTTACCCCCCACTTGCTCTTTGTAAAGCTTACTTAGTTAGTTACTTTGGGGATGGCATTTTCTCATCTTTGTAACTTATGTACTAAACTGCAACTTACAAACTGTATCCCTTCTTCAATTCTACTTCATATAAAGGGCAGATTAACAATGCATGATAAAGTGTTGAGGATGTACCATTCAGTGTCAAGGGTTGTTAAAACCTAATGCATTCTTTTCCTTTTACAGAACACTGAGAGTAAATTGTTTGCAGCGTAGAAATGCACACTGTTTTCTATCAGACTCCTTGGTGTCAGAAAACACCTGACTGTGGCCCTTTCCCCTCCTAAACTCTCTAACAAGCATCATGGCTGCAGGTGAGCTCTGGTCCGACCGAGTAAAGGTGAAACTCGGTGTGAAAGAACAAGGCTAACATCTGCAGGTAAGGATGCTCTACACAGGCTGCAATACGGATATTTTGACACTTCAGCTGTGCTTCCCATGTTTCTGATCAGAGGGAGATTATCAGTGCAAGTGTTTCAACATGGTTACAATGGTCTCTAGACCATACATGCCAAAAACAAGGCCCATGGGCCACATCAAAATTGCACAAGAAAATGAACAACAGTATGTGATTAAGATCTAATTAAAATCATATTTGAACATTATATAAGCGCTAGTCCATCTTCAGTATCTTGATATTGTTATTTACTGTGGCTCTTCATCAACATGACGCCCCTGCTTTAGACAATTTGGTCTTTGGCTGTTTCAGTGTGGTCCTCGTAAAGTCCCAGGTCCAATATTAGGAAAAAATTCTCCTACATTGCTGTGTTTATGTGATTTTATTTTAAAGTAAAGTCGGTCTACTAAACAACATTATGTAACTTTCTGCCATAAAATACAAAAGATACTGATGGTGATGGTTCCATGAAATGAAATAATAACCCTTCTTTCATAGACACACTGCACCAACAATTTCTGCGATGTAGACCAAGTCAGTGCAATTTATATAACAACATAAGTGCAATAAGAGCACATTACAACAGAACAAAAGAGCGTGTACTGTGTAAATTGCAGCACACCATCTCATTCTCTAATTCTACAGTTTGTACTCAGACTATACACATGCCTGTGTCATCTAGTGGCATTACAGCACAGAACACAATCATATTCTAGGTAAGTCTAATCCACGGGACATGAAACCATGTAGAGGAAACCATATTTTGACACATTAACACAACTTTCCACACATCCAAGTGGGTACAAATCCAGAAAAGCTACTTATTGTTACCTACAAACTATGAAGAATGGAGTGCTAATAAATACCTAAATAAATGGTCAAACACTATATTAATGGTCATTTTCTTACTAGTACCTTAACAAACACTGTTTTGGCAAAGAGTTGATGTGCAAAACGGAAAATGTTTAGCTGCTGCCATGTTGATAATGCATATGATGTCAACTGGGCAAGTCATTGAGGTGCATTTACCAACTCAAAAAAAAAAAAAAAAAAAGTCAGATTTTGAGAGGACCACATAAAAGGAGCATTTGGTCTGGTTAAGTATGTTCAGCCATTCCCCATCTTTTATCAACAATGCCATCATCTCTAAAGCCTTTATTAATACATAGGGGTATCTACAGCGTCCTTCAGAGAAGCAGGGGACACACTTCACTCTCAGCTATGCAACCCAAAGCTCCAGTCCCTGCTGTATATCAACCATTACAGCAAAGACAATAACACAGCACTCTCTGCAGTACATGTGCCTTTCTCACAGTGAATATGTCTAAAGCTGCTCCCTTTTGACCATATATATCTTATAGTTCTTGAGTGCATACTATATACTTGTGCTTGATAAAGAAGGCGAGCCACAAACATATCTCACTTATACCAGTGCCTGGGGAAGCGGACTGTATTTCAGGCTCAGCTACAAGGAGCTTCCAGCAAAGAACCAAGCAGGGCACGTGTGCTTTATGAGCAACATGTCTGCATGTTTGATTTCATACTGCAGTGTACTGGCTTTACACTCCACATCACATCACTGCTTGTCTCTTATCCAGAAAAAAACAAAAACTTTCCATCCAGCTAAAGTGCTAAATCCAACAAAATGGAGATTGAGGATTTCCCGCATGGCTGTAAGTCCATTTTTAACAGACAACACTATTGTATGAATATTAGACTGGAGAAAGTGGTGTGACGCGGTTGGTTTGCAGGTTGAGATGGCTGCCATCCGTGTCTGGGTTTTGTTTTTTTCCCCCGTTGGTGAAAATGAAGGCTGGTGCTAGAGTGTGGAAAGTGGATATGTAGCTTTGAAGCAGAGCAGGATAGCTGTCAGAGCCAGTCATGGATGGGATGCTCCTATCCACAGCCTATTAGAGGGCTGTTTATCAATGCAGCTGCCAATCAGGCCATCTCCTGGTTTGCCCATTCTAATCTGGACTTAATAACTGCTACATATGGTGCAAGTTCCCTTCATTATGTGTGGCATGGTGCTCCCCAGTCCCATCTCTAAGGCATATCCTGAAAATAAACAGTGAATGCCACAGAGTTCCTGGTAGATTTCTCCAGTGTTTCAATAGGTTTGAGTTAATGCTGTATCTATTCAAAATAAATGAATGCTGCCAAACCCAACTCAGTCCCTCAAATCAAATGCATTTATGTAACAGAGGATATGTAGAATAGGAAAGAATAAGAAAAAAGATAATACATTAGAGATATGTGCCCTTTCAATGTGCTGTGTTTCAAATGTTTATGGTGTGCTTCTATGCAAGAACAAATATTAGAATATAAACAGTGATTAGTCACGGAGATGAAAAGGGCAGAATAGACCCTAGTGTGCACCTGGCTCACAAATATTACCCTGGTTAAGTGATGGGGCACACTAACATACTGTACAAGTCTTTGTTTAGTACATACATCTTGCCAGTTCGACACAAATGATTGTTTACAAAAGCTGGAAGGAAACAACAACAACTTTAAATTTTTTCTGCCAAGGTTGTGAGTGGAGACAGAGGCAGAGCATTGCTTAATTTAAAAAAAAGCAAATACATAATCAAAATCTAAAAACACACAACTTCTCTCCAAATACATACTTTTATTTCTCCAAACTAACCAAATACTATTGAACAGCATTTCAAGAAACAGTCCTGCATCCTATAGCCCATCCACCACCCCAAAATACATAAAAAAAAGCTTATAAACTGCCAGGTCAACTGAATTGAGAAAAATATTTATCAAAAGGATGATTGTGCTGAAGATATTATTCTACATTTGGGAAGAACATTAACAACGATAATGTTTACAAACCGATTTAGTATAAAAAACTACTGATGTATAGCTCTGTTTGTTTGATTGTTATCGACAAAAGCTGCTGTCTTTTAGTTGTATGTATTCATCAAAAAGCTGCAATGCTCTCACTGTGTAGCTCTATGACCTCAGATACCTCTCCCCAGGAGTTCCTTTTTATGCAAAACGCCGGGACACACTTTATTCTGCAGAGACCGTTGAATCTGCTTTCTTTACATTTTAATATTAGAACAGCATGATGGGAGCTAAAGTTAAAAGTAGTCCTACAGCAGAGGAACAAAGGGTGAGCACATCTGCCCTTCAGCGGGCCGGTGCTAGCTTCACTGCTCATTTGCATTTTGTTGAACTCGTCTCAACTTTCTTGCAGCTACAGTCACAGAGAGATTTGTCACACAAGACACGATGCTCTCTTTCACCTATTTCATGTAAACAGACACCACTATGGCGGCGTCCCTTGTTGCCATTGTGGGTGTAAGCGCAAAGCGAGAGACTTGATCTATAAATATGAAATGTGTTTCATACCTACTGTAAATATTTGCCTGTTTGTCCATTTTAGGACTACCCTGCACCATAATGACTCACTGATGCCCAAGTGTGGAGCATATTTATCTATGTACATATTGTTGCTTGTCTTAGCGTAATATAGTCTTGTTTTTACCAGTTGGCTCTGTTCAGACCTGTAAACATAACCTCAGGAAGAATTTTGGCTGAGCTCTAACTGGTTAATAATTCAAGTCAGAGCTGTAGGCTCGCGTTGAGGTACACTATGCTGCGCTCTTGTTAAACATTCATGTTCTCAGCTGTGCCTTGCCCCTAGAAGGCATTTGACCGCCAGAGCGATAACTCAAAAGGTAAAGGCTTCTCATAGATATTAATATCAATTTGATGTCTGTGCTGTCAGATCGGGCCCTGCTTAACAACAAGGATGTGCAACACGGAGCTGCTGTTGCTTTTGTGTCTGGTTTGTCTGTATGTGGCCACCAATCAGCTCAGATTTTTTTTTTTTTTTTTAATTTGCTCTTTGCCTAGGGGGCACACACTATAAAAAAACACCCACTGGGAAATTCTCAAGTGAGAAATGGCCTGGTACCAAAGATGGCATTAGCCTGGAGACCTACATTTTTTCCGTGAGAAGTCCCATTTGCAATTAATTAAACAGTAGTTCTTTTGCATGTGACGACTCTGGGCAGGTTTCCTCTGGAGTGATACAGTATGAACAGGTCAGCATATTACACTTGTAATATGCTGACCTGTGTAAATAGAGGTACTAAGCATCCTAAATGATTTACTGTTCAATGCCATTTAGATAACCTCTCTGCTTTGATTGCAACAGAGTGGCATAGGAAGATGGGACTTATAATTACAGTCTGTTATTAGACAATGGATAATCATTTCTGGCAAAGGTAAAAACAAATATTATTGTTTTTACTCTTTGTTATATGAATATTCTTTTGGACTTTGGTTCTGTCAGAGTGGTCTACTTTCCAAAAGGTGGAGCTAAACACAGCAGTCTGTTGATTGGCTGATGGGTAATGTTTAATCAGGCAACAATGAGAAGTGAAAAAAAAAAAAATGTTTTTCAAATTTAGCATTTCTTACACTTTTGATAAATGGTGATATTTCAAGAGAAAACAGGCTAAATTTTAATACAAACAACCTACTATCAACATTTGTTTCTGGTATTTCTTTGTGAATCAAAACATTGCATTTATTTAAAAACAAGCACAATTTGTGACATTAAACAATGAGTCACTAAAATGTACTTGAATGTTCAGAAAGCTGTGACCAAACCTTAAACAATCTGCTTCTTTACATTTTTAATTGGCAACACATAGAATCACTTTTTTCCACTGTTGTTGTGCCTGTTTGGTTCATGCTGCTCCCAGTGAACATTTATCGGCTTCATCTCAGCTGTTCCCACTTACTGCTACTTTTGCACTGGTCAGAGCTGCCATGATAGAGATATTCAGATTAAACTTCTTCAGGTTCTCCCCAGAATGAGAATGAAAAATTACCCTCTCTCCAGGCAATGTTGTATGCATTTTTAGCTGTCCATTTTGCATGAAACACATACAGTGCCGGATATCTTCCTACTGACAACAAAGCAATCGGATATATCAGGGCAAATATAAACAATGTGTGAGCACGGCTAATGCGTTCCTCGCTCAGCATCATTAGGACATGATCTCAGCTGGCGATGGGAGCTTTGGCAGGTATTACTCAAAACAGCAACTGCCCTAACAGCTGAATAGGAAGTTTAGTTTTCTTTGTAGGAAAACAACAATGAGGAATCAGCGGGGTGGCAGCACAGACAAAGCTTTAGGTACAGTAACAAGTGAAGCAACTAGACGTGGATTCAAGATGAGGCTTGTTTGAATGGTTGCTTCTCACAAAAACAACAGTAAAGTGAGTGTTTCTTTTGGCTTGAGAGTCATTGTGTTCATCTGATAAAGTACTTGTGCATCAATATCAATAACAGCGGACGAGATCAAAGCGGCGTTTTTCCCAGACTTTTAAAGATACACTGCGGCATTGTTGAACTGTGGCTCTTTCCGTGCTACCCGGGAGCGCGCTCATCAATCACACACAACGACGGGACAAATGAGTTCTTTTTGGGTGGCAGTGATTTATTAGAACGGCATCTGGATATGCAAGACTAAATTGTTTTTTTCTGCACTTTCATAATTCATTTAATTCTCCAAACAACAATTTGATGGCAGGTCAGTGTTGTGCTCGGGGTTGAAATCTTTCAAAGAGGGAGCTGATGTAATTGGTTTTGTACTCTGACTGAGGAGCTGAATCGGTGGCTATACTGGATACAAGTGATAGCCAATTAAAGCCATTTGACACAGTCTTTATGATGAAGGCACAGTGTGCGGTGCAGACCTTAGTAATTACATCCTAAAACCACATGTGAACAGGTAAAGCCCATGATTAAAATGAGAAGCGTCTCCTAATAAATCAAACATGTAAACACTGCAACAAAATACATCTATAATAGCTTTTGCCAAGGTGATATGTTCTCAGAAACTTTTATCACATAGAATTTAAAAAGTCATTAGCAGCATTGACTTTCCGTAGCACCCCGCTGTTGTTTAGATGAATGCCCCTGCACTTTGTTGTGGAGCTGCGGGGCAACCTGTCTCCTGAAAAGCAGCGCAGCAGAATAATTGGTTGGGTGGGTTACATAAGTGATGCATAGCCGATTTACATTTTTCAAAAAAAAAGGCTGAGAATAAAAAAGGGTGGTCAGTTCGGATCACCATTTGTATTAGAGTAGAATCGGATGAATGAAGTAAGATGGTGAGTTACATGTGGGAATAAATACTGCAGGGAAAAATGATCCCTTAGTGTTTGACCCTACACTGAAGCTTCTATAGACGTCCCTCTGTGGAAGCTACACAGACTATCAGACAGCCAGTGTGATGACTAACAACAGATGAAAATGTCTGGATACACTTTGAGTTCATGGAAAATGTTATTTCAATGCAATGATAGATGATTTGGTGTGCTAATATGCCATAGTAAAATATATTTTGGCGACTATTTTTGGATGTTATTTTAAAATAGCTACAATGCAGTCAAAGGAAATGGAACACAATAGTCACGCTATGTTTTCACGACACGGTAACATCCACAGACGCCAGTGCAAGCAGCCATTTTAGTTCCAATCACCATCAACTCTATTTCCTCTATGTCCCTGCAGCGAACCATAGCTGTTCACATGCTCTAAAACAGAAGGATGGTTTTTTTTGCCACCAGATTTCACCAAAACTAACACATGCTTTTAAGTGTCTGTGAAGATAACAGTCAGATGTCACTCATTGCCAAACAATATTAATACATATACTGTTCAATATAGTAGGATATTGCAATTTGAGGCCCAACAGTATTACGATACAATAATGTAGATGCACAAAGCAATAGGAAAATACATTCAGTTTAAAGGACTTCTTTTTTCATTAGAGAACTTGTGCATAAATGACGTCTACACAACAACCACTACTGAAAAAAAATCTTGCCCCGACTGCTGTCCTTGACATTTTCTACAAATGTAAAATGGAAGTGTTCTTTCATTTTGTCAATGAACAGACCTATTTTTCATTCCAGCTAAGATATAATTACAAGGTCATACACATTGCTTAGTATGATCTGTAATTTGATGTATTTAACCACAGAAAAATAACGTCCCCATAGGAAAAATGTGCTGCTTTTGAGGTGTCTTGGAGAGCATACAACACCACCTTCGTTCTTGCTGTGATACACTTTCTAGAGAAATTGTGTATTAATTATACCATCACAGATCTCGCCTATTAATAGCATAATTTCTCTCTGCTCTTAAATGGATGTACAGTATGCTGTGCTTTATGATCTGGGGGGTGGGAAAATGGCTAGAAGTAAGCATTTAAACACAGAGGCTGTCAAATTGCGATATGTAAACATATGAGGCTTCACGCAGAGAGGAGGACACAAGGGGCGGCATCTATCACCCGAATGACACCGGCGGATTGTCTTTAAGCTTCGGCAGTGTTGCACACATAAATTAGCATGAGCCAAACTTGGATTAGTCAATTATGCTCGGGGCGGTGATTAGTGTTTAAACACAAACGTTTTGGAGTGGGGATTATCCCTGTCAGCCCCGGGACCCCAACCTTCACCTCTGCAAGGTGAAAATCTACACTTCGGCAAGAATTGGAACGGAATATAGGAATATAAGTGTCAGGATTGCAAGTTTGACAGATAATATTGGTGTTCTGTTTGTGTAAGCTGTTGTTGTATCTCTGTCGTTTAGTCCAAGAGTGTTTATGCAGTGTTTTTCTTTGCTACAAGGTACTTAATTTTGCAAGCAATTAAAAAGGCAAAGGGATTTTATTTTTTCCTGGCACGCATCATTTTGAACTGGTAATGTTGGCACAGTTTGAGAAGAGTTGCTGTTGTGAAACTGAGGGACTACTGGGTTTACACATCCTCTTCATGGTGTCAGTTTTGCCATTTGGTGAATGTGGGCAGTGTAAAATTCTCGCCCTCTGTTTTACTTCTTAGCTTTGCTTCCTAGGCTTGGCTCGCCTCTCAATGCTATTCACATACAGTATGCTAATGATTTCCTTGGTTACACTCATGCTATGGATCACTATTGATTTTAAAGGGGTTTGTTTGTGGTAGACGGTGCGGCAAGACAAATGTGTTGGCCTGCGCTGCAGCCCATTAGAAGTCCTCTTTTCCCACTTTCCACCTTTCTCCGAGTTACAGTCGTCTTATGCTGTTTATCTTTCTTAATCTACAGTATCTGCCCTTCGATCGGCTCGCTCATTCAGCCCCAAGTGATGCAAGGCGAGGTAAGTCATGTGGGAATGAACAGGTGAAATGTATGCACTGCAGCGCCGCATTAAGCCCTTCCCTGCCCAAACACGCTGAAAAGCTCCCCCACCAAAATGCATGAGTTTATATAATTAACTTTCAGAGGCATTATTAAAGTCATACTAAATTATAGAAGAGCGAGGGACTTAAGCACCTTTACCCTAACTCCACTGGATTAAGATAATGAAACAAGAAGACAGAGGCAGACAGGTGGTCTCCCACTGTTTCTTACTGTAATGAAATTGAATCCTGAACCTCTCTTAATCTCCTTCACAAAGGTTTAAGGGGGCTGTTTCACCCGCATACTGCCAAATCAGCAGACTTTGGGACAAAGATTTTGAAGATGTATAATATTTCAGTCTTGGGTGAATATTATTTTGACAGATCAGCCAAAAAGATGGCATCAAAACTAATGGAATAGCAACAATGTGAGGTCAAATCCTGCTGATATTGACAAAACTGTGTTGCACTGTAAGGCTTAAAGTTTTTGTTGTGCTTGTACCTCTACTGGATGCTTTAGTCATCTGGATTTTACATATTGTCATTGTTAAACATCTCTTTGGTTTGCAGTGCAACTAAATAAAAATAGAAATTCATCCATAAATCCCTCTGATCTCTTTTTTGTAAAACGTCAGGTTAGTATTACTGGTTTTTACAGGTACAAAGGCTCAAATAACTAAAAAAAAAAAAAGTCTAGCCTCCAGTTCTATGGTTGTGACGAAATAACATAAAAAATACACATCTCATTCATACAGTTTACAATGGCCTCCAGTTCACCAAAAACATATAGTAATATTTAAAATTTGGAATAAGCTTCTTTGATGATATCTGGCTTCATTTTTCTATATCACAATGCTGCATTACCCTGTATTCAATATTACACAGCTTACATTGCTTTTATTTTATTATTTCTATATATTATTTCTATTTCACAAATCATTAAACAGTGATGATCCACAAAATGTCACATATGACATACTGTTTACACATATAGAGTGCATTGACCTTTCTGTATAGAGTCTGCATGTCTTGCCTGCTCCACTGTGGGTCTGTCAGAGCACTCCCATTTCCTGCTGTCCAAAAACATGCATCTAAGTCAATTGATAGATCAAATGATGGTGAATGTAAATGGTTGTCAGTGTATGTGTTAGCCTTGCAATTTACTATACACTGCTGAAGTGATACACAGAGATTTGGTTGCTTACTTCTACTTAAATAAAAGTGTAGTCTGAATGTTTGAGACCATTTAACACTTAAATGCTCCGGTTTAAATATGATTTTGGACTCTGTGTCAGTTAAAACTTCCTTCAGTGCACCCAAACCTCCATTTCCTGATACACAGTGATAGCTCCACATTGCAGTGGCAGCACAATCATATTCCTTAGCAACAGGTGATGGGGCTGTGCTAACACTTCACACAGAGGAAGCCTTTTCCTCCGCATAATGCTACCTATCCAGCGCTGTACACAAAGCTGCATTTTGTGCGCTCCGTACTGTATACTTTTCACCTCCATGTGAATCTTCAGGGGGACTGTGTGTCAAGCTGCATGATTCTCTAAATTTAGTTCAAGGCCGTGCCAGTCAACGAGGTGAGCTCATAACTGTCAGAGGCTGTGAAAAAGACAGGAGAGCGCACAGCAGCCTGCAGATGCCGGCTGCATTATTCTGTATGGAGGAGCCCCTCAGCATGTTTATACTCATTCGGTGAGACAGCTGTGGGCATCTCCAGCCTGCCTGTGCCTATGTTTCTCCGAGGCTCTCTAAGCCAGCCCCATTCATCATCCTCCAACAGCCCTGCTCTAATTGGGCTGCATCCACACCTGCTGTCACTCACCACCTCCTCCACGTTGAGCCGGAAGAGATACAGATGTAGCTGGTCCGGCACAGCCCTGTCGCACAATAGCAGCCCGTGCATTTGAATTGCATATGTGGGCAGCTGAGGCTCGGCAGCAGCACTGAGCTGATCCCAGAGTGTGCTCCTGTCGCTAGCTGCCTGTCTCTCTATCCACACACTCTGGAAGCCTGGTAATGATGTGTCCCATCAGTTTAACTGGAGATAGGGCTTCAGCGCTCCAGGGCTGAAGGCACCGTCACCGCTACCTTTTGGACATTAAAAATTCCTCTTTGTTGGCTCTTAAAGTTTTGTGAGGCCTAGTTTTGTAATAGCTCTTGTTTTATAAGAGTGGGAGCTGCCACTTCACATAAGAAATGCAGATACCCTTTAGCTGCCAAGCAGAGCCAGAAGACATCTAATGAGCCTTTGAGATTTCCCTGCTAAACCTTCCATAAAATGCCCAGCGCGTATGTAGATGTGGCTTCAATTTGTCTGAGAGGAATTCCATGGCTTTTGAGTTTGAGCGTAATAGACAAGACAGCAAAGTCTCCCCAAGTCTCATTTGCTAAATTTGATTTTATTAATAAATAAAGGATTACCAGGTTTTGCTCAACGGAAGATTGGGTTAAGATTTCAAAAGGGCTTGGCTTAGTGTAGTTGAGCTAACCAGAGATTTGCATGTGCTCACTGCGGTTCTGCATTCTGTATACTTTAATTCCCTTGTCAGACATTCCAAATATCCTTGTCTATCCCCATTAGCGGCTGACAGAAGTAAGAGTGGTGGGTTTTATGTGAGCGCAGCACATATAGACACTTGGAAGTGACAGTGTATGACAACAGCACTGCTTATTTGACTGTGTGTGTGTCTGCATCTTTACATAAAAAATACTCTGTGATTAAAGCTGCACATTGATTTTTTTATCTCTGCAGTATCAGCAATGTACTTAATACACTGTTGCAATAAAAAAGTTATGGCTTTATAGTATATTTTTCATCAAATAAAGCAAAACTTATGACCTAAACAGAAATGAACACAATGAAGGGTCTCATTTTTAATTCATTTAAAGACCTTTATTTTTCTTAAAGGAAACATTAAAACCTGACTTATATTGTCATCACTATGTTCAACCATGATATACTGCATATTGCATGTGTTCCTAATACCATGCAGCTATGTGTGTTGGTGTCATTACACCATAACAAGCAAAGCTAATGAAATTCTGGTGGGATGGAGAAGACAGAGAGATACAGTCTTATAAATGTGCTTCTGTCTAAGAGTAACAAACTGTTGGGTACAATGATATCGTTTGTAAAAATATAAAAACAAAATCTGCCAATTATTTTAAAATAAACACAAGTGGAGTAGTTAAAAGCGCGGTGCGGATGCTGCTGTTCCTCTCCTCCTGTTAATTAAATGTCTAATTGTATAGTCAACCATATGCTGCTGCCATATCCTGCCTTGTAACTTTTGAGACAAGAAAGTTTGAAATGTCAATTTTTATGTTGGAGACTACACAAACACGAATACTTCCTGGAGACAACATTATGGTTTAAGTGATCTGACCATAATGAGGCCTCAGCTGCACAGACCCAACACAGGATGTCGGCTTAGACTATAAAAACTTAGTCGAGCAGTCGGCAGGCGAGCACTAAATGACTCAAAGGGAATTGAGAGTCACCCGGTCTGTCCCAATACCCACAGTGCATTTTGCGTATCGATGCATGGCATTTCCAAGTGATAAAGCTGTTTGACGCCCGTCCTCGACTCACCGAGCGTCTGTCTGATGGCATTCAAAATACGGGTGGCTAAAACAACAACAATGTACACACAAAAACAGAAAGAAAGCAAAACAATTAACCACAACAGTAATTATGTAGAGGGTATAATTTGATATGTCCTTCTCAATAATAAAAAATAAAAATGTTCAATTGCTCAAATGGAAAAACATGCTATAGAAAGTGACAGCCATCTGCCGAGGTCTTGTTTAAACTGTTTTAAAGTTTGTATTTGAATGAAGCAGATGTTTGTTTCACTGCCTTCTTACAGAAAATAGGAGTTGTCTTCAGAATTCAGTGTCTCTTTAAAATGAAAAGTAATTTGTCAACACACAATTATCCTTTTTTAAAGCAACACAATATAACTTTTCAGGATGTATACACCCACTAAAGAAATAAAGTAAACAAATGGTGCTAAAGCTCACATGGGGCTGATGCTTCAAAATTGTTATGTTATATATTTTACAGACTGTGATGTAAATTTGTTGGGTTCTAGAAAGATCCCAATCACTGAAAGTTACACAGAGGAGTATTTGGTTGAACTGGATGCACTTTTTCTTAAAAAGAGGGGTTTGTTTCTCCTGTTTGTGTCAAGTAGCTGTCAGAATCAATGTGAATCTGTTAATTTAACAATTTTTGGGTCCCAGATTTTGTAAACAGAAAGTCACCTGACAGACTGATTGCTTTACTCTTTCAAATGGCTCATATTGCAGATGTAATATACAAATGATTATTTGAACAGTAACATCAACAAGAAAGCATGATGTGTAGCTTTCTAATTAAATATCTGATGAAATTTCCTTTTGAAAGCCGCTGTCTTCAAAAAATGGCCTCTATTTTGTTGAAACTGCATCATGTCTATGTTTAATGAGTAAAAAGAGTTCCATGTCTTGAAACAGAATAGAGAAAGACTTCTGTTCGACTGATGTTTAAAAGAAGTGGGGGGAAAATATAATGTGTGTGTTTCGTTTTCTGCTATTGCTATGTAATGTAATCCTTTAGATACTGTTAGGTACATATCTTTCCCCCTGGTTGTCCAGTCACATTATTCAGTCACATACTTCATTACAGGCAACAGTGTGCACATCAACCATCATTGTCATTATTATTAAGTACAGTCGTTTTAAAATGCTTCTTACTGTCCTTTAATCCTAGTTTTCTTCATTTATTTCTCCTTTAAAAGCTCATTAGTGAGTTGTTGGTTCTATTTTGTTCTTCAGACATACAGTACTCCCATTCTTTCTTCCCCAGTAAAAATGTGAATGACCCTGTTTTGTATTTGTTCTAGCTTTGGGGCTAATGGAGGTGCAGTATTGCCAGCAGATGCAATTGCACTCTGAAATTCTCCACTTAGACTATGGCTTTGAAGCTGTATGAGGGTAAGTCTGCGTTGAATGTGGGCACGTACAGAATGTTTCTGTTTTACTAAAGCTAGACATCTGACCTGGTGGTACCTCGGCAAACACTTAAGCATTGAAACTCTTAAGTGGGAGTGAAAGGAGAGACCATGCTGCAATCTAGTACTATTCTTAGCTGCGGTATCACATGAACTTTGTGATTTCCTGACAGAAAACGGGCATGTGAGCCTTAACTGGCCCCAGCATCTATTTACACACACCTCCCTTTTCGAATAGCTATGTTATCCAATGGATGCAATTATCCAACTAATGGCACTTAGCGCTGTGAAGCTGCCCTCACCTACTGTGCATTTGATAAGGATATTTATGAAAGGTTAACAGTCCCATGAGAGTTTTGTCACACCACTTGTCTTCTTTAGTCATTTAGTAGATTCTGTTTTAATCATTAACAGTCACTTTATTCCAATTCAGCCTTTTCTATAGTTTATGTTTGAGAAGCTAAATGTGCCACAAATTTACCTTAAAGGGATGTTTCAGGCTTTTTTAAGTAGGCTTGTATGTATTATCCACTTAAAAGTATGCTACATTGATATCACTTTTTAAATTGATTTTACAGTGCATACTTTTGTTGTACTATTCCTTTGCCACACCTCTGGGCTCACTCACCTGATTTAAATCTACAAGAATTATACTAGCTAAATGCAAGTACTATATATAAACATACTCCCCGAAAAACGTACTCTCACTTTTAAAGTGACGACTTAAATCAACACTTTGGAAAGTGGTTGTTAGTCACAGAACTGAATAGTTGGTCTCACAGTGTAACTATAATTCTTATGCATCTAGGTGCAGTCATTATAGTGTATGTAGCATTTGTTCCTGATGCTCATGTTATATTCCACTGAGACCAACTGCATGATGCTACACTAAGCAAGCTCTCCGTGTTCTGCTACCCCCAAACAAAGAAGAGAGAAAACAGCTGCACAAGCCTCCTCCACTCACTCACACTAAAAAGCAGTTATGCAAACTCCAAGCATAATTATATGATCAAATTAATGTGTGATAATGAATCAGATGATGCAGTACAATCAAAAACCAACATCACACAAACACACACACACCATAGAAACTGTTACAGCTGTCACACACATTTCCAAGAACAAAACATGAGCTTTTTAGATTTTGCTTGCATTAGGGCAAAACAGAGACCAAGACAAGACTGGACTCAACACCTGACACCACTTTACTGTAGACGTAGAAACAATAACATCAATGATGGATCATTAGACACACACTATAAAATAAATAAATAAATAAATAAATAAATAAATAATTGGTTGCATTTGAAGATGCTTTTGAAGATTTTAAGTTCCCACCCAATTACAGTAATCAAAATATTAAAGAAGAGATGAATCTATGTATTATTCTCAAAATAGTATTTGCTATAATGTAAAATTCAAGACAAGCACCCAGAAAATAACTTTTTAAATGTATTGATTTCATTTCAGCTCATTTCTGGCAAAGGGAGACTAGCAGGTCACAAAAGCATAATGTATGAAACACCTCACTGCTAAGACTTAAGCAAACCCACAAATGCCATCCCCATCATATTTCATTTCCTTTTTCTTTGATGTTGTATTTTTACACTTTTGTTTTCTGGCTTTAATGTGCAATAATGTTGTGGTTACAAAAGTACATGATAACTGTGTCAATTGACCAATAGGAAATAGAAGGGGTCAGTAGTCCCTAGAAAATTGGCCCCTTGAAGAAATGCATTTGAAGTACTGTTCACTTGGAGGGCCAGTGTTGCATGTGTGGAGATATGCTAATGAAGCCGTGCTTTGATTGGGCCACCCACGTCAGTGACTCCGGCTGACAAAGGTGCACAAGGCTGCATCCGCCAGCCTCATTAAAGCCCTGTCCAATTATAGAATAGTAATTGATCGTCTGAGTTGTGTGTTTCTGCCCTCGCTCCTTGTCTCCGAAGTATGTTGGAGGTCAATTTAAAATGCATCAAAGCTGTAACATGGTTAAATCCCCACAGACACCCACTCACTGGCCTTCCTTGGCTTTTTGTGGAGCTTATACAAGCACCTGAGAACTAAGTGTTGTGGCTCCCAGCGTGTCATCAACAAGAATGTGACCCTCTTGAGGTTTCAGGAATGGAACAGGAAGGACTTGGGTGAGTCATCAAGGAGCAGGTTGGGTTGGTACAGCAGGGTTTGGTTTGGTAACCCCTAACGATTCGACGTCATCCAAGTGCTACATTAGCTGCTTTTATGTAAAGTTATTTTACATTTATAGTGTAATGTATATAGCAAATTGATTTTTTTTTATTTAAAAAACAGTTGTTTAAAAAAAAAAAGCATAGCATTCTGTCTTTTTTGTAATAAAAAATTAATTGATTTGTGGGACTACTTCAGTGGCAGGTGTATATATTCCTCTATCTTTTTATCATATAACCACATGGTAGCATGTTAAGTAAAAAAAAAAAAAAAAAGTAATAAAGAATGGGTACCACTAAAGACCCCTGAGGTACTCCACCTGTGAATAACTCTAAATACATGTTCCTGTCTATAAAGCATATAGAGACTAGCCAAGATCAGTAATCAGTGAATTCCGGTGCAATTCTGTGTTTAATATGAGCATGCTGAAACACAAATCTTTGAGAATGACTTTGTGTCAGTCTACCAGATGGAAATCATACCAGCAAATATTCCTCACCCTCTATTCCTCCGCTGTTGTCTTGTTTCAAACTGGGAGAAATGATTTGTTGTTTTCTTTCAGATGAGACAGGGTGGCGTGGGATCCTGAACTCTCCAGCGCAAATAGAGAGAAATAAACATGGAAGCGTGCTTGTCACAGGCACAGACAACCATCAGGATGTCGAAACAACACCAGCACAAACATGCCAGCGCCTTCAGATCTCCATATTTAGACACAGCGCTGTGTGTGCAAGCACAGGAGGCAACTTTCAACAGACTCACAGTGCACAGCTTTTGTATTGACAAGGACTAAGTTCAGCTGATTCCCAAGTCAATCAGTCACAAAGGTCTAATTTAACTCTCAATTAGATCTCTCTCGGGCTGTATTTCTCTGCTCTGTCACGATTTGTATGCCAAACAACATGGCTCCACTGCTGCCCCATTATGAATAGAGACGCTGCCTTTTGTGGCCTCATTATTAAATAAGTAAGGGGATGGAGGAGGCAGACAAACGTTTTAAAGCCTTGTCGGAGAAGACGCCATGGCCATTAGAGGCTGAACATTAACAACAGTGAGAAACAAGGCAAAACCAGAGGAGGGGAGATGGAGGATGAGATGGAGTTAGACAGGAAAAGGGAGCTGTAATTATGATAATGTTGCCACCTTGTTATTGTATTGTGTACTGCATGAGTTCTGTCTGAGAGTCAATCAAAGACTGAAAACTTTGGAGTTTAGACTTCACCTTGCATTCTGTTGTGTTCCTACAACATATTTGTCAAGTGGGATTATTAAAATTCATAGCAGCACCAAAACAAAAGAATGATAAATCAAAGTTAAAAATCATCTGCAGACTATAAAGCAGCCTGGGCATCCTCGGTGACAGGAATGAATGCATTAAATGCAGTATGAATTGTCCCTTTATTGGAGCCATTTGTTACGATGATGAAAGCTCTTGGTAATTATCAATTTTGTTTAAGCACAACCAAGAGCTTTGTGTGGCACACTAATGGACACCACCGGTGAAGGCAGTCATTCAGATTTGTGTCAACGAGTCATTAAGCCGCCTTTGAGGGAAGTCAGCAATCTGATCCATCATGGCAATAATGAGACCAAGATGAACTCATCAATTTTACTCTCGCAAGAACAATGCAGGCCTTATGGATAGCACTGTCTGTTCTTCCATATTAACTATGTTTTTACTATCATCCTGGTCATTTCTATAATAATCTGTGGTTAGGTATTAAATTAGGGTGATATTATCATAGTTGCATGTGATTCTAGCCAATCTCCCTAAGTTAAAAAGTAATTCAAAATCATTTTAGATGTTTTGCTTATTTTTATTGTAGATCTTCATTTGCCAAATAAACAATTGGGTACAAATGAATGCCTAGGCTCTTCTAGGATACAAAACATTTTAGTAATGCCTTGTTTGAAGCACATATTTCAATTTCAATCAATATTTTAAGAACAATAGATGGGAGGGGGTTGTTCTGTATTGGTTAATATATTGCTTAACAAACACAGGTCTGAACATTTAAGAGCTTTCATTCTCTCTTACATAAGGAAAAGAATCACACACAAAATGAGAGAGATGTTTTTTCTATCTACTGGGATGCATTAGGTCTAAAACAAAATATTCAGTCTGTCTTTTAGTCTGTGTCCTGATGCAGATGCACACTGATGTACAGTCCCTCACCTCATATTGCCTTAATATGCGATTGTTCATTTAGCCTTTGAGAATATTGTATCCACCTGTGACCTCAGGCAGCTTCTGCTCATCCCATTTCCTCAATCAGTACTTCTTCATGGAGCCGACAGATCATAACCAGCACTTAATGATTCATGAACAGAGAAACTAATGGAGTACTTTACACGTTGTAATCGAATGAGGCCATTACAGCTGCTTACTGGGGGTCTTTGATCAAAGAAGGACCGGGGACACGATCATGAGACGCATCAGATGTGAGGAGAGATGCTGAAGACCGACATCAAGCTCTGGACTCAGGTCTACATTAGCATGTCTTTGAAAAAGAGCAAACGCTCTGGTAACACATTTAGTTTCATGACCCAAGGTTAGAAAACTGATGAGATATTCCCAGAAGACGACTGCTTAACATGCCAATGGCTTTTTAAATTCAAAAAATAACACATAGGCCCTGACACAGAAGAGGAATCAGTGGTGTTTTAAGACAAGAAAAGATTTTCTTTATTCATCTATTGCCTGGGAAATTCAAAAACAAATCACAACAAGATTTTTGGGAAAAAAGCGAGTTAAGCGAGAATAAGGAGCACAGAAAAAAGATCAATATGTAAAACAATAACTCATCTCCTAACACTTCCTGTTGAATCATTGAAAGTGTACCAGTAAAATGCTGGCATCTGGGATTAGCAACATTAATTACATTCAGCATGGTATCCAAGTGACATTTACATTGCAGTACTCTCACTGTTGCCTGTTAGTGGGGCCTAAGTCCACCCTCTCTGATTAGTTTATGAAGAACAATGGGCCCAGAGCTGCCATGTTGGGGACAACCAACATTTTGCATCAACATTGAGTCCACAGTCTGCAAACTCTACTCCAATAATGTACATTTACTGTATGACAGTGCAGTAGGTGTAGGTGAAAATGTATTGTAAAATGTCACACACCTGTCAATATACAAATACCACTCACTGAGACATCATCATTTACTCACCGTCTCCTACTTCGCTTCATCTCGTACCTTTTCACCCACTTCCTGGGCGCCAGCACTTGTTTGAAGGAAGTGTTGGCAATTGTCTTCTCCTGCCTTGTCACCAAACAACTTTGTCACACTTCACTGCCAGCTTAATTCTCAGACATCCCTGTCAAGAAATGACATTTAATTTTCACACCTCTTCTCTCACCGCTATTCTTCTTTCATGAATGTTATTTTCGAGAGCGGCCCCAGTTGCATTGGCTGTCTAACAGTATCGATATCTCTGACAGTCTAAGGATCTTTACCTTATATGAGCCCTCCCACTGTCTTTGTCTTACTTCTACTTTCAGTGTAATGTGACAAAGTGAAGGCCGTCATTAAAATAACTTCCGTCACTTTCAGGCCACATACATTGTAGGCCTATAAACTGTAGATTATGTCAAGTCCTCAGTCATACTGTACTTTCAGGGCGGCACTCAAAAATGATCAAAATGTCCATCCAACATTGACTGAATTTGCATATTTTAGATATTTTTGTTTTGAGGAAGAAAGCAAATGATCTGTCGCACAAATGTACCAGAAATCTGGGCAAATAGAAATTATTAAGCAACAACAAGGCATCTTTGGTATCAGGGGCTACTATTGTGAAATGACTTGTTTGTTTGAGAAAATAAATATAGATTTACACAATTTTTATTTCCAAATGTTTTGAAATTGCAGTTTAGACCTGATAACATCAACATGAAATGATAAGTCTTGAAATCGACGGTCACTCTTCCTGTATTTGTAAAGCTAATTAAACTCTTAAAAAAGTGAATAGAAGACGATGTTTTTGGCTTTGTTTTCAGAAAAATGACATAAATGTCTGTTGATGTTTGCTGTGTCTTAAGTACAGTACGATACGTTGTTTTCTGTCTCTTCTGTCTCTTTCTTAGCCCAGTAAATTAAAGTCCACTTCTTAGTTTTCATAAGATTAGGGAGAGTGCATGTACAGGTCTTCTGTTTTATCCTTCCTATTGCATGCCGGATGACAGCGGCACTTCCTAAGGGTTTCCGTTTTAGCTTGGATCAATAGGCAAGTGCTTGTTGGCCAAAGTGACTTTGGTCCTGGGTGTTCAGTTATTAGAGTGGGGCCGCTGTTTGACAGCATGTGCCACAAGAGCACTCAGAAGAACAGTGTATGTCCACCTTGATTCCTTTTCTCTCTTCTCAAGTTTCCGACTCTTATGGCAGGTCCTTTTCATGTTGTAAGTAGGTGGCTGAGGGAGCTGATCCAAATGGCCCAAACAGCCCCTGGTACATTATCAAGAGACCTAGAATTTGAGATTATAGGTGATTACACTCTCCATCCCCTTTTCTGAAAAAAAGAAAAATCTGTTTAATCCCCCTATGTGGCGCAGCTTCGAAGGGCGCCCAGGGATGGCTGGCATCCATCACACTCCTAAAAAAAGCACAGAACATACGGAACCAGGAGGAGCCCTGGCCGCAGCTCGCGGGGAAGAAGGCCAGTTGGCTGGCAAACCAGAGGTGCTGGGTCTGATCGGGCAGAGGGAGACGCCACTTGGCCGTAGATCACAGCGGTCAGTTGGGACAGTGTTGGCCCGCCAGCTTGTATGGGGAGCTCTCATGGAAAATAGAAGGGAGTAGAGATGGGACTTCAGTGCTGACCTTACACTCAAAGCTCTCAGTCACAACACAGCAGCCATCTCTTTACAAGCTCCATATGTCAACTGTGACTGACAGCATGTTGGCAGTCTGGGAGACTTTGTGATCAATTATTAATGTCTACAAGCAGATTAAGAGTAATGGAAAGAATTCCTTTACTTCATCCATTGTGGGTGAAGGTCTGCTAAAGAAGCAAGCACATCACAGCTTTCTGACATTGTTTCTTTGTTTGAAACCAATCTTTTGAAGCCACGTGTGGATTTATGGAATGGAAGCCTGGTGTGCAGACTCCATTTAAAGTTTGAATTGATAGAGTGTATTGATCACCTAGAGAGTTTTGTTCTCATTAAATGCTGCTGCTTAGGTCAACTTCGCACCAAGTCCCTCTCTCTCAGTCATTGTATTTCAACTGGGCATTGAGCTTTTCACCAGGCCTTTTGTAAACTGCACAACTTGTAGAACAAGACTTTTTTTAATGTTTATTAAAAGAATGTATTTCTTTCAATCTTTTTGTTCTTGATATTTAAAAAGAAAGAACAATGCTCCTTGAGATTTGTTTTAAGGTCATAAAGGTCTTGTTCCAAAGACAAGATACAACAGTTCAATTCATGTGAGATATTTTAAACACTCATGCACTGTGCTCTGTGTATGGCTAGTCTTGAACACAACAGTGACATTATTCACTGGATCTCTAAAGTTATTCAAATATTACATACAACTACTGTTCAAAATGGTCAAACTGCACCAAGAAGCATTTTTAGTCGTATTCAAGTGGAAAAAGAAAATATGTAATTTTCTATTCTGTTTTCATTGGCATGTGGCAGATAGAAAACCTGACATTCTTTGTTTTCAACAGGAGACCAACAGCCAATCCATAAAGTACCACCTACTGCTCTGCAAACACAACTTGACAACAAAAGCTGAATCCTTCCAGCTTTCACCTTCTTCCAAGAGCACAGTAAACAAGGCACCCAGAAATTCAGACAAAGTTGATGCATTCAGTTATGCTCATGCCACTGTTCACTCTGTTTACACGTTGGATAAAACAGTGAATAGGCAAAAGCTCTCCACATTCTTTATCCTTTATATGACTCCATAAAATCTACCATTAAATCCTGTCATGATAGGGCAATTTTTGAACATAAAACTTTGAAAGTTTTGAAAAGATGGAATGTGATAAAGGAAATTTGTAAGCCAAGCATTGTGTTCATTACATTACAGCGAGCGTGGGCGATTTTTTTGTGAGTGCATGTTTTCAAGTAAATTAAGATAAGACACATTTTGGATGAAGAAGTATCTTTGTAAATTGACTATTAAAGTTGTTGTAAATTAGTTGCCAAGAATTAACAGGCATTGTGGCCAAAGCAGCTGGGATAGGCTCCACCCGTGACCCCCAAAAGACGTGAAAGATAAATTAATTAAATGAACATTACTCATTTCTTCTCTACCTACGCACTTTACTAGAATATGGTAAAACTTGGATAATTACTGTATTAGAAGGTACTGGCAAATGAACACCACTTGCTGCTCTTTGCCAGTGGTATGCTGTGTAGCATGTTGGAAGAGTCAGTGGTCAATAGGCTCCCCTTGGGATGGCATATGTGTGGTGTATATAAAGCCCGAAATGTATTTTATAGTGCTGCAAGATGGATATGAAGAGGTGAACTGTGTGTGCTTACTGTGGATGTACCATGTAAAACTGCCAGTGGTAAAGGCCTGTGATAAGGAGTAATGGTTACATCAAAAAGTCAAAAAAGGGTCAGTCAAGTGCATGGCTGCAGCAGAGATGTGAAGACCAGTGGATGAGCTGTGTTACCAACACCTACGACAGACACGGGTGCACTGTCAGGCTGACACTAAATGGACATGATCATCGTGATGTGATATTTTGTATCTGTGGCATGCCGACATCAAGCAGCTTCCTTTCAACTGTCAACATGAAAACCACTGATTAACAACCTGTTTGTCCTCACTGGTCTTGTTATTGTGACACTACAGCTATGAAGGAAGTAGAGGTGACCCGGCGTTTCCTTGTACTCACCACCTCGAAACCAACTGCTCATTTCTTGTTTTTCCACCTGTGAGTGAAAGGTGGGGACGGACTCTGGCTGGGCGTTGTCAAAAAGCAGACGAGGGAGCTGTGGACCGCGCCGCTGCTGCTGCTGCTGCTGCTGCTGCTGCTGCTGCTGCTGGGAGGACGGAGAACAGCCCTCTGACCAAAGACGCCGCTCATGATTCATTCATTGCGTCGTTAGCACTTGCCAGTGTCAACAGCTTGTCTTTGAAGTGATAATCTTAACACTGAGGGTGTCCTTGAATTTCTTCTCTCCATTAAAATGGTTAATGGGGAATGATTTGGATAATTCAGCAAGGAGGAGATCCCTGAACTCCCTGTTAGTTAAAACACGGTAGATGAATCTATAGGGAAAGACAGGAAAATGGGAAGGTCCTAGAAAGCTTAAGGCATGTCTGAATCATTTTACAATTAAAAGCTTGGTCTGTCCTATATTCACCTTTCTAGAATTAATATATGCAGCAGTTTAACCATGCAAATCTGCATATAAATGACAATATGACCAGACTACAATCGACATTTTAGGTTCTGGGGATGACTACAATCATTTCAGGGGCATTTTCTCCTCCAAAACCAAAATCCATTGTGCTTGTGATTAAATGGGAACATTGATTTGTAGATTTTATAAGAATGAGAACGACGCTATCCAGTTAAAAGGTTGTCCTGATCATAAAATTGCTTTGTGCTGCCAATGAAAAATACAATCACTTGAATGAAAGATGTACATTTTATGAGCGCAGTGCACAATATTTCCAGCCAAAACAAATGAGCCAATCAAGCAGTGGGTCTTGGAAGTCAAATCCCCGTTGTTTGAGTCTTTGTGCTTCAAGGACAACCAGAGTTTTAGATTAACTCAACATTAAAAACAAAACCAGAGCTTTGCATTTAATTTGTATTTGGTGTTACAAGATTATCAAATTAAGTATGTAATTTTGTGAACACTATGGAACTTCTAAATGAATTTTTTATTTATTTATTTTTATTACACATACCACTATTTTGGCTTTGTTATTTTCTTGTGTCCAGGTTTGTAAAGGTGATATATGACGGATATAGGTGGGGAAAGAAAAGTTTGAAAATATATTTTTGATTAGAAATACATTTTTTAATTGTTTGCCTCATCTAATGACATATGTACATGCTCAGATTATGGCAGACTGGACAAGGGATGGGATAATATTCATTATTGAGGTAATAGCTGTATATTACCGTCTTTTTATATATTACACAAAGCTTTCTTATTCTTTCATTGCCATTACAGTTTCTTAAGGATAAGGATATTTTTGTACAAAACCTCATAAACCACTAAAATACAGCTTGCCAAAAGAAGTGCTGGACTGTTACGTAGTTTCATTCTCTAGAATATGAATGCATAAATTTGGGGAAATATTAGATAGATACATTTGCATTCAGGGGATTGGATTGCTTGCCAGTTGCCAGTATATGAGTGATTTATTCTGTCAGTATTTTTGGAAGTGCCCTTCATCAGACTGGTGCCGATTTTGTATTAGGTTCCAAATGAACTCTGTGGTGAAATCACTGCGCTTTTACTGTATTATATAGAGTCAAGTTATTAAATATGGTTCAAAGAGTGATGAGTGTAGGCTGTCAAAGGGCAGACGTAATAAGTAAGACTGATAATCATATTAACAAAGAAGATGTTTTATAACCCGACCTCATTCCCAGCTTAAAACCCATGACATTAGAATAATCTTTTAATACTGGTGCCATTTTTTCCCTAACTCTGCACCCTAAAAGAGTGATATAATACACTGTTATTCATTGTATGATTAAAGGCGGGCCAGAGCGGTGCTAACAAATCCCCACTGTAAGCATTAATACAAGCTCATTCAAGATTATGTTCTGAGAGGGGCCTTTAAACACAGGCATATGGTGATGGGTTTATATCATACTTAGTGCTCCCAACGGGGGTGTAATCAATAAAGGACATGCTCTTTAGATGTAAAACTCTTTCATAAAAACAAAAACGAGGGCTTTTTAAGCAGAAAGAATTGCCATCGCCGCTTTGAAATCCACAGAACAGAGCGAATTAAACAACTGTCGCATTGTAACTTTTCATCACGGTGATATTTTTATGCCGCCGTGTGATCGTGGGCCGCCTTTTGTGGAATACGTCGTCTGAAATACATTTTAAGTAATATGACAAAGGGTGAGACAGATCATGATCTTTCACAGCCCGCGGTTCCGTCGGCTCCCCACAGGACTGGCTGTATGTTTAGTTTAGCTGGAGGTTGGGGTTGATTGAGAGAGGGATATAAGCTCCACTCTTCATAACTGGGCCGTTTAGTCCCCCGTGACCCAGTCTCGGCGCCTTCGGCAAACACATCATTTTATTGTGACCCCAGCCGGCAGCCAAACACACAGCCTTATAAGCCGTCAGTAATGAAAAGGACTAATTCCAGGCTGCTCAACGCGAGCCGCAGACCCAATTCATATTCATGTGCTGAGCCTCTTCGGTGCACTCTGTGTCAACCCATTCATCCAGTCATTGCAATCAGACTAGCATATAGCATCCGCAATTTAGAGACATCGCAGAGTAGACCCTCAAGCTTTGTCTGAATCCAAATAATTAAATGGAAACAACTGAAACGATCAAAGCTTTTTCTCTTGATTGCCGCCAATTTATTCTATAGCATTCATTTGTCTGCAAAATTTGGACATTTTTATGATAAATTAAAAACTCCTAGTCTCCAATGTAAAAATGCACCAGTGCATGAAAAGGAAAACAATATATTTCTTAGCTGTATTCTTCTGGAAAAATTAGCAAGCAGGTCGAAAATGTCTCCGTGATTATTTTTATTGTTGATTATTTATTTATTAACAGCTATATATGCTAATATATCTAATTATTAGTTACAGACAAATTCAGTATTCAACATAGTTCAAAGTTATCTTCTTTAATGCTGAAAATAGCAGATAGATAGTTAGATAGATAGTTTAAGTGGATTAAAGGGAATTTGTACTTTTAAATAAATTAAAAAACATCTTATTGAACAGTGGCAAACTATTATCCATATACTCTACATGTACAACTGATGCATGGTTTGTGTCCAATTAAAGCAGCACTATATAACTTTTCACCTTAAAACCTTGAGGCTGAAAGTCATTTGATGATTGCTCAGTCAAGTTCAATTTGATGGTCTCAGGATGTAGAGAAAATGTATTAAATGAATGTATGCATTGTCATTCTAGGACAGAATATTGTAACATTAGGTCCCATACTGACACAGACAAATGTGTTTTTAGTTTAAATGTCCAACTGTTGCTATTTATAGTGTCCATACAACTCTGGTGTTTTAAAGGCTGCAGTCTGACACGGGTTTGATCGAGCATTTGTCTCCTTTGGTTTATTAGTGACTCTATGTCCTGAAAAGTTATATGGTTTTGATTTAAGAAATTGTATAATGAGGGGCACATGAGTGGATACATGCATATTATGTACTCAGGAGACCCAGGTTCGATTCTGGCGCGGGTTATTTGCCCATTGTCGTTCCACTATCTGTCTTTCCACACTGACTGTTAAATAAAGGCAAAAACGCCCAAAAGAAGTAGTCCAAAACAATTGTTTCAAGACATGAATTCAGAGTTTGCTTTGTCATGCACAACAAAGTGAAGAAAAAAAAAAGCTGTCTTATGTATTCTTCATATTTCTAAAACCATTTCATGATTCCATACCATGAAATTGCAGTAATGATGAAGCTTCTCAGAGCCCTGCTTACATCTTACATCTTACGCCTGAGTAGTTCTTACACACCGCAACATGTTGTTCACACACAGATTGTGACATTTTCTAAAGGTTTGATGAATTACTCTGCATCTCATCCAACTGAGACATCTCTCTGATAATTTTAGCCCAAAGCTGCGGATTAAAAAAACGGGATCGGTAGAATTCCCTTGTTTAGCAATCACACATGTTTAAAGGTATTATGCACCCACAGGAGACGTTCTGAGGAGTGTATTCTCAGCCCGGGTGCGTTTGCGGAGGCAGGACATGCCAGCAGGGCTTTGCGGCCCACGTCTGGGTGAATCCAACAGCTGTTTCTCAGAGCCTGGGGAAGGAGCATGTCAAGTGTGGATGCCGTATGCTGTCACCAACTCCTCAAGGTGTTTATTAAAAAAAAAAATGTTAATGTCACCAATGTAACACACACATGAGAGCAGCTGCGGTGACAGGAATCTGGCAGAAGCAGACTTTTTCCACTTGTGGGTTGGTTTGAAGCAGACTTTCATGCCCACACAGCAGGAGGTGTTAGTGGGCAACACACTTCAGTGACGTCCCCACGGCAACCGGGGATTTGCTTTAGATGTCTTAGTATCTCGGGCATGGGCAAATATTGATTAGGTCTTTAAATTAAAAGCAGAGCAAATCCAATATTCACTTTGACACATGCTGTCCACAAACACTGCACCTGTCTTTTCTCAGTTCAAATTCCAGTATATAATGTTTTAGTTATTCCAAACTGTATTATTTAATTCACTTGGAGAGTAAAAGCTGAAGCTAATATCGCGCCAAGCCCACAGACAGACACTGATTTAACCGTGTCAATTGGAAGGCCATGTTAAAGGGGATTTAAGTAATTTATGACTTTTATCGACCTCTATCAAAAACCAAGGGGTTGCATCAGTTTCCATAGGGCTCACATTTCTAGAAGCTTGCACAAAAGAATATAAAAGTCACACACTAGAGATCCAACGTCTGTAGAGTTAGTAATACATCTTGGAGAATCAATATTTTACATCGCACAAAGAGGAACTGTTGGCTCTTATTTCCCTTCCTTATTTTTAAGTTTCTCTGTTTGGGGTTGAAATAACCTGGAACTTTGTGAGTGCTAGTATCTTTAAGTTTAAATATACAGTTTTTCAATTTTCAGCATTTTGTCAGCCATTTGAAGGGTCCATAAGGAAAGATGGCAAGTTATGAATGTCCAGTGATGCTTGATGTGTTCGTTCTTCTTATTACTGTCTGATAAATATTCAAATTAAGAAAATGGGTGAATGAGATATATGTTAATAAAGCAAAATAGAAAACAAAATAGACCTATTGACTTCTAAGTGCTGCGGTTTGTCATTTGATAAACATTTATGGTCCTGAATGACAGGATAATGGCTGTTGGCACATAGTTCAGACTCACACATACTAAAAATAATAATTTTCATGTAGTTACTTTCATAATCTTGAAATGATCTTACTTAGAAATTGTGTCATCTTCATCATATTCACACTGAGCTCTGGGATCCACAGGTTCTGCATACATATATTTAGTTCTGGCATTTTTCAGAGTGCAGAATTAAATATTATGTTGATGAACATGGGGCATAGCCAGAAGCAAAGTCATATCATCTAAATTTAAGAAGTGGGTGACAAGGTGCTTGACATGATCTTGTCCCCGTAGGCTGTGAATCAGCTCACCTGAGGGCACAGGAACCAGCCAAACCAGTTGCAACGCTCCAAATTAAACTATTTCTCTCTTCACGTATCTGTTGTGATGAAGAAATACAAATGTGTGAACTTGAGCAGAGACAGATAGACTATAAGCCCTTTGTTAGCGGCTAATGATGCTTACCATCTTCCTCTGCTAAATGATATTCTTGCACACTAATTAAAAATAAACTAGTATTGTAGATACCATGTGTTCAAATAGATGTAGCAATGGTATGGATATGGGAATTTTAATTAGCTTGCACATCACAACATGGGTATATTTAGCTCTCTCTAAAGAAACAGTGCTCTATGAGTTAGTACAATGCCATTGAAGAAAAGAACAAAAAGGCACTCCCACATGACACAAACAAGCTTTAGAGATCCTCAGCATTAGTGAACCCACAGCCATCACCAGAGCTTTATTACTGTGACACATGTAAATATGTAGCGTTGGTGCTAATGAGAGAAGAGAACAGGCCACCACGTTGTCACTCTTTATTGTGATCACCTTGAGCACATTACTCTGAGGGATGTTCACAAAGGAGGCAGTATGTCACTGGAAACATGGACGTTTCATTCAGCTTTGAGTTGAGTGCTATATTCATCAGCGTGGTTTTAATTAATGCTTGCGTGACTGAATGCAAGAAGGGACGTATGGGAGCGATAATGCACACCTACAGGTACAACACAGGCTGCTCTAAAAGATACAATGATTAATTCAGTCTCGTCCTGCGCAATAAAAATTAAAATCAAACCGGCTGTATCAAGTGCGTTGTGAACAAAACAAGTGTCATTGTGCTGGTAATTAGAAGTCTGCATTTCAGCTCAAGGAGGAAAGCATCACAGGAGACATGCCCAGCGTGGATATATACTGTAGGAGCTAGACAAACAGGTATGTGTGCTGTCTCTGGCTCTTTGATTGTAACAGATTGCTAAAGGAAAGGGACCCTCTTTGAAAGTGGGTCTCTGGAACACCAGCTTTGAGGTTGGGGTTAAATGGGATTGCTCCCTTTGAATCATTTTGACAACCCACCGCAGCTGAGTCTGCAGGTTGTCCTGCCTGCTTTAAAGCATATTATGTGGCTGAGATTGAGCAGAACTCAGGACTTATCACACAAACTCACACACAATCACAAAGCATCTCAGGCTCTGGACGTTAGCTGACGTTTTCCACAGAAATGACCAAATGAAGTCCTGTGCATACAGTAGGTGTCTGAAATGACCCATTATTACGTAGCCTACATCAGATACAAAGACCATTTTGCATAGCTCTATTCTATTATCAATAGAAAAATGATCACCTACCTAAGAATAAGCAGATAAAATATAAGTTGAAATGTAAAATTTATCATTATTGGAGACAATAAAGTAATCACTTGCATTGTATGATACTCTGGGTAGACTACATAGTATCAAATATTAAGCTTAATATTATTAAACAATAAGTAAAAAAAAATAAATAAATGCACTTTTGTCAGAAACAGGCCATAACATAAAACGAACCTTAATTAGTCTTCAGTAGATTTGCCTCTTGTTTTGTGTAAGTCTCAGATAGCTTATTCAACAGGCTGCGGGTTCATTAGTGTTGCCATGGTGACTTAGGTCATGTGCTGTATAGGGTATATACAATCGAATCTGGTCTCATTGTTCACTCTCTCATTAGTAAGTGTGTGATTAACACTGATATGTTAATTTGTGTCTTGGTGAAATACATTACTTTTTACAGAAAAACATTATATTGTAGCTATGAGTTGAAAAAGTCAAGGAGTAAACAAAGTAGAAGCATTGTTCCAGGATTGATCAGCTTACGTCAGCAATGAAAACAACAATGTCCGTCAAATTCATTCATTAGCTGTTTGTTCATGCAGTGTCCCATTCAACCCTGCCCTTCTGTCATCCTTCACTCCCAACTATAAATCAAGTAAACATCCCTTGAACATCCCTTGACAAAATCCCTTACTTTATATGCCCGAAATGCTTCCATTTTTATTAGCAATCATGGTGTTCCACTCAGGCTGCCAGAGACCAGCCACACACAGACACACACACACTAGCGCCACCCCTGTTTTTTAGCTGTTTAGCGCTGCGTGAGCTCCATCTGTACTCAAAGCCCTCAGTGGTGACATGTGGCCTGTCCATTATTGCTCTATTAAAAGCTGTGTGTATGTCAATGGGTGTCATGCTGCTCCAAAGCAAATACACATCTTGTAGTCTCGCAGAGAGATTAACTACATCAAGCGCCGAGGCTCTGTTTAATGTCAGGCTCCCTTTGATATTTGGCACTTGCATTGGGGCATGGTTGCGATTAGATCTTGTGTAAAGTAAGTGTAGGATGTTAGTGTATAAAAGAAGGGGATGATCCTGACATTTGGGCAGCCACTTTTGACTGTTGGCACGATAATTATTTATGACTGTAGGAAGTTGGCACCGCTTGAATCTCTTTATTTAGTCTTTCTTCCGCACTTCAATGGCCTTTGTTTTGTTCTGTTGTCAGATTTTTGTTCTCCTTCCACCTGACCCTCACATTTGTTCACAATTCCAACCCGAGCTTTGAGGATTTATTACATTTCCTACTTTTTTCTGCATGTGCACACCACATTTTTTGTAAGACCTAAAACTGTCTATCATAAAAATGTTCATAAAAGCACTCCCACACACATTTGCATACATTTGATTGATTATTTTGGGGTGCTGGATGCAACACCAATTCTATATTTGTTTTTTTCAGAGTAACAATGAATTTGTGTCTGAAACGATGTTTATATTTTACCCAGCATTGGTTAAGTCTGTGTTTTCAGGTTTTAATGAAAAGTGGAAAGTAGAAATTAAAGGCCTTTAGAAATGTTATTTTAAACGTAACTTTAAGTAGCCCCATAACTAAGTTTATTTCTTGCTTGTTAACAAGTAAACACATTCTACTTGAGATGCATTTGCAGATTCATGAGTGCATTGAAAAACACACAAGGTCTGACACAGTGTTAGATACACAGTCTCAGCAAACAGACATGTTGCACCTTTATTTTCTGTCGCTTCTCCCCGCGGGTCGTTCGTCAGCCTATTTTTGCCCTGGTCGCTGCTACCTGAGGGGCAGCAGAAAGGCGGTAATGGAGGACTGACTGAGGCCTGTCACTTCATGCTCTTTCACCCCAGGGACTCTGAGTGGGAAAGTAATGGCCAAGGCTGCCAGATGTAGGAGTCACTTTTAATCAAGTGCACGGCTGTCACCCGCCTGTATTGATCCATGTGAAGTCCCCAGGCAACCTGCAATCGGACCAGTTTCTACACCACAACAACTTTCCTCTCGCCTTTCAAACAACTCCCCATGTGGTGGCGTCTTGGCCGAGTTAATCATAATCCCGCTATGCTGTTAAAATGCTAAGCACAGAAAACAAGACCAGACAGGGTCCTGCCCTTGCCACATTCTGTACACATCACTCACCCACCACGTCCCTCTACATGTTCCGATTTTTGCCTTGATATTCAGAGATTTGCACATCATTCCTGTGTCTGTCTGTAACTGTCCCAAGCAGGCAGGTCCTTTAGTGAATCACAAAAGGCATGTTTCCTGAGTGGTAAGGTACAGGTTGGGTCAGTAAAGCACAGTTTGACACTGGTGACCACAGAGGAGCCTTGCATTTTGACGGCGCTGTGAGCAGTAGAGCGGCATCTGCTTTGTAAAAAAGTGACATCAGAAATGTACCACACACATTGTGTATAAAAATATTACTTTCAAAGCACAGTAGTGTCAGAAATTAGAATTAAGAGAGTAAATACTTACATATATGGCTGTGCCAGTGGTAGAGAGGTAGGGCCATATACTTTAGCAATAAACAGGAGAAAAACAATATCGTCACCCAATTATTCCTTGCATTCTGAACTTTAATCTCAGAAAGCTACCCACATTTTCTCAATATTTATTGGCAGACGTTTTAATTTAGTTATGAAGCGAGAGCCATATGACACTGACTATTATTAAACATAAAAGGATGTTGCTAATAAACGCTAGCTTTGTTTTTGCACTTGACTTTCTATAACAACAACCAGACAGGCTTAATTTGATAAGACATTGTCTCCTCTCGTTTTCATCCAAGCAGGATTCTCTGTTGTCAAGTTAACAAACAGCAGTGTTTCAATCCTCCTATTGGAAAGCAGACCACACAGATGGACCGAAAAGCCATAGAGTTATCTTTTTTTTTTTTTTTTTTTGTGAGGATTCCCATTTAAACCACAAACTAAAACAAGCTGTTGACATCTGAACAACACCAGATACAGTTCTGCTGATTTTGAAATGTCTCAAAGGTTAAGTAGCCATATTTGTTTTCACTCTACATAAATGCGTGGTGTTGGTGAGTATATGGCACTCACTCCTTTCTTTTTCCCCCAAATCTGTCCAAAGGCTGTGGTTTTATTGTTCATTTGCTGAGGCCACAGGGGCTGACTATTACTGGGTCATAACTCGGCAGGATGATGAGGGATGAATTCTAATGAGCACCCATCACCGGTTCTAAGGCAGAGGGAATAGGAGATGGAGTACTCAAGAGAGAGATCAGGATGGTGTATTTCGTAGACCCACACATTGTATATGCAAACGCTAAAGCATCTACAAAAATGCATGTATGCTGATGCACGCACAGCCAAATGTGAGCCATGTTTATGCATAAAAACACTTGTTTGAACACACTGTGCCTTACCTTTCCAGTTCGCAGTGTTTTATAGGTTCTAAATAGTGGTGTAACAACAGAAACATAACATTTCATTTCTGATGGAAGTCACTAACCCCAAAACGGTGTTGAAGCAGACTTTTTTATTTTATTAGACATGTGCTCAGGCCTAATACCAATAAGGCTGTGTGTCTTCTCACTTCATCGACGTATTGTTGAGAAGTTGTAGTTGTTGAACAGTTAAAACTGTCACATTCTTCCAGTTTTTGATTGTTTGGACGTCTATGTGCTTCCTGGACTGAGCAACGATGTTACAGTTCATTAAAAGTCCATTACCTGATCTTTCTACTGTTCCATTTAATTTGACAGTTTAATCACCTATCGCTTATTGTAATAGGAATCATCTGTGAAAAAATAAGACGTTAAGATGTGATCTAGGCTTTATAATTAAAGATTTTAATAGAAAGAGAATGAGAATGATCTGCCCACAGCGGGATTCAATCCTGTTCCAATCACAGCTCGCTTCTGGTAAAAAGGAGCAGTCTCATTGGTCGACACTGATGTTAACAACAAAGGACCAAGAAAATAAACCAAGGAAAATACACCTTATTTTACAGCAAAACAGCTCAAAAAAGATAAAAAACGGACAGGAAATGAAACATGAATAAGAGATAATTACAGGATCACTGCTGTCTACAACTGTAAACTCCAAAGCTAAAACTTGCAGGTGAGCTCTAAACTTCAATTTAATGTAACGTATTAGTATTTTGAGGTGAAAAATTGGTCCAATGTTACCTTTTTTATCAAACAAGCAGGAAAGGTTATTAAGCCACTGTTGTGGGGTTGAGACGAGGACGGCAGAAACTAAATCGGGTACTGCAGCTTTAAGGGTCCATTTGGAAAGAAATACCAATGGCCATTATTTTTACTTTTATTTTATTCAAATGTGAGCAATTTTATCCTCAAGTGAACTTCACTAACAGCACAGGATGTTTCAATAAAATAAAAAAAAATGAATCACAAAAATAGATTCAATACAAAGCCATCTTTCCACTGAGAAATACACTGGTCTGGTCCGCAGGGCACGGTAGAGGCTTTCACTGCAGTGTTGTGTCGATACAAGAAAAAAAAAAAAAGTTTAGAAAAGTTTTAAAATTCAAGGAGCTTCATTGTTTTTCTGCATTCTTGGACCTCAACTTTTGTTCACATTTGATGCAATGCAATTTGATGTAATTAAGCCTTAGAGAGAAGCATTAGAGAAGGGTATTTTATTTGTCAGCCCTCTCTTCTTTACCACCGTTCGCTCACCGTTTGGAGAAGACGGAGAGCCACGGCAGAACATCTCTACACGTGGTTGACTCCGTGTGGTAAACCTCACTGACAGATGCTTAGAGGAAGAGTAAAAGGAACAGCGTCAGCCACTGACATGTGAAATAGAGGGCAGACTGTGGAGCTCCCTGCATTGCAGATGTACTCCGCTGCACCATAGTGGACAGACTACACAGAACAAGGCTGAGGAAGAACCTTCTTTGAGAGCATTTGGTTTTTATGTTCCATTAAAGATCCCATACATTTTTAATCTTGCCATACAGAGCGATGTTTGATCTCACATAATGATACTAAATAACACAAGGAATACTAATGCCCTTTTATGATTAAACAATCTGGGAAATCTGGCAAGCTTTTTACTTCTTGTGCAAAACATTATTATTCTGTGCCGCTGCCAAAAAAGGTTATAGCAACAAAATGATAATTATTTAATATCTACTGTAATAGGTTGCTGAAGCAGTAAGTTATGGTTATCCCCAGCCTTGTACAGGGGCAGAATAATTTAAAATGGTAGATTTTTTTAGTTCAGTTTTGATTAAACTTTAATGATCCCTGTGGGGAAGTGGGATTGCAGCTGAGGAGAATAAGATATGGCTAATAATAATAATACAACAGAGAGCACTGTGGATAATTCAACAAGTCCCCACACAGCAAAAGATAATGCAGTAAAGAACAGCCAGCATGTATCAGCAGTGACTGACTCACAGCCAGGATTGTTGCATTCTATCATCACTGTATAAAAATATGACATATATGCAAGAATTGTTTCAATACACAATGCGCAGGATTTGTCAGTAAACGCCCCCACATCACCTTATCCCTTAGTGAGTGCCAATGCTGTGTCAAAGTCCTCAAACAATACGTATCCCCAGATGCATACTTTTAATTTGAATCATATTTACATGTAGCACAAGCTCTGAGTTCATAAATACACCTTTAGCTGATGCTAACGGATGTGTATACTGGAGTCTTTTGCTGCCACAGAGACATACATACATGAATTCATGTATTCTTGTCTGCCTATAGACCTTTTTACCATTTGTGTGCATAAGCTGCGTTCACATTTAAGCAGCAGATGCACTGCAACAGAAAAGACCACTTCTGCACAAACAACATGATTTGGGCAGATTGAGCTGCTCTATTTATTAGAGTTTATGTGAGTAAGCTAAAGGCTACAAGATACACTGGAAGACAATGAATGGTCTGTTTTGAGTGAACATGTACAGGACACTAAATACCATGACACAGAAGGAGGACACAGAGTAATACATGGATCTTTAGCGTCCTTTATTGAACACAGTTAAGTGTGCGGTTTTGGATGACATCTAGAGACACTGCAGAATGAATGGAACTAAAGTGTTTCATTTTGAAAGCAATTGCACCTTTAAACTGAAATCAGACAGACAAAAACAACTTAAGATTCATTTAAATCACAGTACATTATTTTTTGGTGTTTTTTTTATTTTTATTTTATTTTATTTTATTTTATTGTAGCATAACTTTGGCTGTGTTGATGGAAATGGTAGAAAATTTGGCCAGGTTGTGTATTTTGGGGTGATTTCTAATTTTTAATGATTTGAGTCATGTGTCTTTCTTTTGCATTTTAAATACTAAATAGTACCACCTCTGTCCCTTCACCATTTTTATGCCGTTGACTTTAATTCAAACAAGTTTTTCAAAACACTATCATTGCAATTTGATTTCTTCTTTGTCCCCTGTCTCTTTTGTGTGTGTGTGTGTGTGTGTGTGTGTGTGTGTGTGTGTGTGTGTGTGTGTGTGTGTGTGTGTGTGTGTGTGTGTGTGTGTGTGTGTGTGTGTATCCTAGTGACAAGCAACTGCACAAAAAAATATAAATTGATCCAAATCAATGTTTGTGACATTACCGGACTTGGATAATAGCCCCCAACAAATCCAAAAAATATATTTAAATACGGCAATGTGCACAAAAAAATCAATGTTTAAATGTTCAGAATCAATGTTGCTGCCAATTTTTTAACAATAAAAAAATAAACTTATTGTTGAGAAAAATATGTTGACACATAATATTTCTGAGGCAATCTTTAAAAGAGCATTTTTTGTGTCCAGGGGACGGTGAAGCACACAAAATGAAGAAAACAAGCATTTAACAGTAAGATACTCTGTGAAACGGCAAAATTGTGTCTAATTTGGGGTTTTTAACTTTCTTACAATCGCTGCCTTTGATTGTTTTGCTTACAAAAGCCTGTCTATTGCATAGATTTGTTTTAAGTCCTGCATACTCCATCGTCAAGGCTGCTCCATCAGATTAACATGAAGTTTTATTTTCTACAAGTCCATGCTGCATGTTTTTCTGTAAAACGTTGCTTCCTCAGAACGTATTGTTATGTAAAGCCCACTGCAGAAAATTTCAATCATCAGCACACTTCATGCATAATGTAAGTCATCACAGGTAACTCGGGGAGAATACTGAAGAAGTGGGGTCTATCTCTGGGATTTGCAGCCGTATCACCTCTTGTGTCCTTACAACACGCTGTTGCCCAATCCCTCTCAATCCCATTCAGAGTGGAACAAAGGTTTTTGCAGTGCAGCTCACATTAAACCTTCAGGAATCAAAACAACAAAAAGCCCCAGCTCTTCCACAGCGGCTTGTGTCTTTTCTGCAGGGAAACAGAAACCGATGGCTCTATTAAAGCAGCAGCGCCATGCACCCTGGGTAAAATAGCTGTCAGATTTGTCACTTTCAAATGACATACCTATTAGAAGCTAATAAAACCCCTGAGCTAAGTTGAGCCAGCCGGCACAAATCAAGGCAACAATTCAGCACAAGGATGAGATGTGGAGGTGAAGGAGAGGAGGATATTTCTTTAGCTTTTGTGTAAGCTTTTGTTTGAAGAGACCAGGCTGCTCAGAGCTCCTGTCAAGTTAGACAATGCAGTCTAATCAATGCAGCAAATATCAGAAGACGGGCAGTGGTTGTATGAGGTCAGAACATGACTCTCAGTGTGGTGTTGTTATCAGCTGGACAAAGACTTGGACAGTTGATGTGGAGTCCTGGGGTAAAAGCCAACATCTGAAAGGCTTTAGCTGTGTGTTGTAAACCTCTTAGTGCCAATTATCCTCCTGACCTGAAGTTCCGAGGTTCTTATTAAGGAGCAGAGAGGACCCTGGTTCTAACACTGCACTTAATGGAATCTTACTAAAAGAAAAACAAGTGAAAATGTTCTCTCTGTTTGCATTTCGTTTGTAATAGCCATCTTCAAAAGATTAAATAATGCCAAGGCTTTTTAGAACACCCTTAAAGGTAATCAGCAACAGCAATTTCTAGTTTTAGACAGTCCACGACTTTTGTGGCTCTTGTTTTGTGAGTTCAAAACATTGCATTAAACATGGGCAGACTGACATTTATTTGTTTTGATCAAATACACTGCTTGTACTGTCTCTTTGGTTTTGAATGACTCCATTGTGATTCCTTAAGAACTTTTTCCATACAATACCAAACACATATTTAAATCATATGTAGATTTTTTTTATTTACAACATTGATTTTCCACTATAAGTACTTTAATATGAACAGTCTGATGATATTGATTTGTTTACATGCGTGGGAAGGCTCAAAACGGCCACACAAAAGCCACTGTAACTCACTGAGGATATAGTGAAGATCACACTGTTGTGTCATTAAGACAGCCCCCCAAGGGCACAATTATTGTACAGATACTCAACACATATTCCTTACACACACCGCAGGGCTGCCTTAATTGGCCCTGTTCTCACTGGAGACTTGTATTTTTACAATACCCTGTGTGTTGAAGACAAAAAGTGAACTCCCAAGCCTTCACAGTTCTGACGTAGTTTTTAATATATCACGGCAGGTTTTATCGCGGCAATAAAAGCAGATTGGCCACAGCACAATGTCTTTCCCAAAGCAAATAAAATTTCACTAGTCTCGAAATTATAATAGCCCCATATTATGTGGTTTAATCAATGTATAGATTAGCAATTATATAAAGGTGGCAAACCTGGGCATAAAATATTAATGCTACATAGAGTGAGAACATGGCTGAACTCAACAGGAAGTGAACATCCATCGTGGAGACTCTGGTGGATAGGCCGCATTGTTTTATTGTGAAATTCTAAAAATGGGGCAAAATATGATGAAAATAGTGAGGCAAAACTGTACACTGAAATAAATAAAAGGAAGTTAAACAATCATGACCACTTTGTTTTATTGACAGAGGCTACAAAACATCTGCTGCAGATCAACAACGAGCACTTACTTCTTATATTGGAATGTTTTTTCACTTACTTTATTTTATTTATTTGTAATTATCTAGAGCAAAAATAGGGATGTTTATAAATTGGTATTTTTATCCGAACATATTCAATGTCTATAATTTTTAGGGAACTTTAAATATAACATGGCTAATTTTGACTTTCCTTTTCTCCTGTGGCAATATTATTCAATCAGCACAGCTCGTAAAAACACAATTAAGCCCATGACCCAATTTCTCTATGCCGCTTTTGAAATGATAAAAACAATAATTTTGTTTGTGTGAAATGATTGCAGAAACATTTGTAGTTGCATTGTTAATGTTTTTGTTATGTGTTTAAACTTGTTGAATGTATAGCTGTTATGTGACCAGTGGTAAAGCATCTGAATTTAGAATGTCTTGAAAGAGCCATGATTCAGAATACCCAACAGGAGGAAATGCCATCCATCCCTGGTGTTATCCTCTTGACTATGCCAGACTTTGGGTACAGAGAGAGAAACAACAGGCCTGTTGCTATCCATCTCTTCCTGTACTGCAGGGGCTCTAGGTGATAAATTCAGCTCTTTCCAAAGCCTTTTGGCGAGACACCAAGCACATGTTGTCCTAGAACAAATGTTTCTAAAGTGTATATTGTTCCACTTTTAGTCCTGTTTTCAGTCACTGATGGCTGCTCAATCACATGGCTGTGTTGCATTATCATCTGTCATTGCTTTTCGAGACAGAAAACTTCAGTCTGGCAGATTACCCCATCACACTGGTAGACTTTGCCCCCGGCCAAAATCCTAGCCCAACAGCCAACTTAAAATAATACAGTATACACTCCCCTTAAATACTAAAACAACCATCTTTACTTTCTTTGCTCCAGTTATTTAAATGTGTAGATATTTCCAGGTAAATGTGAATAATGTGTGGCTAATTTTCAGTGTTCATATTTCTCCTGAGGCAGTATTTTTAAACCTGGGAAATGAGCACAGGTTTTAATATAACACAAAGTTTGGTCCATGACCCAGTTTCTCAGGGGTTATGGTGCAGACACGATTCAAAACAGTTGTTAGGGCAAAACAATATTCCATTTCTCTTATTTCCAATTCTAATTATTTTCAGTTTTACATTCAAACTACTATAAGTTCACTGTGATGTGGAAGAGGAAGAACATAACAAACACTGGGCACATATGGCTGAAACCCAAAATGAGGCCTGCTGATAATTTTGTCAGACTTTTCCAAACATGCATGTGCATCAAAAACAATGTGGTAAACACAACTAAATAAAACAAGGAGTCCCTGGATAGAAAAGGTTTTTGGTAAATCACAGTTTTGTATTATATGTATTACTCCTAACCATGTTACACTATTTACTTAAATTTGAATGGTTTTAGCTTAGCTACCCAGAGCATTACTGCACTGTTACATCTGCCTGATGTAATGACAAACAGACCATCCTCCTCCTTGTCCATCCCACCATAGCCCCTCAGGACACCCTTGACCACCTGCAAGAGACCCTTTACACACACTAACAGACACCATCTCCCTCTTCCTATACCCCACCCTTCCACTGCATGAATAATTCATACTCAGACAGTCGGCACTGAGCTAATGAGTCAATTGCTTCAAGAGCCTGGAGAGACAGACACCGGTGTGCAGTGATGGTTACACCGAGACGTCCCCTTGCTCAGGTTGTGCTTCAGCGCCAGATGTCCAAGGCGCAGGGTGATGAATTATGGGTCATCTCGCTCAGCCCTCCTCTGCACAGTCGCCACATTAGGAGGCAAGAGCGTGTGCTTAACCAATGCGCTTGTTTGTGCATGTGTGTCTTTGCTCAAGGATGGTGTATCATTTATCCGAACACGCTACAGAAAAGGTTTATAACTTAATTTTCCTTTCTTTTTTATGAAGGCTTATGTTACTGTATGATATCAAAGGATATGTGAAAAACACATAATGCTGTGATATAATAATGACGAAAATGTAGTCTGCCTCTGAGCATGCATGTGAAAGAGCTACATGTATGAAACATGCTTATGAAAGCACATTTAAATAATTGTTTAAGCATGCATGTGTGAAGAAATGCTATACTGTGAATATGTAATGTTTTGATGCAGTGCAGCGCCGTGCCCTCTCTGATGAATCCTATTTTGCATAAAACATTTGGGGCTTCTTTACATCATGTAATGTCTGAAAGCACATGCATTTCTTGACCCCATAATTCCTGTGTCAACAAGATACTCATTGTTGCACAGTAAGTTGTGTTGTTTGCTCAGTAGCAGGGACGGCCCAACATGTATGTTGCACTATTGGGGGATTTGAAGTGTGACCAAAGCTTTCCAAGGCAACTCTATTGAAGTCTCAAGCTCTTGTGACAATTACAGCAGATTCCTTTTCTCAGTGCCACTCAACCACTTTACCAGTCTCTGAGCGAAGGAAAGAACTTCTTCCAATGTCACACTGAAACACTGTGTAAAGAGCAAGATTTCATTAATAATCCTTTCAAAGTGAAATGTGCGCCTGTGCAGTTTTACTGTTATCCTACTGACAGCCAGGGCAGACTCAGGCCGTGTTGTAATGGGATTCTTGAGCCAGCATATAACATTTAAACTTCATCTGGGAGCGTTTGTTATGTAAAGACATATTGTGAGTATGTTATACGTCGTTCATCACACACATTACTGTGTTTATATATTTTAGTTCACAGTTACTGCAGACCTTTAATTAAAATGCTACGCTGAAGGTATGAAAACAGTCTGTGATGCTGCTTGTTTACAGCAAACATATGAATGGATGGCTAACTATCCATTCATATGTTTGCTATGGATAGCACAAAAAAATACAATGTCATACTCTCAATGTCTTTTAAGTATAACATTCACTTATGAAACAATCCTGAAATTTTCAAGAATAAACAGTCTTGGCTTGAGGCAAAAAATAGGTTGATCTTAAAGCAATAAATTGATTTCACTAATGTACAACTTGATGGAGCACCTACTGCTGTGGCTCTCAGTGCACTGCAGAAATATAATGTTGACAAGTATATAGTACCACAAAATAACTAACAGTTATCCTACGACATTGTACAACTACCCAGAGCAGACAAACTGAGAAATGTTGGTTGAGAGGCACACTCATGATTTGGATTTGATTGATCTTTTATAGAAAATCACTATTATCACATGACTTCACAGACAGTAGAGTGTCCCTGCACGGCACCATAGCTGTTTACATCCCTTTAAAAGGAGAAATGTGAGGTGTGGAGGTACAATCTTCACTTTTTCCACCAGATGTCACCAAAAAAGCAGGAAGTCATGCTCATTTCATTTGAGAATAACTTCAACTGCTGTAGTTCTCTGTTATTTTATTTTGGTGGGCTATTTACCATTTTGCCATTAGTGGACTTGACATCTTTTTTTATTTTTTCAACATTTTATTTGACACTAACTGTGCATTAACCTGACACCAGATAGAACTTCTCCACTGAACATAGTCTATTTCGCAGTACCATCTGGGAAGACTCCAATTGAAAACCTTTGCAAAATTGAGGAACCTTCTGTCAAAAACTTGGTGTTGATTGGATGAAGCACTGACTAGTATCCGCCTACCATGAGGTTTCTTTAACCAACCACAGCAACGATATGACATGCCACTCTTTGCGCTTCTTTAAAACAAGAAATACTCTCTACTTCTGATAAAACTGTTTCAATAGCAGCATCAACTCTAATGTCTTATGGCGTAGCCATTTTGATAACAAAGAGGAGAACAGAGCGCTAGTTGCTTTCGTCAAATTAAAAACCCGCTTCTTCCTGTTAGTGCTGCAACATCATTGGTCAAAAGAGTCCAGTGAGCCCACAGTTCGCAGACTCAAGCGGTTTGCTTGGCGTGATACAAGATGGATTTACAAGAGTTTTGGAAACTCCCAAATCTCACAAGAATCCAGCTGCAGCACAAGGTAAACTGTGCATATCAGCTGCAGTAAATGACTGTGCTCAAGGCTAAAATATAAATACTCAACGAATGACAACTGTGATGAAACCTAATCAAAGCAGGGAAGAAGCATATATCTATATATATAATGCACAACATCAACATCTGTTTGATGCTACTTTTACATGCAGTTCTTCAACATGACCACAAGATGTAGACAAATCACTACCACACAGTGAATAAATACAAATTGCATACCAGCTATTTAATGTTAACTACAACAACATGCCTCTTAGAACTTTTTGACTTTATTAATTTAATTTTCCATCCTTATTTTTACCTTTATCCTTATATGCTGTCTATGTTTTCGAGAATGTCCCGGTTTTTTCCTGTTTTCACATTTTATGACAATTTATCATCAGTGATTGGCGAAGCTTTAAGACAACCACATGCGCTGATAGGAAAACCTCACTCTAACAATTAGTGGAGGATCTTTTCTCTGTAAATATGCTGCGCCACACTGTCTGGCTCCCTCTAACAGATCTTTATTAGCTGTAGGTGCCAGGAAGATGTGCATATTGATCACCAACTGCTTCATCTATCCCTCTCTCTGAACATCTGCATTCTTCTGATTCATAATTCAAAGCAGCCACTCACGTTCAGATGAGCCCTGACAAAGCGTAAATATTTAATGATGGATGTTGCAACCAAACCATCAAGCACTGGCCATGGCAATCCATCTATGAAATTGTAGAGTGTATAACCAGTTGTAGATTTTTTTTTCCAAATGCCAGATAATGAATTTACCACCACCCATGATTTGATTATGTATGCAACAGCCATTCAAAACACTGACAATCAACACTTACTTGCAGCTTCCTATTTAAAAAGACAAAACCAGCCGTGGTAAGATTTGTCATTTGTCTCGTTTTTACATTTTTTAACACTGCTGCTCTGGAATAAAAAAAAAAGCTTTTATATCCACAAAGCTACTGCAATGGCATTCATGCTGGTATACCTCATTTAATAAGGGTGCACGTTCTGTTGTCTTTTGAGGATTTATAATCCTGAGCAATAATGTGCGGATGAAAGTTCTAGTAAGAGTGTAACTGCGAAGAATAAGAGGTGTTTGTTTTGGATTCTTGTTTTTCATCTCAGCTTCTATGGCTTCTGTTTGTCTTTGCCTGTGGATATAGACAAAGAGTTCTGCCAAAGTTTGAAGTTTTATCCGGTGCATCATTACCAAACAACAGCCTGAGAGAGTTGAAAGTCTTATTGTTTAAACATGGATAGGAAATGATTAGATATTTTATTATGACATACATTACTTTTTATACCACTTGCTTAATTCACTTACTCTACAAGACATAGACTCTATTAGACATACAATCTACTGCACGAAGCTCATTTCAGGTGAACTTGCTGTTAAGTGAAGGGATCCTACACAGCAAAATGGGTTGAGTTGTTTTCTTGGTGTTAACCGTTTTGAGTTGGTGGGTGTTGATTTTGGGTGTGGCTAGAACTCATCCAGTGAGGAAAAGGTTCGGGGCGCGGTGCTATTCCCGCGTGTTGTCTGCACTCACTCAGATCTGTGTTAATTGCACATCCGGTTCGCGCCTGATTTTGAATGAGGCCAGTCTTCCGAGGAGCAGCGCCATGGTCAAGGACCCCGCTACTTTGTTTAATTTAGATTAAACGGTAAACGGAATATTTTTGATTTAAAAACTACCTATTAATCAGTAATAACAATTTTGCAAGTGGACATTTGTGACATTTCTTTGTATGTACGACACATTACTTGTTGCTTTTATTGATTTTTGAGCCACAAAATTAAACATATTGCGACTTATTTGGCGTTTTCCACTGTAGTTATAGGTTTAAGTCTTGAAAATTTTGTGGTAAGTGGTCAAATCCATAATAGCCTAATACGTCCAAGTGTTAGCTGACAGTGTTAGCTGCTGCACAATGCTTCATTGACTTGGCTTATGTGTGAAAGCTTAAAAAGAATCTCGCCTTATCAAATATTATGTTGTCATTGTCAAAGTGGGCTAGGTGCTAAAATTGCGTAAATGAAGTTATAAAATAGAATTTAATAAACTGATATTTTTTTATTGTACTCATCCTAATGCTAACTCGTTTTTTTCTTAAACAACTTTGGAATCTTGGTGGCCGTTACAAATATCAGTGATAAATTAGCCTACATTTAAAGTTAAAAGTAGTTAAAATAAGTGGAATGTGTATTGCACCAACGCCAACGGTGCCTGAATGCCTCGTTAGAACGGTGACAGTGTGCATGGTTTGTTCTTTCTGGCAGTCTGTAAACCCATGGTAAAATGCACTACATGTTGTAGTTTAAGTCAATCTTCAACAAGTCTGTGCTGTTAAAGGACGTGTTGCTCGTGGAGAATGTAATCATCTCTACAGAGGCGTATTTTCAGAGTAGGTAAGCGCACGTGAATTGTGCCTTGAGCTAACGCTAATACCACAAGCTAGCGCTATGCTTGTCACTTTCAATGCCTGGCTAAAACTGCATAAGAATTATGCCGACTGGAATTTCACATGCCTAGATCCACTTCTGAAATCTTATTGTGCGTCATGTGTCATGCATTTCATTTCTGGACGCAGATGAGGTTACAATTTTAACACTAGCTGCCTCTGTTATAGTACAATATGTGCTCTAAACCAGTAGCTCTCACACTCTACTGCTCTAAACAGTAATTGGTAATATTATTTTTTATATGCTTTTCTAGTAGGTGAGACTATTTTTGGTCCTTTATATTGTTTGAAGTAACACTTGACAACTGTGTCTTGTATTTTTTGCCAGTCTTGAGGATTTGCCATCATGTTGGTGAAGGTGAGATACCGAAGTACAAAGAAGTACATCAAATTGCAGTCAGACTTCACCTATTTGGATTTCATCACTGAAGGTGAGATGCAAAAAATATTTTATAAATCAAAAGTGAAATGACTTTCTACTTAACTTGTGTGTCTATTTTGTATGTTGTTGTACTGTATTTATATGTCTGTTTATATAGTTAAAAACAAGTTTGGGTTTCCTGATTCTACTGAGCTGTTGGTCCTGGATGAGAGTGATACAGAAATTGAGGAGGATGTGTTTCTGGAACTGATGGAGTCCAATCCTGACATTTGTCTTAAGATACTGGAAAGTGTTTCAGATAAATGTAAGTTTATTGCATCAATGTGGTCAAACATAGATAATGCACGTTTTTCTCCAAATATATCTAACTTCTCTTACTTTGTTTCTAAGCTCCTTCGCCTATGAATAGCTCCTCATCATCTCTTACGGACACCTTTTCACCTTCAAGTGACGCGGACCACTATAGCCAATCAGAATGGGGATCACCAATAAGCAGAAGAGTTTCACCTGTCACTGCTGCTGCTAGACCTAACATGGAGTCTTCTGAGTCAGAAGATACAAAAGAGGTATTTTTATTTTAAGAATGAAAAAAAGCTTTTATTGTCATTGCACAAGGTTGCTTTTTGATTATAATTTCTTAGTCACCCATTTGTAGTAGCAAAACTGTAAAAAAATACTCAAAGTAAACAAATATTTTTCCCCAAATAGAATACGACTAATCCACATGGTGACAAACTATATATTAAACATGAATTTTATTGTGTGCAGATGGTGAAAGACGTGCTATCTCTGAAACCCGGAGGTGAAGAAATTCTAGAAGAGTACAAAATGGAGAAATCACTGAGTGACCGGTCTCGCAGACAACTTGTCAACATACTGGCTAGCGAAATGACGGAAAGACATGGGTAAGTCTTTTCCATGTATTTATTTCATTTTATACATGAAATTTAAAACTTTAATATACTTAAATGCACACTGTTTATTCATGTTTAGCATCTAACCAGGAAACTTTTTGCTCCTTTTTAGCTTTTGTGTTTTTTGCTCATTAATTATGATGATATCTAAGTCATCTGTATTTACATTGTTTCTTAATTCATCATTTCTATTTTTCAAAAGGAGAATGCCGTCTCGTACACAAAAAGAAAAATATGCACTAGGAATTGTCACTCTGTTTCCCTCACTGAAGGACCCCTTTTCCCCAAAGGGTTATGTGAGTAAAACATTTTGACTTCATTGTGTCAGAGATTTGGCTTCATGTTTTGTGGCTGTCACTCATGAGTGATTATGTTGTATGTACAAAACTGTTACAGGAGCACTTCTATGATCCAGAAAAAGGCACAGGATATTTGGCATGGCGTCTAAAGACAATGTCCAGAAGCAAGTTCAAGCGGCCCATAAAGGAAGTCACTGCATCTCAGGAACAAGGGCCAAAACGCAGAAGAACCGCCACCACAGCAGCAGGGGAACAGCTACAAGGAGATGCCTGCAGAGAAGCAATATCATTCCTTTCCCACTGCACTGATGAGTCAAGTGTGTTTCAGAAGATGAAAATGACCATAGAATATCGTCAGGAGCTTGTGCATGATCCTGAGAGGACCACAGATGTCTTCAAAACATTTCCACGGTTTTTAGATATCAAAGGACTGGTAAGAAAAACTTCAAACCTCAATAAACAACTTCTAACCTTATGTATTTTACTTTAATAATTTTTGAATGTTTTGTATTACAGGTGAACCAAGACTTTACTGCTGTTGGAGCTGAAACTGCCTCCAAGATGCTGGAGAAATGGGATACAGTTTTCAAACCCAAGGTTATTGCCGAAGCCAAACGCCTGGTTGAGACAACAGAACTTTTCCGACTTCTGGCAGCTGCTGAGAAACGTGAAGAAAATGATAATAGTAAGTTTTAATATTGTTGTATAGATTCATTCATAATAATTAAGCTTTTTTAATTGATATTTTTATTTTTCATCTAGACTGGGATAGTGATATGGCTTCTTTGCTGCTACTCCTGTATCTCCTGCCACCAACAGCTGGGCGAAAGAGGACCAGAATAAGTCCTGGTGATGCTATGAAGAAACTGTTACACTTTCACAAGGTAAGAGTGAATTAATAGAAAATAACAAATGTATTTATTTTTTATGTAATCAACATTTGCGTAGCACACATAAATGCAATAGATCACATGTTCTCTTGAGCTTACACTTAATATTTGGACAGTTTTTGAGAATGTTGTTTTTTGTTTACAGTCATGCAATAGCCTTGAGGGCCACCTGCGACAGAGAGAAGATAAACAACCATACATTCTTGCTGTGGGCCAAGCCAAGAACAAAATAACAACATTCTACATTGCTATCGACAAGCAGCTCATCCCCTGCCAAGCCACCAGCTCTTTGGGCGCCTTTGATGAGCTGTTTAAAGCGCACTACGTTTTCAACCTCTCCTATGACGACTCCCTGGTGCAGTTCTTCATGTTCGTGCAGACAACGATCTTCAACATCGATCAAACTACAAATGTGTCTCCAAGACTGCGTGAGTTACGTGCAAAGATTTTTAATTAAATCAAAAAGATGTTGAGGTGTTTTATTTGTCAGGGTGTCTTTGGGACATGCCAGTTGCTGATTAGTCATTTACGAATTCAACATAGTTTCTATCCCAGCACAAGGTTCAAATTGTTCTGTGCGCAAGATGGTTGTAGACGTCAGTTTGTGACATATTCAGGTTTAAAAAAACATTTAACCACTGTTCATGTGAAAGATAATTTGCAAAGCAATGATGTGCCCAACACAGAGCCATTTCCTGGTAGAATTTTCACAACTGAAAACTCAATGGAAACAAACGACACTGGTTGTACAAGTGGAATACAGACTGAAGTTAGGAGTTTTGAGAACAATGAATCAAGTCTTTGTAAAAGTAATACAAAAGACATTTGTGCATCAATAATAGCTAAACTCCAAGGTGGGGTCCAAGCCACAAAAAACATCTGTATTTGGTCTAAAGCACAATTCATCTCTCAACAGTCTGCATGTGTCTTGTTATTTACAGGCCTTTTGATTTGCAAACAGCCAATGGTGAAGATGAGCTTTTTATTGTACCCTTGTTTTACTTGTAACATGTTGGAGCAAATATGTTGAATAAAGTTAGTACTTGTAAATTTTTTTCTGGTTGTGTTTGTAATGCATAGTAAAGTACACTAAATTAATTTTAATTTAACACTAACAAAAGTGCTAATTTAACACAATTTAGGAGTTATAAAACAACACTAGGATTGTGAGAATTCAACACCACATCAGAGGATTAAGTACACTTTTCAAGTGTTGAATAATAGCACCCAGAAGGTGATTTTATAACACTGACTCGGAGAAGGAAATTCACTTTAGAGTGTAATGTATTTAACACTCTGTGAGTTAAGAATTCAACACCCTATAAGAGTTAAATTTTTTACACTTTTGAAAGTGTTAATTTAACACAAAATCCGTGAGAATTATATACACACCAAAAAAGTGTTAAATTTAACTCCCTGCGAGTTAAATTAACACTGCCCATTTTGCTGTGTAGACTGATTTCACTTTGCAAATTGAATAGGAATGCCAAGCGAGGCTCTCTTTATATATTTAATAACAGAAGCAAGCACACAACAGACTGCAGCCAAAAACCACCATTCAAAGGAACACAACACATTTAGTTCTGGTTGAGTGACTTCCTAAACTATTGTAAAGACACAAAGGTATGAGGGTTTTTTATGAACCGGCTGCTATGAGACTGCTTTTGAACCTTTTACTGAAACTGGAATGTGAATCTTCTGAATGGGAAAAATGACTACTTTTCAACAAGTCATACAAAAAGAGAAAAATTCCATCATAATACCATCGTGAGCACAGTGACACAGTGCAAAGCAATTTACATGAATGCTGAGATGTAAAAGTAGCCTTTGGCAAATGTTTAATTCACATTCCTCAAGTGCTTTTTTTTTTTTTTTTTTTTTTTTTTCAGGATGTAGAGTCATCAGACGATTCTGGGTCAATACTTGCCTCAAGCGCAAGAACTTTTTGTCATGACATGAAGAAATTACTCAACCCAAAAAGGACTCCATCTTCAAAGGTTGCCTACAAACTTTGCTTTGATATGACCACATGCTGTGGGATCAGGCTGAATCATTCTTTTATCACATATATGCTGTATATATAATGTGAAAAGCTATATGTACTTTACCGGTCCATTAGTTGATCATCTTGACGTGCAGTCTTGATGGGTTTTGACTCTTGTAGTCTTTAAAGAGGACTTCAAAGCAGCTATTCTGCAACAGTTTTTGTTGTCTCACTGTCTGAACCAGCACAGTCTGTATATTATCCAGTATACTCACACATAAATGAAACATCATGCAATTATGTACCATATCTATTTTTGACAAACCATAATATGTCTGAATATTCTTCTGCTTGGCTGACAGTAGTGGATTAACACCCTTGCACAAATAGTTCGGCTTCACTTATATCCCTTTTCATTATTACTCTGCCATTTTGTAATCATATAAACATAAAAGACTATGTTAAAACTTCTCAATCATGGCGTCATTACTGAATGATACAAACAGTTCTGTGTTAATCTAACAATGTGTTAGTGTGCACTTGAGCTTGTTGGTTATAAGCCTTATCCAATTATGGCCATATTCATAATGTGACTTCTTCATGCACCTGGTTGCATTTTCCATTACACATAACAAATGACAGTATCCTGGAATCAACATTTATTTTCACCCTCTCCCTGGATGTGTTTAATTGGGACTCTGTGTCTGCAAAATGCTGCATAAACGTAGAAGAATCTCACAAAATTGTCAAATTAGGAATAAATTAACTTAAGAGAAAAGAAGAGGACAGGCTGCTTTGTTTGAATAATTTATTTTCTCATTCATTCAAAAGCAATTATTCAAAGTCCTAGAAGTCATTTGTTTAAAAAAATGTTATATTAAGAGTTTCTGATGTGGACTGTGTTTGTTTGTAATTACAAAACTCCCTTTTAATTAACTCATTTGTCTGTAAAATGCAGCTTACAGATGAAAATGTTTGGTTCAAGTTATATTAATTCTTCATGTCAATAACATGTAAATGTGAATACACATGTTAGAATCAACTTTGATTCCACTGAGTGATGCAGCACAGAAGATCAAAACTTGGATGTGTTCGGATAATTGATATAAAGAAGAGAGTAAATACAGGTGTATTATGGTTAGTATAGAAAAATGTTGCATATAAGAGTCCATTCGTAATAGCCACTGGAAAAACTCTGAAATGACTGGATAAAAGAATAGACTGGCCAGGCTACTTCAACACAGAATAATAGAGGCTACCTTCATCATCGTGTTGTGTGCTGTGTTCTGCATCTGCTCATGTTGCATCATTTCCAAGCCACAAATACCCATGAGCAGACCAGCTTGTTTCAACTTGTAGATTTAATGTGTGTTTCTCAAGCAAATATATGCTATACTGCTTCTATCATTCATTCTTGGTGAGTGGCACATTTGAATAGGCTTCACTGCAGTGGTTTTGAACCCTATTTTAGCAACAAGCAAGAAAGAATATAACAATATTTGTGACGCTAGTGGCAGATATTTTAAGTGTCCCTGGTCAATGTGAGGTGGCTTGCCCCAGATTACTTCCTGCAGGTGCCCTTGGTGCATTTAGCTAAGCTTTGTGTTGCTGTTGTGTATGCCTCAGCAGTCTGGGGCTCTAGTCTACACTCAATTTGCAGAGCCTCTGTTTGGACAGGGCACAGTCAGTGAACCAAATAAACAGACTTTCAGACTGGCAGGGCCCACTCTTTGACTCCATATATGGAGCCAGGCCTCACTGGGAGACGTCGTTTTGATATCTCATCCCCCTCACATTGTTGGTGAGCAAGGTCATATGCTGCCAACTCAGTGACCTGATTGGCATGGAAGGCAAGCAGTCTTTTGGGGAGGAATGAGGAGTTCCTGCACATGCACACTTGGCTCGCGAACAAGGTGCGGAGCTTACCCACATTCTTTGCCGAGGCTTTAGCGAGAAGAAAGGCCATTTTGGCAGACAGCCTCTTTGACTAAGGCTTCCCTCAGGGTTCAAAAGGGAGCAGACAAAGCGCTTCGAGCACTTGAAACTTGGCATCAGCACAAATCCCACAGAGGAACTCGTGAGGCCTCCACCGTGAGTCCCCTTTAGAAAACAGATAAGAAGTCTCAGAGACCTTACCGTTTGGCTTCGCGCTGCACCACGGTGGCCACAAGTACCTTCGAGGAAGAGGCTGATCTGTTGCTATCCAGCCGAGAGTGCAGAAACGCCACTATGATTACCACATCCTCAGGAGCAGGTCCAGCTATTGAGAGGCCAAAAAAAGCAGCTGTAGTGAGTCTGGGTCTAGATAAAAGGGTCAATTTTGTGTGAAAGCTAGTTCCTATTGGGGAGACACAATAGCTCTGTAACAATAGTATGTGTAAAATGGCACCAGTGTCTATTCAGAAATTAAAATGTGTTAATCATGATGTTCTCCGTAGCTTATACTTTGGATATTTTGTTATAGAGCCATTTGTTTACTGCACACCTTTTTTTTTAACCGAATTCTTGATTTTTCATGTTCAAAGGGGCAGGGAGCAATGTCATATAAAAAAGATGAAGACTCATGGAGAGAACTTGGGAGCTCAGAGCCCCAGGAGAGCATGATGTCACCTCTGGTCACTCATGATCCTCATAACGTCATGACCTACATGAGGACACTAAATGGGTCTCTGAAGATCAGCACGGACTTTGATGGCGATGAAGAAATAGTTCAGGGGGAAATAAAGAGAATGAAACATGAAAAGGAAGGACACATTCAAGTATTTGTTTAAAAGAGTAAAAGTATGGACAAACGACTAGGCAATCAACAACATTGGTCACTATTGAGTCCTCTAAAATGAAGGAAGAGACATGACTTAGTGCCGTACCCAGATTATGTGAAGAGACACTAAGGTTTTCTGATATTCTGTGGCTTTCATCACATAAGAGCAGTAAAATTTAAACAAGGTAAGAACAGTCTTGAGTGCACATACACAGATGTATAGACAACGCATAAACGAGGTCAGAGACATGTGTAATGTGCAGATTTCAGATATAGGAAAGCGGTAATGCAGCCGAATAGAGCCATTAAAAAATGAAAAGCCAACTTCTGTAATGGGAATGCTTGCAGGATAAATTGAAGGTTCGGGCAACACTAAAGTAGAGTAAGAATGCGTAAAAAGCTGAAGAAATAATACATCAAGACCGAAAGCAGCAGTGGGTTTTCTTTTTACTTTCTTTTCTTGTTTAAAAAGAGAACTCTTTTCGACCTTTGCCTTATTTTCACTTTTTTTTTTTCCTCTCATGATTCGCTTCATTTCACTGTACACTCAGCTACAGGGAATGCACCCAATACACACGCACAGGGTCAACGCAAAACTCCCACCACATAAACCCGGAAAGCTATTAAAACAAGCCCTTTCATAAGCATAAGATTCAAGGCTGATTTAACTGCAGCGTGAGTACAGTAGCGAGAGAACGCACTAGAGCATCTCATACACTGGCACAGAGACACTACATAATCTGTGCTTCCCACACCTTTCTTAACCTCTCAGACTTGGTGCAGGTCGTATCATGTTGTTAAAGCACATAGAATACACTATATATTTATTTTACAGCTAGCTTTTGATCTTCTACTGCCTAAGAACTCTAAGCTCATACTAAGACATGTTTAAACACATTATAAAACCCCCGGAGGACTTTTTTTTTGTAAATGTTTTTATTTGTAGCAGCATTTGAGCAGTTTTAGGCTAACAGCACCATGCCATGTACCATGCATCATGTACATTTTCCACATTGCACAGTGCCAGGCAGCTGTGTAAGCCTTGGTGGCCTGTAGATATCAATAAATACTGTACATACTTCTGGTGAATTTGAAAAAACATCACATTTTCTGCGAGCTTTTTTAAGGCTACATAAACCACTGCAAAGAATGGTATGATATTTTTCATTCATTTGTTTTCACTTCCAGTTAGCTTGTCAGTTACATGAAATTTAAAGGTCAAAGATTTGAAAAAACATAGTATGGATACATACGGTAAGATAACATGGTGTTCATCTGCACAATGTGTATCAATGTGATCAAACTTTATTTCTGTTGCACCTCAGTTGACCAAAGTGCTGCTCAAGCCACATAAATACTTGTAATAATACTTATAGAATAAATAGACTGCAATTATTCAGTAAAAGTAAAGGTTTCTGCTTAATCACTAATGAAACTTGGTGAGATGCAGAGTAATGTGCTTCCACCATTTTGTTCCTGTTAACTAAAGGGCTGCTGCGTTTTGCGCCCCCTAGAGGTGGTAAAGGAAAAGCTGTTTATGGGCCAAGGTAAAAGGAATTAGAACACTCAAATAGTGAAGTGACAAAAGTCTGTTTAGTCTGAGGGTAGTGTTGTTTAATATGTGCCTAAGTTACATGTTAAATAATGTATAAACAGCACAAGGAAAGCCTGGAGAACTACTATCATGTGTCCTCCCAAAAACAGTCACAGAAGCTTCATTTCCACTGACATGGTATGGTACAGTTTGATAGAAGTAACATTGTAAAGAGGCTTGTGTTTTCAGTGCTTACTACATGAGACAGGCTGGAAGTATAACTATTCTGCTGAAATAAACAGTAGAAGAAGATGGTTTCTCCTTGATTCTCAGCTTTTTTGATTTCAAATGAAGAAAGCTGGAGCAGTTACCTAAAGGGACTCACTATTTGAAGGGTAACTGCAAAACCTTTGGTCAGCAGTGGGTGCAGATCTCCATAAAGTTGTCACAACAACTTTACGACAACAAGTAGAGACTATCTAAGCCAGCAAGTTTGGAAGAAAGAACATGTCTTCTGCAACTGTAGGGTCATTTTAGATACAGATAAAGTAAAGCACACTTCTATGTCGATAAGTCTTCGTTTTGGAGATTTTGTCTTCTCCAGATGTCAGTGAGATAGGCATGATTCCACCTATTTCTTCTAAGAACCATCAAAATGATTTTAAAACTGTATATTTATGGGCTAAAAGTTACACAGTTCCCCTTTGTGTTGTAGACAATGAATGCAATGTTTTGTATTAAATGAAGAGAGCCAGAAACAGCTGCTGCTATTGACTACAACAGTATGACATCTAGAATATTTTCTTTTACAAAATCTGATGGTTTGTTATAAGAAAAAGACAAACTACATTTGATAAAACATTGTAATGTTGTTTTTCTTTTACTTCTTGTATTGTGTAAGGATTATCAGTTGTTTAATCAGCAGATACAGTGGAAATCTTTTACCTTTTTGAAAGTGGAGCGCTATGGTAGAAGTAGTGAGGTACAAAACGCTCTTTTGGAATGTTTTTTACGTCTTAAAAACCTATACCGTACAGCTTTAGGGGAAACTTGGCTTATGACCAGTGTTGAGAGACCAACAAATAACTAACACACACTTTAGCACTGTTTCTTGAAAGTAAATATGCAAAAACAGTGATTCACCAAAGCTGTAATTGAGCCTGCTCTACTTCTGTGACTGCTCATTTAGAGACAGAGAGTGTATTTTAAGATAATCAGCGTTTTAGATTTTGCAGTAAAAATAATAACAGCCAAATGGGAAAAATAATAGCTCTGTCACATTAGTTTGATGACGCAGTGCAGCAGAGTGCATTTATTTGAATAAGTAACTAGTTCAAAGCCTTGTTGTTTTATATGAATTTCTTCCATATGATATTAGAGTCGATGTCTGGCACTGCATCAACCTGCAATAGTATGTCACGGTTATCTCTCACCTGTTGCACTTGTATCAATAGCGCTCTCAAAGATCACAGTGAAGACCATTGACCATTGAGGCCATTTATTTTGGCCTTGGAACAACACTAACAGTGGAAAGAGATACTTATACTCCAGACGTGAGTATATTTATGAGAAAAAATACACTGAGAAAAAAAAAAAGCTACTTCTAATGCAGTTTCCTAATTTGCTGTTCACTTTTGGAAATTTTTAGAGAGAAGACGATGGATGCGTTTTGTTCCGGTGCTTTACCGAGTCACTTACCATGAAGCTGCAGAAGTTTCAAAACTCTTACTTTCGGGAGAAGGGTCGTCACAAGATCTTAGTTTTTGTGCCTTGACTCCTCACTTCTTTAACATCTCTCTCCGAGGACTAAATCCTTTTTGGCTTTGCTCTAATTTATTACCACTCCAACTCTGTCCCGGCATGTCACAGAGCCGAGAGGTTTATTTTTTCCCTTATTGGGTTGGGAAACGGAATGCGCTGTGATGCGGCGTGGCGGAGGCCTTTATGAAACCAGCCGAGGTGACACGTTCTTCCCAGAGCGGAGACGGAGACTTCTCGAGTTAGCTGTAAGCATCCAGCACATTATAACTCAATAATGTATGCTAAGCTGCGACTTTATGAAGGCAGTGTTAATGGGTGGGGTTGGTGTAACTGCCTTAAACAAGGGATTAGCCTGTCGCTGATGAGTCCCCGCTCTGTGATGGGATTATTTACATTGCTCCGGCGTCAGGGCGCAGGTGTCATTAGAAATCCAAATCCCCTAATAAATTTAAAAATGTTGGGGAGACTGTGCTGAGAAGGAAAAGTGCACTGCCTGGAACAATGTAAACTCTCAAACTCTATTAAAGTGTTCCTTGACCGGCAAAAAAAGCACTGCCCTGACATTGTCCTAATCAGATTTAATAATAGCAGTGGCATCTGTGACCAGTTAGAAGACACCTCTTGCTATACAGTAATCCGATCAAAGGGCACTGTAGCCTTTTCCCCATAATTCCTTGCTTTTAGCCGGGTGCTGGCTTAGCATCACCTCGTTCTGTAAATGCATATATTAGCATCCCTTTAATCCTCAGCACAGGCTTTATGATAACACATGGGCCCTTGACAGAGAGAGCTCTTTTTTTTTTTTTTTTTCAGATTAAGCATCATTGCCTTGGTTAATTATTTCCTGTCCATCCAGTAATTAGATATAATTGAGCAACCTTTATGAGATAAGCATATTTATTGGTTGCATTATCGGGTCGTGTTACAAGAATTAGTTCATCTGCTGCCACAGCTCTCATATAAAGCTGCTAAGTGTTTGATTACCCTGACCCCATTCACACTTCTCGTTTCAACACAGGAGGGATACCACCCAGATGTGCAATACTGTATTTTTGCTGATACTGTACAGAACAAAATGCATCATAGTAAGTGGTGGAGCATCCTTAACATTGTCCACAAATATATGCAAATTAGGGCCTAAAAGCAATGTAGCTGTTACGGAGATGATGTTTTATTTCCAAACAGATGACACGCCGCAGTTCGCTGTATTTATTTACCCAAACAGATAAATCAGCAGAGCAAAGGATCACAAGGGACATAAACACTTCTGATGCATTTGGGATAAAAAGCAAGCTTGTTCAGTTGACTGACAGAAAATAACGAAGGGATTTTTGGAAATGCATTTTGTGTGAAGGCATCAGGACATGCTTTAAATGGATAGCCCAGTATATTTTTTTTTTTATTTGTTTTTTGCTATTTATTCATGTAACTATAAAACAATACACGTGACATTTCAAATGCCAATCCTAACCCAACAGTTACATAATTACATAACCAAAAGTAGCCCTCATGAATGATCCACAACATAACAATCTTTCATTTTATAACATGAAGCAAGTACATTCAATGCAGAGAAGAAAACAGTTCATTAGTATCATGACACTGTATATTGTAATATAAAAACACTCTGATTCATTGTCTTAAAGCCTGAATGATATTTTTTTCCAGATTAATAATTTCCATTGCTTCTGAAATCCAGTCATTGAGGACTACTACTACTACTCCCCAGTACCTCAAGTACAACTCTATCCTCTTTCACTGGCTCTATTTTCAGCAGTACATGCTTTAGTCTCTTTTCTCAGGTTTTACTTGAATTGGAAGAAGCTTTAAATAGATATAAGTTTGTTTCTTACAATTTTAGTTGGATTTGAACAGATTTTAGTCAGATTTGAACATGGTTTGGTTGGATTTGAACAGGTTTAAAATGGAATTCACAAAATGATGCATAAAAATTAGGTATAAATGGAAAAAAATAAATGTAATAAACACTAAAATGAACTTTCAAACCCTGTTAAACTGAATAAAAGCTTCTCAAGTGTCACAGTCTTTGGCCCCTGAAAGGATTCTTATTTACTACAGAGTTTGACACTGGTTTAGTTGAAACATTATTGCCACGTTGGTCATAGCTGGAAGAATAGACCATAAAAGAACATCTATTATATAGCATTTTCTTAGGCCATCAGTTTTTTTGTTTTCATTAATTTGTTGCTTGGTCATGTGAGCTCCTTGCAATCACTAAGCACTGTACAGTTTTTTAAGAATGGCACGATCATTCTGAATAATGCAGCGGTTTGATAATGACATCAAGACTATTAGTGAAAGTCTTTACCTTAAAACACAAGGTTTAAAAGAAGAAAAAAAAAAGCTTATGGGTACATTGAAGAAACGCTGATTTTGAAAAAGCCAGTTGTCGTCTCTTTCTCTCAATACTCCGACATCTGAATTATTTTTCAGTGTGGGACTCAAAAAAGAGACACCAGAAGATAACTCCTCTTCAAAGGTAAACGCTGTGTCATGTATACAGCAGAAATAGAAGGCTCGGTGTTTGGCAGGTAATTTAGCACTTTGTATACAGTGTCAAACTTTGCTGTGGAAAAAGCCTCTGTGTCAACGTTTGGAGGCTTTTCCTTTTGCAGTTCATGTTTTATTAACTCCAACACTATTGCTTTCGGGACGCTTTTGTCATTTGCACCAGTTGATTTAGATCGAGGCCTGACTGATCACACACTGCCTCGAAATTCCTTTATTAGAGTCTTCTGGCAGACTCCGCTCCGACATCATTGAGTATTACAGACGTGCGTTTCGGCTGCGGTTTTATATTCCTGGTACATATCATTGAAATTATCCACAAAAGCTTGTATTAATCAAAGGTCCGCTGAGCACTAATGCAAATGGGGACTTTAATTAAGCTCTACTTTGACAAGTGGGACAACCTGCTAATTAATCAAAACTGACAGTGGCTTCTTACACGGCCCATAAAAATAATCGCTTGATATGAATCACTGAATTCTCAATTAATCTATTATGTTTTCTGCTTAATTACAATGAAGGCTTACCTGAGAAATATTTTGCAAGCGCTGCATAGTAATTAAAAACTGAGCAATTCCTCGAAACGTTCTTAACAGTTAAAGAAAACAAAAACAGTTCGGTGTGACAAGAAACTGCACAGACAATATTTATACATTTAGTTGAATACTATGATTCATTTGGCACATTATCTCCAGAATAATCTGCATTTCAGTTACATGAGACGCACTAATTTGTGAGTAATCGGCAGCTTCACACAACAGCCAGTCTTCATTACATGTTTACTACGCATAGAAGGAGCAGAAAAACTCCTCACAATGTTCTTTTAGGGAACTAGTGTTATGAAAAGACAAATTGGAAAAAAAAATTGGAAAAAGTGTGTTAAGCAATCAACTGCGGCAGCTTTTTCACTTCACAGTTGAAAATGTTTGTTTTTTAAGTAGGCGCGGTAATTCTCCAGAGAGTTTCATGATCGCTTCTGGAGGTTTTTTGGGGTTTTTTTCAGCCTTCATTTGTTTGGTGCCTTAGCCTCTACTGTAAATGTGTGATTTGGGCTGGTTATATGCTTTGTGCTCCCTGAATTTTTTTTCTTTTCACTAAGATGAACTCTAGTTTGTCACAGTAACAGAACACAGTATTTTCAGTGTAAATGTACTGTTCATTTAATATGTCCTTCTATGTCTCTGTTGATGGCATTTGAAAAAGAAAACAAACGTAGCGTATAACCTCCCCATCCCTCGGAAGCGCGGACATTTTAACTGACATCCAAGGTCACTTTGTTTTTCCACTAGGAGTAAAGGAGTACAGAAAAAGTGGTTATGTTCCAGGAAAAAAAGGGTTTATATTTGCCAGACACTCACATGTAGTAAGGACAGGAATAGCCTTTTTCTGTGCCATGTGGACCAACCAGCCAATGGCAGCGATCCCCCACTTATGTGACCATGTGATTGTCCACAACCTGCTGTCATGGCTGATCATTCACAACTATTAAAATCCTTAAAAATAAACATTAAATCATGTCTGTTTTGTAACACATCACGTTTATTACAATATGCTATAAGTGTATAAACAGTTTTCAGCCACACATGTTGCACATTTAAACAGGGATTTCTGGATTTTTTTAACTGTTACATTTAGTTTGACAGTCATCACCTAACAACTTATTGTAACAGGAATCATCTGTGGAAAAAATGAGACCTTAAGATGTGAGCTAGGCATTATAATGAAGAATCTAAATAAATGAGAAAGATCAGCCCAGAGCTTGCTTCGGGTAAAAAGGAGCACACCCATTTGTTGACACTGATGTCAACAATTAAGGACCAAGAAAATACCTTGTAATTGGAAATAGGTCTTATTTTACAGCAAAACAGCTCAAAAAAAAAAAACACTAGAGAAACGGGCAGCAATTTTTTTTTTCTTTCTTTCCTTTCTTTTTTTTTTTTAAATAAAAGATGCAGGTTACTACGCTGTTGTTGGGGGAGAGTGGTGGGGCTGAGACAGGGACACAAAAACAAAATCGAGTGCTAGAACTATGATGTTATATCCGAACATGAAAGAACACAGATTTTTTCATCATGCAAATATGACAATGTACCACAAACACTCTCACTGAATATTTAAAACACTGGATGGTAAACATGGATCTATCTGCAATGTAAATAGCTACATGGGTTGTTGGTACCTAGATGTAAAAAGCATTGTTTATTCCCAGTGCTAGGGTAAAAATAACTGTCATGATAGAATCATCTGATACAAGTGTCTGGAAATTGCCTCACGGTAAAAAAAAGAAAACATATCCAATATCCAGGACTTTGTTACATATCACCAAGACTGACACAGTCTAAAAGCTGCATGCAAGCTGCATTGGAACTGACATAAATCACAATAAATCTCATATAAATCACATTTTTATTGCTTCATAAAATATCTTTTGTGTCGAACTACTCGAGAAATCTTTAATCAAACTTCTGGACAGTAGTCTGGAAGGAATACAATGAATACAAATGCCAAAATACAAATACAAAATACACAACACTATCAATTATCTCCAAATGTAAATGAGTGTTTCATTAAGAGCATTGGTTTGGTTTCCAGAGGACAATTATTGTGCAGCGTTATTGGAATGATATAAATATAAAAACAGTGTTTGAGCAACACACACAGCTGATTTAGATATTTATCTTTTTGTATTAAAGTGGACCTCTTGCAGAAATGTCCATGTAAATATAGCAAAAACATAAACATATTCTGAACATTCTAGCTAATACATACCTTAACAAACGTTTCCCAGTAATTGCCCCTTGGTCCATCTACCAGCATTAACAGCCCTCTGGAATCATGGCCCAACAAACTGAATGCACATTAAGTAGTATGTTTTCGGCAGAGGTCTGATGCACATGCAGTCGCTCACCTCTATTTTAAGACTGTTTGTAACCCTGTTCATAGCTGTGTATGATGCATTATTGATGTCCTGATGATCCACGTGTGTGTGCTGCCAATTACTCTTCAAACATATGAACCAAAGCAAAGTGGTTCCTATTCAGGGGCATCTTTTGAACTTTGTTAGAGAAAGAGGCTTTTAGTCTTTGATGAGGAATGCTTACTGAGTGCATATGTCGCTCAATAAATTGAAATGGAGGGGAACTTCAAAATGCAATTTGAGCACAGGAAAAAGTGAAAAACAATCAACCATAAAACACTGGGACCAAAAGAAAACTTGATATTTGTTTCTTAGGGTGGACTCACTCTAGGCAAACTGTTTCGTGCCCAGGCCTAATGTTCAGATGGCCCTAGTGTGAGTACGCTCTTAAAAACATGCATGTCCTAAAGTCAAGATGTCAAATGAGAAAGTTAAGCTTCATTCATTGTTCCGCTCCTCTTTGTGCTTCAAACTTCTTGGCTGTGGCAACAGAGATGGAAATACAATTCTCAAATACATTAATCATGTTTCCATCTTTGTTGCCACAGTTTTGGAAGTGCCTTTTTCTGTTCTAAAGTAGGGGATGTGCCAATACTTTTGTATGTATGTGTTGAACCTTGCCTGTACACAGATGCATTGTCCTATTAGAATAAGAAAAGGTTCTGTCCAAACTTTTGCTATGACATTAAAAGCACACAACTGCCTTGAAAATCATTAAAAGCTTAAAAGTTAATAGGTTTCACCAGAAATGACTTAAGTAGTCAAAACTTTTCATTACAAAGGTGTGACCAATACTTATGGCAATATAGTGTACTTAATGATTTCCTGGAGAGCTTTGTATGTTTACTTATTTTGTAACGCCGCTACCAATTCTCACCTGCAGTAAATCGTTTTAGGAAAGATTCTCACTCTTGGTAAGAATTGAAAGTTTCTGTGTCTCCCACAGGTCCCTAAAGTAACAAAATACATACAAGAGTGAAAAAAGGAATGCACTACGGCCCACAAATGCTGCAAACTTTGAAAGAGAAATACGGAACAGAACTGGAAACATGAAGCGGAGCGTATGATCGGCGCTGACCTAGCAGTAACATAAAAAGTTCTGCGATCACGGCTCATTGGCAAGCAGCAAGATGAAACAGGCCCAAGACTAAGAAAGAGAAGCCAGAGTTGTGTGGTGGTCCCATGAGGGCAGCACAAAGCAATGTTTCAAAAAATCCACCTTCTGCTTCTATCCATGTTCATCTGAGGCTTCTCACTTCTCTTCTGGTTTTCAACACAAACCTTCTCCCCATATGTTTATTAATGTTACCAAAGCTGTATGTGAATATATGGCGGATCACCATGTCGGATTTAAAGCAGGTGTGTGCTCCGCGTTCAACTTCTTTCAGAGGAAATTGATGGCTCAGCTTTAGACAGACGAGCTTTTGATCAAAGCACAGGGACTGACATCTCAACATATGCCGGATGAATTATTTAAAATACAAGTGACCCCTTGTGAAGAAATAAATTGCCGCTCCTCCCACATCCGCATATGCAATATGTCAGCTCTGGAGGCAAAGTGGAGGTTATTTTTTATTAGCTTAAATCAAAATGGCAGCCTGTCACTCCAAACGGATGTGGCGTGAAGGCTGAAGTGAGACTCTACATCAAAAAGACTTCACTCAGACAAGTTCAGCAGCCCCGACTCTTCACGGAGAGTCATCAGAAATATCATTTGTTTAAAGTGGGTTATGGTTACAGCTAAAGTTAATAAGTCTAATTTAAACCTACTGTAATGTATTGACAAAAGCAGTGGTGTCAAACACAAAGTGGTAAATCCTGTCCAAATCCAACTGAAACCTGTTCAAATTCATCTAAAATCTGTTCAGTCTAACAAAAACCTGCTCAAATCCAACTGAAACCTGTACAAATCTAACAAAAACGTGTTCAAGCCCATATGAAACCTGTTCAAAATCAACTCAAACCTGTTCTAATCCAAGTAAAACTCATTGTTCAAACCCAAATTGTATTTACTGGCCATATTAAAGATTTGAATACTAAGCAAAGTTTTTGGCGCACTTTGTTGAGGAGAACATATAGAAGAGTGGGTGCTATACAGAAGCTTCATAAAACCAAATACCCTTCAAATGCAGAGTTTAGAAAGGAAAATGTCCAATTACATGAATATTTACTAGGGAAGGAGGACACATCCCCGTTCACAGTGTCCAAACCTGGGATCTTCATGCTGTGACGTGACAGTAAAGGGTTATTTCCACTGGAGTTGTACTGTACAGGTAAGTTTTTTAAAATGGGATCAGGAGCGCTCTCAAAAAACACCCACTTTCCAAAAGGTGGAGCTAGAAGAAGAGAAAACATGCTGGATGCTTTTTTCAAGTAGAGCGTGGGAAATTAAATAGTGAGTCACTAAATTACAGAAAATTGTCCCAGCTGTGTTGAATGTTCTTAAAGGCTGGGAACAAACCTAAAAAAACGATAAAAGTGTTCTTCCTGGTGGCTTTAGCACCTCTACAGATGCGGATTTACTCTCCTTTTTTTATCAATGGACGAAGTATTGAAAATTGGCTTCAAATACAACACAACTTTAATTTCACTTGTGTCACGTCACTGTTTCCGTTTGATACAGCACTGTATTCAAGTCTAAGTGGAGAGACTTGGAGTAAAAAAAAGTCCAGACGAGACACAGACAGCTTTTCTACTAACACTGAGAAATGATTAAAGTGTGTGAATGTAGTGCTGATTGCCATTCACACCTGAGAATAAACTCACACTGCTGCATTTTGCCCAATTAGCAGTGGGCAGGTCCATTGAAGCAGTCGGAGGACCTTGACAGTGACTGTTGTGGGAGTGCTGACTTTCCTAAACACCTACACCACGGAGCTGCAAACAAGCACACTTCAGCTAAATACTCAGGTGTGTCGTGATTCACGCTGCAGTGAGAACCTGTAGAGATTTGGAGAAAAAAATGCTTTGTCTTGTAAACTGAAGAGTGACTGAGATCAAGGATGATGTGTTCATTAAAAGTAAAAAGTAGTTTTCCTTTGTAAATAAAAGTTTAAAATGCTAGCTTTAATGTTGCTCATCTCATCTTTAACTGGAGCCCAGCCCATGTCAACATTTAGTTGCCTATACTTTGGTTTTAGGACACATGCACATTTATTTTTCTGTGTTTATACTGATGCAGAGTTCATGAAAAAGAATGTTAGGAATGACAATGTAACATCAACAACTTTTAGGTTATATTTTAGGTTATATCCCTAAAGGTGGCTTTTTGACTCACAGCCATCAGTAAATAAAGTAAAAGTTAAAGAGTTTTTCAAACAACAAACTACTCAAATTACAATTTTAAAGTGTCATTTAGACAGGAGTCAGAAGGCTACAGGAGTAAATGACAGTTTAAACATGTCTGTTCTGCAGATTCCATTCCCAAGCTGGCCTTTATAGAGACTAAACCTAATAGGTGCCATTGGAAGGGTGCATCTATAATTTTGCCAAACTATACCCCTATACTGACGCTGAATATCTTAGCTCAGTCATTGTGCCCCGTTTCAATCAGTATTATCTTTTAAATCACTTAAAACGTATTTTTAGAGACTAGCTTTTTTATTTTACCACCCTATTAATTTTGTATGTATTTTTATTATAGTAATGTCATCTTATACCCCCAAACCCCCAGCTTTTAAGTCAGTTATTCTAATTTTTATATCTTGTGTTCCTCACAATTTACCTTTTAAATCTGTTTCCTTGTTTTATTTGCCTCTTGACTCCTCTTACTTATGTCACTAATTCTGCACAAACTCGCCCCTGTCTGGTTGTATATTCATTTTGTTGCTGTTGTTTTATTGTTTTTCTGTAGATGCTTTATTGTTAAGACCTTTGTAAACCATGTTTTTAAAAGTGCTATACAAATAAAGATTATTACCACTATTATTATTATTTATGCTCAATGAGTGATAAAGCAAAAAGACGTCAGTTTCCTTTTATGCTGTGTTCTGGTGTTACGTAAAAATACATGGCTGATTTGAATACCTATTCACACCAATCCTTATTTGTGCGTCTGCTTATTCAGTATCCTATAATGCTGAGCTGCCACATTTATACTCGAACATGAACCATGTTGCCTCTTTGATGCTTTTGTTACTACCTAAAACATAAGAAAGTAATACTGTCTCTTGTAAAGAATAGTGAGTTTGAAACACTCACTGCCTGTAAGAAAAGCCTTTAAAAACCGACCCCAGCAAGCCCAGAGTTGACACATGTAGATTAACACTGGGATCTATGCCAAACAAGTCCCTAAACACAGAATGCCAAAGTGCTCTATAAACACCATGAAAAGACAGGAAGACCTAGCGACCATCTTGGGATGACAGCGTTAATGCAGCCTTCCAGTGGCACTGAACCTTCAGCACAGCAGAGTGCACACTATAATTTATGCCAAGTAAAAAAAAAATAGCAGATGTGTGCCATAAGAGCCATGGTGAATCCTAAGCTGCTCACAGAGGGAACTGATTGGCCTTCTGTTGTTAATCAGCAGTTGTTTTAGAGGTTGTGTCAGATGGCACAGATTCTGGTCTCCTGCTGGATAAAAGATGTGACTGTGCATATAAAGATGGCTTCATAATCCAAACCAAGCGAACCTTACAAGTAGATCAAAGGGAGCAGCTGCTTTGGAGTGTACGAGATCACCCATTGGCTATGTCTTTAGCTGTTGTGGAAAGGGGTGGAGCTGCCGAAAGATGCCTGACAAATACTTCAGAGGACTGCCAGTGGCACACCTGTCTGCACGGAGACAAGCTCAGACGGTGAGCTAACTGAGAAAAAGGTGTAAGCGGGAGCAATTTGTAGGCTTGACTGCCATTAGTCCAGAATGCATCAGGAATGATCCGACTCGACTCATCAAATCAGCTTCACAGGTTGCGGAACTGGAGTGAGAATTGTTCCCTCACAGTGCAGTTTCTCTCTGGGCCTCTGTGGGAGGGAAGGCTCTTCAACAAATGGACGTGCCATAAATTGTGAGGAGAAAAGGTCTGACAGATGAACAGATGGGTTCAGTATATTACTCCCTCTCTCACTCCACGTCCACCTTCGGCTGATGGAGCGAGGCGAGGAGTGAGGGAAGAGGTGCGGGGAAATGATCTGTGTCAAAAGCATTAGACCAAATTGCTCCTTCACCTGGACATACAAATGAGGCCCAATGGCGTGAGCAATGTCAGAGTAATTAGAAGTCCAGTGTTTAGAGGTGAGAGCTCTTCCTATCTCTGATCTCCCATGAGCACTGACACAACGCGCTCTTATTGGGTCAAAAGATAGAAAAAGAAACCGGTCATTTTGCATGATCTGGAATACACGTATTATTTTCGACAGAGGTTCATAATAACTCGCCTTGAAGGAGTGCTAATTATTTTCCATTTAAACAGTCATTAGTTCACTTCAAGGCCATGCAACAAAAAGAGTGTACATAATTTGGTTTAGATGATGCTTTATGTACACTTTGCAATGTGAATACAAACAGCTTATAAAGGAGCAAAAATCGAAATCTACCATAAAGCTCTCAGATCTTTGAAAATGTAACAAATACAGACAACCTTTAGTCTCTATGATGTACTTGGGTTTGTTTCATGTAATTATTGATTTAAATCCTTGTGTTTGTGTATGTTTTTAACCCTGATGCTGATGTAATGGATCAGACGGGCTTCAGAAGAGTGGTCTGTATAAGAGTAATGACTGTGTTAACATACAACTTAGGCCATAATGGATGAAAAAACATGTCTTAACCTTATAATAACATACTAAACACTGTAGAGACAGTACAATCAATAGACATAAGCCAGACATGTCCAAAGTCTGGCCCAGGGGGGCAGTCATGGCACAAGATGAGATTTTATGCGGCCCTCAGCTTCAGTGATAAAATGAATAGTTTATGGGTCCAACAGCAGCAGCTTTATTTAAACAGGTTCAAAATACAGCCTGTTCAAATCCATTTAAAACTTGTTAAAATACAGATAAAACTGTTCAAGTCCAACTTAAATCTGTTTAAATCCAACTTAAACCTGTTCAAATCTGACTAAAACCTGGTCAAATCTAACTAAACTTGTTCAAATCTATCTAAAACTTGTTGAAATACAGATAAAACTTGTTCAAATCTGACAAAAATCTGTTAAAGTCCAGCTTAAATCTGTTTAAATCCAACTTAAACCTGTTCAAATCTGACTAAAACCTGGTCAAATCTAACTAAACTTGTTCAAATCTATCTAAAACTTGTTGAAATACGGATAAACTTGTTCAAATCTGACTAAAACCTGTTCAAGTCCAGCTTAAATCTGTTTAAATCCAGCTTAAACGTGTTCAAATCTGACTAGAACCTGGTCAAATCTAACTAAAACCTGTGACAATCCATCTAAAACTAGTTTAAATCCAACTAAAACCTGTTTAAACCTGACTTAAATCTGTTTTAATCCAACTAAAACCTGTACTAGTGGAATAAAAATAAAATCAGAACAGACATTCAGCTCTTGGAAGTTTTCTGCTCATCAAATGTGGCCCTCTTTGGTAAATGTTTGGACACCATTGATGTAGGCTTTCTTTGTGCGAATACTTTGTGTCCTATCCGCCACTGAGTCATTTCACTTGAGCGCGAAGTAGTTAATTGTCTTGCTTTAGGGCGCCTCAACATTAGACAGTGAAAAAAAAAATAGAGAACACACACTACTTGTTCATTCAGCCCTCGGAGGTGTTGGGGTGTCAGGGGTTTAAACCAATAACCTTCCAATCACGGACCTGTTTCTGCACGCTCAGGGCGACGGATCTCACTGGAGTTATTGGGTCGTGGAGACGCAGCTGACAGAAATCTGAACAGGAATAGAATATGCTTAATTTCTCTATTTTGTCAGATGATTCAAAAAGGCTATCAGGCGGCAAATTTAATCTGCTTGTCACACTGAGCAGTCGCGCTGATAGCTTTTGACAAGGCGAATGTCTTATCTGTAGCTGACGAGAAAGGGTCATCACCCGTCTTAATGGATTGTAACAAACACAAGGTGTGGAATGGACTGCTTTATTTGACAACATTTGATGTATTCCACCTGTTTGCACTGACTCGACAGACCCGAGAATGTTAAGGTGTAGTGACACAAAAGCAGCACTTCTAAGAGAGAATTTGATGTTTTTTGACATAGTTCTGATGCATATTTCAATTACTGATTCAATTTATTGAAAATGTAAGTCAGTCTAAGGCACCAGACAAATTACAGAGAAGTGTAAACAAAAACTCATATCAGATGCACGAAAATAGAAACGTAGCATGTGTTTTGGAGCGTCAAAACTCAATCTATTTACTCGCGAAAAGCATTGTAGGTGGTTAGAAGAGAACAAAATCTGAAGTGTAAATGTCAGTGGTAAACAAAGAGAGGAAATATATAAAGATGTCAACAACAGTCTGTCACAACACAGTGGCTGATTTATAGCCTATAGCACAGTCTGAAAACACTTTCTAAAAATACAAAGCTATTATTGTAGCAAAAGTGTTTGTCAGTTCGTATTGAGATTTGTGCATTTACGTTCGTGGGTGCTTACTTGGATTTGTGTGCCTGTGGCTTCTGTGTAACTAAAGGATTGCTTGCCCTGAATTTAGACTTACAGGGTCTGTACTGATCAATCCAAATGTTGGAAAGAGATGATTTGTTTTGTTTGTTTAAGTACGCAGACCACAAGAAGCTGACAACAGGCAGATTCTTTTTCACTTGCTGTGCGTAGCCTAACTATATATGTTTAGCAAGTATCTATTTTTCCCATGTTTAAAGACTCACCAGGGGGATATTCACAGGACTCTTCAGATAAAAGCACATGAATTGATTCATATTTTATTTGCCAAGGACTGATCTAATTTCCTCTTGGGGACTGATTAGTCATTAGATCTCAGACATCCACAGGCTGCTCTCTGTTGTTCAAAGGCAGAGTGCAGGGAATGGTCCATGTTGTTCAGGATAGCATCCGTTCTATTGTGTGTTTTTGCTTCACTGCTTCAACCAGAGCCTCCAAACTAACAACTGCTATGATGAAGAAGATATAAGCTCTTCGGTGTGAATCCATTAAAGTCCACAGTTGAGTCCGGAATATTATTGTTTAACCAGGATTCAGTTAAAAGCAAAAGGCAGCACTCACAATAGGATTTATTGTTTTTAAGAAGAGCCTCTTGTTTGTACATTTTGTTTGTCGTAGAGTTCACATTTCCCTTTAAAATCTTTGGAAGAAATGGCTTCTACCTCCACTTCCTGATCCTCCTTTGCTTCTCAGAACAGTTCTGCCTCTGTATCTCCTCCATATGTCTCTGGAACCAGACCAGCACCATAGACACTCCTTCCTCATAGAACTAGTAGTTTCTTGTGGAATAAATACAACAAAAAATAACTAAATTTGAGAGCAAATTTGAAGAGGTCCTAACATTTGCAACCTGTCTGGAAGGCTTAATGATCATAATGTACTTTGATTGACCAAATGTTTTGATGTTGTTTTTAATAGGTGGGCAGGGATGTATATTTGTTATTTTAAAGGCAGTCTTTTTGTACCCATTCGAGACCTGGGTGCAACAGAATGTCAATAAAGAATCCTTGAATCCTAAGTTGAAGACCAAACTAAGCACAGATGCACCACTCTGACATAGCTGGACTGTAGCATTAGTAGTGTAGCATTGTGTGCAAGACTTTTTGCCATTTTGGCATTTACAATGATCAATCATTTGACACATGAAAACATACACATATTTTATCACTCATGCACAAACCTTATGCACACACAAACGGCCAAATCTTAATACAGATTCACAAGTAGTCCTGCCACTATAATAGATAATAATATTAAAAAAAAGCTTTTTTGTTTGAATGCACCTCTGGAAATGTTTTAATCTTCCTCTTGCCATAACAAAGTCAGTGATGATGCTCAGCAATGCACATTGTGTAGACCAGCAGCAGTGTGTCTGAGGCTCATATTATTATATTGAATATTTCATTTTAATAATCTGGGGTGATTATTCTTTAAGAGCCATGGATGAGTTACACATGTTGAGCTTTTGGAAGCTGTGGATATTCCTCTCATTAGCATAGCAGATTGATATAATCACATGCACTTCTTAATATTCAGTCTACTGCCGTATATATCTGCATGTCATTGGCTGATGTAATAAGAGTCCTTGGGATTCACTTAGCTGAGACCGTAACTCAATTTTGCAACTTAATATTGCCTGTATGCCCATGCACAACAGAGCTTCATTAGAAGAAGAAAAAAAATGTCGACATTAAAAGCACTGTTTCCATGAGCACGTCCGTAATGAGCACATTATTACATTTGTTGGTTTAATGGCTGAATGGGGTAACGACATGTGTTTTCAAATCCACATGTGGCGTGCATAATGGTTATTGCTAAATTGTATCCCTTATTGCCGCCATTTAGAACAAGATTTCCAGCGTCAAAGATCAAATACTGGCATTTATTGTGCGGCTTTATTAAGTTAAAATTATTAATTACTCCAAAAGCACTGTATGTCAGTCAGCACTAATGAATAATATTGTGTCGAAGTGAAATGAAACTCTGGGATTGTTTATTCTTTTGGGTGACATTTACCTAAATGCCACATATCTGCGCTGCTTCTTCCATGAGTCGTGTGGAATGTTAATATAATTTCCGTATCACTGTACAAATGTAAATGGTAAATATCACTAAACAGGGTACTTTATCCTCTTGGACCTTTTATCATTCCCCTTTTGTGAAATTAACCATGAATGCAGCAGTCATTTGAACAAAGTATGTATGTACATCATTTGGATTTTAAAATGTGTTTTGTTTATGAGAATGATGTTACACATTTAAATCAAGTCATTACGAAACGGCTTATTCTAACAAAACAGTGGCATTTCAGTGAATCACATAAACGCTCACCAGGCTCAGCTGATGTGCCGTCCTTTCCCATCCAGTGGCCTAATAAATTTTTATTTCGCTTCAACCCCAAGCCGACCGAATAATGCGCGGTTAAATGAAGTAATCATTTTCACCGGAGACATCACTCACGGGGAGATAGCAGGTAGGTATATCACTTCCCACCATATGGTCATGGCTGTCAAGCACGGACCAATCAGAAAGCACCAATTTGCCACACTGTTCCATGTTGTGATTAAATAGTTCCAAGGACGGCGTCAGCGCACAGGAAGCGCTTTGACCAGACTGATACTCATCTCCGGCTACAGATTGGAAGTGGTGGTGGCACAGCTATGTCTGGGTTTGTTATGTTATTCTTTCTCGTTTTTTCCCCCACAGGCTCACTCGGCAATAGGCTGTTATTTTGGTCTCATGAATATAGAAAATTCAACTTGACTCTAAACTCTTTTTTCAAATGATAAGTAGAGAAAAATGTGATGTATTTCGAGGAGGATAAATCACACAGAAGTGGATTGTGAGTAATGTCGTCCAGCTGGTTTTTGACACAATAAGCTCATCTAAAAAGTTCACTTTAAAATGAAAACTAAGTAAATCTAGTTTGTAAATGCAATCAGCCTCTATTATGAATTTATAAAACAAAACATGAACGTACCTCTCCAGCAGTGCTCACTTTGTCCACTCTAAATGCTTTAATGGTCCAAATATTCCTGGAAAGACAAATGCAAATAGTTTTATTTTCACACAGTTACACAATGTAAAAATCTTTGCTTTTGGGCATGGAGTCAAGAGCAGCTGTCGGAATAAAATAAAATATAGCACGTTTTTATTCACTAATGATTATGAAAAATAACATGCCTTGTGAGAAAACTCTCATCAGCATGAATTAGTCTTCACAGAACCACATGAGGCCTGACACTTTTGTTTACACTCAGCTAAGACAGAGTTCTAACTACAACTATAACCCCAAACTTATAAACGTATCACGGGAGACACAGAAATAGTTGGCCAAAAATGAAACTAAAACAATATCAGCCAAAAGAAATACATTTACAATTACATTTACAGCTTCCTGCTTAGTGTGATCTAAAGGAAGGAAAGGGAATGAGATGCAGGTGAGGTCAGGTTTGTATCTAAAACAGTCCTACATTACATGCCTTAACCCAATCAGCCTTTTACTGTGTTTACGTTTAAAGGCAACATGTGTACATACATAAGACAGTTAATTGGTCTTGTTTTGATAACAAGAATCAAAGCAAATATTGTAGACAGCACATGATTTGATCACAAAAAATATGTGAGAACTATTCTGTCTTCAAGATAATTATCAATAAAGGCAGATTGTACTACATTGCAAATCAAAAAACTATATACCCAAATGTGTTAATATGCATTGGTATATGGCACCCAACCTACATATTTTACAGCTCGGTGGACGACAGCTGGTAAACTTCGATCTTTCTTCTCATTATGCTACAGTTGACAAAACAAAAACAGTGTATATTTTCTCTAGCTTCTGCTCTGACTTTTTGATCAAACAAAATCAAACAACATATGAACAAAGCAACAACATAGACGACACAGAATATGATAAATGCAAACATTTGAAAGTCCAAATTATCCTGAGCCCTGGCTTTGTCCCTAATGACTGTCACAGCATGCTACCGTAGAGCTTTGTTACACAGACGTGCAAAGCATCTTAAAACACAGGACCACCAGACATCAAATTAAATGTTTTAACTCATACTGAAAGCTGGCTTCCATCACTTTGATGAAAAAAGACAGTCTAAATATATGTAAGCTTTCTCAACATAATGATAAAGTAAGTCATTTTTTACATTGTTTCTAAAAATATTGACTTAGTATCACAATCATTTCACTTAAGGAAAAAAAAAAGCAATTACACACTGCTGTTCCTGTGCTTTTTTAAGCTTTTGAACTCTCTCACACCTTAAATTAACACATTAAAACAGCTGTATTTTGTAAACTATTATTATATCTGCACGAGTTTCACCTTCCCAAAGATGCTTCAAGCTTTCTGACAGGTATTAAGCACAATTTCAGTCTGTTTAATCATCTAATCTAACATTCTAATAGGAATCATCAGTGAAAAATTAGTTCAGTTCAGTTAGCGGTCATCGATGATTTTAAAAGAAGACATTTGGACAATCACATGCTCACGTTTCTAGATCTGGAGTTGGGGAGGCTGCCACTGGTCTACACTGCTGGTCAACAATAGCCACTCTATTCCAGTGTCCAAGTGTCTATATACAGCACAAAATAAAAGTAGATAAATATTAGCAGTGCATGTACGTGATGATAAACAAGGCAGTAATAACTGTGAGATCGCATCGGTCTGAAATTAGACTCTGAGTGAGGCAAGGTCTAAACTTCAGTTTGATGTAATGCATTAGTATTACGTGTGAAAATGTATGTGTAAGCAGTCTTTTCCAGCAGGACAGTGTCTGGACAGTCTGGATAACAGTCTAAAATTAAGTCAGCTCTGGAGTTCAGTCAACCTTATATTGCTGTAAAGTCATTTGAATTTTGGCTTTTATGTGACATGAATCATGTTGTGAGGAGCAGACAATAACATCAGATACAATCGGATCCACTACAGTTGTCTACTCTACTCATGGAGTGCTACAGTTTAACCTGTTTTGTGTTTGACACATAGATGTGTCATGCAGCTTTCTCACTGCAACATGCTCTTCAATGGACTCTCAGTGCTACTTTAATGTATATGTTTATGTTTACTTACTGTAGCTTTAAAAAAAACATGTACATTATAACTTCTAACAGCTTCTATTTTTTAAGTATCTCAAGCAACATGAGAGAATTCAAAACATGCTCATTTTAATGATCCAGCCGCATGACTCTGTGTGATGTTTAGCCGTATGATTTCACACTTGCATTTTCATAACAAAGACATTTGTGAGTAGCATACGGCGTGGTGCTCTCATTAATGCTTCATCCTGAAAGGCAGCCCAGGTACTTTATTTGAAATTATGAAAATGTAAATCATATCCACATGCACAGCAGCTGGTATATTTATGTCAAAATAAATGATGTGAGCATCGGCACAGTAAATTGTTATAACTGAGATAGTGGCACATGAAATAGCTTGACTCAATTAAAAACAGTGGCTGGTGCTATCGCTCCCTGGAAGGCTTCGATGGAATAAATGATGGCTCTTAAACTGCTCCCACAATGTGCTCCTGAAAATCCCATCTACAAGGATTTTGCAGAAAAAAAGCGTCGTGACACAAAACGATTTGGGCTTTAGTGGAGTGGTGAGTGTGAGTTTAACCTTTCAAAAGGCCTTGCTTAATGTTGTACAGCAGATAAGTAGCATTAGCCTGAGACAGCTTAAGAGTTCAGAGCCATGCATGTTATTTGAAATCGGTCTGGAGATGAGAGAGGCTGTGAGGGAATATCGGGATATTGTGCATCTCATCTGTGAAACCTCGGGTGTTAAACGGGCTGCCTATAGGATTATCACTGGCCCCAGCAGATGTTCATTTCCAAAACATATGTCAAGGCTTAGGACTGGTGTAAACACTACCAGTGGACAGAGTTTATCAGTCCTGAAGCGGGCTCTGTGTTTACAGCCCCTGAGCACTTAAGCTTAATGTGTTACTTCCACAGGCCCATCTTATAACTGCCCCATCATCTTGGCATGTCTGGGCAATGGTGAGGGCATGCTACTAAAAATCTCTCTGCACAGGTCTATTTTTAAAAGCCAGTGTGTCTGTTTCTCTAAAATCTATCTGTGATTCTGCAGATCACTCCTCTGTTCTGGAGACATGCTCTTTCTATACAGCCTTTAACGGAACAATGTGTGACAATCTGTTAAAGGACCATGTCTCCAGAAGTAGAGACTCATCGGTATATTTCCAAAGAAATAGTTACAGAATGTGAAACGCAAAGTGAAATCATGAAGACAGGTATCTGCTGTTTGTTAAAATCTACTCATGTAGATTTGGCTCAAGTTACTGTACAAAGAGATAGTGATGGTTATGACACGATGTAAAAAGACTGGAACAGGTTCAGATACGGATTGCATGGTTTGAAATTTCTGTAATTAATATTTTCATGAATGTTTAATACCATGATAATTATAAATTATTCCATTTGGTTCAAGACTGCGTTTGTTTTTCTGTGCAGCGCACCAGAGTTGTCTCTTATAGAATATGACTGGATTTTGATTATTAGTGTGATACTATTTCATCATCTCGTAAGAAAAGTTGTAATGACTCAACTCCAAAATGGCTTACAAATGGCTTTTGGGTTTCTTGGCCAAATGTTTTATACTGATTTTTTTTTTTTAAAGTACAAATTGTTCAAATTCAAAATTTTGTAGGCTATGAAATAACCACCTGTCTACTTAACTGTTTATCACTGTCAATTAAATACATACAAAACATGTTGTCCAAATATGTTCAAAAATGCATACAGTTGTGTTAATGTATGTTTAATTGATTGAGGACTTAACTGATTTAATTTATTCATATTTCTTATTCATTAAAATCTAATCAAATAAAATTGTTCAATAAAAAAATCTCGCATAAAATATGAATGAAGTGGCTATAATAAGTTCACTGATGTCAAGGCTACATTAGTATTCTGATTAATACAATGACCAAAGGCAGTCATGCACATAGATATATACATATAAAATCATTCAAGCCAATACTGTAATGACAAATTCCTTTTGTTATTGTTTGACGTGTGCATACTTTAGCTCTGCTTTTGCACTGTATAAAGAAACAACCCATTGTCAGCTTTTCCAGTCTCAGAAAGTGAGAGTTCAGTCACCTTCTGAAGAATACATCTTGTGTGTGTGTATTTCTCACTTGAGAGTCTTTCACTTATTTTACAGCATCACACTTCATACCTGAAATGTTGGAAGGCATCAACGTGAAACTGAAACCTGCACTTTACACATAACAGACTGACATTCTCCCAAATACTGTCTGCTGAAATATTAGTCGTAGTTCAACTATTTACAACATGCCAGCAAAATGGAATAATGCACAAGAAAAATAAATGTAACTGTAATGACCTTGAGGCATCATGATCTGCTTCCTGTGCCTCTGTTGGTCCATAAGCCAGAGAGCATTTCTCTCCATTGGTTCCAGTCCACAGCACTGATCCACTTCCTCTATTGTCAGCCCTCATTCTTTCATCATCCCATGTTCTTATAGTGGTTCTTTCCGTCCTTCTCTTCATCTTTTGTTGGTTGGTGACCATCTTTTAAAATGAAATTCTCATTTCTTGCACCCTTATTACATCCCCAGAATGTTATGTTGCATGTTGGACCTTTACAGCACTTCTTTATTACATTTACGCTGCTATCATCTAATTTTAAGACTCTCCTTAAACATTTGTTCTGGAAGCTGGATAGCCATTTTTCAATTTCTTTGTTAACTTTCCATGTTTCAGCTCCATATAAAAGTACAGAGAAGACATTACTCTTGACGAATCGGAGTCATAACACTGATTTGTTTGATTTCCAGATATTGCTTAGTGCACATTTTATATTCTATTCTTGATGCCTTCCATTCAGTGTCCATCCTGGCTTATTAAACTACCCAAGTAACTCACTGAGATTTCTCTTAACTACCTTGAAAGAGCAGAGAGACATTACAATCTAGTGCTACTCTTTAAGGCTAAATGCGAGAATAGGCAATGTTTTTGTCACAATTGGTAAATCCACTATTAACTTTGAAGATGTATACAACTAGCAGCACACCTCTGAAAATGAGAAATAACTCATAATTAATTTTGATGCAATGAATTACTTTCTTTAATCCTAATTCAAAATGGGATGGTTAAATATAAATGCATTGGGACATTTAGCTTCATTTTAAGGTCTGAAGGAGGTGGATTGAACTGACATTTTGGGACCAAAGTGATCCCCACAGATACTTCCAAAATCTACAAGTTAATAACCCAACTTTGACTAGAGTCATTAGCTGATTTAAGCTCAGTGGATTCTTTTTCAGTCTCCAACCAAATTAATGTAACATTTTTCCATCTCATTTAAAAATGTGAAGGTTATGATACGTGGTATTCTGCTAAATAATGCAAAACTGTACATTTATTTGTCTTTGGGAGTGGCAGAATTAGTGCCTTCACCAGAATTCCTTTTATTTGTTACCAAACTTTTACTTTTCAGAATTTGAAAGAAACAACAACATCTTCGTTAGATTCCTATGAGTCGATACACCACCCGCTGTTAGAGCTGGTCTTGTAGCCGTATTTGACCAACTTTTGTTTGCAGCAGGATGAAACGGTTTACACTGGACTTAGCAGCAATGCAATCCAATCAAATGCAGTCCATAGCCATCTTTCTTTTCTTTTACAGAGAAGACAACAGAGCCTCTTTGTTACAAGATGACCGATGTTTCTTTATTGAATCTGTCTCTGAAATAATAGTGTAAAGGCTGGAGGATCAGGGCTGAGGATGCACAGACACATTTAATAATAACGTGAAGGCTTGCAAGCAGTTTGACAGACTGGGAAAGGTAGGGTCATAGCAGAGATGTCCCTTCCTGACTTTGAGGTCTGTTAGGGTCCTCGTCCCACTGTCAAATCCTAGAGGGCATTTGGGCGCATGAGGGACATTTTTAAAGCTGGCACGTACGCTTTCTGTAAGGCCACTTTACGTTTTAGCAACTTTACCTGAGGGAATTACCCACAGTTCACAGAGCGGTGACATCAAACAAGCCCCAAAACATTTTATAAAGAGAAGGGTAAGAAGAGCAGTGCGCTGGTTGAAGTCATTCAAAACAACACCTGGCTCTGTTTGGCCAGTAGCCCATCTCAAATTATAATAGCATTTTAATTCATGTGAAGGTAGTTCAGTCCAGTTTAACACAGAAGGCACATTTGTCATACAATATTGCCTGAACAGTTGCTTCTGTGGTGTTCAGATGTTGTGTTTATGGGTATTTACTTGTGATTTGTCTGTGAGAAAAATAGTGAGAATAGAGCAAAGAATTACATCAAAAAATACATTTGTAGGAAGCAATTATGGTAAACTGCGTAATAACCTGAATCACTCCTGTCAGTACCGCTACTTCATTGGTCTGTAAATGCAACGGGTTGAAAGAAATCTAATTGCCCCAATGGACCTTAGTGAGTGGGAGGTAACAAAGTTAATAAATGCCTGTGGAAAATTATGTACATGTATGGAGGTGAAGTGTTATTACGTTTGAAATAAATTATTTATGTTTGTGGTGCAATACATTAACAACTTGTGGTATTTTACACTTGGTTGACACAGATGTCAATGAAGGACCAAAAAAATACAAGAGAATGGGTTATTCTGGTGAAAAATACGTCTGATTTTTCCAGCAAAACAGCTCAAAAAAGAAAAATAGACTAACTGACAGCAAATTAAACATGGATAAATATTGGCAATGCTTCGATGCAATGTTTAACAAGGTGGAGATAATAACAGGATCACTACAGTCTACAATAGTAAACTCCAAAGATAAAAGTTTCAGATGGGCTTTAAACTTCAATGTAATGTAATGTATTAGTATTTTGTGGTGAAAATTGTATCCAGTTTTAGCTTTTTGTAAATAAAAGAAGAAGGAAGGGCTACTACACTGCTGTGAGGCTGAGACCGGGACCACAAAAAAAAAAAATGGGTACTGGAACTTTAATGCGCTAATTTAAACATTTTAGGCACTTTGTCCTCTCATTGTTCAACATTTGCCCTCATTTTGTTTTATTCCAACTAACTAAATTATTTCTGCTCTGAGAAAGCTATCAAGTCACGTGATTTCAGTGTCACGTCTTGTTATGCTCAGCTCAGTTCAGTTGGAAGTGCACAAGACCCACCTTTTCGAAGGGTTTCACCTCTAGTGTGCACCAAGGCACCAACATTAAATCAGACAGAAAGGCTCTGTCCAGCCCGGGAGTCGAACTCTGGACCTTCTTCCTGTGAGGCGACTGCGCTAACCATTGTAATTGTAAGTCACAGTTAACTCAATTGTTTTATGTCCCATCCATCACTCCAACCGGCCTCCTGCATGTCTGTAAAATCTTCAGTGCAGTTGGGTTAACACTGGGGTCTGTGACAAAGTGCGTCAAAATGGGATGCAAAAGAGCGCAATCAGTTGAAGAAGGCCCATTGACTAAAAATCTCTACACCTTGCGAAGGAGAACTGGTTGGCTGATTGCAGTTACCCCTTATTCGCTCTTTGTGGCAAAATCTGGATAAATGTTCAAAGAAATATAAAAGAAATATTTCAAATCCTACAATGGTGGAAAACGTGTCTTAGTATTGTCAAGGTAACCATAATGTTACATACTGTACATTCAAAGTGGTTCACTTTCCTTTTTATGGAACGGAGCCATTTAAAAAAGTCATTATGTGACGTCAGTTAAGTCTGGCTGGTGTTTGGAGCAGAGACATATGGAGAACAGACAACAATAAGCATGTCTCTGCGCTGCTAAAGGACACTGAAGTGCTCTTTCAAGAGATACAATGGAATAAAAAGACTGGTAATGATATATAGCCTTTTTATAGAATGTGCATTAACAGTATATTAAAAATGGCGCTGTCACTAGTGACTCATTTATAAAGTAGCCAGAGGTGAATGCATCAGCTCAGAAGTATCTAGAATTCATCAAGTAATGTGCTTCACAAATATCAGGTAAATGGTAGCTTTAACACTTTGGCCTCCCTCTAAACTAAATGGACTAAAATACTGTGTTATATTTCAGTGAAGGAGCTGTTTATTTGAAAACAGTTGGCCTTCATGAAGCCTCAAAACCATTCAAGGGCGGTCACTTTTTGATGAAGCCTTTTTTTTTTCTTTTTTTTTTTAATGTTAGAAGCCAAATGCGGCTCTGTGTAACCAGCCAAAGAGCCTTCCCAACAGAGATGCGTTTAGGTTCACTCTCAAAGATCCTTCAAGAACAGAGGAGCACACTCTCCCACACAAACGCTCGGGAAACAAGGCAAAGGTTAGGAATGCGGACAAAGCCACGCAGCCGATGTTACAGATCAAGGATGTGTGTTGCTTTCATGTCAGGCAAAGTAAAATAAGCAACCTGAACTATAGTAGTCCGTTTGAAACTGCTTGAGCTCAGTATGTGCAGCAGCTGCCTCAGGAATATAAGCTTCTTCAGATGAGAAAAGGCAGCATATATGTCACCATCTACTAGGCAGGGATGTATAGATAGGCTGCAATGTGGAGTATGTTTCCAGTAAGTCCTCATACAATAACATTTACGGCACAGAGATGTGAAATACTGTCATTTCCTGTGTTCGTCGTTTCCTCGGGAAATTGAGAGTATTAAAGTAATAGTTTGACCAGTGGACCTCTGAATTGTTGTCTATTGTGCAATCACCCAAAGGATCTGGAATTCATTCAGGGGGCCGGATAATGATGGACATAAACAGACCAAGCACATGGCATGATGTCTCCAGCCATTACAGGAAACACTCATGATATTAGCAAAAAAAAAAAAAAACATAGAGATACGAATTCTTTCACTTTCCCAGTTTTCACTTACTTTCAATTCACGGATATTAGAAATAAATATTCTCTTCCTGTCAGAGATTAATCAGAAGCGTACAGGACATCAGAGGGATATGATAGCCTATATCACCATATCACAAACAACAAGACAAAATGAAATAGGAAATAATAGTAAACAAACTCATTCAGACACATTTTGTGAAGTTATAATGAATGAAATATACACATGAACATGTTGGGCTGGATAGGGGCATTTAAAGCAACACTGTACATTTTCTGGATTTGCACTAGCCTTTGTATCAGTGAAACAAATACACCTGGGACTGTTACATGTTAATATGTATTCAAATATCAGATGTGTGGAAAAATGTTCTCACAAGATGATGATGTGATTCAGCATCAGTGTCTAAGCAGCTAGGCGCACTGCGACAAAAGAAAGGTTTTTGTTCTTATTCATGTTTCAATGGAAGCCATCAGAAACACTAACGTGGACTGAATAATACACTCGGGCAGGACTTTGATTGCAAGATTGCAGACTGAAGGTTGCTTGATATTCTTTTATTTCACAGTATATAGTGTATATTGTCCTATATTTTCTACATGTATGTATGTAACATTACAAGATTTTAATATTTTCTGCTTTTATATTTTTGCATTTACTTATTTACATACTGTATTCATCCCTGTTTCTGTTTGTGTTTCTGTAGATTAGTGAAGTTGCTTTTTTGTATGGTGGAAGTGATTTAATGTTTGAGACAAATTTTACAATGGTACATAATTCTTAGTACTTTCATCTGCTCAAACGTTAAAAATGCATCAGCAAATATAAATGTCTAGACCATTACTCTCCTACATAACAGTGTTCCTGGAAACATTACATATATTTGATTTCAGAGACTGGTTTGATTTACTGGGTGTGCATTTCAGGGCTAATTATTTGTATTTTTGGTTTTGTGCATTATTTTACACATAGCTACGCTTTTAAAGGAGTGATTGCATTTGCATTTCTCTGACTTAAGAACAGGCAAGAGAACTAAAAATTGCACATCATCAGCGTGACGTTTCAGCACAATTCCAGCCGCCATTCTGAGCCAATCAGCAAGTGTCACCAGATGATTACTCAAATCCACACAAGTGTGGAATTGGACAAATTGAAGTGTCTTTCCACTCAGCTCAGTGCGTCTTATAGTGTCAGTCTAGAATTGAACTACTCCAAGGCTAATTTTGTAACAACTCAGAGTGGCAGTACCCAAGAGTTATGACCAAGAATTGAATGTGACTATGGACAAAGACATATAATGGCAATCAATTCCTAGGAAAGAGAGGAACCAAAAGCTGCTTTTAAATTCAAATCAAAGTGAGCTCTTGAGGAGATCATCATGGAGAGTGTCTACGTGAGCCTTCTCAACCATACACTTCTGCATTAGTAAATAAAAACCCTTCATCAACATCTATTGTATGTAAAATATCATCCTTCTTTTCTAAGTTTGTCCTTCTATTACCTGGAAACACCATGTTTTTGAATTCATACGAATGGAAAGCCTTCACTACACTCATTTACAAGTGAAGCAGTATAAAAATAAATAAATAAAATAAAAAAACTTGAATATGACAAATAAACAAAGATATTGTGTCATTTCAAGAAACAATTTTCATCTTTAATTACATTAAGAAGTAGTAATGACATGTTTACTTTACTTTTCTTTTATTTAATAAATAAGAACAGGAACTCCACAAATAGCCACACATATATTTGTTTGGTTTGTAGTCAGTGTATGATTTAAAACGGGAAAATGAGCCACTGTTCTATTCACTTATTTCTCTTTATTTGTGCAAAAAAAGTCATGTGTAATGGAATGATAATGATTAATAGTGTAAAATGTTCATGTATTATTACAATTAAATGACACACTATGCAATGTCTTGGAAAAAAACAGAGATGTAAAGCTCTATTACTCCTATAGAAGGTGACATTTTAGTTCCATTACTGTTTCTATAATGGCCAAGACCAGACGAACTGACCACTGCTGGAATAGAGGCACATACATGTTTCTTCATAGACAGCAGCATGTCCCGGCAGGCTGTCATAGCTGTTCACCTGCTCTACAAAAAAAGGAGTATAAGGCGATTGAATTGCACTCTATACTTTTCCACCAGATTACACACTCCACTTTTAACTTTCATGCAAAACAAAAAAAAAAAAACAGTCCATATAAAAGAACAATGGTGCACCTCCACTTCTGCAAAAGCTAATAATAGTTGTCGACGAGGTGAAAGTGAATGAAAGGTGCACCGTTCTGAGCATTGAACTGTGAGAACTAAAATTCCCCTCTCACTTTATGTCAATAGGCCTGTAGTGTATAAAATTGCCCTAGTAGTGGACTGTTTTAAACCCGATGTGATGAATAATTCAGATTTCAAAACTATTAAGGGCTGCCACTGAAGAGTTCAGACATGTCATATTGGTTGCTAAGCAGAAGCGTTTACATTTCCGCGCACTAAGTCGACATATAACCGCTTTGTGCTAGTTTCTAATGTTATTCCTTCTATAAAACCCTGGAACAGATTGGTTGTACAACATATTTGCGTCATCTTAATGTCAATGTACTGCACCGGTACATTCACTTAAGTCTGCCTTTTCATGTGGGTATTTTTCTACAAAACCCCAATGGGCAGTTCATTTTACCAGCATATTATGTGCCCTTATACATCTCAGCCCTCCAAAGAACGCAGTCGTATCTAATCATTGACTGAAATTTCTATAGAGTCATATTATATTTGCCTTCTGTGCTTGGCCAATACATTATTAAAGCACATTTCCCACAAGACCACTCCGGCCACAAGGTTTCTATGGTTACCACCATTGTGCGAATACCTTTTATGAGTTCTGCGGACATCACCTCCTAATTACTTTCAGAGAACAAATTCTCATTTCAAATATATCCAGCTTTATTTCCAATCATTACCGGGGTTGAAAAAAAAAAAAAAAGGGGAAGGGTGCCAGCTGTCAAAGGTGGGCTGAAGTATCACAAAACACAATGTGCCCTCTAAAGTCAGATGGGGAGATGATGCAACGGCTAAGAAACTTCACTGGATAACAAGTGTTGAGCTTCAAACTGGCCCTCACATGGTCAATTTTATGTGATCACAGACGAGGGCGGCGTTGATGTACGTCCTGGATGACTAACATATGAAGAGCAGGTCCGTGTCTGCCCCACTTCACTTTATAGAGTTCATCTTTGCCGTAAAAACCAGCTGCTCTGTGTTGGCTAAAACATTTTCCTTACCCCAGTCACACACCCAGCTGACCCAGAAAACCAGATGGATGGATGTGTGTGATGTGACAAAAAAAACACATTACACAAAAAACACATTGCTTATACAAAAAACACATTATTTTTGATAGATTACAGTGAATGAGGTGGGCAGAATGTTGCACTGTAATCTGGTGGACAACAGCAGTTTTTCCCAACAAAATCTCTATTTTGTCACACATATTATTCAAATTGACAATCTCGGGCAATGCAAATTACAAAAAGCACACATCCCAGACTGTGTAGTTTTTTTTTTAAATGGTATATAACTGAATACACTGTAGGTGTTGATTGAATCTGTAGTGCCACACTGCCCCCTGTTTGACGTGGCATTGTTGCATGCCATAGCCTCAAATGTCAGTGAATGAAACGTGGGATTTAAAGGCTTTATAATCAGTGCCGCATTAACTATAGGCTAAATGAATAATACAGAATGGTTTCCTGCTTTTAATATTTGTTTCATAGTTTAGCATATGACCAGATTAGGGCAAGTCAAAGCAGAAAAACAGCTTTTGGATATAAATACCACTGTGACACAATTGTTTGTTGTTTTTAAAATGGACAAGTGCTCACTTTTAATAATATACATTTTGTAGGATGTTTTAAGGAAAGCTGTTAAGAATAAAGTGTACTCCTGAAAATAGCCTGAATTGTATGTAAAAGCCATACCATGTACATTATATTCGGAAATAGTCCTAAACCCTCTTCAAAGTTGGAATTATTTATTGTTATTTTGAGTGTTCAGGAATAATCATTGGTTAAAATGCCTATGCCTAAACATGTTGATAATAAAGCAAGGCCAAAATTTACAAATGGTTCTTCTGTTCTGAACTATTACTAAATAAATGAATGAATGAATAAATAAATAAATAAACATTCACAGTTTGGATATAAAGGGATTTTTGAGGAAAAGAAATGTGATAAATAGTAGACTGTATTGAGAAAAACATGTGAATCCAGGAGATCTAAGGGTCCTTCTCTCTGAACATGCCCAAGTCTCGATTGCATGCCAACGCTGTGCTACAAAGTTCCCAGAGATCTGCTGACTCTGCTGAACCTGGTAATGACTGTTTCGCCGTGCTTCCGAGTGTGAGCTTTGTGCTTCTACTGGACGATTTCACTGACTAGATCTCCGCTCTGCTCCGAAATTGCCTCGTGGTCCCACAGTATTCTTTCTTTCTTTCTTTGCTTCGATACAAGTGTCACAAAGCAATTGGACCAGCAGCAGATACAAGCCTTGTGTTTACTTTATTCCTTCCACAGTGTGTGACAATCTACAAATAGCATCTTTTAATTACTAGACTCCAAATTGGTTTGACCTGCCGACACTTGCAGGTGTTTACATGTTTATTTAATTTGAAGTTATCAAGAGAAAGTTTGGGATGGCACATGGCGATGAGGAGATATTGGCTGTCTGGCAGGTGTCGGCATATGCTGCAGCTGTCTCATGCAGCTTGGATACACTGCTTATAATAAAGGGAGACAGCACTTTCTTCGCGTCCTCTATGTTCACATCAAATGGAAAGTCAATCATAGTCCATCATTGCTACTTAGACATTCTAAATACATTCACATGATGGTTAGAGAGGGAGCTGTGAATGCTTTCAGAGTAGCAGACTTTCTCATATAGGCCATAATTTTACTGTAATTTTCACATTTTCTTGTTTCTCTGACAGTGTTCATGGCACTTAAAAAACAGATGCCCTCTCAGCCTTGGTAATTTGCAGCTCGTGTATAAAAAAAGATGGTAATGCAGAGATGTGACAGAATTGCAGTGTATTTACAGAGAGTTATTGAACCAAAAATTCAGACTTTCATTTGCCATTAAATGTACTGTAGTGTATAGGCTTCAGCACTTCACTTTGAGTCCATAAATACCTGCCAGTACAGAGTTAATCATGTGTCATGCATTACAAATGATAATCATTGTCACTTCAGATGGAGTGCTCAGCCGCTAATGGCCCACAATCAGGGTCTGATGCAATCAGTCAGCATTTTGCTGGATCATTTACTTGGATATTTGATTTTTCAGTGATTTACTTTTTTGTTGCATAAGACGAAAAATAATCTGTCATTTTTTACCTTCTGTTTAAGCTGTGAGAAACTAAAATATCTCCGCTCCGTATGTATGTAAACGGTGTCTGTGAAACTGAGAAAATCTTATAATAAAGCTGTAAAAATGGGTGCTGGAGCGTGTTATAAAATTGATTTAATGCATGTTTGAGTCCCAGCAAAAGCAGTATTATTCAGCTGAATTATGATGCAGCCAGAGTCAAATGTATTGTTTAAACTGTTATTTACACTTTTACTTTGTGGTGGCTGTGTTTAAAAGAGGCGGAGCCGCAAAACAAAAGTAATGGCATTTATGTGAAATGATTATGATGTGAGGGCTCCCCCTTAGGGAGTGATAAATAGCACGAGCAGACAGGTTCGACCCACTACCTGGATTTGAAGGAGCCCAGCCCATCTGCATGCGCAAGTGGACACTTATAACTGGCATATAATTATGGACCAAGGATATAGCAACCTTGCCTGAGAGTGTGTATGCTTGGATGATGTGAGACTTGTGAAAGTCAAACAGCTACTTATGAGTTGAAGGTGCATGCCAGCTGACATGAAAAATCTGGTTTGTTGGCCTAAGGGCAGCGGAGACTGTTGATGGGGAAAGCTGGAGGCTTGTGATTACTCCCTGAAGCATGCAGCGCTCTGCATGACGGGCTACCTCCACATGACTCGGACCGCCAAAATGACCTCCAGACAATAGTCACAGACACCAACAAAACAATAAGAGACTACAGTAACAAGCAGATGAGTTAGAAACGGCAGCTCCAGACTTGATCCGCCTCTGTGCATCCAATCAATTATTGTAAATCATTCCAAGTGTATCGAGTAAACATTAAGAAAGCTGTACAGCAACTAATGATGGTACCACAAGGAATATGAACATTTTCCACTGCTCAATACTGGTCTAAATTTCCCTCATTATTTTTCACTTGGCTTGGTCATTACCACATGACCCAAGTGAAATTCATACATTTTTCTTAGAAAAACATCTAGCTTATGTAAACTTATCAGCAGTGTTGTGATTCAATTTTGAAAAATACGTCTCTTTACTCATCTCGTCAAAATGTCAGACAACTAATGAAGCTCATCTGCGGTCGTTGTTTTTCTCTGTTTACTTTCTATTGGTTATTATTTTAAAGGCAGCCCATATTTTTCTGCAGTCTCCCCCGATGAGCGCGTCAGTTAATGGTAACTCTGCTCCTGTCTTCTGGCCCTCAGATGCCAATACATTTTTAAAAGTGATATCAAAAACACCCTTAAGCCTGTTTGCTTTGTGTTGATCTTCCATCTTTGTATGAAGTGTTTTTTTCTAGTGTGTCCAGCATGATGGCTTACTTGTGTGCACACAGGAAATAACTCAAACGAGTAGGTGCCGAGATACGGCAAGAAAATTGGGTCTCGGGAGAGTGTTTGAGATGTATTGTGGACGGACTGGGAGTCACTAGATAAGTCAATTTCAATACCAAGTTTCTGACAAGGTAATAGATGGGAGTTGCAGTCACCAGCCACTTAAAAATAGTGTGCTCAGAAGAAGTTCTTGATTCAAAAGTGAATCTCACCTTTACTTTCATCACTCTAATGAAGTTTTTTGTGTTTACTATCCTGCCAGAGCTAATTTAGCTGCTGTTTAGCATTGACAAAAATGGCTATAATTGGTTCCAGTTCTATAGACTTTCTGCATTGTGTTGTGTTTGCCATGTACAAAGTAGAGAGAAATATCTTGCTAATGGTCAGCAAAACAAGAGCTCAAAATACATATTGCAAATGTCTGCTGACACCGAATGCTAATCACGGACTAATTATATCACAAAGTAATTACACAGCAATTATAGCTCCTATTATGTTTGAATGAGCACATTTAAAAAGACAGAACACGTATGAGTTGATTAAAATTATACATTGGGTGATTCAGTGTGGAAATGTTAAAAAGTAAATCGCTTTGTCCTCCTGCATGAGATATTGTTTAATCACTTTAGTTCCATGTGATTAAATCTGGAGATAAAGTGGTGGCGGAGTCATTCTCACACGTTCTCGCACGTTTACGCTCAGGTCTCCAGCAGCTTCCACATCAGTCCGTGCGCATGCAGCGTGCACGTGGGTTTTTTCCAAATGCCTCCGCTCTATACATTATCATTCTGTGTGTACAAGCGTAAACGCACTCGTCTGGAATGAGCTTCTCACTGCGATGTTTATGGCTCTGTACGTTCTGCTGCAGGCACGCCGAGCAGCCGGGTTGTAGCTATCAGGGTAAGTCAGAGTAACACCTCCAATGTAGGAATGCAAAAAAAAAAAAAAAAAAAAGAAAGAAAGAAATTAACAGCAGAGCTTTAGATGCAACATAAAAAAGCCTCTCTTCAAAAACATTAGCATGTGAGTGTTTTTTTTTCTTTCTTCGGAGTGTGCTTTATGGATGCTGGGTGCCTGAGCCGCAGGGCAGATCCTCCATCAAAAGGGTGACGACTGTCAGTTGGGAACTTGACCAACTGAGGAGGAGGAGGAGGAGGAGGAGGAGGAGGGGGAGGGCAGAACTAACAATACAGTTCCTGGCTGGAGGCGAAGTAAGCCGAAAGACTTTTAAAGGGCTTTTTGAAAACAGCACTTTGACTTCCTATTTAACCCAAACCTTATTATTAATGATAAAATGCTAATGTTCCTTCATTTTTGGTTATTAGATAATAGCGATTCAAAGCAAACCATGACCCCTTGCTTTGAAATTGCCGTGGAAGTGCGGCTAACAATGCTTATTTGGACTCCAATGGTAATGATGCCAGTGCAAGCAGCATTTGCAGGCTTCTGCTTTTCTCCAAGTGTTGCAACAGTGATAGTGCTGGAGAAATACTAAATTGTCACAGTTTCATCACTGAGGTCGGCTATTACCGCAGTGCTACTGTTACAGCTCAGTGAACGTTGTTACTCTCTTGTTTATTGATCAAGCATTCATGTTCATCAAATGTTAAGGATAGACCAACACTGGTGTATTCATCAGTTATAGAGGAATAATACAGTCCCATGATAGTGTAAATATTTTAGACCAGGCTTATATGTATCAAGACGTCCAATAGCTAATAAATGATCAATAGAAGAGTGGGGGCCTGTACACTGTAAATGTAGGTTGCTTACATGAAGAGACAATTTATTTTAAACTAAAATCTAAAGTGAAAAATTACAAGAAAATTATCCCTCCATGGCAAATTAAAATATAGTTGTGCGCTGTCTATGGTCACGGCTGATGAAAAGAGGAGAAAAAATGACTGCATTAAAATCATTTCGAGTCCCATTTTGATTTTCAGTTGGAAGAAACCAGAGGTCCATTTAAAAGAGTCCATGGTCTGCAAAATGCATTGTCTGCAGTGGCTGATCATGATAATTAATTTGTGATGAATGGGTCTATTTTCTACGGCCGCTCATAAGCACAAAGTTAATAAAGGATTGTCATCTATTTGTCTTGTCTTGCCTTCAAATTTATTCAGTGAATTTTAGGAAAATCATTTCATGTTACTGTCATTTACTTCTGTGGATTCGTTTTGATAACTTTATACACAGATGCTCCCTTTTTCTGTATAAATATCAAAAAGATGATCCCTTTGTTGTGTACTTTCCATCTCATTTCAAAGAAATTGTTATTTCTTTAAATCTCAATGACATTGTCAGACTACACCGGAAAATAATACAAACATTGTGTTGCATTTAAACACATTTGTTGGGATGTTGAGCACCTTCAGATGAATTTAATTGAACTACATCCTTTTTATTACATAGCCTATACATTCAATGGTATGCAAGTAACATTGATTTGAAAATAGATTTGTGAACTGTAAAACTCCAGCCTTGGTTTTGATGTGATCTTGGTTAGTTTGGAATTGACTAGTGCACTGCAGACCTTTCCTTTATGCAATGTGTTCAATACATCTTTTTTACTAGGGTGACTATATGCCAGCAAGCATTGTGAAGCAGAAAAAACTCTGCAAGCTTTTAAAACATCACAGTGGATGGAATGTAAGTATGACTGTTAGTCAAAGTACTTTTTGAAAAGGAAAGTTTTCACATATCTGTAATTTACTGAAAAAGAATTTAATGGGGAGCAGAGTGGTCAGCGCTCCTGCTTCACAGCAAGAAGGTCGTGAGTTCAAACCCGGTCGACTCAAACATCGTCGGCTAATTCTGGCCTTTCTGTGAGGAGTCTGCATGTCCTCCCCGTGTCACCGTGGGTTCTCTCGGGTTCTTTCTGGCTTCCTCCCACCATCCAAAGACATGCATGTATAGGTCAATTGGCAACTCTAAATGAATGTGAGAGTGAATGGATGTCTGTCAGTGCGACTAACTGACCATTGTCCAGGGTGTACCCCGCCTAAGGCCCAAAGCTGCTGGGATAGGCTCCAGACACCTGCAACCCCAACAGGACTAAGCGGTAGAAAATGAATGAAAAAGGATTTGATGGGAATCTTTTTTTGACTCGAAGGCCCAATCCCAATTCTCCCCCTTAGCCCTTCCCCTTAGCCTTGGAGTGATATGTTTACAATGTATCAATGGATTCCAACTAAAAATACCATATTGATGTTATGCATTAGCTGATGTCAGACGAGCAGTTGGGTAATGCTAACTTTGTAATTTCTTTATACTGACGAAATTAGTTACATTTATGCATCTCTTTCCCCTTCATTTCAAGTGTGGTCTCTGAAAATGTGTGCAGACCTTCCTCTTAGCCCGTGCCTTCGATTTAAAAGAGAATTGGGATAACCCTTAGCCACATGTTAACACACAAAGCCTAAGGGGTAGAAATGGGATTGAGCCTTACTCCATTACATTTTAGAGCAAATTTCTGTTTCTTCTTCTAAGTAACATCCTTTGAACTAGAATTTATTTTTAACACACTTGTTGTCTTCCATGGTAATAGTCCTCTCCTGCTTTTGAATTTTGTTTCTGCTTTGTGTGGGTCAGAACAGAGGAAAAAATATTTAATGGAGCTGTCATTTAAGCCAAACAAAGTTTCAACTATGTTACTTTGGTTCTCTAATGTTTACAGTATAATCATTTATAATCCTACACTGTTTTAAAACAGGTACTTTAATATTATTATTATTTGTAATATAAATCTGCCTGTATCTCAAATCAAATATGGAGATATTAATATTATTGCAGCCAGTTTGATATAATATGTTAAACATGCGACGATACAAAACTATTTCTTTAAGGAGATGATGTAACTGATGGATCAGATGTAAGGTCAAATGAAGTACAGTTGGTTGTTCCTTTGTGTGTTTACCCTTCAGCTGTGCAGAAGGCACAGACAAAGCCTCATCAACAGCACCAAGTCTGTTAATCCATCTCTGACAGTGTTGTTTACCACCGTGCCATGCTCCTCTTACGTCACTTTTACCTCATCAGAGAGGATTTAACATTGAACTGCAATTAACATTCATACCCATTTAGGCAAGAAAAGAATTGCAGCATTTCTGTAAAAGCTGAAGTTGTTATGCTTATCTTGAATAATATGTAAAAAAATTTGGCAATTTTTAGCCTTGGGCTGTTACATTTTAAAAGTCAGCCCACAAGCTGTTAATAATATGCACTTAAGAGTGAAAGACAGAGTCTTTTGGTGGATTTGGGTGTAATGGTGAGGGTTAATGCTTGTAATAGTGCGCTTTTCAATGGTACTTGTGCAGTACCCCACAGCGAATCAGCAATAGTTGCTTAGGAACCACTTCCCTCCTCCCATGGAGCCGCTTTGTGGAAGCTCTGTGCACACCATCTACTTATTTGGCTTCTGCCTCAACCCCGGAGGTTTTAATGTTCTGTGTGCTGTTCACTTTGTTCTGTTTAACATTTGTTTCCAGGAGATTATTAGCATCCTTTAGCTTTAGCACTTGTTTACTTTGCTGCACTGGAGACCCAGATGGTGCCTCTGTAGGGGATTAAGATTACAGGTAGCGACAGCGGCATGATTCAATCCAATTAATGAGCTGCTTGTTGTAGGATCAGGAGAGCACACTCTTCCCTTTGTTCACAACTACTGATAACAGCGTGCAGTCTTCACAGTGTGTGTATTATCATCAAGTCTGATAAGGCTGAAGATCTAGTATCTGAATACTAAATCCCAGTTTGAGAGATGTCACAGTCCAACAGGTGTAATGGCGATATCACAGCAGAAGATGTTTTTTTACAGATCATTTAATCCTCAGTCGCTCACTTTCACACATGCCACCATGCAGCTGTGTCAGATTCGTTTATGCTTCGAAAAGATCATGCTGACCAAGTGAAACACATTGCAAGTGTGAGGTTTTAATGGATGGAAAATGTTGTTCTTCAATGCTTGTGTGTGGCTGTGTTAAAAAAAAAATCAAGAGCAAAAAAATATGCAAACACCTCCAGACATATAGGCCTATAACCTATGTATAAAGTATAAGATTTTAGCCCAGAACTTCCATGCAGTGACATTTCTGCTTCATTACAACAGCAACAACATCCAAAGCTGTCTACTAGCTATATGTTTTGAACACAAAGTCAATAGAGGAACATGTGCAACAACCACCTTTTACCTTAAAAGTTTTGTTTTTTTTACTCAAGTCAATTTTTAAGAGTTGGATTGTATAAGTTACTAGTGGATATTACCTTTGCTATGATGTGTGAGCACAACTGTAGTCTTGACTGATGCCTTAATGATGCAGAGCTGTTACAAGATGTGTTTTAAACAACAAACAAAAACAAACCTATACAATAAATATGCGTTCATTTACTAGGCTTACTCCGGGAACCATTTCTTGCTCCAAAAGACACACGCGCAGGGTTAAGCAATGGCACTCGTTCACCAATAGTACCTAAATACTATACAATTACAGTGCAGTGCAAAAACACATCTTTGAATGAATCTAACTTAACTTTATGTGGAAAATATATGACGTAGAGACCACATTACAAAAATATTTCAGAACATAACAGTCAATTGTCAATTGTCTAACATAAAACTAATTTGGACAGCTTTGGACAGCACCTGGATGCCATTTCTCTGTTTTTACCTTCGAGTAACAGAACTCACTCTCCATTCATTCATCTTCTGCGACTTCTCCTTTACGGGTCACAGGCGGCTGGAGCCTATCCCAGCTGCTTAGGGTGTGAGGCCGGGCCCAGGAGCTAATCACAGCTAACACTTAAAGTGTGATTACACTTGTGCTCTGCTTCTTTTAGTTTGGACCAAGCTCTGCTCTAGACCAAGTGACACAACAGACTGAGCTTTTCCTAAAGAGACACACTGGAGCGCACTGTGAGAGGAGTGTGTGGATAAGGGCTCAATCTGATAGGACTGATGTTAACGTTGGAACAACTATAATAAGACCTTTAACCTTTTAGTGTTATTTCACATTACATCATCTCCTCCTTTATTTAATGCTTTATTTTAGCAGTGTAATCTGTGTCCTGTTCATATTTCAATCAAAAGAGCACAGTTGGGAAAGAACTGAGAGCCACCTATTCGATTTCGGGGTGCAGACTCCACAGAGAAAGGCCTTTGTAGTGATCAATCCCACAACCTTCTTCTGCCACTATGTACCCCAACTTGTCCCTCTGTTCAAACCTGATTTATTAAAGTCGAAGACATTCTGAAATATTGTTTTGCTGCTTCTGTTTGCAGTAATTTAGTCTGTGTCACAGCTTCTGTCTGCCATCGAAAAAAATCAAAAACCCTTTTATAAAGTCATGAATAGTTCAGTTCAAATTATTTCATATTGATAGTTGCTGAAGGGACTCATTAAAGTCCTTTATTTTTTTTATTTTTTTTTAACCAGATGGATGCATTTGAACCAGCAAAATTCATAATTAATGAATCTGCGCTATGAATGAATCATTACGCCCACTATTGGTAGTAATTAATTTTATTAATAGTTAATGACTGACAAGTTCTGGGGAGGTTTTGAGGCGGGGGGAGAGGCTGCTCATTTGTAAACAAGCCTCAGATATATTGTATGGGAAGCTGCACAGTCCCATTCTGAACTCCAATTTGTCGCAGTGATGCTGATGAATGCCTCCTTTGTTTCCAATAGTGGGTCAGGTGCAGACTATTAATTGTATATTTATTAATGAATCAATACTAAACATAATTAGCAGAGGTAGTATTTCATTTCCTTTGCGTGCTGCATTTGGACACAGTTTTTTTTTTTCCACTATTTGTCCGTAATCAGTCTTGCCTTTGCACTAAATAGTTTTGATTCTTTTTGTAAATGTCACTTTATAGAGGTATGAACGTCTGTGACCATCTTTCATCATTTTGTGACTTATTATCATGTACTTAGAATATCAAACAGTGCTCCCTGGAGTCCAGACATCTATAATTGTGGGAGATAAAAAATGAGATACTAATTTAAAGTGGATCAATTATGGTCTCCTCATCAATCATGAAGTTATTCTTCACGGGCCGACAACAAAAGCAGCAAAACTTCCATTTCGGGGCAGACTTTGCTCATAATAACGGCAAAGAAATGTCTGAGTGAAATAAGTCAAGCATATCTTGTGGCCTATATAGAGTCTCCTCTCCCTGTGCACCAAACAAAGCTTGGGAGGCCCGCGGCTAATCACTGCCCTTTACCTGTTGTCATTCATCTCCAGGAGTCAATTGGTCTGCTTCGACGGGGTGCAGAGGTAATTACGATTTGGCTATGACTTGCGTTTGGCTCCATTGTCTGACTCCGGTGGCACACACGCAGGGATATTGGGACTTGAAGCTCAAAGCTGCCTTTTTTTTTTCTTTTTTTTTTTTTTTTTTAGGCGAGTTCCACTTTGAATACAGTGCTCGACGGTTCCCCAGAGAGCTGTGCTGCTAACTAAACAAAGCTTAGCCAAGGCGACTCAAGATCATCGCACGAAGAAAAGAAAATCAACTCCTATTTTTATCTTTTACTCATTTAATACATAACAAAAAAATCTATTTAAGTATTTCGCCTTCTCTCTGCTTCTTTTTTTCCTTTCCTGAAAGTCTCAAGGCAAGAATCATTTCACAATATCGCCGTTGAGATCATTTTCAGAATTGTATTAATATTTAAGCGCATTATAAATTTGGAGGAGGAATACAATTATGTCCGTAAATACACCTGTCCTATCAAGCAAGAAATTGAGAAAATCCCCAGAAAGTAGCTTTACTCTCAAGGTAAGGTTGGAGAAATTAATGTATAAACTTGAGGCAGATTTGCAGCGTCATAATCCACATTCCATTGATCTTATGCTTCGGGACGTCAAAGAAAATCCTGCCTCGAACCTCTGGTGATGCTCCTCTCCCGCTTTAATGGCAAAAAACAATGTTTGAGAGAGTTATGTCTTGATATTATTGCCCTAAGGTACACTCGTGTTCAAGTTCAGCCAAGTAAAATAAAAAGAATTTGGAATTGGTTTGGGGCTCCACATCACAACTCGAAGGCTGTGTCTACAATCATACATTTTCATTTCAAATTGTGGAAATTTATCTGAATTCTCGACGACTCTCAAACGGACTCAGAAATGTTCTAGTTGTAAAACTTGAAGATTGATCACAACGCTAAAGGGAGAAACTTCTGGCTCCTCATTCTTTTTAATCAATTATTTTCCAGGACTGGTCGCATAATTTACAACATCAGATTTAGTCCTCCGTTTTTAATTATGCAGTGTTTTATAGCCGTGACCTGGGATTATTCCTCTCTGTTTCTCTATAATCTCTACTCAACTCTCTCAATCTCTACTGGCAAACAACAGCAGCCAGACTTCATATTCCCATTGGGTTAACAGAGGGCATGCATGTGGCGCTGCATAAATCCAGTCGAGTTGCAAACAAAAGTGGTCTTTAAAAGGTGAGGGGTGCAATATCATTTCAGAAGTTTATACACAGTATCTAAAGGCCATTTTCACATCAGTGTCTTTTTAGGAGTGTACTTCAAAACACTGAGTGAGGACAATCATTTTCATGACATGTTGTGTGCCTTTAAATGGAAGTACAACCCTAAATAGCATTTGGTTATCCTAAATTTTACATCTTCATTTAGAATTGACATGTTCTATAGCGATAATTTGTATAAAAAGGCATGCACTTTGTCATGAACAATTGATTCTGTCAGTTTTGAAAGTTTACGCTGACTGTACTGTTCAACAAATCGAGGTGTCAAAACAAAATGTCAGCGAGAGCTCTCTTGGAATTTCTGGTGTCAACAGTAATTCTTTTGGTGCAAACATAAGTTCAAGAACAGTGCTTACAGGTTTTGTGGTTTAGCTTTCTTGCGTATACTCTAGGTCACATGGCTAAGGCTTGGTCCACATTGATGTGTTAAAATGGTTTAAAATAAATGCAAGTCCGTCCACACTGAAACTTAGATTGTCTGTTTATGTCAAAAGGGCCAAAAACACATTATTATTACTATTCATGCATCTTTTTTCTCTCAGTCCTGTTTAGCCAAGGTACATCCTGGAAAATGACTGCAATGCATTGTCACCATACACACATGTCTTTGAGTATTGCACCAATCATTCCTGTTTATCCAAAATCGTGTGGGCTTTTTCAATTCTTTGTGTCTGAGACAGTTTATTCTGCATCTGTTAGTACTGACTCCTGGAAAACTAACTGTAATCTGAGACCCGACTACTTCTCCACACTACAATCCAACTAAGTAAGCGCCCAGTGTTTTCAAAAGACTCCATTGTATTATTCCGAAGATGCCGGAGAAGTGTGAATTCTGCGCTGGCAGCGTTGAGTATAACAGCAAACACAGCCCGGAAGCAAGGTGTGGATATTCAACAAAATTAGCTAAAAATATGAATTTAGTCACAGTAGAATTAAATACGTGTCAATCTCACCAAAATCTTTGCAAAACACTTCACACCATGTTTCCCCTTCTTGCCTTGCTCACTTTCCCACTTAAGCCCTGGCAAAAGAACATGTGTCAATCCTCTCCTCTCTGCAGAAGAGCCGAGTGACTCCTGGGAAATACTGTGCTGGGTAAACTTCCTGTTCTGAGGTACACTTCCCTTCTAATGCCACTGAAGCATGAGAGGGAAGCAGAGTGATGAGGAATCTAGCCGCTCAGATCTCTCGTCCGTCGGAATGCGGTACGTTGTGCGACTGCCCACCTCTCCTAATCAAAAAGAGCAGATAAACTGTCACTTCTGACCTGAGTGGACAGAATTTAAAAGGAGAGCTCCATCTGCAGCAGAAGAAGAAGGAATCCGCACTCTTCCCTTGTGTTTCTCTATCTCAGTTCTTAATTCTTTGAGCATCTTTCCCTTTGCTGTGGCAGTCTGGCTTGGTGCGGGAAGGGGCTTTTTAATGAATGTGGATGTGCACGTGGGAAATGTGTGGGTTTTGTGCGCCACAGCTTTCCCTGTGAGTGACAGAAGCTTGACAAGGCTTTAGAGTCTGGCTTAAGAGTCAGAAGAAGGCAAACAAGGAACAGCTTTTTTCCAGATGGCCACGGCAAAACACAGCAGAATATAGTTCTGTGGAGGCAGACTGAAGCACTATACAAGTCCTTTTAAGCAGAACTACTGTCGTCTGATGGAAAATTCTCTGTTTATATTTTGAAAAAAACAAAACTGGCAGGATTCAGCTTGCTCTGCTGGATTTGTAATAGGCCTCACTGTTGGTCACAGCACACAGTCTGTGTTTGCAAAAATACAAGAGGAAAAATTCCTATCAAAGCTATCAGGGCTGAAGCATGAAGAGCATAGGGCAAATGTTTATTTTGTGATTCCTCCCACTTTGCTAAGGCTGCTCCCATCAACCTCCACTCTAATCGGCGAGTATCTGCTATGCACTCCAAAGTAAATTGCTGTTTATTCTATTCTGCGAGTGTCAAAGCCCAAGTCTGTCGCTGAATGCTATCTGGGGGGAATGAGGGTCCTGGGATGCTCAAGCCTGCTGCTGACACAACACTATTCCTGAAAGAGCCGCCGCTTGATTTACCCAGGCAAAATGTCACGGTAATTGTGAAGATTTATATCAATGGGAAAGAGCTGACGAGGTCCCACAGCTATCAGATCTGACAGACTTAATATGTGCTCAAATGTAGCCTGCCACACTAAAAGGCCTGCAGGTCTGACCAATTTTACCCCCGGAATGTTCCACCTCGGATGGTATTGACCGGGGCTTCGTTTTTCACTCGGGTAAAAATCGAGTGTGAAGTGGAACTTTGAGCTTGCGAAATTGTGTTTTTAATAAACGGGAATTACTTCTTAACATTTTAGCACGCTATTTACCTTGTGCAGTGCCATATTCGGAAAGAAACGTCTGACAGGTGGTTTTTATAAATAGGCAACACGGGCGCTTTGAGATTGTATCCTTCACACTGTCACCAGATGTGGTTTGATAGAATGAACCATGTATTTTTTGCATATAAAGATGAGCCATGTTGTTAGGTTTCTAAGAAAATACATCTTAAATGTCAGTGCAGACAAGGCAAACGGTCTATTAAAGTGCGTGCAGCAAAAGAAATGAGTCACTGCTTTCTAATTGTCCCCTGTTCTTTCATTTGAACTTGTTTCTCTGTTTGCGTTAAATAAAAGGTCAATGCTTTTCAAGTTCCAAGTGCAACATAGACTCCAAATGGTAAACCTGAGACCACAACCCAGTCACCTATGTGAAATTCAGTTTTATATCTCATCAACCAACTCATTTCCTGCCTATCAAAAATGATTATACATAATTAAAATGTCAGATTTTGTGCTATAAATGGTACCACTATTCCATTTCAGACCTTGCACCAAAATATGGACAGAATAAGCATGTGACCAGCCTTAGCGCAAGGTGTGAATGTGCTAAATGATTCCTTAATGTGTCCTTGAAGAGAAAATGCCCAGTTTATCCAATAGCATATTGTAATAAGGATCATCTGTGGAAAAAATGAGACCTTAAGACTCCATCAAGGCCTTTATTATCAAGGATTTCAATAGACTTTGGCCAATCACCTGCTCACATAGAGAGACGTCTTAAGTATGCTCCGACTGGTCTGTCAACACAGAAGTAATGACTACAAATAATGGAGAAAAAGTGTCTACTCCATCGCTGGATTTGTCTGTTACGCAAAGACAGAAAGCAAAGAAAGCAAACTAAAAAGCAACAATAGTTTGAGTATGAGTTCAATAGTATAAAGTACTTTGCGAAAAGGTGCAAATTTATCTTTTTTATATCATAAATATAGGAAAGAATGCTTTGCTCCTGTTTGGCTCAATGGGTAGGGTTGTTTCTCTGTATGTGTTACTTAAAAGGTCAGTGCTTTTCAAGTTAAGCAGTTCAACACAGACTCCAAAGGGTAAACCTGAGACCACAGCCCAGTCACCCATGTCAAATTCAGTTTTATGTCCCATCCACCGCCCTAACTGTTTTCCTTACTATCCTAATTATAAACATTACTGTCATCTGTGGCCCACTTCAGACTTTACCTTAAACGCAAAGTGTGAATGTGTTTCTTAATGTGCCCTTGAAGAGAAATTGCCCAGTTTATCTAATAGCATATTTTAATAACAATCATATGTGGAAAAAAAAAATTGTACGTAGTGAGACATCTGATAAAACCAATAATGGAGAAAAAGTGTGTGTTCCAGGCCTGGATATGTCTGTGTACACAAAGAAAAAGCACAAAAAAGAAAAAAAAAATTGAGAAAAAGGAAGCAAACTAAATAGCTACAACATTTTTACACAAGCTCTATAGTATAAAGTCTTTTGTGGTGGAAAATTGGTCCAAATTTATCTTTTTCATATTAAAAATACAAAAAAATACTATGTTCCCTTTTGGGGGTCAAGGTGGGGTTGGTAACAGAGACGAGAGAAGAGATTGGCTCTGAGGACACATTTGGAGTTGGTCTGGGTCACATGTAATCCAATTCTCTGTTGAGTTGTGAATGACATGGATTGAAGGACTCTAATAGGTTTTCAGCAAAACACAACTCCATAATAGTAATAATAATGATAATAATAAAAATAAAGCAGCATTTCACTCAAAAGTGGGTACAGCAAATGAAGGAAGAAAGAGGAAAACCAGTGTGCAATAATAAATATCATGTGTGTGCAACAAAGACCGGCTAGTTATATGTTTGTAGGTAGCTAAAAGACAGACTGAAATGCATAGTCTGATATTATAGAGCTTTCAGATAACAGCTAACCTCTGGCGGAAATGTAAAACGCTCTTGCGGCTGGTGGAGTATTTTTATATGCGTTTGTTAAAGGTGTGAACTTCTCAGAAGGTAATTTACAGGAAACAGCAGGGCACTGCCAAGCACCACCGGAGCACAATGTACCGGTCTAAATTCTGCTGTGACCTTCATCATATGTCACCATCAGCATACACCCCCCTCGCAGGTTCAGCTGTCTGACTGTATTTACTTCCACTTACCGTGAGGAATGATAACAGTTCAGAGTGCAGAGTGGTCCAACTTTATGCGCCGCCATAAACAAACCTTGACTTACGGATGACAGGTTTTTCAAGACAACAAAAAGGCCCGGCGGTGTTTGGGGCTCTGCGCCGGTGTTTATAGGCCACGGATCACCAAACGCATCAAGGATAACTGCATAACAACCGGATAAAATGCAACACTGCTTTTATATATTTATTGAGTTGTTTTGCTTTGGTCTAAGTTTAGATTTATACACCACAAAACTTTGTATGGTTTAGAACTTTAATTTGCCCAGCATTACTAAAACATGAAAAAGAACTATATTTTCTGAAGCTCCTCAAAAGGCTTGAGTTGAAACTATTACTTTCATAGTGCTTTTTTTTTTCTGCATCCAACATCAACTACAAGGACAACATCTTTGTCACAAATATTCAACCCACCGTCAGATGCCATGGTAACCAGATAATAATAATAATAATTCATTTAATGAAATAGTCTGGGCTAAAGGTTCTGTACACACAGCTAAGAATTAATCACAAAGATATACATTCGATCTTATATTAATGTAGGAAACTAAAAACAGAATGAATATATTGAACAAAAAGCAAACAGAATGTCATTGCATTTGCTCATAAAAGTAATAATACAATACAACTCCATTAAAATCATTCAGCAGTAATAATACCACATAATAACTAGCCATCAAAGACTCTGCAAACCAAATTCTGCATAAATATGATGGTTTGGGCAAATGGCAACAAAGTTACTACATCTACGTGCTGTCGGTGAGTGGGTAGAGAACATTAAAGAGTGACTGTTACAGAATACAAGCAATATACCAGCGAATGGGAGATGTATAGAATATAACACCACACAAATGATCTAGAGTGGTGCAGATTTTTTCAGGACTTAGCATATGAATTCCCAATGATATGCAGTGGATATGAAATAACTTGCATATATGGCTTCATGTAATAATGGTAAACAACGCAGCAGTCCATTTTTTTTTGACTTGGATCCTCAATAAATGAATGGAAAATACTGCTCTAGCAGAACAGTCATCCATTGTCTTAGCGCTTGTGTAACATATGATTCTGATTTAAGAGTCAGGTAGTAGCAGACATCTCATGCTGTGCCCTCACATCTTCCTTCCATTACCGTAGCGTAAAAGAAAATATGCTATTGTATCTGGTACTTTATGGAAGATAAAAAATAAAGGTGTATCATCTGGTTGCTTATGGTGTAAATTCCACAGGTGCAATTATTAGCAGGGCTCTGGTTACTGGCAGTGTTACTTAACCCTTCCCACGTGAGCTTCTACACTTGCTTCAGAGCTAATTGCATTTAAAATAACAATGACAAGCTTCCTAACAAGTCTTCACACGCAAGCAACAAAAACAACGTATGTTTGAACAAGGTTTTAATGATCAACTTAAGTTATGTTTTCCCCCTTGAAAATGCATTACACAGCGGTGGCATTAGCATACAGTTTCATTGCCCCAGACAACCTCCACACACTTCTTAAAAGTTTTGTTCTGGAATCAAAACCCTCGTTCGGTTTCGGTGCTCAAATTATTTTTATTTCATGTGACAGTCTCCTCGGCAATCCTTCACTCGTCACATCTTTGTTTACTGTTAAAGAAGTAATTCCACTCCGACTCCAAAGATATACGTAGACACAATTTGGCTTTCCATTCCACCTGCAAACTTCGTGCCCCGAGAATATGCCGTGTAATTTATTCAGCAGAGAGTTTGTCTTGCAGTCTGAAGCTATTGCGCCTCATTCCACCTTTGAAAATGAGAGCAGGCGAGCAGGAAGGGGACATCTGCCTTTGCCTTTTTAATGGCTATCACAAATGTTTCAGTAATTCCACTCCACATCCCCACCAAAAAAAAAAAAAAGAAAAAAGAAAAAAGAAAAAACTTCCCTCCTCCTTCAAGTACACTCCCAAATTACAGCACAGGAGGGATGGAGCTGGGACTCCTGCACACACTTGCACACACTTAGTATTTTACCCCACAGCCAAGAGGATCACAAAGGTTCCCCCAGTGTGTCTTGCATTATGGAGGCTAGCAGTCAGTCCAGCAGTCAACAGATGCTGTGGAAAGATGTGAGTCCACTTTCATTTTCTTTTGTGTGATTTATTGTATCAAATTAGGATTCCATCACTTCTGACTTCTGCCAAAAAAAAAAAAAAAGTTTTGAAAAGACATAGGTAGAATAAGTCTGTTCTCCAAAGTTCACTTTAAATCTGAGCGATGCAACTTTCTCACACTATTCGCTTTTCCGTCTAATTCCTATTGGCTTTTCATCTTTGCCTTTATTTCCTGCACCACTGTGTTTGCCTTCAATCTCCAATATCCCACCTTCTCGCACACATGAGCTGCATTCAAATACCAATTGTCTTTATTTTACTCTTTATTATTGCGCCGAAGGAACAGGAGGATTTTACAGCTCTGAAGTCCTTCTCTTTTTATATTCCACTTGTTGCAGGAGCCGTAGCACTGTATCATTATCTTTTTACAGCTACGAAAGCTCTTTAGCTGTCCATCACAATGCTCTGAGTGCATTATAAGTGCACATTGTAGTTTAGAGAATCACTAGGATTAAGAAATCACCTGTGGTGTCCTATTTAAGTATATAGCTTTTTAATCCATAAATCAGCATGCTCCAATAACATAAAGTACTGTATCACTTACTTTCTAGTGATATAGGCTACTATTTTTCTCTTATTTATTTATTTTTCCAAGTTTTCTTTCTTTGCCTGATAACAGCAGGGGGCTCCAGGCGTTCTTCTTCACAAAGCTCATGAGGAATTGCCTGGCTGACTCTGAACTCCTAAACCTTTAAACACTAGTTGGCGGCCGGTGCTGCTGCTGCTGCTGCTGCTGCACACTGGCTGGCTGCTCATTCCATCTTTATTTCAGTCTGTGCGTCTGTCTCTGGATCCCACCTTCCTCTGTGGATTCAAAGCCCAGGCAGAGGCAGGGGGAGGTTTGTCCTCTGGTTAAGTTTCCACTTGCTTACGCAACCCGCCACATGAGACCACAGGGTTTCAGACACTGCTTTTCCACTATAGGAGACAGATCATACATATCTGCCACTTTGATTTGATTTAGTTATGTTAATATTTATTTAGTCCTCATGCCAATCAGGAATATATCTCGTGGGAATGTGAAGAATTCCAGTCTCCATTGCTAAAACTAAGGTCACACTATAGAGCTTCAATTAGATGTAGGCCAATCTAAAACTTTTTTTTTTTTCTGTACCACATTGCTATGTTGATGTTTCTTTTTAGGTGTGAGAAATTTTAACCCTACAGTGTTTGTTCAGATAGACACTGTGTGATAGACAAGAGCTCAATCTTAATGTCTTTGTTAAAGGTTCGATATATATGGCAGCCTACTTTATATCAAGATACATGCTCTTATTTGGTTACAGTTGTTAAATGTGTTTGAATATGTTAACTTCCCTCAGCTTTGATATCTGGTGACCAATCTTTTCATGCCCTGTACACTTTAAAGAAAGAGTAGTTGCAGAAATGTCCACCACTAATGATTCCTCTTCCAAAAATGGACAAAGTAGAAGCAAAATGACTATTATTGAGACATGCCATATGAATAGAGTCAATCAAAGTTCCCAGAGACAGATCAATCTGTAAATTGCCTCTTTAATCTAAGGACATTATTTCTTCAATTCAGTTGTATAATTCTGCAAACGTGTAGCGGCTGCTGCATGAATTATATAATGTTTTGTGCAGCTTTATCTGATTCAGGTTGCAGGGCTGGAGCCTATCCTGGCTGCTTGTGACATGGGTTACACCCTGAACAATGTTTAATTAATCATAGGGCTAACACTGACCGATACCAACTCACTTTCACATATAGGTAATATTCACCATTTCACTATGCATGTATGTATTTGGATTATGGAAGAGTCCAGAAAGAACCCAAGGCATCATGGAGAGAACATGGAGGCTCAACACAGAATAGCTGCTCCCTAGCAGTAATCATTTACTAGACTTATGATTATTTATAGCAGTTTTCAGTATTTTATTATTTAATGTTGATGTAGATATGCCATTTTTGCTTAATGTTATTATTAAATGCATATACAGTATGAGGCCTGCAGGAGTCATACAGTATGTATTTCTATTTATAAAGAGAGCCATGTAAAACACTGTATATTAATGGTTTTCCTTGAATTGATTTACATTTCACAAGTCAGTAGTTCAGCGGGAAACACTATTTGTTTTACCGAATATCCCCAAAGATTCCTCACTCTCCAATCTACTGCAGCTTAACTGTAACAACCTCGGCCACAATAGAAAACCAAAGCTGCTTTATCATCATTTAAACAGACACATAGATAAGCAACACCAATTTTGTTAATTGAAGTTGGTGCAATTTTTCTTCTCTTCTTGCATATCTGCTTTTCCGTTGTCCTCCGAGACCTTCACAAGTGGTCCAGTGTGAATGAGAAGCTTTCATTTTCTCCCTGCTGGAGCTCTGCTGGAACAAAAGCCTGTCTTTATTAATTTATGGCCAAAGCCTGGGGAATTGACTACAGCAGGCAGACTTTTAATTTGAGCAACAGTTTAATAATCATAACCTTTCTGTGGCACTTGTAGCGGTCTGTCTTCTTTGCTCCTGGGTTATATTTTTGTCATCAGTGGCCTCCCTGCCGCGGGAAATGCGCAATGACCAAATTATATACCATCTGCTGGAAGGCAACAATTGAAGGGCAGAACACTGGAATTAGACATTCAAACACCGCTCTTATGTATAGCTGCCCATATTATGTTGATCACATGTTGTTTACAGGTTGAAATGGGGAAGCAAAAGAAGTCTAAGTACCACGGATACCAGCGGCTGGCTCTCATTCTGGCCTTGCTTTTCCTTGTTTTGGCCCTGTGTGTTATCAGTCTGCACTATCTGTGGAGCCCCAGTCCAGGGAAGGTAAGTCCATAAACAACCTTATTCAATAGGGCTAAGTCGAGCTATGTTTTTTTGACAATAGGTCTTTTACTTGGACTATGACCTTGTCACTGTATACAAGTGCAGAAAAGATTTATTGGCCAGCCCAAGGCCTTTTAATAGGTAGAACCTTTTCTGATTCACTATTTACATAAAAAAAGCATCTGAAACCTGGCATCTTGTTAAAATACTTACTACAGTTTCCGATGAATGTGTGGCTTAGCTTCTGCATATAAACTAAAAAGTACTAAAGTACCATCTCATAATATATTTGTTTCTCCAAGTACCGCCTACATATACAGAAATGATTATGGACTTAAAAGAGGACTAAAGTAAGTTCAGTTTAAATACAGTTTAAGTGCTTCTTGTTGGACTTGAACGGGTCTAGGGCAGTTTAAGTTCAATTTTAAGAAGCTTTATGTTGTTTAAGTCGGTCTTTGAAAGGTTTTCATTGATTTTAGTTGGACTTTAACAGGTTGTAAATGGTTTTAGTTTTTTAGATTTTAACGATCGATTTCAGCTGCACTTGAATTGCCTACAAAAGTAGTTGTCGTTGGTTTTTATTTGGACAAAATAAAACAGATTATGATCAAAATGGGCTCTCTCTAGTGGATGATGATGGAGCGGCATGGAAAAAAAAAAGTGCAGTCTTGGAATAAAAACAAAAGAGCAAGCGCCTCAAGTACTTGTCGAATTTAGGTCAGAAACCCCACCCATCAAATGTCTGCATAGGTTTTAAATGTCCATTGGAAATATCCTTATAAATCTTAGCTAATAGACATGAACAAAGTTTGCCATCACAGTACAATCACCAAATATCTATATCCTTGCTCCTGCCTTTAAAACATTTAGTTGAGTTGGACTAATATCTTTGTGTCTCTTAAAATCTAAAAATAAGACAGACAGAATACAGAAAACAGAATATCTCTTTTGATACTTGATAAAAACATACTCCACTGTCTGACCATCTCTCCCAGTCTGCACAAAGTACACTCTCGATAGAAGACATAGAAAAACACAATCTCCACATCTGCAAATCACTCAGGGTACTTTACAGTGATGAGTCCAAAGTAAATGTTTGGCTGCACAACCAGCCGACGGCAGTAGCCACAGTGTGTATAGCATTTCATTTGATTAAAAGATGTGTGGGCTGCGAGTTGCTCGGCTGATGTTTTGGCTGTCACACGTGTAGTTTTACGGACTCAGAGCTAAACCACACTGCATTTTCCTCCTGTAAACCTTGCCCTGTTGCATTAATCCACTCTCGACTCACATTGTAAACATCTCCTCACTCCTGATAACTCAAAGCTGACCTTAATTGCTGTTGACCAAGACGAGAGTGGCTGCAGTTAGACCAAAACCTCTCTGCAGTGTAATTGGGATAAACTCTTGTCCCGGCAATTCATCTTGTAAAATCCAATTCGATCACACTTGATGGAGAACATTTTCACCGACCGGCGGTCCTGTTTTTTTTTTTTTTTCAACCTCATCCCACACACACATGATTTTCCCAAGGGTTCTGAAAAAGCTAATTTACCCGAGCTAGAAGGAAAAATACATCAATAATTTCACATCCAGAAATTGGCCGCTCTATATGTTCAGCAGAGAAATGATTATGATAAAATTATGTTTAAAAACAGCCATGTTTATTTCAAAGCTGACCACCAAGTAGACTTTGTATGTACAGTTTCGCCTTGATTCCTTCAAGCTGTATGGCCCAGTTTAGTTTGGTTCGGAATAGCAATTACCCGTTTTGTTTGTTTTTCTACTGTGTCTAACTGTGTCGAAATATGTGATCAAGACTGACATCAAGTCAGTATGAAATGTAAAATGTTGGGTCAGGCTTTAAATCGGGGGTCACAGGTCACACAGTATAAAGAATCAAAGACAAGCAATACTAGAATACTAGAATAACTAGACGGCTATGTAAACAAATGTATGCTAACAACTTATCCTGAGCTCTTTTTGCAACACTGACACACTCTTGTCTTCTTTTTCCAAACTACAGTGCTCCTTTGATTTCCACTCAAGGCGACACGATGCATTTTGCTTTTCCAATTCAGTGTGGTGGGGATCAAGATGCATGTTAAAGTGGACTGGAATCGCACGGTGTAAGATGTAGTCATTTAAACAGTTCCAAAAAACATATGCAGAGTGTGACAAGGTATTTAGGCAGCTCCTCATGTCACAAGCTTTGATGCTGCTAAATTCAACCTAGACCATAAACACAGATTCCAATCACAAATCAAGGGCTGTGAATCTCTATATGATATATTCCTGCGTTGGAAATTGTTTCAAAGTATGGAGCAATTAGCAGTATTACTTCTTCTTATTGTATCACAAGAAAAACACTGGCTTTGGTGTTCTGTGTCTTCTTCTTTGCATTGACGTTTTAAGTATTCTCTGTCGGCCACTCAACAGACAACAGTGTGTTTAGCTCCACCTTTTAGTGCTACTTTCCCTGTGTTGTCAATGGAAACGCTACTAAAATATGTGCTGCTTGACAGAAGCCGGGCTTTTGCGACATGAGATGAGGGGGGGATGTCACTTCTACTCTCAGTGTCTTCGTTAGACTTATTAAAACCGAATCGGGATAGCATTTCTATTAAGACTCTAATTCAACTTGCAGACAGTCGTTCTCAGGTTAACCAGGGTTCATGTGCACTTCCTGTGTCAACGGTATTGTCCACATTCTCTCCTTTCAACACCGATATGAATCACCTCTGAGCCATCTCCTTTGTCCTTGTTAAATATTTCATGCCGGAGGTAGAGCAGTCATTATTTCCACTTTAATAAGCTGTGATCATTCTCACGTGGCACAAAATGTGTTGATGGCAGGAGGTTGCCTGGGCGATGAATATCAAACCCGCGGACCTTGGGTTTTGCTTTAATGGGGTCTTGAGGGGGAGGCTTATTCTCTGGCCTCCACATCAGGGAGCAAGATGGAGCCACTTCAAAGTGCACTCACCTGTCTGTCAGATGGGAAAGAGGCTCCCATAGATCCAGAAGAACAGTCGAAACCGGAGTGTGTACTCTCATCAAAACCACAAGCGTACTCCACAAGGGTCGGATGGAGTCGATGAATAGACGGGTCGATGAACATTTCTGCATGAAGCAATGTAAACAGGGTACCTTCATCATTCTTTAAGCAGGGCAGGGATTTAATGAAAAAGAACCGTCTACAACATACATTTCAAACTCAAGGCACAGGGGCCAAATGCGGCCCTTTACAATGTTTTATGTGGCCCTTCGATACATATAGAAGGTGATATTTTGGGGTCTAGGTTTTAATTGGATTTGAACAAGTTTTAGATTGGATGAATCAAATCCATCTAAAACATGTTCAAATCCAACTAAAACGTGTTAAAATGCAACTAAAACCTGTTCAAATCCAACTAAAACATGTTCAAATCCATCTAAAACCTGCTGAAATCCAACTAAAACCTGTTGAAATCCAACTAAAACCTGTTGAAATCCAACTAAAACAAGAAGAGGAAATTTATGTTAAAGGTAACCTTTGTAAGACTCAAATGATGATGAAATCTCACATGCAAAAATAAAAATGAAAGCTTATAAATGTCACCATCATCAGCCCCGAAAGGATTCTTATTAACTATTGCGGCCCCTCACCACTTTGAGTTTGACACCTCTGGTCTAGAAGATATACGTAAGCATAAAGAAGAATCACATATTACTGTAAATTCTTCAGCAAAACATAGAATAATAGTTTTCAGTACAGGTTAACAGAGGCATTTCACTTGAATTCATTTTTTATGGACAAGATCCAGGCCTTAACCTAATAGTGAAGTTTTGGCTTCTTCGCTTTATTAAATTTGCACAGATTTCCTACATAACAACATTTATGACGTAAATAACTTATGTAAATTGCACAGGAGTTTCAACATGACATATTTCAGCTGAAGTAAATTCTACATTTACCCTAAAATTCCACGTTTATAATTGATTGAAAATGGTGTGAAATCTTTCACTTGTACAGCAAAATGACAGGGTGTTAAAATAAGTGAAAAACACTTTTCTCCGGGAAACTTGGAGACCTGGTACTTTTTCAGCTGTAAATCACTTCTGACTTTTTTCAGCTCCAGCTGTTTTGACAGCTTCTGAGCACCTGAGAATGTGAGAGGTGCAAAGTAACAGTAAAGAGGCACATCTCTTTCGTTTTCAGTTAAAATGTTCAACCGGGAAAAATAGAACTAGATTTCAACTTATACAGATTTGACTTTTTAAAGGGATAGTTTGGTATATTTAGATAGGGTTCAATCAGCTACTTGGGTATAATTAATGCTTTATCTATAGTAGAGAGTTGTGGGTGTACTCCCAGTTTGGTGAAGCAGACAGCAACAATGATAAAGAGAGTTTAAAATAAGATTTAGGATTTAACTGTTAAGGGTCTGGAACTACTTCGCAAATATATTTAAATGAATGATACAAAAAGGATATTATGATATTATGACAATGTGGCACAGAAGACCACATTAGTGCCCAAACATGTGCATAGTAAGTTCTGCATTTAAAACTGAATCCATAGCAGCCATAGATCAAAATTATCAATACAAAAAGCCCTCTAAGTAACAACACTTGCACTAACAGCCATTTTGACACAGACAAACCAAACTGACAGATCTGGCAAATATCATCTGTTAGCACTATCTATCTTTCAACATACAAATAATGAAGAGAAGCTATCTGGTTAATGCAAAACTGTCTAAAATGTGAGTTATGATCCATTGAAGGAAAAAAATTAGTGATGGGCTAATATTTAAAGTTGTTTTGATCAAGAAACGTAGTGTTCTTTACTTGTTTATCACATCAAGGGTGTTATTATTCCTAGTTTAACAGGAGTAGCTACTAATTCTGTTTAAGAATAGAGCAATTTTCTTGCATCATTAGCAAAAAGTCTTTGTGTAGGGCTAAATTTAAAGTACCTACAGCAGGAAGTGAAGCTTGCAAAAAGCCAAAGCCAAAATAAAAGAAACCCTGGTACAATTATATAAAAATAGCTTGTTGAAATTGCACTTAACCACTAAAACTACTTTGTATTAAGCTTGTCTGACTAGCTCTGCACACATTATTAGTTCCATTCCTTCTTTGAATTCTCTTTGATAACTGCAACTTAGTTTGTGACATGTTTTCATTAGTAAATTCAATCATTGTGTATAATTGCAACTTACCTGAGCATGTGTTCCAGGGATGAAAGGAAGTGGCCATGATTTTCTTCTTCTGCTGTTTAAGGAGGGCATGGGAAACAAATTGGTCATACTGCCACCTAATGTTTGGAATGAGTTTTGTTGCATTATTGGTGGCATCAAAGCTAATGTAATTGGGTTAGTATGGAGTGTGTGGTAGTTTGTAATTTGATATTGTTAATGAAAATATGCAAATGCCAAATGGTGGAACTATTTCAGCAGTTTTGAACTACCTTAGAAAGGGTTTGAGGAAGAGTTATGTGTGTTACACTAAGGAACCAAAGTCAAATGAGCCAGACAGAGGAACAGAGTGTTTGTTATCTTTTTGGGACGTCCTTGTTTTAACTAAACCAGCCTCAGCCAAAGCCGCAGATGTTGGAACAGAGAGGAGACAGAAGCCCTAAAGCAGCTACCATATTGGACTATTGCTGTTGCTACACTGTGCTTCTTTCCAACCCCATTCCCACTTCCACTCCAGCCTCTCTTGCATGTGTATGTGTATGTGTATGTGTATGTGTATGTGTATGTGCATGTGTGTAGTGACACTCTCAGCTGAATAGCCTTCCCTTGATCACAATGTTAGGTGTTAATACAGTTTTCAGCTTTGGGCAACACTTCCCTCACTCTGCTGAAAACAGGAACCCCCGGTAACCATGGAGAATAAGAAGGTCTGCCTGGAGACATAGGCAATTAAGATGTTTTTATTTTGTAAGTGATGATTTGATGTTTCACAATGAAATGCATACATAGCAAGAAATTATTCTGAAAACATCCAATCTTACAGGTCTAAAAGGAAGGTTTGATTATTCTCTATAAATAGCAGTAGAAGACTGATCTTGGTCTTGAGATCATTTTTAGAGGTCTTGGTCTTGTTTTGGTCTTGGACGTTATGACCAACCAAGACCACAAATGATATATTTGTCTAGTCTTGGGACTGAATGAAAATCAATAATAATCAATTAAACTTTGTCTTCTGCACCAAACACTAACCTCCATGAGTCTAGACTTGATTGAAAACTGGACTTGGACTGGTAAGATTTTTTAAACTCTTCTCTTGTAACTATTACAGTGTATTCAACACAGCTCTGGTCTTCAGCTGGTCTTGACCTGGTCTCTACCTGACAGGGTCTTGGTCTTGACTCGGTCTCGATACTCTCTGATCTCAGTCATTATGGTCCTGACAACACTATCAAATTGTAAGAGTGTAACACAGAACTTCATTTTTATGAAGCTTTTTCTATGACAGTCCGAGGTTTGCATTGCTTCGGTGCAGTCTTGCTATGGATGGTATTATAAGCCACTTCCACTCAACACTAAACTGTTTCTTAAAATAAATGTTAAATATTGCATTTCCTTTACACTTTTGACCTTTACAGTCCAATCAGAAGTTAAAACCACAGAACGCCGTTTGCAAATTCTCTTGGTTCACCAAAGCACCCTGACCTTATGCTCCTTCATTTGTATAAATAGCCACACAAAGGTAAATTGCTTTGTGCATTGTATTTCAAAATGACACAATAACCACTGGGGATCCTCTTTTAATTACCTCCAAACATATGTCGTTAGCAAGACCTGGGAAGATAGTGTGCCGTCATTTTCTATGCCCAGGTGCATTGTGAGCGAGAGGGTGTGGCTGTGTGCCTCTTCGATGTGCTTGAATATTGAGCAGGATCATGCATCGAGTATGTAGATTAGCATCCTCTTTTGGCTTATGGCAAATTCCTGTTTACTCAGTGCTCATTATTGTTCTGGGCCACAAGTCTCACCAGGGGATTTTGCCTCGTTGTAAATTAATCCTCAGTTATTACGAGTTTACATCAGCAACTCTCCGAAAATAAAATCAAGCTGGTTAATCCAACAAGAAATAAGGAATCATTTACCTAATACAGTCATTTTAGAAAGAGGTTTAGGTTTTGGAATGTAGACGTCCACTTGTGTGTGCCTCAGCAGCTGAAGCACTTCTGAAAATCTGAGTTTCATCTCATTAGAGTCGATATATTTGGTGCTATTTTTAATTCATGAGCCACTTTGAGCGAGATTATCTGCACACCGGCAGCCAGGCAGGGAGTAATTGTGGACCTGTAGACATTGTAAACCAGTTTTTCCAGGGGAACCTTGAATAGCTCACAGGTGCTGCTGGGCTGTATGGTCAAAAAAAAAATGCCTGCAAAAAACATGAATGTCAGGCCTAGGGAAAGTGCTCCATTATTCAAGCTGAAATTGCGTTGCTCACCTTGATGCCTTTCCTTCCTCCAGTCCCAAGGTGGCTGCTGAGTTGTCGCTCCTGATGGCCTCTTAAAGGCCTCACTGTCAGGAGCAGCTCCTTTAATGAACACTGCTGCGCCTGCTGCTTTTCCACTGGTCGCAGGTGCTTGTCTTCTCAAGGCCGGGCCTCCCTTTGTTTATTTATTGCTCATAGGCTGTGTATACCCAGCAGTCCCCTCAGCGTCCACGTGTCAACGCGCAACAAGGGAAGCAAGACGAAAGATCTGAGCGTGATATGATTCTATTGTCCTTCTTTTCCTCGGAGACTAATGGAGGGCAGTGCTAACTTGACATTACAGTAACCATATCTCCCACATTACAAAAAAATAGACTTTAAATTGGATAATTACAAACACATTTATTGTCTTGTGTTTTAGTTTGAGGAGAGAAATGTAGCTGCTTGTAGGCAAGAACAGCACTGGATTAAGAAGGGCAATGTGTAACATAGAAAAAGTCCACAAGATATGATAATTATTGTGGTCCAGTAAAATGCACAGGGAAAGGCAACAACAGTAAACCACATCCCAGGAGTGAGATAACATGAAAGCCCATGTTATCACACAATAGGGATGTTGTTCTCAGCAAATAACAGAGGCTACAGCCATCTTAGCACACAAGGTAAGACAAGCTAACCTGTAGAAAATCATGTGACAATGCAGGACGTTATCTGCTGAAACATGGCTCATACAAACAGTGTGGTAGGTCACATGAAGTGCAAACACTGCATACATGTGTGGGGCATCAATGTCTCATCTCGATTTATGCATTTTGTTGTTTTGTTTTTTTACTTCAATCATACTCAATCATATGTAACTTTATAAAGCACAACTCAAAAGCAGTGACAAAAAGTCTAAGTGAGTAGGTAGTTGCACTTGTTTGTTTGGTGTAATTGATATTCTGGAGACGCACTGGGCTTTATCTAAACAGCTGGTTCGATGGGACCCTTCGGAGAAAACCTGGCCCCTCACTCTGTAATCCTTCCTGATTTTACACGTCAGGCTCATTCATTCATTAGCGGGCCACTGTCCACCGATGTCTCTCCCTGGCTGGTAAATTAGGCCGCTGTGGGCTCACTCCTAAGATGATGCATTATGCCTTCCACTCGGGGAACAGGCCGGGGGAGGGAGGGAGGGGACGGGAAGGGATGCAGACCGGGGGAAAACAAAAGCGAGTTGTTTTAAATCGTTGCCAGTCGAGTGCCTGAGGTAGGAATGCTTCATGGCGGTTGTGGCACATTGCCTTCTTCTGGGATGGTGGCTGCTACAGGGAGCGTGACAGCACTGCAAAACCCACCGGGAGTTACTTATTGTACCGTTTCCCTTTTTTGTGTTTAAACTGTTATTCTTTCTTGTGTAATATAACTATGTAAAAGACAACATCTTAATTGCCAGTACTTCATTCTGCCAATTCGCTCAGCGCTCATGTGCAGCGTGTTGTTGCATGTGCTCTACAGTGCAGCGGGGGAAACAGTCACAAACGCTTTGCCTTTTTCTTTTCTTTTTTTTTTCTTTCAGCACACACACTCTCTCTCTCTGTCTCACCACTGTGACTGCCAAGAAGACTCCTCTGCTCTGTTGTACAATTTCGAACGTGATTGAGCTTTCACATCCACTTTCAGTCTCCCAGTAAGTCTGCACTGCCTGTAGTTCATTCAGAGCCACGATCCAGTGTGCGTCTGCAGCAGAAATACTGGGTTTATCCATTATTTTCCACTTAGGCTTCAGGTTTAGTGGTGCAAAATAATAAAAATGTATTCCTATTGTGATATTTTTATGACATGTGCATTCTAAAAGACTGCTTGGAGAGTGATAATTGATGCAAAGAGTTCATCCTTAGTGTGACAGTAGATATAGACAATCAAATGGAGTGTAACTACCTTGTTTGCTCATATCTCTGTTAATGCTGCTGCACTATTGTTGAGGAAGCCAAGCAAGGCTTCTTACTTCTGGCTGTTGATGTAAGCATGGCAGAAAAACCTCAGTTGTTTTAATCCACTCCAGTAGATTTTTCTTTTCAAACATTTGTGACAACAATGGTCTCTTTCTGCAGCTGGTTTAACACATTTAATATGTTTTCACACCCTTTTCCAAAGCCTTTTCCAAAACACTTCACAAAGTTCTCATGCAGAGACACACAGTTCTATTGGGGTTATTGTGTTCAACTAAAGAAAAATACAAAGTTTGAAATCAGATTTTGTAAAAAAAATAAAATAAATAATAAGTAATAAAAAAATATGAGTCAAAATGAGAGTGGGGGTCAAGGCTAAGGATTGAATGTGAAGAAAATGTGAAAACAGGACATGGAAATCATATTATAAAGATGAAAAATGACAGAGAATATGAGAAATGTGTCACTTGGTGAATTGGCCTCATTAGGTAGACTGCATACTGTAAAACAAATGTGTGAAGAAAGAGACATTTGACTGAGAATGGTTACTGTTACGGTTGAACAAAAGTAAAATAAAAGTAAATTACAGTTAGTTCAAAAAAATAAAAAATACACATTCTGAGAAAATCTATAATTTTTTTCAATTCTCATAGAAGAATTGTAGCATAAAAAACAATTAATAGGTTTCAGAGTATTCAAGAAAGATTTTTGTTTATTAAAGTCACATATACACACTTTTCCCCAGAAGTTTGTCCACTCTGGGCACCTGTAGAAGCAGGAACATGTTCAACAGTGATTCAGTAGGTGTTAAATTTCCATTTTTATAAGATAAATGCAAAGACTGTAATTGTTGCTTGACATTACTGAAACTTTTAAATTAGAAAAAAAAAAAATTCTCCTCAAGGGCTAATTATTGCAAGTCATAATGTCAGCACAATATTCCAAACAATATATAGTTTTCATAATTGTGTGCCGTTCTTCTGAAAACCTTAAAAGTACTTTAGTTTGATATGTTCTCTGGCAAATTGTTTTAAATGTCAGTTCTTATGCGCTCTTTTGACTTCATGTCACTCTAATTAAAATGTTGCACTTCCTCTTAGCAGACCTAGGCCTATTAATCACCTTGTTCGTTTAGTGAAGAAGGTGGTAGCATTTAAATGATGCCTTCAGGTCTCAGTCTCACACTTCATGTTAAATAAGCAGTAGGTGATTGGCATCAGTTAAATGTAAAGAAACAAGAAGTAATAGCTTCATAAAAGAAAGGGTGTTGACACAGGTATCTGAATCTGCATGGCATAAAGAAAAATAGCACAAATGAATAAGATCTGTCATTAGTGGAAATGACTAAAATACAGTGGGAATCAAAGTTTGCTAAATGATGATGTTTTAGTTGTGTTTGGTTATGGAGGTACTTTAAATACAAAATAAGAGTTGTGAAAGATAACTTTTAAAATGTAAATGCATGCCATTATGAAGAATGAAGAAGCAAGTAGTGGTACAAGAAGCTAAAGTGTTTCAAAATTGTTTACGATTTTTTTCTCAGCTTTCTATACTTAATTCAAAGAGCTGCACAGGTTCCCTACATTGTTGCAAGTTATGAATAGAATAGAATAGAATAGAATAGAATAGAATAGAATAGAATAGAATAGAATAGAATAGAATAGAATAGAATAGAATAGAATAGAATAGAATACAAAGCTTTACTGTCATTGCACAGCAGTACAATGACATTGAAGTGGCACTTCTGATCAGTGTATAAAAGAACTAAAAACAGACAATCACACAAACACACATAATAATTGTGTTTGGTGTAAAGTAGACAGCAACTACAATGTTTTATATAATTCATAAAGCATGAGCCGTCAGACACCGAAACTCGAAATCTAAAACTAACACTTGCCAACGCTTCTTTTGATCTTTGATTTTGTATCACTGTTCAACATTTACAATTCTTTTTCTTGATCTATGATTCTTTATCACAAAAACAAGAGCAGATATATATATGTATTGCTTTTGTACATGTACCATTACTATTACATATTATTTGTATTTTTATGCTATTTTTAACCATCCTGAACACATCTATGTTATGGTCTTTTTCCCATGACTGTTTGTTTTTTTTTAGTCTTTCTTGTGGTGTGTTAAGCCCTTTGAGGCAGCTGCTCTTGTGATATTGGGCTATACAAAAATAAATGTTCTGTCTTGTTATAATGCCGCTGGAACCAAAGCTGATGGGTCACCAAAGTGCAACAGTAGGGTATGTTTTGTTTATTTAAGATGCTACAGACCCTTGTTGACAATAAAAATGCCTCTAAAAGCATGTCCAACCTGTACTAAACCATTCCTGTGAAAATGTGCCTTTTCATCCATGTGTGCAGCACTAGGATGAGAGCAAAGCATCATTGCATCACTAATATCCTGCTTGGAAAGATAATTAGCATCAATATTAGTACTATGGGAAGATTCAATGCCCTAATGCAAGGCTAGATTTAGCTTCATGAAAAGAGTCCACACAACGCCAAGTTCACTTCACATTCTACAAATCTTCAAAAAGTTTCATTTGATTTTTTCATTTGCACAAAACCTTTCATGTCCTTTAAACTTCCCCAAATATTACTGGAGGATAAAAATTCAATCCTCTTTTATATCAGAGGGGCATGAAATTTTTTGTCTGCTTCCAAAGAGGGAGCATGACAGAGGCCTTTTAGGAACCGCTGTTCTATAAGGTCAGCTTTATTAAAGTGTCAGACCAGTTAGCCGGACTGGACGGACCTCTTTTATGCAGTGTATTATGCATGTCCCTTTTGTTAGATCCTCTCTTGTGTTTTACATACCATCATGACTTTTAATGGTCCAGTTAGCTCAAGAGCCACTTTATGAAATGCAAATGTGCAATGCGGAAGATTTAGGGCAATATATGAGCAGAAATTACCATATAATGTTCATAATTATGTCCTCATGATTGTAGCTTTATTGCCCTCTTTAGAAGATGTTTTACGCTAAAACACCGTTAATCAAATTTAATATGTTGCTTGACCTTGTTGAAGTGGTAAAATAGTTTATGTTTTATGTGTTTAAAAGCGTACCACTGGGTTACATATAAAGGTGGTCTTCCTTCGGCGCAGATCACTCGCGGTATGATGGATGACAGCCGCTCGCTCTCATTTGCCGAGAAAATGTACTTCACTTTGTCAGCTGATGGCGATAACGCGTGTCAATATCCCTCTGCTGATATTCATGGTGGCATTAGTACTGACCCGATGACCCACATGAGTGACTACACCGCGGATGGATGATAAGGAGGGTCCCGCTCGTGGAAATGTACGAACACAAGGCCGGTTATTTAGATTGTTGTGTTTCCCATTCTTCAGATTTGTCATTTTAGACGTTCAGACTCCTGAAAGTGCACTCTTGTGTCCTCTGGGCTTTTGTCTCTGATAATGAAGAGCTCATTAGCTGACTTCCAATAAGAGAATCACAGTCTAGTTGAGTGGGTAGAGCCTAATCAACAACAACAACACATAAGACTATTGTTTATCGAGTTAAAAAAACACACTGACACTTAATTTAGAGATAGTTCAGTATTTTATAATTAGACTTATATGAAATACGCATTTAACATATCATCTAGAGTTTATCAGTACAGTTTGAAAAATCAGAGAGCTCCAAGGAAAGTATTCATGTGCATTTATTTTGAAATGTGGCTGCAATTTACCCTGTTATCCATCTTTATAATACCTAACACTACTCATTTTATGTAAATGTTTGAGGCTGTTTGAGGGAGCAACTTCTACAGTACAATGCTTGGTTTAATGAAATTCCAATGTACCAAACTCAGAGAGTGGTTTAAACCCACCTGTTATCATCTCATCTTCTCTAAATTAACCCTGAAACAATGTTGTAATCCATTAGACTCCGCAACTCAGTGGTATTTTTAGCCTCTTGAAAAACTCAAATGTGAATAATCATGTTGCCCCGCAGAACGCACTGTTTGACTTGGCCAGTTTGTCTTGTTTCAATAAAATGTCTCACCTTGTAATTCCACAGTGACTAAGAAAGTCATTTCGCCTCCTGATGTTTGGCTGAGTCTAATATGACCATGAAATTAAACAGAAACAGATCGCTCTCATCCACGATTGTCACAGAAACTAGCGCAGAAGTGTTTCCAGGTAACAAGGTGCAGCATTACATGTCTCAGTTAGCCATTATCACTTTGTGACTAAAATATGTTTTTGAATTCAGTGGAGGGTCATTTTGAGAAGAGTAATTGGGTGATCAAAATCTCCCTTTCAGGACAAATACTCAATGGCAGTGTGAAATGTGATTATGACAGATACTTTCTCTCTCTATTTACACCAATTAACAAAAACATTATAATGACCTAATAGCCCTAATAGTGTTTATGCTTAGCCCAAACAGACCAGGCCATTCAAAGGCTTGACTCATCCACATCCGCAAAATGTGCAGTAAGATGTGGCAACATGATGTTAGCAGTTATGGAAGTTGTGAGAAGTGGACCCCAGTTCTTCCACTCTGACTCCAGTCTGCTCTTGGTCTCAGACATCAAAACCAATCAAGACCACTCTGCCTCCTTCACCAAACACTAACCCTCAGTCAGTTTGGATGGACTAAAACTGTACTTGAACGGTCTCATTGTGACATAATCTTAGCCTTTCTTGGTAATGACTCAGACTCGTCCTGACATGATCTTAGTCTTGACATAGTCTTGGTCTTAACTTGGTCTTGTCCAGACATAATTTCAGTCTTCACAAGATCTCATCTTGACATAGTCTTGGTCTTAACTCGGTCTTGTCCAGACAGGTCTTGGTCTCACCTTGGCCTAGTCTTGGTCTTGACTTGGTCTTATCCTGACATAATCTTAGTCTTGACTTGGTCTTATCCTGACATAATCTTAGTCTTGACTTGGTCTCGTCCTGACACAATCTTGGTCTTGACTTGGTCTCACCTCGGCCTAGTCTTGGTCTTAACTTGGTCTTGTCTTGACATAGTCTTGGTCTTAACTCAGTCTTGTCCTGAGATAATCTTAGTCTTGACTTGGTCTTGTCCTGACATAATCTTGGTCTTAACTCAGTCTTGTCCTTACATACAGTAGTCTTGGCAAAGTTTTGGTCTTAACTTGGTCTTGTCCTGACATTCTCTTGGTCTTGACTCAATCTTATCCTGACATAGTCTTGGTTTTAACTCGATCTCATCCTGACATAGTCTCAGTCTTGACATGATCTCATCCTGACATAGTCTTGGTTTTAACTCGGTCTTGTCTTGACATAGTCTTCATCTAGCCTCAGCCTTGTCCTAACATAATATGGGTCCTGACTTGTTCTCATTTTGGCGTAGTTTTGGTGCTTTCCTGACATAGTCTTGGTCTAGACTCAGTCTTTATTCCCCTCGTTACTCTCCTGTCTCAAACATGACTTGGTTGCGGTCATTGCGGTGCTTAGAGCCGTCCTTTGAGAGACGCCTCGACCCATTTACAGACACTACCTTTATTCCTGCTACAAACCCATCACTTTTAAAGACAAATCTTCACTTTTGATATTTATATCAACCACCAAGAAGTGAGACTGCAACAAGATGATCTCTGTAGTCCTACTTTACTTTAACAGTAAACCATATCATTGTGGCTGTTTAGTGTTTAAGATCACTTTAATGGACGTTTGATTGTTATGAGGTTACTATTAGCATATTTGGTTTATGTCAAAATGAAGTGGATCCAAAATATTAAATATGTCTGGCATTACTCAAATTCCAGAGGCTTTTACAAGATCTTAACCTGTACCAGAAGTAACCCTCAATATTGCTGCATTAATCAACCTTTTCTCATTAACTCAAGGTCTAATCCATTTCCCATATTGATTGCTAACTAATAATTTATTTTTAATGAGTTTACATAGAAACTCCTTTTAAACTCTCTTTGAAACACTAACCTGCACAAAATGGCTGAATCCAACAATGACCAGTACCTGGCTGTTGCGTCTAATGCAGCCCTGCATCACACAATGATGATAAAAAGCCATCTCATTTACCTCAGTCAGAGACATACTTCACTTAGTCTATTGAGCTGAACAAGCACTTTACATTTTCAAGGCTCAACCATTGGCAAAATACTGAAAACCTTTCATTTCCTTTTTTTTATGGCATCATTTGCATCTCTTTCATCAGCAGCTGACCCCAATGGACTATGTAGGCCTTCTAATAAATTGCACTAAAACTCCATCAATAATTTCTGAGCTTTTTTCTAAACAGCATGAGACAATGTTGAGCTGTAAAATCACACAACCATACCAATGGGAGTGCTGTGCTTCCCCAGAGGGTCTTCAAAGTCTTTTTCAGTGTTGTTAAAAAAAGAAGGGCAGACCAGCTCTGACATGCAGCCCACACTGGGGCCATGGCAACAGACCAAGGGCTTCTCATCAGTACCCATAGTCCCAGTGTGATAGCCCAGTGTCTCTACATAGGACTATCACTCCCCCTTTATTGTGTCTTCAAGGCACAAGCATGGTGTAAACAATGTTTGAACAATTATGAGCCTGTGTGCCTCCCAACAGCTTTGTAAGGGATTCCTACCTTGTTACAGCCATGTGTATCCTCTGTATATGTTTTGATGAAGTGGGATTTACTGTTCAGGTCAGATCAACTGTCTCATGATCATAAAAGAAGAGAGGTGGCTAGGCATCTGTTGTAGCAATCCCAACTTTGATCATGCTGACTGAAACAAGCCGCTGCCATCCGTGTTTGGAGCTTTAACAGGATCTTGGCATCTATGCAGTCCAATGTGGAATGTACACAGTGATTTTATTGCTTTCCATGCACTATATTTCATGCATATGTTGGCACACAGATGACTCCACTGTGCAGACGACTGATAAATAGCTATCTATTGTCATCTGTGGGTGCACTGCCAGAATTTAAATGTGTCACAGTCGCCAATATTGAGTGAACACGAGGAACTGGAAAGTATTTTGCCCTTTGTGAACCGCCAAGAAGTTCAGACTTCATTGACTTTTAACAAAATGCTGCTTGGCCTTTTTTCTAGTGGCTTTACTGGCTTAAAAAACTTTGCAGGGGCTGTTAATGCCATTCATCTGGCCAAATTATTGCCTTGCGTCTAAATGATCCAAATTGCAGCCTTACAGCTCTCACAAGCTGTTTCTTAAATGCCACTTAGCGGCTGGATCCCAGAGTGTGCTCTTGTTGATTTATTAGAAGGTGGAATGGCTAAAAACCAGCAGAGCGACAAGGAGACATATCTGCCATAGAGGTCACTCCCCTTCTGACTGTCTGCAGCAGCTTGCGGTCACTGCTTACAGGTTTTTGTCTATTTCACATTCAGAGATATGCATCTGACTGCATCCCAGGCTCTAGGGGATACCTTTGATGAATATTTCATAAACCGCAACGGGCCTTTTTATTACAGGAGATTGGTCGTATTCAAATAACACGTTCGCCTCAACAATAGGCAACAAGATTCATTCAGTGGCTGTGACAAGGAGCAGATTGTTCTTGGGCTCAGCAGAGTGGTTCGTTGGCAGGCAAAGGCATACAGGAAGGTGCAGCTTGGAACAATGTAATGACAGAAAGAAAGGAGACAAGGTGCAACACAATCAAAGCACAGGCATTTGTGTAATTTAACTATTTCTCTACCTATGCCTGTGCTTTTGGAAGCCGTTTGCACCTTGTGTTAGTGTGTGCAACTTTTGGCTTATGTTACATCATTTGTCAAGTCCAATCTTTAAAGGTGTTGTGAAGTTCCCCTCACAGTTGGCAGGTGAAGATAAAAAAAGTCTACTCTTGGCCGTTTCTGAAGCCCTTTTTTCTTGCCATTACTGGGGTGAAGAAGAAAGCTGCTGTTTCCTCTTTCTACTTTATCTAAAGTTTGGCTAAAACTTCCAAAAATCATGAAAGCACAGCAAAGACTGGTAAAAATGTAAAAGCCAGCCACATTTCATTTCAAGGCCGAGATTGGTTTCACATTTGCTTGGAAGGGCTTTATAGCTCATTCAAAGGGCTTGTGTTGTGTGTTACAGACTTAATAAAAGTCATTACAGCAAAAGGAGATCACAAAAGAATGGGAAATGTGTAGTTTGTAGGTGAAAAGTCTCGGGAAACATCATATTCCCAGGTCGGTCATACCAAGTAAATACAAACCTTTGTTGTTTTCACTTTGATATTGTTGGGATCACAGAAACAAACAACACATCAAGCTGCAATATGTGCCAGCCTCTGCTCTGAGTTTTCTTCACAATGGTGTGTTGACCAAAACTAGTGAATCGCTCCCAAAGTTCCCCCCTGCGCTCTCCTCCTGAATGCAGCTCTATTATGGGACACAGTAGCACGTATCAAGGTGATTTATTGCCAGGGAGAGCTCAAGTTGTTTAAAATGACTGGTGTGATTAGTCATATATGCTTCAGAGCTGGGGAAAGGGTGCAGCGTGCTCCTGTAAATGAACAGCAGCTGCAGACTGGAGTCGACCGCAGCAAGGTGGTCAAACGTAGTAAGCGGTGGAGTCGCTGGGGGACAGGGGGAAAAAAGTGGGTCATTACACCCCTTTCAGGTGTGAGAGGGTTGACACAACAGAGAAGTAGGCTAGTTCAACATTCACAGGCTGCACCCATGAATTGATTTGAGTAATAAAAATAAAACACAAGAGGTATGATACTATGAGGGTACAGCCAAAATTCCATTTGGGTTACTGGACCAATGTGCTCCATATACACTCCGCCCTCACTCACTGCCCGTATTCACTGCTTTTGGAAAATGATACGCATTTTTCAGAAGCTGCTTTGGCTTGACATTTAGAGAAGAAGAATACAGTGATGGAAAAAAGTTTTTGGACACCCTAAAAATCTCAAATGTTATCACAAAATATTTGTGGACATTTTTTTTGGTGTTTTAAAAGGTGCATTAGACAGACAAACTTTTTTTTTTGTTTATTGTTTGCAAGAAAAACTAACAAAAGTAAATTCTTGACAGTTTCAATATGTCAGTTCTCAACATTGTAGGTATCAAAGTCAAGAAATCAAAACTGAACAAAAAATAAAGTAAAAAAAAAATGCACTTAAAGACCTAAGAGTGATACTTAATACAATATTTCACAAATGCATGAGGTGTCCGAAAACTTTTTCCAACAATGTAATTACAGTTTTTCTTGTGACATACCTCTAAGATTTGAAGAATAGTTGGGCAATAAGTAAAGTGATACTGTATGTCTTTCAGTACAAGCACCATGGACAAACAGTACTGTAGAGCTAATATGCTGTTACCCTTTAACCATATTGACAATTCCTATTCCAGCTCTGTCACTATCTGTCAGTCGTTTATGGGCCGAATCACCAGTGTAGCCTGATTCATCTAGAGGCTATTTTGACAGGCCAGATCGGATGCATTATGTCGAGTAGTGTGGACTCTGAGTCACATGGATATTGATTTGAGTCACCGTGGTGTGTAGGACATAGTGTCTATTTATGGAGGTCAGTGGGAGAGTTTCCCAGGGCCCACGCTGCAAGTGTCAAGTGGGTGACACAAGAATATCCTCAGCTCATGCCCTGAAATGAATAATATATGAGTTGGCTTTGTCCACATACATATGGCAACAATGACTACCAGACATGGACTGAAATGAATATGTATTTTGGATTTAGGAGCATTGAAAAAGGCTGCCTGATGTCTTGTCTAGAGGCCTGAAGCAGGGACCCCAAAGCTTTTTCCAGTTCATTCAGTTTGAACAATGACTTACTGTTGAAAATAGAACATATGCTGGTATAATCATTTACATACATGGATTCATGATGATGTACTTATGTGCATTGTGTGCTGGGGCTCCCAAGTCGAACCACCTGATGCATAGTAAGATTTCTTTGTCAAAGTTATCGTACAATCCACTATGGACTGTATTTTTGTACGTGCAGCCAATGGCAAAAGATAGCAATTGTCATTAATTGGTGCATAGTTTAACCGCTTAAAATAAATTTAGCCCACGCTGTCTCTTTTACAGGATATACTCTGAGCAGGATGAAAAAGCCAAACATCAGCTAATCTACTCTGCAGGCACAGACATGAGAGTGGTTTCGATCTTCTCATCTGTCTCTGTGAAAGAAAGCACAGCAGCTATTTCTCAAAATTTCAAATTATCCCTTTAAAGAATGGAGTTTATCTATGAGCTGTACTCAGACGAGGAACTCAAATGGAGGCACTCGCAGATATCTCCTTATGATTCCTCACCAGACCGATGGCCGTCTGCGCTATCTGACACCAATCTGATACTAATCTGATACAGGTCAAGAGACTTCAAACCATTACATTGTGAAGATCAAGTATTCTCACAATTTTTTGGAAAACAGGACCTGGGATGGGCTTAATACAGTTTTCTGGCCGGATGCGCGTTAACAAAAGGTAGTGATTTATCATGTAGTTAAGCGAGAATGTTTTTGGCATATTTCACTTTTTTTTTTTTAGTAAAACTGCTTTCATTTAACCCATGGCCACATCACATTCAAATCTACAGGGAATTTTGTGTCTTCACTTCCCCTGCGGCAGATTTGTGTGATTATTGAACATCAGTGCAAAATGGTAGGACGTGGGAAAAGCTTTTGCTCTTTGCTCCCATGAGACAGACACTGAAATCTGACCTTTATCACCGATGTTTTTTGATAGTTGTACATGTTTCTGTGATTAAACTGCTGTGGATATAATCTCCGAGAGGCATCACACTGTTTTAGCTGGTGTTTCTGCTAGAATCCAATAGATGAATCATTATTGGCACAGAAGGAAGGTACATTGCCAGTAGCTGTTTATTTTAACATTGCTGATGTGCTTTAGGAAGATAATTCCATTAGGCTTTTGCTTCTTGACACATTCAAGCACATTCTTCCAGGCTAATGACCTTAGCGTTTTCTTTAACTGCCCTTTGGCACTGGCAGCTGTAGAACATTTTAAAATCAAATTGATGCTTAAAGTAATTGCTTGGGTGAAGTCCCAACAGCACTTTATCACACAACAACTCCCATAATGCTACATACACCACATATTTAGTAAGCAATTTTATTATCTGCCTTTCAAAAAGCTATAGTAATTTCAGTTGAATGAAATAATTTCATATCTCTCTGCAGCCCTTCAAAACTTAGCATAACTTGCCTTTTGTTTGTACTGTTGCCAGAACTTCCTGAGCATAAAAGGAAGGCTAAATATAAACACTGTTTTCTAATTGCAGGCATTCAGCTATTTACCTCCACATATAAGTAAACCACAGAAAAGCATTCTGCTAATTACAATGCTCAAATGTTTCCGTGCCTTACAAATGTTTATATTTAGAGACAGGCTGTGAGTGAGCGTCCTTTCATTACGCACTCACTGGGCACATGTGCACAGCTCCCAGACCAGCGTTGGGGCTGCTTACATTGGCTTTACAGCTGCAACATGTCTCGGGGTTTACTTCCAAGTTCTTTTTTTCTTGTTTTTCATGTGAATGTTACAGTGTGTTGGCCACTCAAAATATGACTTTAAATAACAGACTTTAAATACACATATTTTCTGGGCCCAATTGTGTCTTGATGTTGCTGAGATTTAATGTAGCAAAGGTTTCCAGCACCCCTGAGGACGTATATTTATATAGAATAACACCTCGCCACTGGCATGGATTCAGCTGGACATTCTGTTGCCAATGGTAACCACCACTGGCAGAGTCAAGTAATAGTTTAGAATGTAGTCTTCAATATGAATATTTCAATAGAAAATGGTTATTTTCTTTAGGCTAGCCATAAAAAAATGATTTCTGCTGTTGCATTAGATATTGTATTGTTACTTGGCACCAGAAGTTAACCGGAGCACAATACATTTTCAATGGACAAAATGGCATTAGGCACCAAAAGTCACACCACATAAACAACAAACAAACAACATCATCTACATAAACAAGATGAATTTTGTGTATGGGTACAAAACACCAAAAAATACCTCAGATAGTAAGTATATAGTAAGTATATAGTGAGTTTTAGTACCTGTGCTTCCTTGTCAAAGACTGTTAAACAGATCTAAAGAAAGAATCTAAAGACAAAGACATAGGGCAAATGCATATTGGGGAAAGTAAGACAAAGATACTATGGCTTCTTGGCATTCTTGCTCTTTCTGTTTTATTTGTAATGTAAAAAACACCTGAAAACAACTAAAGTCCACCTGTTGAACGTTGACTTTGTTAAGCGCACTTGTTTTCCTGAATGTGAGACTTTTTTTTACATGTTTTATTGCATTATATTGGCCAAGAGATAATTATATGTTTCCAACTAATTTATTGCACGGTATATTTGGACAAACCCATACAAGGCTCATTATGATTAAATCTGCATGTGGCCAGTGTTGTTCCCCACTTTGCATCATGTTGCACCATGTTGTACCGTGCTGCTGTCACTTTGCCTTCACTGAGATGGATGCTACGCTGCCAGTGGGCTCATTTTGGCCTGTACAAACTAAGTTGATGGCGCATTAGTGACTGCCCAGCATTTTGTGGATTGAATTTTCCAAACTGGCACCGCTCCACAAACAGCTGCCTGTATTAAGCAGGCGTCACCAAACGGCAGGCCGCTCGCGTTTGGCAGACGCAGAGCATTCCCACTTCATTTATCCAAATTCTCCAGGCTTTGAGAGTTGACAGGCTCGGTAATCAGTGTCCACAAGCGTAATCTCTCCGGTCTCCAGACACCAATCACACATCTCTGAGCTTCCTCTTTTTTTTCCACCTCTCCCTCCTTCTTTCGCTTTCCCAATGTTTATGTAGAATCTGTTAATATCACCTTTCAAGAGGAAACACATCCACAAATATTCCGAGCGCTCAGTGTCTGACAGTGAATACAAAACATGTGTTGACGTGTGTGAAAGCCATCTGCACTTGTGTTTATAGGTGGCGAATCAACAGCATATTAATTTCTACACTTTTATTTATCTTCTCCAAGGCCTCATAGCTCATGTCCCTTCAGCTGAATATTGTCTGTGATTCAGAGATTCTGGCAGCATCTGTATGAGCTTGTAAAGTTTACACCCACCTTCTTTGCATAACATCAGATAAAGATGCTCTGAGAAAATGAGAAGCTGTAATAAAAGCGTCACTGGCCACCAGAGTACAAGCAGCGTACCTGAGGGGACATTCCTGCATGTGACTGGCCATGTGAGAAGACTTGTGTGAAAAGACTTGCAGCAGCGTCGAGGAGAAAGAAGAAGCAGTGTGAGAGGAGCCAATAAGGTGTCCTTTGCATCAGTGGAAAAATCTTAGGTGAGCCACTGACTCTGCTTTTCCATTCCCAGCTGTTTTGAGTTTAAGCCTCGCCATAAAAAAACCAATGAATCTTCCATACTCGGGAGGCAATATTCATTCCACACATGCCTTTTAAAGTTTTGGGATTTCAATGCGCTACTGTGTAAAGAATCTTTCACTATGAAATCTTTACTAAGAATAGAACTACATAGAGTATATAAAAAAGGCAAACAAATCAAATCTTAAATCTTTTGGAGCTTGTACCCAAAAAAAAGTGTAGTATTGTCTACTTTTAGAACTTCAGAAGTACATGTAACCCCTTTAAGTTGTTTACATTCACAGTATAGCTTAATGCATGAACTTGACAGCTGGAGGCTCAAATGTATCAAGTAGCAACAGAGAAAGGTTAAAAAAACAAGTGCTGATTGCTGTTCATTAACATTTAAAGATGTTTAAAGGCCTTTGACCAACACTGCAACACCTTGAGGGGAGAGCTGGGGAAGCAGGATGGTTAGTACAAGTGATATATAAAGGGAGATATAGTTTTTACAGTGGAAATAAACTGAAGCGAGATGGCTTGTGCTTTTGAGACACAACTGCTTTCTTCATTATTCGTCCCTTGGCCAAATCCCTCCTCAATCTCAGCTCTATAAGAAACAGAATGAGCTTTTCTCTTTTTCTTTATTGTGATGAATCTATTATCATGCTGTGCTTTTTGTTATTTGAAGAGATAGCCCCCAGGAGGCAGCACTACCTTCATCAGTGTTTTGTATTCTACAAACGACTCTATACTGACTGATTTGATTTGTTGTTTTGACTCCTGATCTACAAGCTCAGTGAACTGTGTTTTTTATTCACAAGAACATTACATAATTAGCACTTTGTGGCCAACTTCGAGGATATTTTGCCAAATAAATCTGAACCTGCGAGTGTCAGGTTGCTTTAAAACCAGGGAAGCCGAAGCCAAAAGGACACAGTGTTCGCTCGTATGACTGTCTAAGCTGCTGCCCTGCTCGATCGATCACAGCGCTGCCTATGGCTCCCAAGAGGCCGTGCGCTCTGTGCAGCCTGTCGCGCCAACTTCCCTGCCCCTGCGCCCCCACCACCACTGCCAACGCCACCCGGCCATGAGTGACAGCCATCACGTTCTGCCTGGCTGGAGCCGCTATCTCCTCACCCTCAAGGACGGCTAAGAGGACATATTGTCATCAACTCATCTGGCCCTCGTTCCCTTCATAGACGTGCATATGCGCTCGCTCTATGATGCTATAGGTACGCACACAACAGCGACCGCAGCCCACTCACCTGTAACAACATCTACGTGACCTTTATTTAATGTCCTCGGGTGCCACAACACAAGCCAGTCGCACAAACAAGCCGCAGGTCAGCCTGTGCCTGCCGCTTCTCATTCAGCACTTTTATTGTGACTGTGTGTTTGAAACCATCTAGGTGGAGGTTGTTAAGAATCACTTCAGACGGAAACCTTGAACAAAGGAAATAAACAAGGCACTGTCTGCAAAGGCATCCGCACCGATCGCCTCATACTTGCTCAGATTGTTTCCCTGGCTGTGGAGATCTGAATTCTTCATCTTGCACTGTACACTGCGTCCGAGGCGTCTTGTGATGAGAGGAAAAAGCACAGCTGTTTTGAGGGATATTGTACACAGTAGAAGGCAGTTTTACAAATAAATAACCAGGTTTTGCTTCACACAATTTTATTTTGTTTATCCAATCAATGTGAATTTCAGAATAGTAGCTCATTGTTGCATTACCTCCAAGTGTCTAAATAAACTGTTCAATCTTAAAAAATAACAATAACAGCGGAGCCTTAATTTTGTTTTCGCTGCTTCTTTGCTTTCTTAAAGCTAACTACTCATGTTGCTCTGAGTTGTTTTTGCACTTCACTGCAGTCTCAGAAGTTGTAAAGATGCTGAGACAACAGGGAGTCAGTGCACAACTTCAGATTACAGACTGTTGCTTATAGGCGCAGTAGGAAACTTCATATGTTGACAGGAAACTCTTTGAATTCCAGGGACGTCAGATCTCAGAAATCATAAAATGTGATTTCAGAGAACTGCACAGACTTGAAAGAATGGCCACATTCATCAAGGAAGACAGTTTCTTCTGAAATATGGCATATTAAAAACAAGAAAGATAAACTGTCTATGAACAGTTTTTTAGGAAAGATAAAAGTGCATGCACTGGGTAAGCTACCAGTTCAGAGTTGATACTCACAAATTAAAGAGGCCTCTGCGCCGTCTACTGAGGCCCCACTAGTAATGATCTTTTACAGTGACATCTGTGTGCAACTAGCCAGCATCAGCTTAAAAACACAAACTCCCAATAAGCCTTTGAGACTTTAATTCATCTCCTTCCTCCAGTTTCATGTGAAACTTAATGTTTGCAGGAAAGAGTGGTTAGTTATGCCAGGTATACTTAATATCAAAGACTTTTCATATTCACATTTACATTTCCCTGTTGTCTCATTTAGATAAACCCGCTGCAGGTGCTCCTTAAACACAACTATAAAAGTGATTGTACATAAGTCATTTTGTACAAGCATTTTAGAAAATACTGTGGAGCATTTAAACACCTTGACCTTAATGTATACATACAATACATTTTATAGCAAATACAGCAGTTTATACTATGAATTCAATAATGGATAATCATACATAGTATCAGTAATTGCATATATGTCCAAGTTTTATTCTTTCAAGCTCTACATAACCCAGTGGAAGTTCTGTAAATTCCTGTTTCTGCCCAGAGTGGAAGAACAAAGTGAAGTCATGAGATGTCCATGCAGAATGTTGTGAAGACCAGAACAACATTCTGTTCACACTGCACCTTTAAATCACTTTTTCACATTGTAAAACACAGTTTACAGATTCCAGAAGAAGTTGTTTGATGAGTATTCCCGTGCTGACATGTGTGCTGTGTGTATAAGTCGAAAAATATTCCCCACAATAGCTTTAATGTCACGGTGGTTTAATTGTTTAAGCGTATCAGATGGATCTGAATTTTTTGCCACCAATGTAGTCCGCCCTTGTACCCTTGGAGCTCTTGTACAGAGAGTGTAACATAAATTGGAGCCTTCTGCGTGCGCTGGCCTTTTTATCTGCCTGTTCGGTGTCATATGGGAAGCTAATTAACTTTCACGTTGCTTTTTACAGGTTTTGCAGCCCGCTGACAGTTCTGGGAAGTACTATTTAGAAATGGAACAAGATAAGTAAATTATGAGAAACAAGTCCTCTTTAAGTTCCCCCTTTGCATAATTTTCAGACTTATGGAGAAATAAAGTGAGGAGAATAATGAGAAACAAATACAGGGTTTATGATGTGGCAAAATATTGTGTTGTAAATCTGCCTGGAGCATAAATAACTGTGTACTGGAGTATCTATAAGTAACAAACGAGAGCACACCGAGGCTATTCATTTCTATTTTGGGCGTGCCAATTATGGAGCACAGCAGCAGCTTTGGATATTGAACCAGTTAGAGTCAAACAGTTGTAATACATTATTATCTATTTCAACCCTTGCACGGTGGGGAGATTCTCACCGCTGGATTTTCATCAAAAGTGATGGCCTGCTGAAAATGTAATTCACTGTTTTAGTATAAATCAATAATCCTTCAGTTTCTATTCCCCACGTTTCACCTTTATGTTAATATCAAAGAAATGCTCTAAAAGAACTTTAATTCACCACATAGCCTTTTACTCTGGTTAATAGCTCCAGTTTTAGCCATAACTGCCCAATTGGCACTTACATTTCGTGCCCATCTTAATTTGGCTTCTCCTGATCGCATACACTTTTTGGAACCCAAGCTAATGGAAACCTGGGAAGCCATTGCTACTCTATCACTGACCTTCTATTAGGAATTATATCCCATTTAATTATTATTACTCACAAAAAGAAAAAGTCATTGCTGTAAGTGCACAGTTATACTTAAATAGTGTATTAAATTCTGCTTAATTCTTCCCATAAGCAAGCAGCAAATGCAAAATCTCCTCAAAAATGAACGTGTGGAGAAAAAAATGTCAAGTGAAAGCTAATTGTGTGCTGGAGCATTAGAGGACATTCAGATGTTTCTGATGAGGGGAATAAATCCTGACGGACTACCATCCGAGTGTGTTCATTAATCATGCGTCTCATTGGCGAGGTCTGATTTGCCGCTGAGACAGATGAAGATGAACTCAGCAATATATTTCTCATCATAACACAGCCCTCACATAAATATTAATAGCATATTTTCAGCTGGTGGGCATGAATCATCTTTTCAGACGGGGAATTTTAAGAGCTATCCATGCGTGTCCGAGAACAGTACATAAGCAAGTGGTTGTGATAAACAACACGGCTAAAAGGCAACAGTGAGGAGGAGGCTTAAACTGTACTGATAGACACTCCAAAGGTCTTTATTTAACTTACATCAGACTAGTTGTATAATATCTGATTTCATAACTGCTCGTAACTAAAGATTTTACAAGCAATTTGTTATCACTGATATGACAACACAAATAGTTTTAGCAGCTCTGTTTAAATCAGATACTTCTTACTGGACAGTATTTTACAAATGCAGACAGCGGGTTCTGGCTGCATTATTACACATAATTACCACTAAATAAGTGAATTTATAGTTGGACTCTCACTGTTAATCACATGTTCCTGGGGCGTAGATAATACTCTCTGGTAAGGCTTTAGTCATAAGAATACATATCACATTCAGTATTGTATGCCATAGCGATATAAATACACCTTGCCTAATTTTGATCATTTCCTTCTCTGAGGTCCAACTGGTGTACAAGATTATCCACAATCTAGCCCCGCCACCCCTCAAGAACTTTGACAACAGAAATAACAACTAGGGTAACAAGAACAACCACCAGAGGGCAGTGTAGTATCCCCAGGTGCCAAACAGCTTTGCATCAACTTTCTCTTATAAAGCCATAAAACTGTGGAATGAGCTGAACTTTTAACCTCACCAGGTTTTAAAACCTCCTCAAAAGAGTTAACTCCTGGTTATTATCAAACCAGTCATGTATGCACTAAACCTCAAATTGCTCATTGCAACAAATATTGTATTCTTTGTCTATTGTTAAAAATGCTGTTTGATGAATGAGATACTTAGCCCGTTAATGTGAACAATGGTGAACATAATGAATGAATGAACATAGCATACTTTATAATGTATGTTTTATCTGCAATATTGCAACACGTTGAATATGAATGGAACTTTATTAACCTAGCACTTTACAACATATGTTTACATCGATGTGAATGAGAATGATATTTGCTGCTATATATAATGTTTGTTAATATGTATGCTTGTTTATCCCACACCCCCTCAAGGAATACAGATGGAAATTAGCTGTTAATCTACAATCTGGTGCAAGGTGCATTAAGTTTAATATACATTGTATACTGTCCTACTAAATAAATAAATGAAATGAAACCTATTAGATGCCAGTTTACGTATTATTGTGTGAATTGGTTAAACTCATGACTTGAGCATCAGTTGAGCCATGAAGATCCCATCTGTTCATTACTTTTCATGATGAAAACAAAATGGCATAATCACTACATAGTGCACTATATAGGGACAATACACAATGTAGCAAGAAGGCTTGGCACTCGGAATATGATTATTTGGCGATATTATTACCTTGAGGAAAAATATTACAATATTGCGATAACTTTAAATGCTTATCATTTTCAAGTAAATGAAAGATAGACAAAAGTTGTAGTTATTATGAGTTACATCCAAACTAAAAACGTAACTGCTCTACTCCTTTGGACACATCACTTGATGAATAGTCAGTCTTCTATCAAACTTCACCTAAAGTCATTAAAACAACCAATTTGATAAATATTTTGACAGCTTAAACAGTTAATGATATAAAGAGAAGCTGTAGATATGACTTTTCTGTTCTTTTTCATCAATCAGTTCAACAGCAATAATACATATCTTAAAACCGCAGTTTCCCTTGAAACCACTTATCGTCCGGTCCCTACCTGGGACATTTATGACCTGAATGGATTTTGTGTCTGAATTTCGAAACTGAAAAACACAGTGCTAACAGACAGTTCAAAAAGTGGTGTGAGCAGGGATTAATTTGAGCCAGATTCTGCTAGAACAGGATCCAGAAACTCTGGAGTGTTTTGGTAATTGTTTGCTTGGATCCAGCAACTCTCAGGCAAAAATTATGCCCACACTCATATTCACTGCCCAGTCCCTGCTCCTGGGGCAAGCTGTCTATTGAATGAGCTAAACTGCCACTGTTGCATTACGTAGTTTCAGTATAGTATTTAGTTTAGTACAAGAGTGCTTATTATCTAAATGTGGGCGATTAACTGACAAAAGTGAGTATAACTGGTTCATTGAGGTGTTACATGTACTGTATGCATTTATTTGCCCTAGGACTCAGGATATATTAGACTAAAGAGAATATCTGGCTGTTAACAACAGTATGTACATGTTAATATATTGTGTAAAATATTTAAAGTGAGGTATAAATGACCTTGGAGCTTGGTATTTAGGCATTATGTTCTCTGTGCGTCCCTGTAACTGTTTTGACCTACTGATCCCGGTTTCAAACTGCATTTTTCGTTCCTGCAACTATTGATTAACAGTTGATTGATTACAAATGAAGCATTGGTTGTGAGGAACCCCAATTTGCAATGTCCCCACAAGATGCCACGAAGGGCTACACAATGCACCCTTTAAAAGATGAATTTATGCTGTCAAACCAATGTGAATTGTGTGCACTTATGCCTGATGTTTCACTGACCTTTCTCCTATTCTTCAAATCAGAAAAGCAGATCAGCGTATTGAGTCCGTGGATGTACAGTCACAGCGGGTGTGCTCTCTTTCACTGCAGGTGTATGACCAGCAGTACAAAGCTGTGGTGGATGGAGTGGAGACTGACAGCATGATGGAGATTGACCCTGGTCAGCGCATTGAAATCTTCCGAATGGGAAACGGCAGCGATGAAGTACTTGAGGTGCATGACTTCAAAAATGTAAGTAAAGGTTAAACAAGGTTGTGCGAGCTACTCCCTGCTGGTGAAAAATTGATGCCGTAATTGTCTCTCCTCTTCAGTCGGGGAAGGATTATGATGTTCAGATCTTGCCCTTTTCAAAAATGCGGTTGACAACAGTTACGCCGCAATCATTTCTTTAATATTGTAAAACAAACATGTTAGAGTATAATGTTACAGTGTTTAAATCTGATCCATCATACAAAGTATAAGATAAGTGTAGACCAAGCAGCGTAAAAAGAAGTCTGTGGTTTTCCTGTCCAATTTCATACAGGAACTTCTCTGCAGCGAAAAGACAAACACCATTAAGGCACCCATCTCTCTTTGTTTCTTGGGCCTTTTTCAACTGCAATTCCGTCTCCTGCAGAACTCATTAGCTTACCTTTCATTCCTAAATGCCGCTCGAGTGTGCGGGAGGTTACACGCGCTGCACCTCTGCAAAGGGAGCTTGCTGCTTGACTGGGTAATGAATGCTCTTATTCCTGCGCCATTATTTACTGTGAAATGTTCAGGTTGTGAGGCCGAACAGTACAGGATAAAACTCATCCCAAATAAATAAATAAAAAAAAACAACCATTGACTTGTGATTGTTTTTCTAACAATGGTCTTTGTGAATCTAAAATGGCTATATGATGGAAAACAGAGCACACCGCCAGAAAGCTTTAACCTCTGCAATCAATCTCTGGATTCTTTTTCTTCACAGTGCTTTTCTTTGCACACACACACATGCAAACACATACGCCTGTTGCTTGTTCCACTTCCTGTTAGTGGAGCGTATCCCCCCAGAGGAGAGACAAGTGACGAAGCAGAGTAATTCAAACCTTATTCTGCGGTAGAATGGGCCCGAATGCTTTATAAAAATGTGCGATAGCTTCGACTAAATTGCAGCCGTGTGGTAGTGGTGGCTTAAGATGTTTAATGGAAAACAAAAAAATAATGTTGCATGTTCATACACAGAACAAACCACCCCTGAAACAATCAACACCGAGCCTCGGGGCTATGTGTGAAGAATGGAAAATGAGGGGATTATGCCACCAGGACTGTGGACCAGAGGCCAAATCCACTTACCATTGTTACAGCCCAATACTGGACTCATTTTGAAAAGCAAAGAGGAAAAAAGGGTATCCAGAGAGAAAACCACTTGTGTCAGTGTTACAAATAAAACAGAATTTATAAAAAATACAAGTAAACAAAGTGTCTCAGCAAATTGGCCTTGTCTGGGAACTGCTGTGTTTAATAGTTAATGTGTAAAAGTAGCCTACTGTAAATCAGAGAAAGCCACTAGTGTTTTGCTTGTAGTGGCATGAACAGGAAAAAGCCAATAAGCCTAATGCTGTTATGTAAAAAAAAATGCTGTATTATATATATATATATATATATATATATATATATATATATATATATATATATATATATATACAAGGAATTTGAGAATGACATGTTGTATGACATCATCACATTTTAGAATTCCTTTTGAAAACATCACATTCTAAATGCTTTACAACATCATAACATTCTAGAATCCCCTAATGACATTATCACAATCCAGAATCCCTTTTTGACAAAATTACATTTCATAATACCTTATGACAACATCATATTCTAAATCCTTTATAACATCAAGACGTTCTAGAATCCCTTAAGACATCATTACATCCTAATATCCCTTATGACAACATTACATTCTAGAATTCCTTGTGACATTATCACATTCCTAAATCCCTTATGGTATAATTACATTTTAGAATCCTTTATGACAACATGGCATTCTAAAATTCCTTATGAAATTATCACAATCTAGAATCCCTTATGATAACATCAGATTCTAGATTCCCTTATGAATACATCACATTCTTGAATCCCATATGATCAGGTCAAAAGGGATTCTAGAATGTAATGATTTCACATGGAATTTAAGAATATGATGTTTTTAAAAGGCATTCTAGAATGCAATGTTTTCATGTTGGATATTAAAATGTGTTTTTAATCATAAGGGAAAAGGGATTCCTAAATCCCTTATGGTGTCATTACATTTTAGAATCCTTTATAACAACATGGAATTCAAAAATTCCTTATGATATTATCACAATCTAGAATCCCTTATGATAACAACAGATTCAGGAATCCCTTGTATCGCGCCAACCAAACCGCTTGAGTCGCGAACCGTGGACTTACCGGACTCTTTTGACCAATGATGTTGCAGCACTAACAGGTAGAGGCGGGTTTTTGATTTGAAGAAAGCAACAAGCGCTCTGTTCTCCTCTTTGTTTTCAACATGGCTACGCCGAAAGACATTAGCGTTGACGCTGCTATCGAAACAGTTTTATCAGAAGTAGAGAGTATTTCTTCTTTGAAAGAAGCACAAAGAGTGGCACGTCATGTCGTTGCTGTGGTTGGTTAAAGAAACCTCATGGTAGGCGGATACTAGTTGGTGCTTCATCCAATCAACACCAAGTTTTTGACAGAAGGTTCCTCAATTTTGCAAACGCTTTCAACGGAAGCCTTCCCAGATGGTACTGTGAAATAGACTATGTTCTGTGGAGCAGTTCTATCTAGCATAGTCAGGTTAGATTTCACATGGGATTTTAGAATGTGATGTTTTCAAAAGGGATTCTAGAATGTAATGATGTCACATGGGATATTACAATTTGATGTTGTGATAAGGGATTCTAGAATCTGATGTTATCATAAGGGATTCTGGATGAATTTTAGAATTTTCACATTCTGGAATCCCTTATGAATACATCACATTCTTGATGTATTCATAAGGGCTCATTTAAGGCCCGACAAACAAAACACAAACAGGAGGGATGCCAATTAAAATATAATTTATTAAAGTAAAGTGATCAAATTATACTAAACAAGGTTAACGTGTGACCTATATGGATAATCTGTAGCATCAGTAGTGTGTGTAAGTGTTGGATGTGTGAAAGTGTTGTATGTGAAAACTAAAGTGAACCAAACTAAATGGGTGCACAAACAAAGGAAGAGATAGCTGCAGGTGAGCAGGCTAACGCGAGCAGAGAGCACGCGGGCGCTGAAGGCCTGGCTTCTAAACCAGTTGGCCACGCCCCCACCAGGTAGCATGACCAATCAGGAACAGCCGAGAGAGAAGGAGGCAGAGCAGGTGACAGAGCAGGAGACAGAGCTAGGGGGCAAAAGTTAAGGCCCCCAGAGACAGACAAAACCCAGCCTGCTCTGGGGTTGTCACACATATGATATCAGGTCAAAAGGGATTCTAGAATGTAATGTTGTCATAAAGTATTCAAGAATGTAAAATTGTCAAAAGGCTTTCTAGAATGTCATGATTTCACATGGGATTTAAGAATGTTATGTTTTCAAAAGGCATTCTAGAATGCAATGTTTTCATAAGGGATTCTGGATTGTGATAATGTCACAAAGAATTTTAGAATTACATGTTGTATGACATCATCATATCATACATTTTAAATCCCTTATAAAATCATAACATTCTAGAATGCCTTATGACAACATCACATTCTTAATTCCCATATGACATCATGTCACAAGGGATTTTAGAATGTAATGTTGTCAAAAATGTTTCTAGAATGTAATTATTTCACATGGGATTTTAGAATGTGATGATGTCATATGGGATATTGCAATCTGATGTTATCATAAGGGATTCTAGAATCTGATGTTATCATAAGGGATTCTAGAATCTGATGTTATCATAAGGGATTCTGGATTTTGATAATATCACTAGGAAATTTAGAATGATATGTTGTATGACATCATCACATTCTAAATCCCTTGCAACATGATTATATTCTAGAATCCCTTATGACAACATCACATTCTAAAATCTTTTTTGACCGCATCCATTTCTAACTGCAAATTCTTAAAATAAATCCACAGAAAAAATAGCCTCCAGCATTAATTTTTCTCAACTGGTGAAGTGTTCAAGAAAACTATTACAGCTTGTGAGGATACTAGTGTGGAGTTAGGTACCTTAACTAGCTATGTTAACTACTGTGAATTTTATTGATGAAAATTGAAATAAATAGCAATGTAAAAGTAAGCAAGCTATGCTAAAATAAAGATCGGATGCAATACTTTTCCAGCCTTTCTTCTCTAATATCAACTTAGCTAAGACCTTATGAAACATGACTTTAAATCCATCCTCACAGGAGCTGAAAGATGTATGCAACATTTTCTAGTCAATCTTGAATACACAACGATGAGCATGCACCTCGCACCAGGACGGAATACGCCATGTGGATATCTCTAACATCGTCTCTCAAAATGGCACCGCTTTCCCATTTCTCATCCCTGTGTTAATGTGTCTTTCTTCATTTTCTGCTTGACCAACCCGAGTAATCATTGTATCTCATCACAACATTGGCCTCTCCTCTAGCGCTGCAGCTCACCAGCACAGAACACTCAAATTAAAAAGAGACTCATCACAATAAAGCCTGGCATAAACATTATGCCTCTGTGCTTGAGACCATTATGGGCCCCATCCTTTTTTTCTCTGCACAGATGAAATTACATGCGGTGGATTATGACAGGCCTTATTTTGTATCATGTCTGGTGCGGCTGTTTTTCTGGTTTCCAGACTGGCAGGCCCGCTGGAGACGTCGAAACGCGGGGCCCACGTGGTCAAGTTAACGCATTCAAAGAAGATGTCATAGCAATCACCGTGTTACTGTAATTAAATTTCGATTGAATCAAGTCCATTTTCATGCTACAGCTCTAACAAATTTTCGGCTGATACAATTTTAAAGCAGCCATAGCAGATGTAGATCCCGCTGTCTCTTCTAATACAGCATGCTGAATGAGCAGCTCTCCTCTGCCGAAAAATAAATTGGATACAATCTGATCTAGTGAAAGTCTTTGAGGCTCATTCCGGCTGAATATCTTAGATTAACAGAGAATGGCACCGGGAGAGAATTAACAGATCTTTCTTGCTTATTGAGGCTGTGCGCGTGTCAGAGTGAAAAGGCACTACAGTGTGCATGGTGGAGGATCATCAGTGGAGCTGAAGAGAGTGACTCCACACTTGACTGCGCAGATTAAGAGAGTGACAGGGACCTATGACTGGCTAATTCAATGGGGGCACTCTCTGTAGAAAACACTTCATTCTCGACAATGCCACTAGACTCTCCTGTGTGATATATCCTGCTATGAAGTATTATGCAGCCACAGTGGAACACCCCTGCCTTTTTACAGTTTGAAAGCAAGAACTGTGATGCAAGGGCCAAGCGATCATCCATTCTGTAGCGCACACTAACAGAAAAAAATAAAAAGTGAAAAGTAAAATGCACTTCTCACTCATTAGGTTTTAACTCCTGGCTTTTTTTGATTATCAGCAAATAGATGAGGATTTTAAAATGATTGCCCTGGTGCTTATGGGATATCCACATCACAGAAAGCTAATGAATCATACATATATCTGAATATATGAGTATGCTTTCATTACTTGTTCTCTTTTCTTTTTCTAAGGGAATCACTGGGATCCGGTTTGCCAAACATCAGAGGTGCTACATCAGGACCCAAACCAGGAGCCTTCCCCAAGTGACAGAGGTGGAAGCCGAGGACACACAGCCACCGGTACGCCTGCCTGTTCTTTTCCCTCTGTAGTCCAGCTCTAGCTGTCATGCATACTGCAGAGAGATAACCAGAATAGAGCGCTGCGAGCACCACACAAATCCTCAGCCTGTCCATCTTATCCTATCTCCACAACCCTCTCGCTGAAGAATAAACCAAGGCTTGTGGTGTGTGTGAAACCATCTGAAAGCTGTCCACAAACCCACGGCTTCTTTGTGGCTCACATCAAATAGTGTTTGCTGTCAATCTTGAGCCTTAAATATTAATATTTAATCGTCTCCTCCAAAGGCTCTATCCAAATAGCCTAAAGGGGAAGGGTGCAAGAGAGGGCTAAGTGAAAGGTAAGCCATTAAAATGGTATTATAAGAGATGTATTCTTTGTAAAATTCACAAGCCTTCTCTCCAAATTATTCATTTTAGTTTTTTTCTCTGGGTCTTATACTTCTATGTGAACTTCAGCAAAAGAAGTGGAAGAAATTCAATCAATCAAAATTCCCATTTTCCAGTGTCACAGTGCAATTCACTGAGTGGGCCGCATGTTCAAAGAGAAAATCCCTCTTTCAAATGTCTCTACTGCAAGCATGCGCTCATTTACATTTCTCATTGTGGAGAGGGAGAAGTAGTTGGCACATATCTGACGCTCACTGCCTCATCTTAAAAACAGAATAAGCCAATTGTCAGTCCAAGCAAAACCAAGGCGCAGTTTTAACTTTAAGAACACAAGCTGTTATGTACAAAAACAAATGCTGTTTTGTTTTTTCTTCTCTCATCATTGTCATGTCTGATCCACAAGGACAGATTCTAATTGCCAACACAGCACCATATGTCTGTACCATTTTTTTTTTTTTGCCTTTTTGCTGCACTTTGAAGACTAATTGACTTCACTCACTGGTCCCGAATGAGTTATCCAAATCGAAAAAAGTGATAAGCCAATACCTGTCACACACCAAAAAGATTCTGGGCCACTTCTTTGTCTGTTCTTTGTCAAATCTGATTGAAAAGCATCTGAAAACAAACCCTCTGTGACCCTATCTTACTTGTGTTCTCAGTGAAATACCAAAGGACTCTTCAAAACAAGGGCTCAAAATAAAATCCATGTGGTTTTAGTAACTGCATGAATGAATTGTAGTCCTACTGACTATTTATCATGTTTCAACCCATATTTTAAAATGTAAATGTAAAAAAGGTAACCAAAATAAATATATACATCATGAACATACGTCATCTTTATTACCATCCATAATACTGTTGATTGATACTAACCTTTCCCAGTATATCAAAATGACATCATCATTCCAACAGAAAAATATCTGAAACATTTTTTTTAATTGAAATTATATTGTATACGTTACAGTACAGTTTGTGAAATCACGTAAAAAAACAGTGAAGTACTTTAATAATATGTAAAGCTCCGAAAGCACTTTCACAATATAAATGGAGCATATATAATGGGATTGTGCTGTTCTTCCAATGTAACTGTGTTCGTCGGCTACGTGACAGGAAACACTTTCACTGTATAACACTGTATAATAACTGAAGTACCCAACATTGTAACATTGTAAAACTACATATAACGAGAACATTTTAAGAGAAAAACATGATTGAATTTCAAATGTGGCCCAGTAAGCAGCTGTTGGTGTTGAAACTTCATAACTAGATTTTGCCATATCACTTCATTACACCCTTTTAACTGCTGCAAATATTGCTGACACATTGCTGCAGAGCTGTTTTCTAACAAATACATAAGATATAAATATCACAGACGCATACAACAGTGACCTTTGAAATGACCTTACCAAGGATAGTCCTCACATTTAACTGAGCCCCCCCTGATTCTCGCTCTGTGAAAGTGCACCCACATGTGACCCTGCTTGAGATCTCCCAGTTCCTCGTCAGGTGCAGCTCACGGGTTAAAGCCAAGCACTAATAGTTTGCAGTTAAGCCAGCTGCAGGCATTTGGGAGCAAAGGCTCAGGGCACCCTCCACAGGCTTTAGTACCGACAAGAAAAACAATGGAAAAAATTGCGGGAAAACTGCAAGCGGCTGATAAGAAAAGCATCCCCTGCAAGGGAGAACCAGGTGACAAACATGAATTGTTTGCCGGGATGTTTTCCTCCTTTTTCAATTTGTCTCCTCCATGAAACGTCTGAGGGAGTAATCCCCGAGCTTCATTCCAGTTCCTCCGGTCTGACACGGAAATCGCTAGCCGCCTCCCTTGCAGCCCTTAACATTGTCAGTGGATGCTGCTGGCTCCATTAAACAGCCAATTAATATGGATGACCGTAACTCACCCGGCAACCCAAAACCTCCCGTCGACCCAGACGATGACTGCAAACAGACAAACAGCACGACAGCGGACTGAATAGCCCTGAATGAACTGTTTGTTTTGTCTGCATGAAGATATGAGCTCAGTGAATTGTAGCATGACCAGGGAGACTTCACAAACCAAAAACTTGATGTATTGAGTTTAAGTGCCTTTGAGCAACTCTCAGCACAAGTTTCTTGAAGAGAGGTGCCAACCATGATTCACTCTCAGCTACAAACACCGGCCTGCTCTGTGTGTGGATGCTCGTGGGCATGGAGAAACTCTTCCAGCAAAGCGTAGCAGCGTTTCAAACTATGTGTCATGTAGACAGTGTTTCCTCCTTCGGGACATAATGGCAGGAGAGGGTAAATTCATTAACTACAGCACAACTGGTGTATAATTAGGTTGTGCACTGTAGGCAGAAAGCATACATACACCAGGAGACAGCAACAAAACAAATTACCGTCATTCCCAAGGTCCAATACTTGATAAAAAGTTGCTCATGTTCTAATAATATACCATTTGTCAATAGCAAAATACAAAAGCATGTGTGAAGGGGGAGCGCTGTAATCAAGTTGTCTTTGCGCTTGTCAACTGGCATTTAGAAATCCCTACCCCATGCTAAAATGCTGACCTTTCCCACTTCCCCCCAGGCGCTCTCTCCTACAAGTTATTGGAGTCGTTTCTCAGCTGTGAAGTCAAAGTCATGTAGCGAGCCCTGTGTCGTGACCTCCATTTACTTTTCAGCGAAGACTCACTTGGCTTCAGCGGTTAAGAGGTCCAATTAGAGAGAGCTGTTTGTGTTGCTCGGGTTTGATTTTAATTTCTGCAGCCACGGGAACGGGCAGTGCACCAACTCATTGCCAGAGCTAGTTCTACCACCGCACCAGTCCTTCGAGTCATCATTAGCCGACTGGCCGGCGCTTAAAAGTGAGAGAAAGCTTGTCAAAGGCTCGGCTAAACACCTCCTGAGCCCAATATTTGAAGTAAAACAATGTGCTTTGAGGATGCAGAAGTCTGTCTAAAATCGAGTACTTCTATACTTATACAGCCTTCCCATTTTAAGTGCACAAGTGTGTTCGTACTGACAGGCTTGACTGCATTTACTGCATTGTGGTTGTTATGTATGTCAACCGGGTCTCTTGCACTACACCGAAAATTAATGAAATAGCTGACCTGACCTTCATCTTTTTACATTAATTTAAATCATAGACTAGTGCATGCTGGCTGTGAAGTAAGCACTCCTTCAACACAGCAAGAAGGCTCTCGGTTTGATCTGTGCTACATATATAAATATAGATACTCATGATGTACTATTGACATTGCATTAGTTCATAATTCTTTTATGAAACATTATACTGTGAATGCCAATACCCAAAAATTATATCAACTGAACTACTAATTATCATCCCAGCAAGAGAATATCAAGAAAAAGTAGTCAAAGTCCAATGGACTGTATATGTATATGTATATAGGTAATATATAAGACTAGAACAAATGTAATAGGAGTATGCTGTTATTCCTCTGTAGATGTGTATACACAATGTCTACATAATAGAAAACTCCTTCTAATGACTCTGCAGAAGTACAGGACAATACCATAACAACATAATAATAGTAAATATATATTGAAAATGAATTCATGAGGTCTTTTAAGAGGTCCATTCACTTTCTTGGCAAAGGGTGGGGAACCTTTGCAATTAAACAGATGTCCAATGGAATGAATCATACCTGACTAAGTACTTCTTTTCCCAGATTGTAAGTTTTTTCGGAGGTGTTTTATTCTGTGTTTTTTGCTACATCCTGCTGAATTCTGATTGGTTGTCTGCCTAGCTGTATTCAGAGGTTGTTTCCTCTGCGTCCATTTGTTCCGTCGCCTGAAATAAATCTAAAATTAGCAAGGACCAGACTTAAGACTTAAGAATAAGGATGTTAAGCTTACATTGTGGTATAGTTTGGCTGAAAAAAAAACCCCACAGTGGTAGACTCTTGCCTTCGAGTATAAAGGTTGTGGTTTTGACCTGTACTCTCCAACCTCCTCACATCATCCCAAGACATGGATGCACAGATGAAATGGTGACTCTAATAAATGAACATGAGTATGAATGGTCTGCTAGCACTGCAATAAACTGGCATTTGTCCAGCATGTACCCTGCCTCACGCCTGAGCAGCTGAGATAGGCTCAAACTACCCATGACCCACAAAGGACAAGCAGTGGAAGATATATAAATGAACACTGTGCTCATACACTGCTTATGTAAATGTATTGTGTATAATGCACTGCACTAAGTATGTGATTTGAGACATGTCTCAGCTGCACTGTTGATGACTAAATGCAGCAAGCGTATTCTAATTCGAGCAAGAGTGACGGCATCCAATGGGAAGGAGGGGGCACGACCCAATATAAATGATTCTTGCTCCTACTATAGCCCCAGGATTTTACGTGGAGCTTAACTAATGTGCAATTAAGCTTCAGACTGGGAGAAAATCACCTTGTAAAAACATTAGTCAAGTGAACTGTTTTTCTGTTCGGGGCTGCTAATTAACAAGGGAATGGGAAGAGGGGTTTGTTTGTGTGTGTATTTACATATACATGAAGAAAATAAATATGTGCACTGTTATGGGAGAGCATTACTAAATCCGCTTCATATGTCTCTATTAGACAACACTGACATGTAGGCCCTATCATTAAGCAATAATAGTTTACTTTACAGCTCATGAACTACAGTATCAACAAATTAAGCCCTCTGATAGCGCCGGGTGCCGAGCAGAGCATTGTGGTGGAGGGGATAGAGGGGAGGGGTGCGGGGAGAAGGGGGAGGAGAATGCAAGGCTTTATTGTGTCTGTCACATTAAACGATATTGCAGCCACACTCAGAGTAATGAAGACCACTTCTAAAGTCATTTAAAAGTCAAATCATCACTGTCTGTGAATTTCAATGATGTATAATAGAAGGAGTGTGCCGCAGGCTCGAGAAGAGGGTGAGGGACAGAAGGAAGGGAGTCAGTGCAGTGGGAGTCAGGAGTCAGGAAGTTAGCACGCTCTCAGCGGACACAAAGGTGACAGATAAAACGAGTCAGTCTGAGCCGCAGCGTGGCTCAAGGGAGTGCAGATGCAGACCGCAGTACTCAACTTTCTGTGTGGTACTGACATTTCTATACTGAATGGTGCTTTTTTGTGTTTTGTAGCCCGTGGATGAGGCTGATGGCACAGATATGAAGGTGGTGCAGGACTCCCGAGTGTGGGTCCCTGCCGAGGAGCCCATCATTAACCCAGCCTTCCTCTTCGACTCCAAGATCTGGGAGATTTGCCAGGAGCTGCCCATCCACTGGATCCATCCCACCCCTCTAAGTGGTAGGAGCAGGGGGCACCGCTGCCCATTAACACTTTCACTGGAAGGCATCCCTGCAGGTTATATCTGAACCCACAGGGACAGTCAGCCCTGGCTACTCCTGTGTTTATGGTCATCTGTTGATTTGCTTTTTGCAGCAGATTCAGGATGAGCAAATCATCTTTGGAGCATTCTTTGTTTTTAGCCCCATTGCAGCAGCAACACCATTGTTTGACACAGCCATGAAAAAGCTTGGAATCAATTCCAGCACATTTATCCTGAATGTTAGTGATTAACATCAAGCCACTGGGAGAATGTACAATGAACCAGCCAAATTTTAATTTAACAACCTTCTCATTTTTCTTCCAGCAATAAAAAACTGTGCACTATTATCTGCTTTCTTTTCTATGTACAGACACTGAGGCCCTGGAGATAGATAATGTGGACACGCCCGATGCAGAGGTCACAGGTCAGCGTTTTACCCGCGACGTCCTGAACCACCTTCCTGTAAATGACTACGTAAGTGCTTCTCTGTGTAGGTCTGTGCCACATCAACCTAGGACCACACAGAGAGTTACAGTAGAGCCACTTCAATCAGGCCTAGCTCTGCCTCGACTCTTTCTGCATATAAATCGCTCACTAATTGATGTTAAAACTGACTTTGTGCACCAGAGGGCATAGCAATTGCTCTATATATCTGTTTAAGTAAGGCCAGTTCATTGAAGACTCCCTTAATGTCTCTCCATTAATTGAGAGGAATATCCAGCCTTTCAAAGGCAGCAACTTATGCCTACAGCACCCGTTAGTGCCTTTTTTCACATCATTTTTACTGGGGCGCTGCAAAGCTCGGTACAAAGGAGCACTTTCAAGGTCACTTGCTGCTGCACAGATAAGTTACGTTTATTAATAATGCTTTAATTATCAAAGCACATAAGATGAATAGGAAGGCCAAGTGGCATATTTTGGTGTGATACGTGAAAGCCACACTGCGCTATATGATTAATTATCCTTGACTCTGAGGAAAATCTGTTCTAGAGAGATGGATACAAAACAGCCTTTGCTCACTAAAGATATCTCTGCAGCAGGAACATGCACAGGGGCAGCTGTCAGGCACACACATACAGCACTTACAGGTGAATAGGCACTAAAGCTAAATTCAGGGATAATGAGAGGGGCTGGAGCTTCTCTTCAAAGCTCTGAGAGACACGCGGAAAAATGAGACGTCCTATAATGTTGACATTTATCAGGCCCGTCCCAGAAACACCGCTCAACTCCTCAATTTCTTTTTCCCTCATAGTCTGCGGCAGGAGATGTGGCATGCTATGCAATTAAAACATACCGGGGCATGAAAAAAACAGCTTCTCCTTTTGAAACGTTCTTCCTCTATCAGCTGAGTAATGCATACCACTGCAGTTCATTCCGCAAGCGCCCGGGCCCTGTTTGTGGGTCCAGCGATAACAAAGGCCTTTGTGACCAGGCAGAAGCCAGCTTTCTGTAATTGGGAGTCTGAACTCTCGTGCACGCCAGCGGGATGCCACATGTGTTATCTGTTTTTTTTTCCGCTGCTTCCTTCATCCAGAGTTCATGTAAATGCACACACAGTCAGAAAAAGCACATCTAACACAGACTCCACTGGCGACTTTCACTTTTTGTCGCTGTACCCTCTTCTGTGCCGCACAAAAAAAAATGCATTTTGAAGTCTGAATTTCAGGGCTTTGTGTGGCGGCACAGTTTGCAAAGAAGAAGAATGGTTTGAGTCTTTGTGACAGAGCCCGGCAGATATATGGAGCTGACCTTTGCTACGGCTGCCATGTCACTGTGCAGTATGTATCAGAGGTGGCCCTGGAAATTTCAAACTGAATAACTACCATATGACAAGGCTGAAGGGATGCTACCACTGTCCTTGACCCAAATAACCGAGGATGTGTCTCCAATATGAACCAACCCCAGCACAGAGGAATCTCACTCTTAACACATTTCAACAACATGGTGTGTGTGTCGAGTTGGTATGGCAGACTTTGACTTTTTTTTTTTTTTACTTTTTTCAAGTGATTCTATCCTAAACCAGAAACTGCTCTTGATAAAATGCGCTAGCTTTGTTTTTGGAAAAAAGTATAACAGATAATGTTCTTATTTTTTGGACTGCATTATGTGTTTTTTCACACAAGTAAGGATTATCTACTCTGTCCATTTACAAGACTGCAGTGTTCAGTGCAATATTTTGTTAAGCGACCCCACTGATGGAACCATAAGCTGAGGGGTGACCAAAGTAGTATACTGTCCTACATTTTTTGGGGTGCTTCATACTCCTTTTGGCATTGGAAACTTATCCGACCTGTGCCGCTCCAATAGAAAAAGACCTGTGTGTGAACATGCTGTTGGTTTTCATTTGGACTGGGGTAACCCTTCTCTCAGTAAAGAAGTTATGTTTTCATGGTCAGACTAGCGGCTTGTTCATGCATAACAGCGGCGCAGAAAATGATGGAATTGAAATAGATGAATTCACAAACTGTTTGTGCCTCCAGAGGAATCTTACACTGAAGCAAAAGCATCTTCTTATCACTTAGGTAAACCAGCAGAGTTTACTGAAATACATGACTATCTCCTTATTCAATTACATCCAATTTCATTGTCAGTCTGCCCTCTCTGTACAGCACACACACAGAGATGAGAATCTGAGATCACGACAGGCAGCGATTCATATGTTGCACTGTCCTCCATAGGAAAAAATACCATTCTGAATTCTAAGCAGGCTATGAAACAGCACTGTTATCTCCACTGTTTTGATCTCACAACGAATGCGATGCCACGAGATTTAATAAAAAACACCCAGGCGTGTGCTTCAAGCTCATGAAGAGTGCTGATCAGCTTGTGTGAAATATCACCAACAAGTGTGCAGATTAGAGGAGTTGTGCTTTGATTGGTTACGTCTTATTGAATGACTGACAGCGTTTTTTACTCTGCAGACTCATTCATATCTCATATTATGCGCCGAGGTGTCTGGGAGTGTGCATGTGTGAGCCCGGCTGCGTGATGAAATCAGATGCAGCAAGGGGGTAATGGCTTTTACTCTTCATTAATGCTGCTTGTTTGTGAGTGACTGCCTCAGATTTCCCAAGGTGAACCGTTCTTATCAGCGCCGCATCGCACAAGAGAAACGCGGACTCAAAGCCGGAGCTGAATAATATGTACCCTCCGTTTTAAAAGGATACCTCTGATTAATTGTCTTTAAGGTACAATGCCGCCTATTGGCTGTTTGTTTTGATAAACACCGGTTCATTTGAATAAAATATTTCCCTCATTTTCCGTGTCTGGGATTTGCTAGCATCACGGTTCGGGCTGTGAGGAGCAGATAAGATTATCGCTGGTCCATTGACAGCTTTCGTGTTGTTTCCATAACAGATTGTTGCCTGGGAGCTGATGACCTGAAACTTGACTGAAACAATAAATCATTAAAAGCCTAGCTGTGCTTGTCATAGAAATAAATCAAGCCTAAGCTATCCCAGATATCATCCACCTCACCCTTCCTATGTGTTTAAGCATTGTGTTTGCCTGCATGTAATTTTGTCCTATTCATCATATCTTATATCCAGTACTGTCCCAGATTATGCTTTACCTTTGTCTGACGCTGTGAATTTACTGCTGTGGTGCAAGAAAACAAACAAAATGTGTGTAAATGCCTGAGATAGACTTCCCACTGACTTAAAGAGTAGATGAAAGCCAGCCCCTAATTCCCGTACTTAATGTAGCAAGGGAGTAAAGGGAATCAGCCGTGTGCTCCTGCGGGTCCTGTCCTCTTAAACAATTCACACACATTTTTCTATTCCCAACAGTGGATGTGTTTTGTTCTGCGCCACTGCATGTAGCTGAGTCATTTTTTAAACGCTTACAAAGGGGAATTATGCCGGTTTGTTGTGAGTGTGAAGTCAGCACAGGCCGGGGCGACTCCTGGATGCCAGCGCTTTAACGAGACAGCTCAGGATTGTCTCCGAGGATTCATTTACTAAAAGAGATTGAAATGTGGTCAAACGCTTTCTGAGCGCGGCCGCCGCCTTCGACTGGCGAGTTAAGTGGCACTCCTCTGAACCCCACTCGGAGTTGTTCTTGATCAAAGGCATGGCACTCAACCCCCGCGAGTCTACGAGGGCATGAAGCAACCAGCACAATGGAAAAATCCAAGGCCCATTAATTCTACCCAATTTACCTTTCGTTTGGGTTTCATTTGGCCCCTCTATAAATTCAGAGGCAGCCAGCGAGAGCAAATGAAAGAATCCTTGTTAGCCGATCATTACTCTGCTAATTGCTTTAGGAATGTGCCACGCACTTAAAGTCAAGGTCAGGGAGAGGGCGCCAAGGCGTGGGGAGCTCTAATTTGAATGCTCAATTGGAGGAGGGGGCGGCCATTTTGGTGCAGAGTGTGGGCTTTGGTCGGGGGAGTTAGGAGGTCAGAGATGAGAGAAATAGTGTAATTATACCGGTAACTACCAATGTAAGAGTCCATTTGATTGAAGATAGCCCTGTCAGAGAGACTGTGAATACTGGATGGAGCATTGTGCAGCCCGCAGTGGCACTACCTCTTGGCATAATAGAAAGGTCAAGGGTATTACATCATGTTTTATTCCCCGGTAGCTTAAATCAAGCTCGCTTTTCTCTCTCCACTATCTAGATCTTTGTCACAGTCATCACCCATAGAGCAACAGTACATTTCCACAGACATCAATCCTAATCTTTTCACTGTGGTTTGGTTTTTATACATACATTCCACTGACATGCCACAAAAACTCTCATCAATTCACACTGTGGTAGTGGTCCTCTGGCGCCCTTGCCTTGGGACGCCTGGCATTTGTCGTGTGTGTGTGTGTGTGTGTGTGTGAGAGAGAGAGATTTTATAACCCCGTCCCAACCCTGTGTCCTCTACAGAGAGATGTCGGCATCGAGCTGGATAACCGCTTGGATGACCTCGGCTACTGCTGCCAGCACTGTCGCCGTGGTTACCGCTACTGCCGCCGCTACCACGAGCCCCTGGGTGGTTTCAACCCGTGGCCGTACTACTACCAAGGAGGCCGGGTCATCTGTCAAGTTGTCATGCCGTGCAACTGGTGGATCGCCCGTATGCTGGGCCGGATCTGAGGAAAAGTCTTCCCATCGTCGTTGTGTAGGTGCGATCGGTCCAGTGATAAATATTCCACTCCACTTGTGAGGCCAAAGCAATCCGTTGCACGCAATTATTTACCAATCAGAAAGCTGGTCCATTGTGCATTAGTCAGTCTAAACAGTCTAATTAGGACATTTAAATTGTTTTCTTTAAAAGGTCATTTATAGTCTCTACCTTTTTTTTTTCTCACTTGCCATTTGTTGTCTTTTTTGTCCCATTTGGATGGTTGTATTTTAAGTTGTCATTATATTAAGCACTGTCTGTGTCAAGTTTTACTCTTGTTCACTATTGTGTATGAAAATCTCCTACTAACATTTATACATACACTTAAGTACAAGATGCAAAATGGTGCTACATTTTACACATATCTATCTATTTTATATTTTATTTTTTGTAGTGTAATTAAAACTGCCTCATCTCTTCCTTTGTGTATCATCCTACATTGTTGTTCTGATGCAGTCGACAAACAAACAAAAAACCTCTTAATACGTCTCTGTTCCGACTGTTTCTTCTTCACTGAGGCGATTTAATCTACAACGCCGCGTCTCGATCTGTCAAGCTGAAACAACTCTTACAGATAAGCCAGATCTGCATTTGTAATTGATGTTCTGTCATCACAATAACAAGGTGCATAAACGCTCCGGAGTATCATGCAAAGGGGGAAAATAACAGCGAAGAGAGAAAAAAAAAAGCTCTGTCACAGCTCACTTTGAAGCCTGGTGTACGTATATCTCCTTTGTGATTCTTTCAATTAAAATTTCATTGTATGAATAATCTCAGTTGTCCTATCTATCATATGAAACAATATCATTTCTCTCCGACGGAAACTTAATACCCTGGGGTGTTGGTGTGAAAGCTGTTAAATGTGAGTCATGCAATCCATATAATAGACACTCTCTCCTCTCCATTAGCCTCGGTCCTCATTAGCAGAAACATTTAGCATGAAATTAAACGAGCATACTGACAAAGACGTCTTCGAGCATATATATCTTTTCTTGTTTGTGTTCCATCATCTGATTCTCTCGTGTGTACAAGGGCGCATTGTAATAAAGCATTGTTTACAGTAATACAAAAGGATCTCTCCCTGCGTAAGTAAATCTGATTGTTGACTCACGTTGCCTCCGTAAGATAATAGTGTCAGTCATATCAATAAAATTTGGCAGCGCAACCTGTTTTCGCTCAAAACGTATTACTGTATGTAAATGTTTTATGGATATGCTCATAAATAGAGTTCAGGCTGCTAGCGTATTGTTATTTTTAAATCAATAATGTCAATGGCCCAAAGCAATGTGTCAAGAAGAAAATAGTGGCATGAGTTAACAAATGCAGTAATTGCAAACATACTTCAAATAAACTGACAAGAGTACTGCAAAAGCCCCCAAGGCACTTCGCAAAAGTTCATAAAATCAGTGTTTATATAATTTCTTTCCTGCTATTTCTCCCATATCACATCAAATAGTCGACTGTTTATTAAAACCGATGCATTCATGCAGTGGCGAGTTTCTTGGGCGCTCCCACTGTTATGAAATATGGTGTAAAGTGTTATTTTTGATGCCACTCACTGTTTAGTTGTCTATCTGGCAAGGTCTCGGAGGAATCTGAAGACTCTTTTGTGTAGTGGTGAGAGTAAATTGCCATGGAAGCCTTGAGACTCGCTCTGAATGGGATAGCTCACCCTGACTGGAGAGGTTGATACAGATATTACAGTAGGTTCCCTGAGAGGCTCCTGGTGCCTGTTGGGACCCCGAAGTTTAATATTAACCATGAAAGTCAAACTTTAAAAGCGGAGACATGCGACAATTAAAACCTTTTATAGGGAGCTGTAAAAAAAAACCAAAAAAAAAAACGTAAAGATGGTGCCACAGAGGTCATGGCTGCAAAAATGTAATCACGCAGTCGATGCTGAAGCCATATATTTGTGTGTAGATGAAAATGAATGCACACATCACAAGCCTTCGAAGCATAAATCAAAAGCTCTCCGACCTACGGCAAGAAAGAATGAAGATGGCTGTGTTTTGTTTCATGGCGGAAAAAAAATATGTTAAGTAAATTAAAGAAGCGTGATTGAATCCATGTCTATTTCAACATGTGTAGAGGACATGCAAACAAGGCTAGTGTGCTGAAAATCTTCCATGTGCAAGGGAAGATTTTATATGTAGGACTCCTTAGCAACTTAAAACCAAATCATCTGATTGTCAGTGCAAGCATTTCTGTATGAATAGCTTTGATTTGCATTCCCACCGTGTAGGAAGTGCTCCAGCTCTATCTACATTATATATGAAGCAAATCTGGAAGCTTTTGACCGAGCTCCTCTCACCGTAGACGTGAATGGAAGAATATACTACATTTCCAAAAGAAGCCCCTGCACTTTATTTTTTTCTTCCCCAATAGGAAAACCCCCTCCGGTGCCTGTTTATCGCGGTTTTGATGAAGAGAGGAAACAAGGTGGACTGCACGGCGGGAGGGACACTGATAGTGAGCGTTCTCCAGGTTAGCACAGTTCAAAGGATTTCGGCGCCTACCCAGCCGCAGGAAGCAGCCACTATCACTGAAGCTCAAGTGAATTAATTTGTCACTTATCAAAAAGGACAAACGTGGGAAAACTTCACTCCCAGCTGCTTATTTTCATTTCAAATATCACTCTTTTTCACTTAGATCTATGAGTTGCCATTGTGGGGCAGAGAAGGGAGCGGCAAAACCAATGTATAAAACCAATGTATAAGAAGTGTCTGTATTTAGATTAGTGACCTGAAGGAACTCTTCTCTCCCTGCAAGCCCCACCAGACCGAAAGGAGGACGCATGTATCACCAGTGCCATCTTGTGGAGAGGAAGAGCTTCTGCACCATTAGGCTGCCATTTTAAAAACCAGATGTTGTTTTTCTCACTTTTGACATATTCGACATTTAAACCCAGCTCAAACTTTGAAAACTCAAGACTGTTTGATTTACCTACAACCTTTCTAGCGCCTCCTCGAGTTAGCAGACTATATAATCGAGACAGATGTTCTGCGATGATAACTGCAGTGATCAACTCTGTAATGTCCCAGCCAGTCTGGTGACCTGATGGTTAAATAAGCTCTCCCTGTACTGTTCTCACTACAGGCTGGAGGCACAATAATGTCAGCTGTCATCCTTCAACTGTTCCCACTGTGAGAGGCAGCATGGCACAGCAGTAAACACTCGCGCTGTGTCAGTGGCTGCAGGCGACACAGAAATAGTCCTCCCTCCCAGGACCTGGCCCTCGCTCCATCTTCGGGCTCTCCGATTCAGTAACCGATGGAGAGCCGCACACATAAAGGCAGCGAGTAGCCTTTCATTATTTCTGTAATCTGTAACAACCTCCGCTTACCTTATGGCAGTGCAATCGATGAAGTGATGAACAGAAAAGCAAAGTGTCTGGTTAGATGTAATGGAAGGTTGGGTCTTGTTTGCTGCTTGAACAATGATTTCTGTCACAACAACGTTAGAACAGCCGTTTAAAAGGGGTTTATTTTAAAGCGACACTATGTAACTTCAAGCTATATGTCATTTATATTCACTAAAAAAGTCAAAACTCACATGGAACTTGTTTACTTTTCATAAATAACAGATAAATCTCAAAGCTGTAGAGTAAATTTGCAATGAAGATGGTAGCGTGCCCCAAAACTAGGCACAATTTGTTTTTAAATGTGAAGTTAGTTTCACCGTTTCATGTCAAGAAACAATCCAAATGAATTTAATACTATTGTTATAATGATTTACAGGATTGATATTTTGGGGTTAAAAGTTAGATAAGATATTGCCCTCTGCTGGTAATTTTGAGTATAGCAAAGCCTGGCCATCATACAGGAGAGCTGTGTTAACCTCTCACTAGAGATTTTGGATGCGTTACTGGTATGTTGAGCTTGAGTGTTATTGTACTTCCACATTAGTAACAGTCATGTGGTTTAGCGAGAATGAACATGTAACCATACATATCCTCATATAAGCCAACATAAAAAAAATATATGTTGCCTAGTGGTATGTGTACTTCATGCTTAAGTTTTAAGTGGTAGTTGTGTAATTTAGAGTGTATCTTCTTTTTGTAATCTTTAGTTGTTTTTATATTTCTGATTGTCAATACAGCTTAACACTACTGACTACCAGGTAGAGTGCTTAAGGGCGCAGCACAGGCTCTGTTTTCTTGATGCAAGTGTTTTAACCTTATGGCAAGATTGGATTGTAAAGTGCACAGCTGCGTATGTGGGTGTAGACAACGCCAGGCGCAGTAGGCAAACCCTGTTGCCAGACAGTTTCCTCAACAACCAACCCGCCCTGAAATCTCACACACGCAGTCAATCCAAGCCAATATTCTCTCCACAAACACATCAACGTAACACATGCTGTAATCTATCTCAGTCAGTGGAACCCTTCCACTTGCCAACCACAACCTAAACACGCACATCTTTCACTCAGCGAGCAGCAGCGACACACTCAGCTGTCTCCAGCTCTGGGCATGTCACATGCTAATGTATTCATCCACCCACAGCCACGGGAGAAGCAGAGCTCTTAAGTACAGTCCAATCAGTCTCTGGTCTGCTAATGGCTTCAAGCCAGTTTCGACAGTGGCTTTTTCCTACTTTTCAAATGTCATGATGTTGAATGTCCCTCAAAACTGCATGTCCTCACAATATGACTTTGAAAGAGAAAAGTACTTCATTTTTATTATTCCAGCCTCAAGAAATTAATTGACCAATTGACCCAGTTTGAGCCATTTGTTCCCAGGGTTTAATTTTGTTTGTTTTTTAATTCCTCAAAATGTCTTGTGTGGCATTTATGTATATGTCTTGTCTCACAAAAACAGCAAAATAAGAAAAACAGATGGAATACGTTAAAGAAGATTTGGTTTTAATTATGCATTATGCAATTGTTTTCTTAAAAATCTATTCTATATTCAGCATAAAGAAGGCTACTGACAACCCAAGACATTAAAAGCAACAAACATAAGCAGCGGACATACCTCAAGCTTTGTGGCCAAAAAAAGCAGCTACTCAGGGTCTGATAGATTTTAATGCAAATGTAACCCAGTGTAAATATTGATTGTCAAAAATTTGCATATGTACTTATAACTATATGTATACATTCAGAGTGCTGCCGCAGAGCCAGAGCCGGTGTAAAGCAGCAGTTAACTCCTGTCCTTGGGTGCCAGTCCAGATGGAGGTCAGCAAGTCTAAATGCCCTCACTATGGAGCTACAGTCTGGGGAAAATACAACCAATTTAGCTGTGATACCGTTCAGGATCAATATGGCTTCATCCCCGGCAGGACCAAGGGGCCAATCAGATGGCTGCCCTGAGAGGACCTTAACAAAGTGGGACAGCAAATGAAGAAGGCACAAACTGGACTGACCCCAGAGCTGTAGAGGAAACCAATACCGGTACATCAGAGGAATAAGAGTATACTGGTTTATATATTTGATACTTAAAGGTTTATGCAGGTTGAACAAGAGGTATGTCTGCCAAAAGGGAGAATCAAAGCACATTCATGTTTAAATCAGACACACAAAAGAAAATATCTACAATAACACAATATAAGAGTAGAATAATAATGGTGCATTGAGCACTGGAGTCACAAAATACCTGCTCATTATAAGGGGTGCTATACAAATGAAAATGATCAATCTTAAAAAAGTAAGCTTCCTCCTTGCGTTCATATTCATTGCATTTCCCTCATGTTTACACATGTAAATAGAAGACAAATGTGTCTTTTTATACAGAATTTAGAAATTCACAAAATAAATAATTTGCTGTGGCCATAAAATTGAATCTCAATTGCATATATGCATACATATATATAGATTAATATATATATTCCATTTCATATAAACAGGATTTAAGCCTCCATGATACAAGCCTCTTTGATAAAATCTGCTATATTCTGCATTTTCTTTCTCCATTTGTGCCTCACTATCTTAACTGTGCCTCCAGACTGCAGCTCTGTACAAACAGCTTTGATGTTGAACTGTCCTTGGTACACAGAAAATGCCCATTACCATAGTAACACAGTGTTTTAAGGCAAATAGTAGGAGAGGATGGGTATCTTTTTTGTTTGTATCAAAATAGAGAAATAAGTTTTTGAAAGCCTATATAAAGCTTTTTAGTCCATTGTTAATCTTTTCCCAGTTGTTTCCAAGGAAGTCTTGAGCTTTTAAACTTCCTGTAAGGCACTCAGTTCAACTCTGAGAGCTGTTTTTCACCAGACTGGATAAACTGACGCAGCATCCCTCTAGCGTCTGTAGGAACACAGGCTTGTATCTGGTTTAAACACACATGCACTCGGCGTGCCCTCGATGTGATACATTGCACCATTTGGCATTCAGTCTATGGTTTTGGTTTGAGGCTGGTATAAAGCAGAGTCTCTTTAAACATAAAATAGCATGTAAGGAAAACTAACTAACTGACTAACTGGCACATTTGGTAGACAGGGATCCCTGATTTATCCGATGGCTCTTCTCCTAGGGGGGCATGTGCATGTGAATGTCTATAAAAGGTGATCCCAGATCTGAACAGGTACTTTAAAAAACTAAACAATCCCTTAAATGTTTAAAATTAGGCACATGGTCACAAAATATGTGAGTAAACAATAAATCCTGAGGTTAAACTTAACCTCTAAGAGCATTGCGCTGCAAGATCCCTTGCTCTGATCTTTGATCAGACTATTGTGGTAAGAATAGAAACATTGAGTCTGTGGTCCAGTTGGTTCAAATGTTGCTTTTGGTTGAGCTTGTGAGGTGTCCAGTGGCCCTCAGGCCTCTGCAGACTCTGCCTTAATCTGGATAAAGTTTGCTGGCAGTTGAACGGACAGTGGCAACTCGTGCAGGCCTTTGAGTGTGTGTTCAGGCTGCAGAGACATCTCCCCATGCACTTCCAACTCCTCCACAGGGGTCAGGCCCTCACTGGGGCTGCTGCTCTGGGAGGCATGTCCATTAATTATAGTTTCATTCCCAGCCTCCTCGTCCTGGTTTTGACTGCTATCAATGATCACAGTCCTGTAATGCAGCTCTGGCTCTCCAACTTCCAACTCTTGCTTTTCAAATGAATTTGCTGCCAATGATGGATCTCCATTCACAATTGACTGGAAGTAGCTGGGGTCCAGCATCTCCTCTTTGACCTGCAACCCCGAGAGGTCACTGGGTTTGAGCACTGTAGCAATTACAGTGCCGGGCTGCTGGGCCACCATAGTCTGCCCACAGGTTGTGTTGATGGCAACCAGGCGTGGGAGTCCATTGATGTTTGCGGTGGAACTAATGACTCCTGAAGGGGACGTGCAGGCGGAAGTGGAGGAGGACACTGTGGAGGAGTTAAGGCTGGTGACAAGTAGGCCATCTTGCAGGCTGTTGGCGCCACCTGTTAGAGAGGCCGCCTGGATGGTGAGGACCTCCTTTCCGCCAGCTGTGGCAGAGGGCATCGTGTGGAGTATTACCCGAGGGGGAGAGGAAGTGGCTGAGTCCCCATTGGCCAGAACGGTGAGGGGCACAGACTGGAGTGAGCCAGGTGAAGTCATAACCATAGGAACAGATGTGGGAGCACTGATGGTCCTTAAAAGACAGAACAAAGAGGCTTAGAAATGAATCACCAAACAGAATATTTAACAGAGTTTCTTCATCTTCTCTGTCAGCCCTGTATTCAAATATTCATTTAGTAAATATAGACAAGGATTATTTTTTAATGGAACCCTACTGAGAAAGTTACACAGCACACATTTATAATCCTACCCAGCACAACTAATGCCCTTATTAATATAATAAACAACGCTGTCTGTTGCACTGCAGTAGTCATTATTTTCCTTGTTTTCTGAGTGCAAACAATGTTTAACAGCTGATTAAAAAAGAAATGCAGATGGCTGATACAATGACAAATACTCTCAAAATTGAGACTTCACTTTTACAAATCACAACTAATAGAACAGAAGTGAGGGAATTATATTATATGAGAACATTTTGTGCATTTGGCTACTTGTGTTGTATGGCATTTCTCTGACAACAAAATAAAAAGACAACTCATTAACACATTAGCTCCTACCTAACATCACAACTATGCATGTCTTTGAAGCAGAGCCTTTCATGAAAATGTGAAAAATAAAAAAACAAAAACATCTATAGAGTGTATTGTACTGTCTATAAACATATGAGATACACAGAAGTATTTTGGATCTTGGGCAGCTTTTACAATAAAATAAAATTGTCTTATCTTTACTATGCATCATAGGGAACTGTTTACTTTTCAGCTCTTACCTTATAGCTTGTGTCGGATCTTGGACAACAGAGCCCTGACTGGCCTGCAGCATGTGGACAGACTGTAGATGCTCCTCCTGTTCATCTTCCACTTCCTGATACAGACCCTCATCCTCAGGCTCTTTCTTCATGTTCCTCGCTGAGAGCTGGAGTTGTCCATGGGCTCGGCTATTTCCTCTGGACCCTCCACGAACCACAGACCTGCCATTGGTGGACCTTTGGTTTCCATAGTTCACATCTGAGCCTGGGTCTTCATCCTCGATGACCACTAGATCAGGTGGCATTTCTTTAAATTGGTAAACCAGCCGCTGCCCCTCCACTTTTGCCAGGATTCCTCGCTGATAGTAGTACCTACACAAACAAAAAAGGAAGGACAAGGACAAAGGAAAACAAGACATTAGCTAACCAGGAATCTAAAAATATTTTTAATAGTCATGCCAGTGTACAACAGGTTAATACAGTGTGCTTACCTGAGAGCTCTTCCCATGGTCTCATAGTTCATGTCAGGCTTGTTCTTGTGTTTGCCCCAAAGCTTTGAAACAGCCTTGGAGTCGACCAGCTTAAAGATGCCTTTTTCTCGCTGTGTCCACTTGATGTATTTGGGACAGGTGTTTTTATCCTGGAGTAGAGCCAGAAGGAATTCCCACAGGTAGATGGTGTTGCCTGCATACAAGGAAAATTAAAATATATGATGTTTCAAGTACGACATGTAGCATTTTAAAGATGATGGTACAAGTTGGTTGATATGACATACAAAAATAGAGCTTTTGTAAACCCATGTAATGTGCATGTGTTTACGGTATGTCAGTGAGGGAAATCAATTATAGCAAGGCTGGAAGTAGATGGCTCTAATTTGTGAGATGCTTTGGCCAGAAGAGGTTAAAAACAGCAACACTCCCAGTAGTGACTTGAATCCCAAACACCATGACAGGGTGATGTATCTACTCGCAGCTGAACCTGCCGCATACCCCCCCGCCCCCCTCCTCCATGTGTCACACTGTATGGTGCGATGAGGGTTCAAACAGAGCGGCACTAGTCTGTTTGTATCAGTCCAGCATCAATGTGCCCTCCAGCCTGCAATCACTTGTGTTTCCCTGTGAAACAAGGCACTCTGAAATCCTCTCATCCATTAACTCGACCAGTGTCTTCCCCACTGGACTGCAGGGGTTGAGGAGTGCTGTTTAAGCATACCACAGGAGGAAAAACAGCATACACAAGAGGAGGGAAGACCTTGCTTTTTATTGGCTCGTTATAAAGAAGACTACTAGTTAGCGTGGCTTACCTTTACCCTCCTTGCTCTTCTTCTTGAGCGGCAGGGTAGGGGTGGTGATGGGGGAGCAGGGACGGACTGGCCGCGGCTTCCTCACTATGAATCAAATAGTGGGATAGTGTGTTAGTGAGGGCAAGGTCACAATGAAATCTCTCAATTACTTTTACCACTGGAAAGAGGAAAAAAATTACTATGTTTCGGAAAAGAAAAAAGAGCACGGCAGGGTTACCTTTGGTTTTCTTCTGTGGTTTCAAAGGGCACCTTTGTGGGATCTCGTCCATTGATGATGTGTCCTCGTCAAGGGACATGTCAAGGCCACTGTTATCAATCTGGTCCGGTCTAAGTGGGGCATACGTCAGGTCTGTTTCCAGCAGATTGCTATAAGTGTGAACTGTACATGAAGAAGAGATTTGGAAAAAGCCGTCAGAAAGATATTAAGACATACGGTATGTCTAGTTCAGTATCCATGTTGTAGCTTAATGCATTTGTTATAGTTCTGCAAACATGTCAGAAGACATATTGTAAAAACTGATATAGGCTGTGTTTTGTGTCTTATTGTAAAGTAATGGCTATGGTACTTTACAACTTACTCATGCGCTTTTCATCCAAAATGTTGTTTGGAGACTCCATGTTCAGAAGAGCTGCTGCAGCTTCATTTGTCTCCATGCTGTCCTCTGCACCAGAGACCGTTGTTTCTATTCACCGAGCAAACACAAATTCACGACTGTGAGATTCTTGTAAGTAAAAACATTTTAGTGCTTTGATACTAATTGTATGTGGGGGACCTTGTGGGAGCCAGTTGAATGGCTGCCATGACAACCGGCCCTCTGTTTTATTTCACCAGGCATTAACACAATTTAAAAATAACGTGTAATATGAGCGTTCATTCTAATTTCACCTCTTTCACGTAGAGGTCTTCTAATATCATACTAAGCATTTTATTGGAAATTATAGCTTAGAAAATAACCTGCACTAGTAAAAAAAAAGCAAAGTCCTTGATAGAAGAACTTTTAAATTCAAATGAGACATATTTTGTATTGCATGCTTATCAGTCTCGTTTCTACTTTTAGTTTTTTTGTTGATAGGGAAGTGCTTGATAACCACTGCCTTTATAAATATTTTATTATAAATCACAAAAAAAAATTACTAACGAGTATGAGGGGAACTTTTTTGACTAATCTTTTATGGTTAGTCGTTAAAGGGAATCTAAGCGTAACGCAAAAGCTAGTGGTTTTATGGCTTGAATTTGTTGTTTTTGTTTGTACAAAAAAAGGTTAAAATAAAACAAAGGGTTTTATTTTTCAGCAAAGTAGGTTCTTTTATTTTTTTTTAATTGAGTGTTCAGTCAGTAACATGGATGTCCCTTTAACTCTGCTTGGCAACATACTAATTTCTGGTATTCTGTTATCACATGGCAAGTAGGCAGTGCTGTCTCCTGTCTCTAAAAAAAATGACTCTCAAACAATAGCGCAAAAAAAAATATGTAGCATATGTTTTAGCAGCTGAATTGGAAAGCAGACAGGCATGTTAGAAACATTAACTAATAATACATTAAACTTACCCGTGAGGTCCACTCCTCCTACGAGCATGGACGGCTCCTCAACCACGTGTAGAGTGGTGTCCACCATTATGCCGTTGGTCACATCGTCCGACTCAAGGCCGGAGTAGACCTGCAGAAGATCAGCTGCTGGCACCTGCTCCACAATTACGGCTGGGAATACCGAAGGGTCATCCAGCTGCAGACAGAAAGGAGACGCTTTAGTACAAAGATATCAGTTGTTACACATGGAGGAAGGCAGGGAATGAATGTCTGAGTATAAACTGGTGCATATGAAATAAAAAATATCATTAGCTGCTCCACTAAGCCTCATAGATGAAATTTAAAGCCCTAGTTTACAACAGATTAACGTGAAGCTAATTTGCTCACTTTTATTGCCTGCTAAAAAAATCAAAAAAACAAAAACAACAACTGCAGATTCATATAGAGTTTGTGATAATGTGGAGGCACATAGCATGGAGGGGAGCTCATTTCTGTGGTGTTGCAGCACTCCGCAGGGACCCGCCGAGGAAGACAGGAACCAGCTGTTTGATTTAGCCCAGTACACTGAGAAGTTAATCTTATGCTCAGAAATTATATCAGCCCAAATGAATGTTAATGGATCAATCATGAATTGCAGGCAAGCACCCTCTTCATCATGGCCAAAACTCACGCTGGGAATTCCAAAGCTTGCCATCTCATTTCAAGCATGGCACCGGCAAAGGCAGAAAGGAGCAGGGGGACAAAGGGAATTACTCGGGTTTGGACCAGACCACTGAGGAGAGACATAAGAGTGTCTCGAAAAAAAAAAAAAAAAAAAAACTCGGCATATCAGAGAGCTCCTCAAACAAAGCCTGTGTCGAGAGCCCTCACTGGTTCGTGTCAGTGGGAGAAATGCAGAGACTAATTCAGTTCATCCTCCAAATAAGTGGATCAGATGGTCCTCTAAGCCTGTTTTTCCATGTTGGCTGGCTTTGGGGGCCTTGAGTGACAGCTGTCCAGTTCTGTTTAGTTCAAAGCAGATGGAAATATGCAAGGGCTACATGGGAGCCAAAAGGCAGTGAAATTAAGTGGAATAACTGTTGGTCAAATCCTATCTACTGCGAATATGGCAATTGCTTCAAATTAGAGGGTCATTCGAGGTATTTTCAAACAAAAAAGCTCAGTGGGCAAACGGCCAGGAGATGGCAGCAAAACACGTTTCAAAAGTGGGTTTAAATTGTAGCTGTTGCCATGTCATTGATGAGCAGTAAGATTTTTTTTCCATGTGCCATCAAACCTTTTCTCTAACCTTCATGTCAGAACATTGCCACTGCTTTATAAATAGCAGTAACCACTGAAGACTATTACTTTTCATTTAGTCAACTTGAGAATGACTAAGATGTGCCCTTCAACTCTCCAGCTAAACACAGTCCACATATCCCACTGCGCCCTCATCTGCTATGGTTTGTGGTACTGGCTGGATCGTACTTTGTGACTTATTTAATTCCAAAATCAGTCATTCCTTGAGTCACGACCTGATAAAATGGGGGGAAAGGTGCAGCAGCAGGAACCAGAATAAAGGCTTATCTGTCTCATTGCACAAATGTCCATTGTTGCTTCGGACCTCTAGGGCATACCAGGTGTCTGAGCCTCGAGCTGCGGGGGTGGGAGCCGAGGGGAGGGGGGCACTGGGACTCACGGCTGCCCTCCCACTTCGGCTACACTTTAACTCGTGAACTAACAGACCTCATTATTTGGTCATGGTGTAAATGGTTAAGCCTGTTACACATCACTAACACTAATTATAGGTGCCATTTCAACAAGTGCATATGTGCAGTATACCTTCAGACAACATTACATGTGGCATTAACAGCTTGTATCATGTCAGCAGTGTCTGAAAAATCACAAGGTCTCATGAGGCGCATAAAACCCTGAGCTCTGCTTTGACTCCAGACGTTATCAATGTCTCACTGACATTCGCCGAATGTTTCTCATTAATGGGAGACTTTGGTAGACATGTTATCAGATAACTAGACAGAGATGGCACCAAAGCTGCTTGTCATATTGATGCTTGCTGTCCTTGACTAAAGCATATGTGGACATTTTTGACTATTGGTGAGTCCCACTGCCTCTTGTCAAACACTAGAGAGTCTAACCCTCAAAGAGTTTGCTGACAGAGCATGAGACAACATACAAAGCTGCTGTCTCTGCTTTTGCTTAGATCTCAGCTTGATTCTGTTTACACTGAGAACAAGTAAGGAGTGTTGTCATATAAACCAAGCAATGAATAAGCTGACAATTGAAATGCGCCAATTATAAAATAGTATGTAGATAAGCATGAGTCTTCTCAGGACAAATGCCACAAAGTTTGACAGGCAACAGCATAAAGGCTCCAGCATTGTATTCCTCTTTGTTGGCTTTGATAATGTTTCTAGTACAGGGAAACTAAAGTGAGATAAGAATCGATCAAATTTGCATTTCTGAGTTCCCTATTCTGCCTTTGAAAGTAACTGCATCTGTGCAGGCTGTTCCCCTCACAAGCCACTCTCTTCTGCTTTACCTGGTCAGCTGCAAACACACCCCACTCTCTGTAGACTTAGTTTCAATTTCCTCATAGTAATAATGTTTGTCAAACCAAGCAGCTCATGGCTTCAGTGCTTCACTAACAGATAATCATCATATTTATTAAGGGTGGATTGTTTAACAGCGTTCATTTCACACACCTTAAAAAGTGGTTGCACTTGAAGGAAGGTATCTTTTGTGAGCCACGTAATTTTGAATGCTAATTTGACATGTCATGGACTAAAAAATACAGTAATCAGAGGCAAAGTGCCAATAGCTTTGTTGCAGCCTAAACAAATATTTAACGCAACCAAACAACACAAAATGGCTGCTGTGGTAAAACGATGGTGCATTGTTCCTTCTTAGGGGTATTTCCAGAACCTACTACAGACACAGCGCCGGTATAACAGGCAGAGTGGGTGCAGCAAGGAACAAAGCTGGAACAATGTGAGACCTTTTAGCCGAATTATCCCATCCCTTCCAAGCAACCTTGTAACTGGTCTGTCAGGTTAGGCTTGAACCGGTGCTATTCAGGGATCCAGTGACAACATGTCACTCTAGATACACACATACAGATACCAAAAACAAGACACGTCCACACTTACAATCAAGCCTGCTCCACAGGATTCAAAGGTGGGGGTGGGGAAAAGATAACTGCACACCTGACCATGCAATGAAAAAGCACATAGGGACAGATTGACATGATATGCACAAACAGTCACTCTGATGCCGTGAAGTACCGCCCTCCGCTCCCACGCACCCTAATGTCACTGCATTTTTCAGTTTTTCCATTCAGGAGCTCCTAGCAGCCCACACTACAATTCCCGGCCTGAGTAGTTCTCCCCTAAACATATTGTAGTAGTTTAAGATCACAGCCGATATGCCAGGGATAATGCTATCCCAGTGACAACTCTTTACAAGTTTTGCATGGAAAAGTCTAACATTTATTGACAAAATCAGGTTGTGAATGACAGTTGAATAAACAGTAATGTGTCAACTGAAAGATTTATACATGTTGTGGTTGTTTCTTTAATGCCATAGCTACCTGATTGATTTCATCCATCCCGTGGCTGGCAAATTCAAACACCAGTTCACCCGACTGCACTGCAGTCGTCATGGCAGCAGAGTTCAGAGGTCAGGGTGCAGCCTAAAATATCCCAGCAATGACTTCTTCCTTGCTCAGACACAAAGTCAAAATCTTCAGTTCTCCCTCTGTCGGTGGTGTAGGGAATGTAGACGGTTAAAACTTCAGGGGTGAGAGTTTCAGGGGAGTGCTGTAGCCCAGGTGGGAACAGCCTCGTCCCTCTCTGACACAGAGGCTGGGTCCCGCTCTGCCTGGAGCATCTACACCTGAAAGAGAGACACAGAAGCTCATTAGATAAGTTGTAACAATGATACTATAAAAAGAAATGTGGTGGAGACAAATCACAGATAAGACAGATGAAGAAAAAGGCTCAAGAAGTTTATCTTACATTTGTACACAAACATGAAGTACACAGATATGTGCTGTGAAAAAATATTTACATATCAAGTCAATAGTAGTGTAATTCTGAGAAAACACCAACCATTATAAGATATGATATACCAGACCATTTGAAGCCATAAATCTAATCCATATAATATTCAATGTTAAACTGTCATATTATAAGGTTATAAAGTAAAAAGGTATACTCAACGATCTAATCTAAGCACAAAGTCAGACGTTTGACCCGAGAGCACATCTTGATTCACTCTCTTTGCGAGACCCCCTCAGTGATAACACTCTCTCAGGAGGCTGACATTACGATCACATGAGCCAGAGCTTAGGCGGAGAGAAGTTGTCTGATGATGCGCTGCAAGCCCCTCAATGCTGCTGACCCTCGGGGAGTTACTGTGATCTCAGTCAGGCAGAGGGGGAGGGAAGATGGTGGTCTTTAAGGTGTGTCACAACAACCCGATACCCAAAGGCAAGTTTCAGGATGGGAGGAGTCCGTAGTGGGTTGAGGAATAAATGGCAAAGGAGACCCCCGGGGCGAAATACCCCCACCGTCTTTCACTCTGACACCAAAGAACTGGCAGCAAAAGAGAAGTATAAGATGGCAAGGTTTAATACACCTCCCAATGTAAACCATCTCTCCTTTCCCTTTGCTCTTAGGTGGAGTTTATTTGCTTTGAAACGCCTGAAAAAGTAGAACACCGAACCTGATTGCACTTTGAAGAGGGAATGTAACAGCTTGCAGAGCACTGACACCAAACACATTTTCTGTAAAACGTTGAGACAGAATAGTGACATGTGGCCGAGGTCTGGAAAGCATCACTGTTGAGGGGCACGGATAGAAGCAAGATGGGAAAACAAATCTAAATGCTACAGCCCTTCACACAAGTCTATTCCTCTGTGCTTGTCTGGGCCGGGCAGCGTCCATGGCCACCTATGCCAGAGCTGGACACTGCCATCTGTCTGGGGCTCGGCTCGTCTTGGCATGTTCACTGGGGATGGTGACAAGCCATTACCAGACTAAGAAAAAAAAAGAGGATGGATTTAAGAGGCTGCCACAGAGATAAAGATGTATAAATCATGCTAGGGGGGAAACAACTGAACAAATTAATGACAGCAGAGGGACATATGCCACATTAGCTGACAAAAACATGCCAAATATGTGAAATAATTTCTCAAATGGACATATTCTTCAACTAGAAGGAGTTTTACAATTGTATTAGTCTTACTTACATTTCTGCAAAGTTTTATGGTGTACTAAAAAGCCATGTTAACAAGCTATAACACTGCATGACTTAGCACTTAGCTTTACCAATAGTTTAAATCACCGGCTAATTCTAAAAGCCTAATTGCTAAAGCTACTGCTAAACGTTTTTGTTTTTTTGTTTTTTTACTTTTGTGAGAAACCACTTTAGAGTAATATAGCGTACAAATGTATACTTTATCCTCATTTAGTGTAACACAGAGGATTATGATTACCTAACAGTGCTTATAAGTTATTATTATTATTATAATAAATGTATTACCCTGAGGATTCAGCCTGTAAACCAGAAGGCATAGTGTTGATGATGTAAATGATGAACTAACTAGATTATCAAGTCATAATCAGAATGACAGAAAGTAAACTGTTATAGATTGGGCAATGGAAAAAATCAGATTTTTTCCATATTGATGAACACAGATATTTATTAGAACAAATAAAAGGATTATGATAATGTTTGAATGTTAAAGAAACCAGGAGGTCTATTAGAGACAGATTAGCAATAGTAACAGTAGCCCAAGCTAGCGTCCATAAAACTACATATTAAATAAAAAGAACTAGGACAAGTAACCAAGTAACTTCTCTAAACCAGTCATTACTGTAATTGTCATCTTTACATTATGAATTATTAAGATGATTAAATGCTCAAATCTCTTTACACTGAAAAGAGGAGGTCTTTCATAAAGTCAGCAAACTGCCTTTCCACACGTTTCTTATCCCCTTTGAGTGACATAATGTGACTGAAAGTTTTGAGAGATTTGTCAGGCGTGGTGTAGTACAACGTGTCACCCAGTGTGAGTGTATTTCCTATACATCTCTGCTGTCAGTGCTCCATTGATCTGAGAAGGCCCAGTTGGCACGGCGCTCACAGCAGACAGGGATAGGAGGGAGGCAGCCATTAGTCAGAAGCAGCCTGCACATTATCCCTGAGCACATGACAGCAGCTGCCTTGTCCCAACACAGGGAGAGGGTTGTAACTGCGCGTATTACGTCAGACCAGTGGAAGGAGGGTTTTACTGGGATGTTAGTCAATGCATAATGGTCCACAGAGCAAATATATGGCCGCTGACTCGCTCTGGGTGGGGACTGCTTTTGACTTGAGTATTTTAGTGTGGTTTCCAGGCAAGGCTTGCTGGGGAACCACAGTAGTATGGTATGGACTCTCAAACAATAGCATCTTAGCTTTAAGGACTCATTACTTCTTGTTTTTCTTATTATTGTTGAAGAATCAGTTTTAATAGTTATTAATATTTAAAAAGAGTAATAGTAATAGTAATCAGTTTATTATCAATACTGATACTTTATATGTATTATTTCCACGAAATTAGACATTTTAGTACAATCAAAATTTAAATTAAAAAAATGCTTTTGCTGAACTGAAATAATTTTGACCTTTAACCCTAACATCATTTGACATACTTGTAAATGTGAACTCACTGTCCTTAGATACTCAGGGTAACACAACGTTAACTGGCAATAACTCTGATACAGAATCTTTATGATTATACTAATTTAATCTGGATAAAAACATGTAGATGTTTTCCAATATAAGCCCTAACTTTGTTGAAATGTATTTGATACCAAATGAACAAATTCTCCTCCCAGCCCCAAATATACTAGTATAGTAAGTAATGTAGCAGGCTCCATAACGGTCTCCATCATGTGACTCTGATCTGATCTGCTACATGCCAGCCTGATGTGCAGCCTGCTGAGCATAGAGCAGGCACTGGTCTGCTCCACCCCTCGAGTATGGTGACTGCCAGTCGCAATAACAACCAATTAGAGGCTGGATTCATGAACAAATGGACCATTCCCAGAAGGCCCCACTTCCCCCGCTTTAGTCTCTTCTGCTGAGCTCATTGTTGACCATGAAAGGAGGTAATTTAAGCCAATTGAATGACTATGCAATGACTCACCCTGCATGTGGTGACTGCAAACATTGCGAGATAGACGAAAACGACCAGTGCAAACTTTGCTTGTCAGCTATTTTCAGCTCAGGTTACAAAATAATGTTGATTTCTTTCAGTGACTTTGCTTTGCAGTGCACTGGCTGTTTGTGATAGCTGTCACTGAGCTTAAAGATAGCACAGATGTCACAGAGAGAGTGGTATTCCTGGTATTTGAAATGTTTTCCCACACAAATACAAAATCAAACAGCCTTGAATCAACTATTTGGCAGTAACTAAACACTGAAATGTCCTACACAGGTTAGGTTTTCCCAATGCTCTCTGAAGTAAAACACCATCCAGCAAAGATGGCAGAAAATGCGTAGGTTCGCAACCAGCATGTTATTGTCAGCCCAAACACACTGTTTTTGCAGGATCGACTGGGTTCCTGTAAAGGAAATGAGTCAGTGATACAAAGCCTAGCTCATTCCTGGAGCGCTGTGATAGCCCATGTGGGCTCATCATTTCTGAAGAGCAGCCCCCTTTTCTGAACAAGCAGTCATACCAAATAACTATACTTTATGAGTGCAAAAGGAAACAGCTTTGCATGTTGTGAGGCTTTGTAGATGAATAAAAAATATGCCTCATGAGGGAAGCTGACATTGTTATATCTATGTACACCATTTTTGGAAACAAATCTCCTGCATATTGTAATAATAAAAATGCAGGAAATGTGGAATGTGTCTGAAATGCAGTGACTACACAAGGTCAAAGAGCTAAAAAGAAAATATGCTTATAACAGCCATTAAGGATTTGCATCAATGCCAGACAAAAAACACTTTAATCCCCAGATACAACACTATGTCAGTTTACTAAAAACTGTTGTGTTGTACACATTATCCTCAGTGCATCCTACATTTAAATCACCACCCAGTGTTGCACAATGCAGCAAGTCTCACCATGTTTCACAGTGAAATTCACTGAGCCAAATAAAGGGTGTGCTTTCACACTGCACCATATAGACTGTGATAAAACGACAGAAGCGGCCACAGAAACCCTGGCTAATAGTGCCCAGCTGCAAAACACTAGACACAATAAAACACAGACATTCTACAACCTCTAACACTAACGGCATCTGTCCTGAACTTAGAGGCATTTGATTCTGCAATGCCACAGCCAAATGAAGACTGAGAGGAAAACGTCACCTCAAGCATGGGCCTTTAGAAGGATCATGGAATTTAATCTCATCTGCTGCAAACCTTGTACTTTTCCACTTAGCTTCTGGCTCTAAGAGAGAGACTGGTACCGTTTTATTGGAAAACAGATGTTCATAGACTAAAACTAGAAACACTTCTGAACCAGTCTATCTTCAAATATGAAACCAATATCTTTTATTTGGAGAAAAAGCTACATATTCTCTGACCTACAAAACAATGCAGTGAAGCAGACCCACCAGTTTGAGGCTGATAACCAGAAATAGATGTGACATATTTGAAAAGTGGCTAGAAAAGCACAGCCACAAACTGACCTGTGAACATTGCGCTCACAGGAACAGCATCACTGAGCGCGCTACTTCCTGTCTGTTAAACCACACTGAGCAAAATTTCTTCTTCTGTGAAAGAGCGGAAAGTTCTCAACTCCCCCTCCTTCCTTCTTAAACAACATGCTCGTAGATATGGCTCTTGTTACACTACTGACTGTGACGTAAAACGCTTTTTCGACAATTTAGATAATGACTAAGAGTGGTACCTTGATAGAGGAGAGTGTGGTGGTTAAATGACTAACAATATTAAATGTTTCAACACAGAAAAGATATCTTAAGCACATACTACAATCTCTCACTGCTTGACATTTTGGAGACTGCTTTGCTCAGGTTGTTTAATGACAATGGTGGTTAATTCAAAAGCATTACAAAAGCACTCTCAAAGCCACACCTGCCATTTTCAGACATCTCATCCCCACAGTGCTGACACAAGCGCACAAACACAGACAGTGTGACAAAACCCCACCCGTTAGCTTACACGCAACATCCTCAAAGTGGCCCCCCGAGTTGGTTTAAAAAAAAATTCTCAGAAGATACTGCAAAGTTCCTGTCACACACTGTTTACGAAATGCAACTAGAACACCCCGAAACACTTTAAAAACCACTAAGAATAACTGCCCTGAAGCACATCCAAGCCATTCATTAACAATGCACAAAATCCCATCTGTCAAATCTACTTCTGCTTCTAGTTAATATGAACAAATGATAAGCCTGCAAGAGCACACATCGGAATAAATCCTAGACAAGTGCCACTAAAGACTGTCTCAACTTTGTTATTGTTGTCTTACCAGATGCATAATGAATCCCAAACTAGAATCTGTCAAAGAGAAGCCGGTTGTAACTTAACAGACGCAGCCCATTTGTCAAAACTACCCCCAGCGGCCTGTTTCTATAATGTGGCAACAGGCCGCATGTCGCTGATGGGAAGCTCTCAAGTTGTGAAAACAGGACAGGAAATTGCGGCAAAGTCTTTTAAAAGACATCTGCACCTGAAAAACATTTTGCCTTTACCTTTGCAGTGTGGTGCTAGATGTCCACGAGGCAGGTTTTACCATCAAAACTCAGGGAAGTACTTTTCACAACAAACTTTGAAAAGGGGCATAAATCTTTGATGAACAGTATTTGATTTTGTTGGTATTTTTTTCTACTGCACCTTTAGAAATCAGCAGCCTTATCTACCACTGCAAGGCAAAAAAAAAGGGTTAAAAGTGGAAATGTCACCAGGCAAACAATAAGCAACAAGTCATTAATAGTATAAGCCATTTAGCAACAACAATGGGACAATTGAAGAGTAATAAAGAACACTAAATTCAATTTAATATTGACAAATTTGAAAAATCCTCACCAAACTGCAGCAAAAGGTCAAAGACTAGGGTCCTGCAGCAAAACAGACCTCTTAATGAATGTGCTGTGTTCAGGTTACTTTTTGCACAGCCTCTTATTACAGCGGCACAGTGTCGGCAGTAGATGTCAGTGAAAGTAGGACACTGGTTTAAACCACTTTACTATCCATGACAGTTAGGGTCCATGTTAAGTGAAATGTGACATGACACCCACCTTCAGAAAAGACCCCAATCTGATCATTCTTGACATATCTGTGTTTCTCAGTCTCTAAACTATATTTCTCATTTGATTTCAAAAAAGAGGTGGATAAAACACACGCAAGTCTGAGCGTGTGGGTTGCCTCATGAAGTCGCGGCGATTCCTTTTCTCGCTTAAATAGTTCAGATGCTTCATGCAGAATGTTGTTTTGGCTGCTGTGTGGGAGCAACCCGATGCATGACTGGACTGGAAAAGTGAAATTCTTACTTAATACAGGACACAACATAATCATCTTTACTCATTATTAAAAGTGTATCCTTATTGTAAGAGTACATGCTGCATTCTGACATTTTCACACGCCTATCTCTGTTATGTTGCATACGAACGTGTCACAGCATAGATATAGTCGCAGCAACAGAAGATTGCGTATCAGCAGTGTGCCATTAATCAAGCAATATGAGAATAAAGTGAAGTATGGTCCCAATTCAAAACCCATCATGCTGATTTCAGTGCAGATAGGAGTCATAACATCGTACAGCTTTTTCTTTGCTTCTTTGCTTTCTTTCCATAACAGCCCCTATTGCTTGTGAATTCTAGTGAAAAAGTGAAACCTCAGGGCTCTGTTTTTAAGTCAATCCTGGGAACATGGGCCCGGGCCACTTCAGAGGAAACTGCATACCAAACAGGTCTGGACATACTGATGTGTCCACCCATAGAGAGGTATGCAGCAAACCTAACAACACGCCTAAAAAGAGAAACAAGTTGAAATAATGTGATTTGATTCAAGTCTCATCAAACATTACAAGCCATATTGACATTCAGAGTATATGGAAACACTTCATGCTGCCAAACAAAGCTAACATTTCAGCAGCTTAAGCTAGTGTTTAATAGCTTATAATGACTAAATCGGCTCTTCACATCTGATCCTCGGCAAAGCCCCACAGATAGGACCACTCACACTGAGACAGCTTAGCCCCCTTCAAGAGAGCTTATCTGATTTCACACAATTGGATAGTGGGTCAGTGAGGTATTAGGTATCAGCGGCCAATGTTTTTTATCTAATCTTCGAGACGGTAAACGCGCGCCCCATTACGAGCTCCGAGGGCAGAAACGCTGAGTCATTCCGTGATGTCAGGCGCAAAGTGACTGAACTAATAAAGAGTGAAGTCATGACAAATGGTTTAAACCGGCTGTGCCTCATGTCAGCGAAGTATGCATGCCAAACGACATCAGCAGATAGGCTTGTGTAGTGCAGGCCTTGTTTAAGAACCGTCATTGAAGTCAGTTGGAAAGTGTGCCAAATTTAATTTAAAAAGATTTGGTAGGTGTTTTACAAACTAAACAGACACATTTACAACATTTAACCAATCAAGACGTGTTTTAGAAAAATGTGTTGGAATGGCTCACAAGTATTGTATATTTTTCCTTTGCAATATGGTATCATGATGGGAAAATTGCTGTTGTATGTTAATGGTGACTGAGCTAAAACTCTGCATTTTAGTGGACATTGCTTAATTTCAGCAAAATTCTAGAGGTCCAATAACAAGCAATAACTAAGAGTCATTAGATTATTGAAAAAAGTCTACTTTCCACCATTTTAGGGGCATCTCAAAGGTCTCATCAAATGGTCAGTAAGGATGGTGGCTGAGATATATAGCTAATAATTTAGCTGATATAACTAAAGTAATATAATGTTTTGGAGTGGCTAAAACTGTCTATGTGTAATATCAGCATTTTAATATTTTTCTCTTAAAATAGTATTATTATAAGGCCTTTACTGAGATTTAGATTGAAACAACTGAGTAGTAGTCTCAGTAGTAGTAGTAGTAGAAGACTGCATTTTGGTTTGATTTTTCAGAGAAATTTCTTGCAAACAACACTGCTAAAAAAAATTGCTAACCACAAATAACATCTTGAACTGTTTACATGTCATGCATCAGACAGAACACGGAAATTTATTACAAGAAAGTGAAAGTCCCTCCTGGTAAGATGATGAATTAGCTGCTCTGTCTGACATCATAAGGGTTAGATGTAGCTAATGCTTAAGTCTGTCTGGACATATTGGTGGGACTACTGAATTTCTTCTCTTCTTGTATTTTCTGTATATCATGAGGGCGGCATTTTGAATAGGTGATACTCGATACAATTCAGGACAAAGCCTAATATTGTATTGTAAGCTAATGATATTAACACAAAAAGGTAACTTGACTGCCATGTTTAATCATTTCAGCTGCTGCCAGCATCAATCAAAGCTTCATTTCACCTGTTTGGAGAAGTGTTTGAGCTGTGTGCAGGAAAGCAGAAGGACAGTCTGCTCTGGCCAGTCAATATTTGAGAAGGCTTTATGAAAAGGCCCTTTTATGATGGATGAGGAAGGTACCACATGGGAGCAGGAGATGAGGACAATAAAAAGGATCTAGAAAATAATTGCACTCTGTCAGTGTTTGAACACACTGGTGTCGGTAATGAAAAGTAGGAGATAAGTGGATTTGTTTAATAAAAAAAAAAAGCTGTAAATATATTGCTTTTTCACAGAGATGTTGTTTAAAGTATATACTACCATGCAACCTTGGCGCCTGTGCTACTTTGAATAAAGAGGCCCGACAATCACTCTCCCGAGGGGCCGGGGTTATGTTGTTCTGACGAGAATCACAATGCAAAAACGCAAAGGTAAACAAGGAGTGGCTGTTGCTTAGGAACAAGGGGAGAGAGAGGGCTTGTAAAGTAGGCTCTGTGTTAGAAGGAGAAGAGCGAGCAGGTGGGCCCCATTCTGCTGTGTAAAAAAGCCTGCAGTGTTTGCAAGGACACACGTTTAAAGACTGAAGTTGACTGAAAGCGCTTTTATGTTGCCTCTGCCATGGTGATTACTTCTTGTTCTAGTAGTAATCAAAGACAAAGAGAAAAAAAATACTTTTTGTACAATGAAGGTCAGATGTTCAAAAAGAAATGCAAAAGGAGTGAGAGAAAATGTTCTGTTGCAATCACTGCAATAGAAAGAGCCCTAATGTTCAAAATTCCAAGCTTAAATGAAGTATCTAGTAACCAGTTAGTCAAACACACATTAACATTGTTAGTTCAGACATAGACACATTAAAGACATAAGCTTAGAAAACAATAAAGTAAAGTTAACATAAAGTTTTCATATCTGTACTGGCTGGAATCTTTGTTTCAAACTAGTTTTATTGAGTCCATCGATTAACATACAATATGATAAAGAAATTGTAATGTATCTGATGTACAACTAAATGGGCAATGTGTAAAGCTATAGGTTATGGCTAACAGATATGCTACTGTATTTAATCAAACATATGTGCCTCAACTTTTTATGCCTCCAAACATTTTGTGCTTTAGTTCAGTTTTTCAAAAGAACCCCACCACAACTACCACAAGTCCTGGCACCTTTTCACAAAACACCACATCTCCTAATTTAGCAATAAGACAAACAGTGGTTGTCAAAAAGAAACCCTAGATGATGAATGCAAATATGTGACATTCAAATAATAGAAAAGATTGGATGGAATGAAGGAAAAATGCTCAACTAATTAACAGAGAAGTAAATAAACTTCTTTAACTCTGGCCTCCTCGCACGACACAGGTTCAGTTGTGGAGTCATCACAGTCACGGCCAGTTTTCCATACGACTGCCTGCTGCTGACTGTAGCTGGGTGTCTGGGACAAAAGCCTCTGAAAACCATGTGGGAAATCAATTTCCCTCTGTGCTTGGGTCAGAATGGCCTCTTTGTACCAAGTGATGCTGCATTAAAGCCAACATGATGAGTAAATTAGCATAAGGGCGCACAAGGGCAGCTAAAAGTTATTCGCTGAAGGTGGCAGTTAATGTTCGCATGCATCTCACAAGAGTCTTTTTTGGGGACTGTTACCTCATGTAGGGTGGAACCCATATAATTGGAAAAGCAAACACCAAACTGCAAATAGGACTGGGCATTGTGTACTTCAATTTACAGCTGACGTTGCTGCAAGGAAAGTCATATAATATTTGTCATAAATGCAGATAGGACCCAAAAAGTTTGCTATGAACATCTGATAGTGTTGCATCATATTTCCCCATTGACTGCTTGTATAACAGTGAAAACCTACATCAAGATACATGAACTACTGAGGCCAAAGTAGCGACATGAATTACATTTAGTGCACTACATCCTCTAGACAAAGAGCCATTTCCAAACACACAATCCTTCAGTGCCTGTAATACAACTGGTAGTGGTAGTGCTTCTTATTTATCCACCTTGTGTTGTGTGATGGTCCGATACACATCATTCATGTAGTTCAAGCACCACATTCATTAACTATGGCAGTTTACTCGGCCAGAATCTGTGCCCTTACCGGCAACGTTAAAGTTATGTAACAGTGAGTATTATCAGAAGGTGTGACCTGATATTCCACATATCATCTCTCCCTCACCCCCCTTTCACTATATGAGAGCACAGACACTCTCTTGTCTTTCACTTATTTTCAGATTCAGGGGGTGTCGAGTCACCACACCTGCCCACGTCTGGAGACTCCAGTGAAACAAGAATCACAGTTTCAGAATGAGTATGAAAAGGGAAAAGGGTTAGATGTAAGGGATTTATGTGATTTTACTTATCCAGTTATTATTTGCTGCAAGTCTCTCAAGGTCATATGCGGCTAATGTTTTGGAACACGTAATCACAGAGAAGGCCAGCATTGCTTCAAAAACCTTCTGAGTTCGAGGAGAGAAGACACCGATATGAAGCGAGACAAATGGCCCGTTTTAGCGCAGTGCATGACAAGATAGCCTTGGTTGGGGGTGAGAAGAGAAGATCTCAGCTCTGGTTGGAAATGTAGTGTAAAGCAATATTGTGCCAGTCTATGCTTGCTGAGTTGTAAGCCATTGCAACACTTGATAGCAGGTGAATACTCATTCTAAACTTCCTGGAAAATAATCAAATACACAAACAGACCCGCATGGCTTTCAAATACACTAAGTGCCTTGCTCAGTGGCACCCTGACAGTAGGCATTAAGGCAAAGGAGAAAGTTACACATTAACTCTCCCCACCCAGATTTTCCTAGCTGGTCACTGGAGTTCAAGCCTCTGGTCAAAAGCAGTCTCCAAAGAGAAAAAAGTTTTGGAAATGAAAACATGATGCAAATCCATCGTTGGGTAATTTCAAACAAAACAGGACAAGCGTCATAAAAGGACATTTACTCTCACTTCAGTGTTTCCATGATGGCGGCCCACAAAGAGTAACCTATATGACAAGTTTCAGTTTGAGTTCTGTAGTGTTCCACTTTGCTATAAATAAGAGAAGTGAGGGTCACATGACTGAGCAAACAATAAGCAGGGTCACGTCTGCTTATTATTGAACAAATAGTTCTCACTAATCTGCTAATGTACTTCTCTAGGGGAATTAAAGCATGTGGTTAAGGCAAAAATAGTTCTGTTCAGCTAATTCAGCAAACTACATGACGTGTGCATGGTGTGCAAAATGTAAAATGTATGGTAAGTACTCATAAATAAATCGTAAGTAGATTTGCTATACCTTTTACATGAGTGATTTTTTACTTTTGAACCTTCACATTCATGCATCAATAACCCATTAGCACTAGCTCCACCACCCCTTCAAACCACAAGGGCTACATTTATCTGTGCTGCAACAAGTCCACATTTGGCAACAAAGTGCTTTAAAATCAAGAGCTAGTTGTTAATGTAATAAAAATAAACCAGAGCATATTTCATCTGCTGCTTACTTGTTGCAACTTCTTGCAAATGCCACTATACAAAACTCTACTTTGTTTTCTAAATTAAATAAAAATGTCCGGCAGGAGTTTTAAGACATGAAAGATTATAATTAGCTGATCTATCCCAGTAAGCATGAAAGATTGATGAGGAAAAAAGTAATGAAGTGCAAGGTGTAAAGTTTTTAGCCATTAGCTTATCTAAGCTACATACATGAATGTAAAAATGGGTGAAAAAGACTCTCTGAGGGTTCTAGTGTAAAAGTTGAGTATGGATCCAACGTGTGCTTTTTTAAATATATTTTTATTTCATTTTGTGCAAAAGCAATAAAGTACTTGAGCCTATCCACAAACTAGTACCATGTTTACTTGTACTTGAATTATTTTATTACAGCATTTTTTACCTGAGTACACATGTTAGTTACTCCATCCACTTCTCAAAGCAACTTACTTATAAAAACTAAACAGCAACTTTCTTCCTCAGCACAAAAAATGGTTCCCAGGCTTTTCTATTTAAAGTATCTGACATGTAACACGCTGAATAAGTCCTCCATTTTTACATATCTCTGCATGCGTAGACTGTGGGTAATAAACCCCACCCCACTGCCCTTCTAAAGAACGCCTTCAACATCTTGCCCAATGTAATGATCTAATTACAGGTTAAGACTTGTTGACTTTGTATTGAAAGATGAGCCTGCCTGACACTATTGTCCACCCACTCCTGTTTCTTCATCGAGTTCATTGCAAGTCTGCTAAACGAGAAGCCGCGCTCAACAGTATCCACGGCCTAAAGGTTCACGCTCTGAGCCACGAGGGCCTCATTTACAATCCAAATAAGGGTGGGCGAGGAGTATGATTAAAAAGTTAGGTCAAATGCAAAATCATCCCTGCTCAGCACAACAGAGCTATTCACTAAAAAGGATCATGTGATGCTGCACAAGAAGAAAAAACACCTTATCAATGAATGCAAACTGGCAAGTCTATATTTAATGTGCTTCCAGCTGCCTGTTTTGGGCCCCGGCTGCAGGTTACATCAGACATTAACTCAATAAAACTGATTGTGGATGCCGAAGGGATGAAACAATCTCAGGCTTTGGCATTTTGCATGTAACAATATTAAAAAGTCTGACCATAATTGGATGAAAAGAAGAGGCCTGCCCACTTTCAAGATTTGTCATGTACAACCAAGCACATGCTCTGTGCAGCTGCAGCTCGAGAGATCCAATAAAAAGAGGGTGTGAAAGCGGGATGTCGCTCAAACTGAACCTGTGTTTGTCTAACGATATAATACGTGCACAATGTCAAGAGTGGCCCACAAACTGCAGTTTACACAGAAACAGGAAGTGAACTTTTACAGTGAACACGTTTTACTTTCTCACCATCCAGTGCACTGACCGATCCGGTAAATGGGTGAAAAAAAAAAGTACTCTAGAGAAGGCCAGCTAAAACTAAAACAGGCCCAAAAGAGGAAGCAAAGTGCACCGGTTCAAACGGCAAACTTCCCTGAGAAATGTAATGAAAGCTGGTCTGGTGCATTACAAGATGAGCGACATTCTATTCTGATCATTTTAAGATTATACGCGCCACGCATGATGACATTCGCCAACAGCAGAGTCATTGCAGTTTGATGCAGAGTTAACACTTGTACAGAGTCTGCTAATCAATCCTGAATCTAATTTGGCATTTGACATTTGTAATGACTGATTGCTAAACTGAGTAAAATACATGTGGGCTTGGTTAAGGGGCTTGCAAAACACTGTTCACGCCCTCGCTCATGCAGGCCATATAAGGCAACAATTCATAAAAGTAAAACAACAACCACATGTATCAGCAAAAAGCACTTATATTACATCTTAATGTGTTCCATTTCAAAGCGCTAAGCTGTTAGGTGTCTCAAATGTTGTCGGACCAACTTGTTGTCTACAGAACTAAAAATAAACGCTTTGCTGTGTATTGATAATATGAACTATGGTAGAAAAACTTATGAAATATACTTTTTTCTAACTGAGTGCATGAGAAAGTGTTAGGAGGAGAAAACACATTCACTCAAATCTCAGATATGATGTAGAAAGAGCAACTGAAAATATGACTGCATTCAGGCTTGATATAGTAAAAATATTTTCTTGTAAAGTTGTTGTTTCTAGCATCAAAATCAGTAAAAAAGTAAAGCGTGAAGAGTTGGAAGAGAATAAGTAGTTACCTTAAAGAAACACGATTCGGGTGACAGCGTCCATAATAGCAACTGAACAAGAGTCGATGTCAGTAACCATTTGAAAGCGACAAAAAAATTAAACAACAAAGGCAAGCAGGAATATTCCAAGATGCATTTCAGACGGGCCAAAGCAGCCTCAAGGTGTGCTACTGCTCAGACCCACGCCTTTTTCTCACAGTGGCAAAAAAACAAAACTGGGGAGGCAAAAAGACAATGCAATGGCTGCTGTTAGAAACAGAAAAAGGAGAAGTGTAGTGAAGCAACTTGTCCTCTCCCTATGAGTCACGCAGCGCCATCGCCATTGGTAGGGGAGCCCTGAGGCAGCCACTCTTTACCTGGCCAATCAGCGAGGAGTATCGGCCATCCATGCAAATCCTTTCAGGTGAGTTGCAGGTACGAAGGGGATTGGACAGGGCAGCAGTGGGGGAGGGGAGAGTAGAAAGGTCCAACCAGAGGGCCACACCTAAAGCGGCATGAAAGACGACAGACTGGTTTCTCCTGAGGAGGAGGAGTGCTGGAGGTGAGTAAACAGTAGGGCAGGTATGCACTGAGCTTAGACTTTGACCAAACAATATGGAGCAATTCAAGGTGATTAAACATGTATGGCAGTAGTTCACATTGCTTTCATGTCCCATTAAAGCGTTTACCACGAATTGTGACTCTAATCTTTGTGTTAGAGCCAGTTAAGCAGCTGATATGTGGGGGAATTTTACACTCTGCAGAAAAAGACACACAATTCGACCAGTGGGAGCCATGAAGAAATGAAACTCCGAAGTTCACATTTAGATTGAGTGTGGCAAGTGCTTCACCACAGTGCAGCTCAAAATCATCACCCCTCCCCCGTGTGATAATGAGAACACTACCTGCTACAAAGATCAGATGCACGTTTACCGAAGCTAGGTACTAATACAGATTACCAATATGCATGAAGATGTTTTGATGAAATGAGTGTGTTTCTTTTTTACTGACATCTCTCAGGTTCAGTGTAAATGATAAAAATCTCGATCAGAAATGACACTGACAGGAAGATGTGGTGTGTGGTTTGTGTTTACATGATCTAAGCATCAAATTGTGAGCATTTTGCAGCCCCTTCTCACTCTTTGTACCGTTTATAACTAAATATTTAATTGTGACTTCGTTTTAAAGGGAAGTGTTCAGAAAATTACAAACATAAACTTCCGTAGGACAGCCAGATTGATATTTGAAAAATGAAGCCAATAAACCCAGTAGCAAGTACAGCAGGTTGTATTTGTCGCGGCTGCCCAAATCACCCTCTCAGTCTCCGGTGAGTGCTCTCATCATCACATTAATTCTTGCTGGACTTGGTTCAAAGCAGCACAGCTCAGTGTAGAAAGCAGCTGTTTGCTCTGGAGCTAATTGATAGCCTTGCTGTGAAGGAAAGTTACACCAAAACGCAGTCCATTTATCACTGCCTTTGGAAATACTGTCCAGAATCCAAAGCCTTGGAGAATGCAGTTAAATACTTGTGACGGAAACTCCACAGCTAATTTACCACAGCACTGCAGCACAGAGACACAAAGATGGAAGAAAAGGCAAGTCATATGTTAATTCACAGACTGATTGAACATATTCTTTACACATTAACACTTTATACAGTTCTCTATGGCTACATGAGCTGTTCTTTTCAGCATCAAGATTAATCTCGAGTAGGGACCAAAATCCCTGCCCATACTAAGGCTATACATGTTTATTTTTATTTGCTACTATCTTCCCAGTATAGCATTAGTATATAAAAGTCACACTGGGTAACAAAACTACACATAAAAAAAGGCTGTGAACAATGTCTTCACCCAAACATTTTCCAAGAACAAAAACGCCTCCACATTAGGCTTCCAAGGTAAGTCTATTGTTGGTATTGGGCTCTGTCTTGATTTGCAAAATTTCTTACGTCACAAAACAACCGTCAACATGACGTAAGTAGCCCTTATTTTAGGAACAAGGTCATTGCTTTGTCTCGACCGGCCGGAGGCAGGCTATTCAACATTATCTTGTTGTGTGTCACTCTAACTTTTCCTTATGAAACAAGTAAAGTGGAAGACAAAGATTATTGACAATAGAGGCGTACAGACTACATATCCCTGCCTTTTTAACCAGCTTTAACTGATGAGAACATCCCTTTGTCTGTAAGAGGCTCAGCTATGTTCACACCTACATTCATGTTTGACTAGTTTCATGTCATTTTTCCCAGAGGTGCTGGCCTTGTAGTAGCAGTAGTATTCTGAAGCATTTCTCCTGTATACCAAACACACACAACCACATGGCAGATATGTTAGAAATCGATATAAAAATGTTCAGTTTTTGTAAAGCAATGTTGTCTTAATGGCAGTTAAAGACAGATTCAAAACAAGATGTGTGCCTGTTTGTAATCCACTATAGTAGATATTTTGTTATTGTGCTTTTCATCCGAACTGAGCAAAGTTTGCATTTGTATTCCCTCCCAAGAATTCATAAAGGTTGCAATTATCTTTTGTAATACTGAAAAGAAAACTCATAGAGAAGCTCACAACAAATCACATCCCCGCTCCAGGGGATAGCAATAAAATGAAGATGTGTAAAGAAATGTCACCGGGATAAAATTAAATGCAGCACTGTCTACGTTTGCACAGCGCATTCTAATCTTTTGTATGGCAGTGGTGTGTTAAGTGGACCAAACTGCCTCAGTGTGTGATCAGTATGGAGCATAACAATAACCGGTAACATAAAATGGGAGACTGTCACTGAAAGGACACACCTGAGAATGAAAAGAGGGACACGGGGAACTCTCTGGTGTTGGTTCTACAGAAGGAAACAACAACATAATCAGACAGTGAAGTTGCAAGTTACTGTAATAGGCCCTAATTACAAAGCAGACCACAGAAAAAGTTTGCAACCCAGAGCTGGAGTGTTATTTGACTCAGGTAATAAGATTGGTGCTTTAAGAGGCAGTAGTCTGAAGGCCAAGTGTTTTTCTAAGGGTCCATGACTCCGTTTAACTGTTCAGATATTAACCTCCCATTAGCACAAGCTCCTTTCACTTTCACTTTAAAGAACAAAAATAAGCAGCACAAATAAAGTGAATACATTCAAGAAAAGTTGTCTGCAGCTGTAAACTACTGCTCTGAGCCAGAGTGTCACTGTTTGTATGTCATTGAAGGATAACATTTGCAACACATCTAATTACCTTAAAGAAACCTCAATAAAGCACTCAGCACTCGCTAATGCTACTAATAACTATCTGTAACTCCGACTTTATTAAGGTTAACATAACTCTAAAGCTACATGTCATAAATTAGAATAAATGAGGGTTGGAAGATATATATATATATATATATATATATATATATATATATATATATATATATATACTTGATACCATGATATAAATTTAGCACAAAGTAAGGAAATTTGTGTTTGGTAGATTATTTCTTTGTTGTAACAATGCTTCTTGCCAATAAATCTTATACCGTTAGAAATCCTGTTTATTTCCCTTTTAAATGGTGCCACATTTGGAACATGCATTTGTGGGATGAGCAGCAGTTGGGTTGCGCCCATAAAAAAAATTCTTCTCTGCCAAACACCTTATTTTGCCATTGACTCTTACAGCACCACAGCAGGATCAAGATTAGCTTCAAACAGCAGATAAAACTTTTAGTTCTGTTTACACTTGAGTCTTGAAATAATAATGCCTCTCTCTACAGAAATGCACAGGACAATAATAGCATTTCATAGAGTTCAGCTACTATGTTAACACTACAGTACAGCAGTATGTGGAGCGCAGCAGTATTACCCCAGCCGCTGCAGATTCTGAGGCTCCTGGGCAGATGACTTGTAACTGTCAATCAGAGAGAGGGGTCGGAGTTCACTGTGTCTCACTGGGCTAAAAAACTTGTACCAGATGGGCCGTTCAGCTAAGTCACTACAAAACTTTTGCATCCTTCACTTTGGAGTCACAGTGGAATGCTGAGGATTCATAAAACCTGACAAACAGCCCTTGACGGAGACGCTTGAAGCTTTTGGACGAGAGACAGAAGTGTTTGTCTAGTCTAGAGGTCATCTGATGGCTGGTCCAGCAGCCATTCAAGCACAAAGAAGCCTTCAACTGTGACTGTCACACGCCAGCTAACAGGACACAAATGCCGACGCATGGAAACACACACAGACGTAAAAAAAGAACAAAATAAGATGAGCTAAACAATCAGTGTATCAAAAAGGCCATGTAAAAGATTGAAAACAAAAGGTGAACTGCAAATGTGGCCCTCAGTACTGCAACAAAAACATTATCATTCCTGGACAGTGACCACTTTGGGAAGAGACAGAATGTAAGATGACTCAGAGTGATGGAGAAACACCACAGAGGCCAGACTTAACAAAGTGCACTGTAGGTAACTAGACACACAATGCCCTCAGTGTGCTCAGCTTGCCGTGAGTTACTGATTAATTAGCACACTACAGGTCTTCAACAGATAATACTGTATGTTCTCCTGAGATTCGCTTTAACTTCTCGGAACTCTTTAAATAAAAGGCTTGACGTCAGCATCCCAAAATAAATGAGAAATGCAGAGTGAGTTTGTGGATTTGCAAACAAGATCATCAAGAAAAGAAGTTGCTTGATGATCATGCTGTCCGACATTGGAGGGGCCAGCTCTCACGCTACAGAGGCTACAAGACAATGCATTAAAAATGGATTATGTGTAGAGAAGGCCAACATATCAGGTCATGGTCTTATGTCTTTAACTGAATTCACCTTTCAGCACATACACACATCATTTACCTAGTGAGGATCATAAACAGAAGTTATTAAGTGCAGCACATATTAAAGTTAGAAACCTCCGGTGCATATAACATTTAACCTAATAAGACCTAACTTTAAACCATTGTTAATAAAATACCACACGGCCCTGGGAGAATATTCCTCTCTAGCTTAGGGTCTAGATCATAATACACATCGGCTGCAAGCAGTTAAATAATTCAACGAGCCTGAGGACAGCCTGTCACTTTAAAATGAACTCAGACGAGAAAGTATCGATGGTGAAGACAGAGAACTGCCTCTGAGGGTATGTAACACGCTGTCATGGCAAACTGCAAATTCTGTAAACTCTATCTCCCCTCATTTTACTCATGCCTGACAGTTGAAAGGTTAGATCAGCAAACTGAAGTAGATCGCTTGGTATCTTGAAGCAAGTCTCAAGTAAGCTGACCATTCATTATAACTCATTAGCTTTAAGGAATGTGATGAATGACATGGAGAAATGTCAAAAGTCTTAGACAGTGCTGGCTTCTACTTATGCGAAGAAGCATGTGGTCAACATTGTGACAAAGCCACTCCCTGATGTTATAACACAACCACCAGTGCCCACTTAAGCCATAAAGTACATAGAGCACTTCACAAAGCTCCATAAAATCAGCATGATGTGGTTAACTACTGCCGTGATGGCCACAAAGACGATAAGTCACACTATTATACAAAACTAGTACAACACTGTCAGAAAGATATGCTAATTTATAAGGGGTATGCCTATTTTGACAACCAATGATCACCTACAAAATGTATATTACAAATGCATAAGAGTAACACAGTTTGCCCTCCTTTGTCCCAAAAATAGCTCTGCTACAGTAGATTACGTCACAGGAATGCACAGATTCATGGAGAAAAGTCAAGGCATAGTGACTCCACAGTCACATGCTTGTGAGGCAGGCAGCAGAATGAGGTTACAGGTGGAATTTCCCTCCGCGTCTCCTTTCTCCCTGACGTCATGTCCAGTGGCTGCAGTTTACTGCCCGCTGCCTAGCAATCAAACATGTCTGACAAGGTGATATCCAGGTGTCAAAACACCAAGGTGGGGAAACAGCACCGGCAAAAAATAAGGAACTCCACAAAGGGCAGTTCCCCTGAAAGTCTGCAACAGAACACAACCCAATACCGTTACTTTTTAACATACCTAAAAGGGAAGTTACAGTAGTTTTATTTCTCTTTTTTTACAAGTAGGTTCCGGCATTTTTCTAAGTCTTTAGAGGTTCAGCTCATTCGCTTGTTTGTTTAGTCAAAGCATATGAACATTGCCATCTTGTGGTTATTTCACAGGCACCAAATTACTCTAATTTACACCTTGAAGAAAGAGTCATTATAGGAACAAGTTGACCTTAGATGTCACTTAGTCATTAGAAGTAAAAAAGTGGGAAACTAAACATCGCTTTAGCACACGAGTGGCCACTTTGCACTGTAAAATTAGAGTTGAAGTCCTTGAAAATAATTATGGATTTCAATGCCAACAACTCATGGTAACTGACAGCACACATACCAACGTTCAAAAGACATCGGGCAGTTCCTTGTGTCTGCGGAAGGCCACTCTGAACACTTATATGAAACTGGAGTGCTCTCTAAATAGGATAAAAGCTCTGTTCTTTTCGTGCAGTCAAATCAATATCTAGGAGGCCATTATGGCAGTCTGGGCTGAACTTGAACAACACCAAGGAGAAGTGGCTGAGGAGCTCTTATCACTAATGTGAGTAAAACAGCTCCCTATTGTCCTTGGTCACCATCACACTCAGCTGCTTGGGCCGCAGCTGACGTCACGGTCACAAGCAAGCTGCCGGGAAGAGCACCAGTCACAATGTGTTAAATCTGAACTCTGAACATGCACATATGAATGATTATACCAAAACAGAGTCACTGATGTTTAAAGAAGCACAAAGTTGAAACAAGTGTATTGGGAATGTCTTGTTCTGGATAATTGGATTGAAGTTTCCAATTATCCACAAGTCTTTGCCAACATTTCCACTATGGGAAAACCAAGGGGGAAGGGTGGGTAAAGGATTGGTGGGTCCAGCTGGTCCTGTCTCTGTGGGGAATGACAGACTAAGAACTTGTAACTTGGCTTTCTTGTGCGCCACGCCCCCTCCTCTGAAGGCAACAACTGCAATCCACCAATGAGGCAGTGTTTGTCCGTCCCATGATACAAGCATCTCTTAGCCCAAAAATGTAAACATCTGGCAGACATTTAGACTTGCCACAGAACAGGGTTGATTAACTCTTCTGTCGGGCATTTAAGACGCTCACAAGTCTTTTTCCAAGAGTAATTGTGAGTCGGATGGCGTTTTTACTAAATAACACCCTGTAATCTGTGCATGAGTTCGCATCATCATTGGTTTATTGAGAGCAAGAGAAATGCTAGTTATTTTAATCTCTTTTAATGAATCTGACTTCCACACAGATCAGAATAATCTATTGTAGAGAAATATTGAGGACTTGGATCCTTGTGGCTACCACTCACATGAGTAAAGTCATGCTTCTTTGGTTTCAGCCCATAGCTTGCCAAACTGCCTCATAATGGAGTCAATAAAAGATCTGTCCTGTGTAGAAATCCTATTTGTGTTTGTATCTGTCTAGTACTCACAATCTTCAGTCCAGAAACTTAAGAGTGAAGGATTAGAAGCAGTTATCAGTTTACAATATAAACTTACCCACGTCGAAACTGTCGTTAGTGGTGCACAGGGGATTTAAGCAGTGGATTGGAGGCATTCCTCATAAAACTCGGCGAAAAAACATTTCTATACCGGTTAGGGAGTAACGTAGGGCGCTATAGCTCCATCATCATGGCTCAGGCGCCGGGCAGTAACACTCCAGCTGCTCTCGTAGTCTTCCTGACACAAGGTTGCCGTTTTCTCCGACAGAGCTGATGCGTGGGGAATTCCTACTAGTCACATTTTCCTGGGAAATGATTGGCTCGGCACCAAAGTTTGGCAGTGGTGAGCTGCTTTTGGTAAGCAAGGGAATAGATCATACTAAACAATTATTAACAGATTAGTTCTTGTATTAACAGGAATAAACCTAAGTATTACTGTGGACCCTGATGTCGTAAAATGTAGTCTCGTAGTTTACAAACTGATTTTAGTAGAAATAAAAGTTGTGCTGGCTATTTTTAGCGCTGATCATTAGAGCGTATAGTCACGGGTCTGACAGCTGTATAATAATCCGAAAGTTTTGTTTGAGGATCGGTTTAAGTCAATTCTGGTCCTATGTAAGCTACAGACGAGAATGGCTGGAGTGAGGCATCTTCCGGGATAGTCCAAGCCCTTTTGAGATGAGAGCAATTGAGGATAGCTCCTACACGGGCGGGGTCTAGGGTTACTGTAGTTTGTCTAGAAATAATGCGCTCATTAGAGGACAAATGGGTTACTACACAAAACTAGTGTCAGTAAGTGGATGTTACTAAATGAATACTTCATATTTTCTACAGAAAAGAACATTAAAACATCTGTTCCCATACCGGGAGTCGAACCCGGGCCGCCTGGGTGAAAACCAGGAATCCTAACCGCTAGACCATATGGGACAGCTGTTAAAGCAATTTGCCAGTTTTATTTTGTATCTAAACTATGTACAAACTAATAGGTGAATTAAAGCTTCGTGTGTACATTGTGACTAACTTTATTTTATACGACAATAGACTATCAAACCGCACATTAATCATAGACTGTCTCTTTATGTTTCACCAACAGCAGGTCTCCGCTTTTAACGTCGGGTGTCAGGCACCATCTAGTGGTAAAAGAACGCAACTGCAACAATTACCGGACACCCAGAAACGATCAGTGTTCCCATTTATCGTAGCGACACATTGTGTATTTTACAGCTTTAATCCGTCACCCACTTGAAACAAACTGAAATAATACGAGCACTGTGGAAAACTAAGCTTAAACAGAGGCCAAGACGTTCGCAAAACAAATAGGTGCTAAACACATGACGTAATTTTCGCTGGAATTACACAACAGGAATAACAGGGGGGCGCTTCCATATTTACAAAGCCCAGAAGCTAAACCTAGAGTTAGCCTAGTTACGCTTAGCATACTTTAATGGTGATCTTATGATGATAAGTACATAACAAGTAGAGTCCTTTTGTGCTTGTGTAGGTTTTACGACACACAAACGTAGTGTTCAAGACGGCGTTTACACCCTCTCCTTAGCAGTAAGTGGTAGCTCCCTTAGACTAGCAGAGACAGCCAAATATTTGACAAACTAGCCTTCGTTGGCTAGCGAACTAGCTTTAAATAATAGACCGTTTAAACACACATTCTTCATCACCAGTCGCCAGGTATATGCTAAACTTTTAGGTTTCTCTACAAAGAAGATGTCGACGCCAGCTAGAAGACGTTTGATGAGAGATTTTAAACGGTAAGCCATAACAAAACAGAGTTACAGTCGAGAGCTTAACCCACAGCTAACATTAGCTAGCCCAAATTAGCATGCTTGCGTCTACCTAAACGACGCTTAAAACGACCCAAAATAAGACAGTTTTAAAACAAACAAAACTCCGATAATGACTTAGTTGTATGTTCGGCAGGGAAACTCATCTGTTAGGTATTGATTGTATGGTAATGTCTAAGGTTACGGACAGGTAACGATATCCCGGTGACGCTACTGGTGGGTCGGTGACACCCGGCTTTTACGGCACCCTAAATGTTGATGCAGATTTTTGCTCGATTATAATATTTCAGTTGTACTCCAGATTGTTTCCTAAACGTTTTCTCAAATTCGACAAAAAATACTAGAATTATGTGATTTACATAGAAAGATGAGCGGACAGGTAGGATCTCACAACTGACCGGTTTGCGTCATTTATAATTTTCCATGATTTGTCAGTTCTTTTTCTATGGGCACTGTGCAAATGGATGATCATAGGACTTTCATCTATTAAGCAGAGATCTGAAACGATTTTAAACTCATCTGTCATGTTGTCAAAATCTACATAGGTATAGGCATCCAACCCACTGTTTTATTGCCGTGGATGTGCTGTGACTAAGTATATATATTGGTTGATCTACAGTCAAAAAACTAATTTTAAATTAATTTTTATTAAACTAATTTAAGCCGGAATTTGACTAATGGTTCTGGTTTAGAGCAATAAGTTCGAGGTGTTTAGTTCTGAGTTTATTACACTGTTTGCATGGGTAATAAAAGTTGGTATTGTTTTACATTGGACTGTCCATTCATCCATAAATCCTGATGCTATGTTAAATTTGTTATTTCCAATTCTCCTTGAACCAGTTCCAAAAATCGCCTTATTCTATGTTGCTTGATTTTCTAGGCTGCAAGAGGACCCTCCAGCTGGTGTAAGTGGTGCCCCATCAGAAAACAACATTATGGTTTGGAATGCTGTCATTTTTGGGTAAGACATAATGGCTAGGCTTCAATAGGTAGATATTTGAATTTACATATATGAACTCACATCTCTATGCTTTTTCTGTGTTTCAGACCAGAGGGAACACCTTTTGAAGATGGTAAGTCCCTTCTTAAGCAGCAAATGGCCAACCATTAAAGCTTGTGGCAGTTTAATAGAATTTAATTCTGAATATATGATATTATGTAAATAGTTTGCACAGACACACTTGATTTAAGTAAGTATGTTAGATGTGTTTATTTATTGTACTGTAAAATTTTCCAGACATTTCCTGGCAGTGGAATTACAGTGACTTAACATCTCCAGATATGGAATTATTAGACTATCCATCTCATTTAAAATACACTAAATTACTACAGTTCTTTTTCACGGTGTACCGAATTGGATGTTATTGTCTGATACTTTCAGGTACCTTCAAACTTACCATTGAATTTACAGAGGAATATCCAAATAAACCTCCAACAGTCCGCTTTGTCTCCAAAATGTTTCATCCAAATGGTATGTGTATTATAGCCTCCAATGTACTGTATAACTGCAAATTTTATTCAGATAAATTTATATCATGTTTACTCAGGAGATATCTCTGGCTACAGGATCACTAATGAATGTATTATTTCTTTGCAGTGTATGCTGATGGAAGCATATGTTTAGATATACTTCAGAATCGCTGGAGTCCAACTTATGATGTCTCATCAATCTTAACTTCTATACAGGTAACCTATAAGATGTCATTATTGATTTCAACCACTGAAGCAGAGATTGTTAGTAGCCTAGTGATTAATACAAGTGAAGAGTCAGTCAAACTCAAATAGAAACCTAACATACCTAACATCAGTGCATTATGGTTGTATTTTCAAGTCTTTACTGGATGAGCCAAACCCAAACAGTCCAGCTAACAGTCAAGCAGCTCAGCTCTACCAAGAAAACAAGCGGGAGTATGAGAAGAGGGTTTCTGCTATTGTTGAACAGAGTTGGCGTGACTGTTGACCCCTGTAATCATTCACGTATGACCAGTGCCCAGCCCACAATCGAGGAACCACCGATCAAGAAAATCGATCTCACTAAAATAAAATGACACATGTAATATCCTTCTCAGTATATTTGTCCCATAAATGTTGCTAAGTTTGTATGCTGTTGTGTTGTGGCATTCACTCCTGATGAATGCTGTTGTCGGGCAATAGTGTGTTTGTTAAAAGTTAATGTACCTTGTTATATCTGGGTTACTTGCTACATGCCCTAATTCCTTGCTTTAAAAAGGCTATAGTCATTTGTCACATTTCTACTTCTTTACTTATACACAAAGTAAACTGGTTGAATGATACAGTGATCCTTAACTAGATGTTTGCAGTGTGGTTTGATGTGTAGATGCCAACAAAGTAGTTTCAAAAAGACATTCATAGGTGTTTTATCTGTTTTAGTGGGCTCACTTACTTTGGTTTTGTTTTTTCTGCCTTTTTAAAAGTTTTTCAGGGGGATCCTTGAACAAAAATAACGTGGCATGAACATGTATCTCCCAAACAACTTTAAACAGATGCCTTTTGGGGTCTTCTTCATGCCTTCTGATTTTATGAATACTAAAGTGATACTGGTGAACACATCTGTCCCTGCTGGCCACAGAAACAAGACATTTTAGACCCTTTCTGAGCATCTAATGTTAACTGCACACTTTCATAAAGCTGAAGTGTAAAGATTGTGTGAGAATATTTCTATGCTATTTTACAATCTTAAACAATCAGCCAATCCTGATTGGCTGAATATACTGTTTAAATAGGATGGTGTCTGTTTTCAGAAGAAAAAAAACTTTGCACTGGTAACCCATGTAACAAACTGTACATTTTCTTGTAAATAAAATAAATATAAATCAGTCACTTGTATTTTATGCTCAATCTCACTTTGACAACCATCTGTGGAGGGTTATTACTATTAGTTTTGGAAGATGAGCAAATAACGGTATAAATAATTCAGGATCAGTTCATTTTCTATAAGGTAAAAATTCAAAATGATGAATGCCGTGTTTAACCCAAAATATGTGTGAAAGCATTTTTATTGCTCAATACAGCAATATTACCACAGTGAAACTCATGAGACAAGCTACATTTTAATGTCAATGCCCCCAGTTTATGTTACCACAATTTTCACAAGAGGAAAAATAGTTTCATTTTCTGCCAAGCTCTCCAAATAGAACAAAACAGTACACAACAACAAAAGACAGTTAATTATATAACTCATTAAATTAAGAGTATACGGATGTATTTTCTGGAGAACATGCTCCAAATCACCGAACACAAGCAGGTGCTGACATTAAACAAAGAGACCAGTAAAATGAAGACTGTTGTGATGTTACTGAGTCATGCAAATTAGTGCGAGGCCTGAGGTTTTATAAGTTCATATCGTCCCACCTGTCCTTCCTGTAATAGCTGACCAATCAACTGGTCTTTGTGAACTTTGCGACTAACAACAAGAAACCTTTGTCTTCCCTGTCCGTATGACTTGCTCCGTAAGCCATATTTCTGAGATATCTGGTGGATCTGCTTGCGTTCATCATTGGTGAGTTCAGAGGAAAAGCGAAGATCATCCTGTCTGTCTGAAGTGGCATAGTTATGAATGATCTCCTCGATATCACACTTTTTGAGCTGAATATCTGTGTCCAAGCCCAGGCCTTCTCGGGAAAACTGCTCTTTAACTCTGATAGGTTCTGCTATGCCCTCTCCATCTCGACCCAGGCCGCCGCCCTTCCATCCCATTTTTCGGAGTAGCTGGTTTCCAATATTGTCCTCTTTAATTTCCTGCCTCGTAGCCTCTTCACCTGAGCGAGCCATTATCTGTGAGCGTGATATGGCATCGGCATTACCCTCTTTTCTTAGGTTTGATTTGACAACAGCCTGTGTTTGTCTTAGTGTTTTTAGGGCTTCGTTTGCCGCAATGTGCTTTACCAGTTTCTTGGGCCCAACTCCTGCTGCAACATACTGTCCTTCCAAATAAACTTCACACTTCCAGCTTTGGTTGGGCAGAACTGAGAACTTGTAATCAGCAGTCACTTTATTAAATTGAGCAGTATCATTAATGATACAAATTGAATTGTCGGAATTCTCAAGAATTACCAGGTCACTTAGGTGCCTCTTTTTGCTAACGGGTGGTCCAAAACCTCCATGATGTGGCTGACTAATTCCCCTGTGGTATTGGGACTGTTGTTCTGCCTGTTGCTGTTGTTGGCGCATTGCCTGATTGTGACGAAGTTTAGTTAGAGCCTCTTCAGCTGCTATATGCTTAGAGATCCTTTTAATGCCCTTTCCTGTTCCCAGCAACTCATCTTGCAGAAAAACATTGCAAACCCAAGTGCTGTTCGGGAGCATATCAAATTTATAGTCTATTTTCATGCGATTATATGCTGCTGAATTATTGAGAATGCATATAGCATCACGGGCATTATTCAATACCACAAACTCTCTCCAATGTTTTACTCTGTCAGGCTCAAAAGAGCCTTTAGAGCTTGGCAAAGGCTTATCCTCTGGGTTACACAGTGCAGGTACAAAGGCTGGGTTTGGGCTGTGTGTCTGGCACACAACCATATCATTGATTACTGAGTGTCTGTATTTGCGTTGCACAACACGAACCTCTACTGGTCTCAGGAAAAGTCTTACAGCCTGCTCTGAGGCACGGTCCCTCGCTCCATTTTTACTGCCCGAGTATCCAGTGGCGAGATAAACTCTTTGACATCTTAGTTCACAGGCGTAGCCATCTGATGGCACTTTCTTGTTCTTTGGTAAGTCAGCCGAGGGGATGTGTTTCAGGTTGACATAAATATATTCTGGATTCGTCTTACAAGCTTGAATGCTTCGACTTAACATAAAATTATAGTTTGGTTCATCATTAGCCATTTTAAATGTTGGGTCCCCTAAGGCAACTTTCAGCGCAGATGCTACATTAGCAATTAGTCTTTCCTTCTCATCCAGAGTTGTCCGAGTTATAGGAGGAGGCTGAGATGAGAGCTCAGGCTGACAAATGGTGGGACTACTTCTGCCCGAACTGTTACAGACCCTGTTGAATGGCCTGCTTGTTGATGGTTGGTCCTGATGACTGTACCCCAGTCCTGATCTGTTCCCACCACCGAAGGCATTATATCTTTGGTGTTGAGAAAAAGAGTCGTCTACATTTCGGAAAGAATGTGCTTCATATTTGTCTGTGTACGCCAGCTGCGTTCTTGCCATAAAATTAGTCGTGGAGCCACGACCTCCATAACCTAAGCCTACTGTACCTTCAGAAAACTCCCAATCTCTATGGAAACCCTTAAGGTCTGTCTTGTAGGATGGCACTCTGTCAAAAGCAGGCCTCGGTGAGGGGGGCCCATGGGCTTGACTGGTGTCATTATATGGTGAGTGGCCATGGTCCCATTGTCTCACACTGCGCAGCTCACTCCTCCTGCGGTCGTTATCGTTTTCTTTCTCATCAGCACCACTTCCAACACTGCTTCCACCACTGACAAAGTTCACTGGCTCAAATCGAGGTCCAGAGACACATTTCGACACAGGCATTTTCCTCAACGGCTCGTCTCCTAAAAGAAGATAAACAGTGGATAGGTAATAATATAACAAAGTGAATTACACAAAATGAATCATACAGACAAAAAAGCTTGTTGTAGGGATATAATTTGGCTATAGTATAATATTTGTAAAATAATGACACTTTTAAGGTTGTGTAATAAGGCATTATTCTGTGGTGCATATATTTAAGTTTCAAGTTCATAGAGGCTCCCATATTTATGAATAAAAACTTACTGCCATCAGAAGAAATAGGCCTCTTTCTAGCATCAGGCCCTGGATTTTGGTAAAAGGAGAGCATGTCGCCAGTGTAAATTCCTGCCATCGCCAGTCAGATCAAATCATACCCAGGACATACCTGATGAATCAAAGAGGTTAGTCTGACAGTACTATGAATGGAGAAACAATTCAAGTTACCATAGCATACTGCTGGAGCAACATGCACCAATAAAACTCGCATTTTTGTTTTGGGTCAACTCATCATAGTTCTCTAAACATTAGTAAATTTACACTGTCATATAGTGGTTATTGTTGTTGACTGCGTGACAGCCAAGCAATCAAATACGAAGAGATGCACATTATCATTTTGTGAATTACTTTATCTCAGGGTGTAGTCCTTAGTTGATCAGGACAGTCTGTCCTGCAGCTCAGCAAGACAAAGTCATTAATTTTATGGACAGCAATTTAGTTTGTTTCTCACAGCGTAAGCTAGTGATGCTTGACGGCTTGCGAAAACATTAGCATTAGCCGGCTACATCAAACCCGACATTCTTCCGCTAAAATCCGAATGTTTCCGGTATTTTCAAAAGTGCAGTGGTCTAAGGCGAGGCTACCGTAAACGTTAGATTTCTAAGATAAACATTAATAAAATACAGAAACGATAGACACCTGAAGGATTAGCAGGAAGCATCCATTTTCTGGTCCAAGGAAAAAAAACCATGGCGTCTTCTCTAACCGCAATGGCCCACAATCCTTTGCAGCCGGTGTTGTTCCGCTAGTGAGCTCATCATCTGGTGGATGATATCAATAAGGATTTAAGAACCGTCTACACACTACTGGTTTAAAGAAGCAGTAAGGAGCAACGACACGGGCTTTGTGTAATGTATGGCTAATAATGGAGCCAGTAAAACACATTTTCAAATCAACTCACTTCAAAAATTGCTCTGATCGTTTCCTTTTTACAGTCCCACAAACCCAAAACTGAGTCCCTTTGCAAAATACTAAACTCCCTTTATGAGTACATAAGTGTTAGTTTGAAAAAAAAAAATGACGTGTTGTACAAATCAGACAAACATTTATGTTTGGGTCACCTTTTTATTGAAAATGTACATCAATGGAATCAAACTTAAGAAACATATTGAACTGAGTTGGTAATGTGGGACTTCTTGACTTATAAGAGGTAATGACTGATACTGAACAGATGTACGGCGGTATTTTCTCACACCAAAATGTTACTTTACACTCATAATAACATCCAAAGATCATAGGTAATAAACAACAAGTCTTCACTTCAATACACAAAATATATCCTTATAAATTATATAAATGCATAAACCTCAATACTCATATCTGAGATTCAGTTTAACTTCATTTTTTTACTAATATTTGGCAAAAATGATAGCTGAAATCGCAAGTCAGAACAAATATACAATAAAATTCACCATTTGAAGAAAATAGTGCGAACATAAATAAAGTAAGACTGTATGTTAGGGGGTAAAAACAAGCATGTTAAAGGTCGGCAGCTGTTAAATAATGCACATGCAAAAAAAAAAAATCTAATTAAATTAAATACAGAAGGCTGGCATATATTAAAGCACAATATTCAAAAAGGCCATTTCATGTGACTTCCATGGTATTCAACAGCGACAGTAAACATGGGCACCTGTAAGAGAAGTGCTAAGAATCATATTGCTTTGGCTTATGCATGATAATGACTTGTTTTTTTCTGTAGTTATTTTAAGTTAAATGCTTATGATACAGATGATTGAAAATTGAAATACAATAGTTCAAAACAAAATTACTGCTAATTATACTTGATAACATACATAGTGCATTAAGTGCTCCTGTCCTCGGTGGGTTTACTTGTCATCAGTATGCCTCAGTATTTTACTGGCACATTACTGTCTGTGCTTTGTAGTGGAAAGAGCTTTCCCACTGAAAATATGAGTGCATAGCGCAGATAACTGCAAGCATATAAAATAATCATTTCACCCACGTATTCTGCAATAAACTCCTATTGATTTTAACCTGAAAAAAGCCTGTTTACATACAGTACATTAGGACCGTAATAGCCGATTCAGCTGTGCCTAGTTGTCAGCCTTAGCTTCATAAGGTGGTTAGAAATACCATGTGATACCACATAAGGCCATGTTTAACAAGGGCAATGCAATGGGAAATAAAAAGGTTGTTACAGTGAGAAAAACAGGAAGAGTTAAGGTTCTTGCTTAGTTCTTGCTGAAGATGCAATCCCCTCTCCAAGTGGTCAAGACAGATTAAAAGAAGCTGAAGAGAGACAAAGAGAGACAAAGAGACAGAAATTCAGAGGTTAGAAAAGCCAATGCAGAAACATGATTCAAGCTTGATTTTTAAAAGAATGCTTCTGGCAACAGAGAGAACAGATTTAGGCTTGATTGTTATCAATATGTATTCAGTACAGTTATTAGAGTCACACATTAACAATAAGATGACATAGAGTGCAGCTGTGATGCTGTATAGCTTTACAAGATGAAAAAATACATTATTCTTAAAAAAAAAGATTTGTCATTAAAACTGAAAAGGGTGTTAGTAACAGCTGATATAATACAAAACAGTGCACAGTAACAGTAAAGCAAATATTGGAATTGCTCAGTGTGAGGTTATATCAGCAGCAGACAGTACACTTTCACCCATAATGCAAAGCAGGGAAATGGTTAGAAACCATGAAGGGTAATGTCCACAATACTTCCGATTACAACTGAGGAACTCAGAACCCACAAAGCTGGTCCCTCAGTAAAGCTTGAGGACTGAGGACCTACTCAGTGCAGAGCCAGGGATTACTGAAAAGGAAAGCGAATACATACAGACAAATGAGCTGAGCAGGGGTTTGGCTCTTCCTTTGGTGCATTTTGACTTTGAAGTCAGGTGTGAGTCAAAACACTGAAAACAGCAAATAACTTGAACAGTCAAGTAACATAAAAACAAATTCCCCTAGCATCTAATTGATACAAAATGAGTATGGTCAGAGGTGCAAAATGTGGAAGAAATCTGCCTTTATTTTCATTTTAAAATAATATTTTTATGCTCAACATTGATACAAACAATACTGGTCCCTGCACAAGGAGTGATGTACTTAAAATGTGCCTTCATTATACGAAAACATAAAAAAGAAAGTTACAATTGCACTGACAATAAACATTTAAAATGTCACATTTGTGTAAGAAAGTGCAAATGTGAAAGCTGATATAAGTATGCACAAAAAACATGGCATAAATGAGGTATGATAGAAGTAGCTAAAAGTTTAGGCTCATGTCTATCCATGCACCAGGCTAAAATGACATGACATCAGAACAGGGACATACCACTCTTGATAAATCCTTGTGTTGGGTTATTATGTTTTGGGCAGTATAAAAGGCGTAAAAATACGTGACTATTATCACTCATTTTCATTTTTGACCTTTTGTTCAAAAACAGATACATTTTATACATCTGTAATTCCTCATGCATGGCTTATGATTTGATGTCTTTATACTTAGTCCCAGTGTCTAATGCGTCACTTTAGCCTCAACACATTTTTATTACAGAAGTCATGTATGTTAATATTTCAAAAAGCACACATAACCATGCAAAGATTCACCTAAAAACTGTGAAATGCATATTTTTGCATTTAAAAAAAAAAAAAGTAAAAATAAGCAATATAAAAGACAACCTCAAAGGACCAGCTTGATTGAGCAAAACATAAAATAAACCTAAGTTATGCATTTAGGAGTTAGGAACTGTGCCCAAAGCCTTCCACATAGCATGGGCATGTGGAGGGTTGCATTATGGGGGTTCAGGTAAGCGTGAGGCTGGGGGAAAAAGGGCAAGAGAGGAGTGGGTGGTAACTCATTCACAGCAGGATGGCCACAAGGGAGCACTTGTTCTACAGGGATCCTACACTGGAAATAAAAGAGAAGGGCTGTTAATGCTTTCTTTGTTAATAATCATTAGGAGACACACATTAAATGTTAAATTTTTCACATTAATGAATGGATATTATTTTAGTCAGCATGCTTATAATTAGTGCAAACAAGTTTTAGCTTTGTAATAGGCCAGAGTAAACCCATTGCTTTTGAATCCCATGCTACAATTTTTAGCTAAAGTACCACCCTGTTTCCATCTATTTAAGTCTCTCATGACTTAGAGCTAACAGATTGCCAAACAGATGTCTTCATTCAGTTCTACCCTCCACAGTGGTTCAATCTCAACATCCCTCAGTGTATTAGGCTTTTGTATTAACTCAAGAGGAAAGGGGAGGCAGCAGGAGTCGTCATATGGCTATGAGATCAACAAAACATGTCATCTCAATAAACAGAGAAAGGCCTAGAGGCTGTTTGCAACTCTGGTCTGACCCGTTAGTCTCAGTTCAGCTTTGAATGGCTCTTTGTACCAGTACAGAACAGGGTGGGGAAAAGCCATGAGAGGCTAACATAAAAGCATCGTTGTGGATTTAGGAAGGCGGAGGGGCACTACTTCAAATGGGCATATGAAGGTCTAATAAAGTGGTTAATTTAGAATCTGGCACAGGGACAGTAAACACTGCCAGCTCAAAGATGTCTACTGTAGACTTAAAAACTAGATAACAGCCCTACTATACAGTATGACTGAATAATAAAAAAAAGTTTCTATTTTAAAACCATTAACTCACTTGTTGACCCATATTCTCTCTAACCAATAGCATATTTCCAATGTTTTTTTTAGGGTGTAACTGCGATGCCTTACCAGAAAAGGTGCTTCATGCAGCATGCAGCAAGTTTGGAGAAAGTTAACTGGAAAACATTACGGATGCAATACAGGTTTACACGTGCACTCACAGGATGACATACACATAACATCTACACAAGCAGTCATCAAAACCAGAGCCTCTTTGGCACTAACGTTTGAGAGTAAAAGAAACCTTGTAAATGGTTTTCAGTGAACCACAGACAGTGGTTGTGTAGAAAGCAGTGTTCAAGGCACAGTTCATACAGAGAGGTGGCTGTGAAAGAAATAATTAGAAATAAGGCAAGAAACCTTCTCAGTGCAAGTGTCGTCTTCCTTTTTAAGAGGCACCGAGTCACATCAGCTTCAACACAAGACCAGCAGAGGATTACCAGCGAGAAGGTACCAACAATGTAAAGATGAAAGGTGCAATGTTCTATGGTCCACTAAGGTAATAAGACCAGTGGTAATAATGTGCTTTTTTCATTGAACCGGTCTCTTGAACCTGGAAATAAAAAGACACAGGGGAAGAGAGCCATACTTACTTTTTCCTCTCTTTGTCCCTCTTAAGTGTGGTGGATCCCCCTGCCTGCTGCGCTTGGTTCTGCAGTAACTCTGCAGCAGTCTTTTTCTGTTTGAACATGTTGAGCTCATCATCCAGAGATTTCTTCTTTTCCTCCAGTTTCTTTTTCTCATCTTGATGGAGTTTCTTCAGTCGGTCAAACTTTTCATGTAGCTATGTTATAAGACAATATAAGACATTTAGAAAAAAGTAAAAATCTCTCAAAAGACTGAAGGACATGAAATATAGAAAGAAATGAAGTTCAATAGGAATACCTCCTTCTCTGCTTCTTTTAGCTCAGCCTCCTTTTCTTTTACTCTCTGGACAAACATTTGTCTCATTTCTTCTTCCTTCTTCTGCAGCTCACCCATGAACTCATTTCGTTTGGCCTCATATGTTTCCTGAAGACTGAGAGACAAGAAAATATAGGATGCAAATACATTTTAAAGAGGTACACTACAATGGTAAAGGTTGAAAACAGATTTATTAAGAAAAGTGCACCTATATGATGGATCAAGTCTGTTACCTGAATGGTTTGCTGTCAGGATCTGTGTCCTTAAAGCCCATCTCCTCTAGTTTGCACCGGCGGTAGAGCTCATAGTGGCGTGTGTGAGTCTGCTCTCGCAGGTCCTCCATGTTCACTCTGATCAGCATTTCCCGGAGTTTAACAAAGTCACAGTGATTCTCATTTTCCACTGTGAAAGGTACAATGCACAACACATCAAGTAGCAGCTGAGGCTTGTTTTACATAAAGTAAATAATTTGCTGTTCATTAACAATGACAGAATCATAAGCCATCCATTTGCATTGTATTATATGCACAAAAAGAGAAGGGTTAAAGGCCCTGTGGCTTGTCTGCTGATTTGGATATTTATCGAAGCTCCCCACACATCAGGCCATGAACACGTGGTACTTTAACACCACTGATCTGATGACTGATGGTTTGTCATTGAAATCATGAAGAAATCAATTGATGGCTCACTCTCTGAAATGTAAGAGCCATATGCTGCTACTAGCATGCTATGTAAGGGCAGAGAGATTTCTAAATGTGGTTATATAACAGGTTATCAACTACTTTGCTGGAGGAGGAATATAAGAGGAGCAGTCCTGCGAGACCAAGCTCCCATTCAGAGTGCCTTACCCTGCACCGTCCCCCATGGGTACTGCCGGGCCTTCACCATCTTGTTCCCAATCTTCACTTCCTCTGTGCTCCCCACCACAGCAAAGGGCAAATGGCTCTATTAAACATAAAAGGCCAGAGAAGCATGCTGCCATTAACTCCACAGCATTGCAAACAGAACTTAGCACTATGTAAAGCTGTTTTTGCTCACATATCAAATTCAATGTTTTTGTTTTTCCTTCAGTAGCAACACACCTGGAAAGACAATTAGCACTGCTATTGGTCCTGGTCAGATGGTACAACACCCACTCAACTGCCTAATGAAAATATTTCTTACATTTGAAGGCATATCCAAATATCTATCCTCATAAACAACTAAGTAAGCTTTCAACAACTACACTGCCAGTTTTGTCCGGACTGTTGTAGCTGATGGTTTTATTCTGAGCACACTCTTATGTATAGATGATGGCTGATTGTATGTTACTAAACAAAAATAGACTAAACAACAAACGTTAGTTCAAGTACTACAGTCAAAACACAGCAAATACACTTTCAAGTCTTACATTCATTGTGGAGTTGATCTCTGCCACAGACTCATCGTCAGTGGGGAACTGGTAGATCTGCACGCCGTTGCTGACCAACTCACTGGTAATTTTGATTTTGAATTTGGCCAGCTCACTCTTAGAAATAGCATCCGATTTGGCAATGATAGGGATTATGTTAACCTAAAAAAAGAGGTTTGAATAAAACACAGAATGAAGTTTTTGTGTTTTTCTGTTTCACTTCACTTCCTTTGGACAAGTAGAATAAGGTTGCACAAGCATAAAATATGGAACAGCAGCTCAACAAAACTGAAGAATCATTGTCATGGCATACATCATAGCGTTACAATATTATAAGCCACATGAACTAACTAGCATTTTAATTCTTTGTGCTTTGCAGATCAGAGTATATGCTGGCAACACTGATAAAAATATTAAATGTGAAAAATAAAGCAGCAGACCTCACTTTCCTGCTGAAAAGAGTTTGAGAAGCTGTAGAACTGTCTGTTGTTACTGTTATTGCATTGCATGGTGGGAAAATAAAAAGACATATGTTTGGAATAAAAAAGTCTGAAACTGAAATGAGAGTATGGTATTAAATTTGCCAGGCTTTGTACACCAATACCATTCTTACCCCAGTAGGCCACGTTATATACAGCAACTAATATTGATTATATTCAATAATGTTTTCCTAATATTATGCAGCCGTATTTTAAACCATTTTGAGCTTGTGTGGATTCTTTATGTCAAGAACACATCGGTGCAAAACGGTTTTGACAAAAAGTGCCCCCAAGGTACATGGGTAAACTCTGCTATGAATCATGGTGTTGTGATCACTTGCCTAAGGACACAGCTGCACTGGTAAACAGTGAGCGGTTTGATTGTGCAAAAGCTAGGAGGTCCATGCAAATAAGCTACAGAGAAAAGGACCTAGCCAACAGCAGCTGAGCTGACTGCATTTCACAGATGACCTACACCAACACACAACAGACTTGAGCCAATTTGCATGCAGCCAGATGGCCCGAAAAGTATTACTAGTGGACAGATGAAATACATATGAAGGGCCAAAGAATTTATTTACAGAATGTCTGTATATTTTGATTTATAAAAGGTGTTCCTTAACATGAATTGGCAGTAGTCAAACAATTGGTAAAGATTCCCATTAATTGATGAAGACAAAAACAAGCTTACCTTGCTATCCAGTTTCTTCATAGTAACCAAGTCCAGGGACTTGAGAGAGTGGCCCGTGGGAGCAATGAAGTACAAGCAAGCATGTATGCGTGTGTCATGATAATTATGTAGTGTACGCTTAATTTTCAGCTCCTCCTGGAGATATGCTTCAAACTGAGCATCTATAAACTCCACAATGGGCTTGTAGCTGCAAAAATAATACTTATTAGTCATCTGTATTTGTGCAGGAAAAAATAAATTAAAAGTGGAAAAAAAAAGTGTTACCTGTCTTCTTTATTGATTTGGTCCCCAAAGCCCACTGTATTGACAACAGTGAGTTTAAGACGCACATTACTCTCCTGGAGTTCGTATGTGTTTGACTTAAGTGTAACTCCTGGCTGGTTGTGCTGGGTGGGATCGCCTTCAAACTTGGTGTTGAATAATGTGTCCATTAAGGTGGATTTTCCCAAACCAGTCTCACCTAAGGCAAACAGAGAAAATGCATGTCTCAGAAGAATGGTCTTCCTATTTATAACATTTTGTTTTGTCCTATGTATAAACATTTCAGTAAACTAGTACAAATTCAAAACTACCATATTCCAAATATTTAAGAACAATATCTGAAATTTCCCCTTCTAGTAAGTATTTACTAGATTGTAGATTTACAATTATGCAACAGATAGCAAATGACATTCTTCTAAGAAATTATAAAAGAGCAATATGACTCTATTCCTGTAAGGGGCTGTCAGGTGACTCAGTTATAAAGCTCACTCTGAAGGAAATGCTATTTTTACTCACTACAGCCTGTTCTGCAGGCCAGGCACGTTGGCCCATTTTTGTACATTAAGTATGTTCAAATGTCCAAGCTTCACATTAGGATGCAAAGTCAGATAGAGCATGGGGTTACTGTCTGTATCTGAGCTCACCTTGGATAGATTCCTAATCCTAAAGGTATTTTATCATAACATGACATACTTTGAATATTAAAGTTACTGGTAATAGTGCAGATCATATACTGACAGGTGCTTAGTAGTCCCAAAGTGCAAATAGCATTGGGAGGAAGTTGTCTTGACAGGAACAAAACGTACTGTATTACAGTTCAGGTTTTGCTCAGATATTGTATTGAAATTAAATTTTAAAAATTAGTCTTAACAACATTGGTGAGGATCAATGTAAGCCATAAATTCATTCCTCGATATGAAGAAAAGAATTAAAAACACTGCGTTGGTCGTTTTGTCCTGTTCTGTCCTCAGGCACCAAAGTGTCTGTTGTTACAGCAGTATTTGATGGTCTCTCTTATTGCTCAAGACATCTCTGCAAGCAAATACTTACTAAAGTTTTATTTGTGCCTAATTACTTAGCTGTTATTAAGCCAGATGAAAGAATAAGTCATCAAAAGTCACATGTTTTTTTTCTAAATCCAGAGAAACACTTTAGCATCTTATGACTCTCACTGAAGCGAAGCTGTCTTATGACCTCAGGAAAAAAAAGACATTTCATGCATGATATACTCACCAACACAGAGGATGTTGAAGCAGAATCCATGGTTAACGGACTTGTTGACCAGCTGGTCCGGCATACTGTCAAAGCCAACATGGCCTGACAGTGGTACAGCTCGAGCCCCTTCACCCTGTGAACATGATCAACATGATCTACTGTGGGTGGTTTATCATTTACCATGCTGTTTGTTAAGACTGAATTCAGGTTTAAGTAACTGACTTCCTGTTTCATGTGATTCTGTCTCACCACAGTCTAGTTACTTACCATAATCTTGATATAAACACACTGCTTGGAAACATTTTTCAGTTTTCAAAATTATGAAAATATGCTTTATTTTGAACTAAATAAGAATTGACCTACACATGAGCATAATGTAAGCATTGCATTTGCCATCAGTGATGATTAAACACTTATGGCTTGCACCCATAACAGTGTATTTTCTATCTACTTCCTTTTACACCATTTGAAAGCTTCCAGAAACACCTAAGTGTTGTTCTGCATGTGTGTGGGCGTGTGGCTGGTGAGCATCTCCATCTCTGTGAGTACACTTCTACAGCCTATGTCTCCATTATGAGGTGCAGGAAAGTGAGGAATTTAGATTACATGTCAACAAAAAAGCTTAAAACCAGCTAAACCTCACCCAGTCTACTATTATGTGGTTTAACATAACTGTTCCTTTCCAACGTGACATAGGCTTTGAGAGAAAAAAAAACATTGCTTCTTAGGGTCAGTTTAAAATAACCAGACTTGTTCCAGTTAGGTGACAGCTGAAGATTATTTGGATTGTTGAAATAGAGTTTAAACAGCTGAGTTTGTTTGTGAAAACAGGAGGTAATAAACAGTAAGGACAACTTCCTTAAACTGCAATTTATAGTAATAGCCAATCTGCAAACAACGTTCGTTCATTCATTGTGCTGTAGAGGGTTCAAGCTGGACAAACTACAAAGCCTTGCTATTCTAAGCCATTTGTCGATGCCTAGGGTTCATTTAATAACCAAGCACATAACTATGCATCTAAAACCTGCCAGTATAAATTTAGCACGACATATTTTCAACAAATTTTCAGACAACGCCCGAAATGTAACTTAACGGGACATGCGAGAAATTACATAGCGGAAATGAGACCCATAACTCCATTGAAATGGGGGCGTTCAAAGAAAAAATACATTTGACTGCTTAGCACTAGCTTACAATTGTCTTATACCCAATCACATTCTACTGAACGACACGATCATTTTATTTACAAATAAAACAAATATTTCTCAGGCATTGCACGGCCCAGAAATCAGCCTACATCGAAACATAGCGACTCAATGGGTTTAACACTGAACAGTCACAGGCAAATCGGAAATACTCGGTATACTCATAATAATACTCGGAAATGAACGGCATACTTTGATTTAAGACATGCACGTTTATCCGGGAATAGTTGCCGGTAAAACATTTAATTAAATCCATTAGTCTTTACAGTCAATTTGAGAGAATACATACTGATGCTAGCCCCCGCGAAATATATATCCAAGAACGCAGTCTTATATTTGCCCACATTAGGGTATAATTTTACGGTATTGTGCATTTGTGTGACAAAACCAAACCCTACTCTGTATTATTAGCTACTCACCGCTTGCCTTGCTATCTCTGTTGACGCCATAGTGGTCGCTTTTCGCTGGAGGTTCAAACCTCGGCTGCTGCTTGTGTTCAGCGAGAGACGCAGCACCGCTGAGGTTACGCTCAAAGATGGCCCTTTTAGGACCGTACCACTATCTAACAGGATATATTATACAATTTTAAGCATAATCGATGATTAATACTATTAATCCCAGTGGCGTTTAATTAGTAGTTATTTCAAGTTAAGTGGCGTTTAATCACTAAGGTGATTAGACTCCTTTTGAAATATTACTTTAATGTTAACCCCCGTATTTTCCTTTATGGAACCGTCCAGTTACAATGCCAGTGAACATGAAAGAAATGCTGATTGATAGAGACTGTAAAGAAGAAAAACACATATAATCAACATTTGTAAGATATTTGATAAGCTATTTTATAAAAGCGATATTAATTATACAAATTATGCATATTGTACATGAATATTGTTTTTTTATTTATTTATTTAAAAAAATCATCACTCAAAAAAGAAAAGCACATAGCATACCAAACTGTAGACTGTGATTCTAAATGCATGAGTATTATCTGAATGAATAATTGGCCGTCGTGGAGAGGTTTGGTCAACGCCCATTCAAAAATCTTCTCCGCCAAAGTGACCAATAGGAAACTGCGGTCAAGCCAGCCGCCTTTCGTCTTTTCGTGGTCAAATGAGCCGCACGTAATTTTCCAGTGCGCATTTGTACCGCTCATTACGGTAACACTCGGCCCGCTGTTACGGCGAAAGACCCAACGCATAAGAAAGAGACTCAGATGGGAATGAATTCATAAATGAATAAATAATAAATATAAGAATGAAAAATGAAAAAATCAAACCAGTCAATAATTTTTACCAATTGTACTAATCTCCCGAGTACCTCTAGTACAACTATAACCTGTAGTATCAAGTATTTTTACTGTGGAATTGTTGTGTAATCCATGTTCAAAATATCTACATTTCAGTAAAAAAATGACTACATCATGACTTTGACCTGGAATTAAAAGAGCAATTAAATGAGCAGAGCATGAAACTTGTACTACTCTACAGAGTACCTCTAGTACTACTACCACCCATAGTATCTAGTGCTTTTACTGTGGAACTTTTATGTAATCCATGTTCAAACTACCTACATTTGAGCGAGAAATGACCACATCAGCTGACTTTGAGATTGAATTAAAAGAATATTACCCATGAGCAGAACATGAAACCTGTACTAATCTACCGAGTACCTCGAGTACTACTACCACCCTTAGTATCAAGTACTTTTACTGTAGAATTTTTGTGTAATCCATGTTCAAAGTACCTACATTTGAGCGAGAAATGACTACATCAGCTGACTTTGAGATTGAATTAAAAGAATAATCTCCATGAGCAGAACATGAAACCTGTACTAATCTACCGAGTACCTCTAGTACTACTACCACCCATAGTATCAAGTACTTTTACTGTAGAATTTTGGTGTAATCCAAGTTCAAACTACCTACATTTGAGCGAGAGATGACTACATCAGCTGACTTTGACCTGGAATTAAAAGAATATTCCCCATGAGCAGAACATGAAACTTGTACTACTCTACAGAGTACCTCTAGTGCTACTACCACCCATAGCATCAAGTACTTTTACTGTAGAATTTTGGTGTAATCCATGTTCAAAGTATCTACATTTATGTAAAAAATTACTTATATCAGCTGACTTTGACCTGGAATTAAAAGAATATCACCCATGAGCAGAACATGAAACTTGTACTACTCTACAGAGTACCTCTAGTACTACTACCACCCTTAGTATCAAGTACTTTTACTGTGGAATTTTGGTGTAATGCGTGTTCAAAGTACCTACATTTGAGCGATAAATGACTACATCAGCTGACTTTGAGGTTGAATTAAAGAATATTCCCCATGAGCAGAACATGAAACTTGTACTAATCTACAGAGTACCTCTAGTACTACTACCGCCCATAGTATTAAGTATTTTTACTGTAGAATTTTTGTGTAATCCATGTACAAAGTATCTACATTTGAGTAAAAAAGGACTACATCTGACTTTGACATGGAATTAAAAGAATATTCCCCATGAGCAGAATTTGAGTTGTAGTCATTTCTCGCTCAAATGTAGGTACTTTGAACATGGATTACTCCAAAATTCCACAGTAAAAGTACTTGATACTATGGGTGGCCGTAGTATGAGAGGTACTCAGTAGATTAATACAGGTTTCATGTTCTGCTCATGGGGAATATTCTTTTAATTCCATGTCAAAGTCAGCTGATGTAGTCATTTCTCGCTCAAATGTAAATACTTTGAACATGGTAATCCATGTTCAAAGTATTTTCTCATGCATTACACCAAAATTCCACAGTGAAAGTACTTGATACTACTGGTGTTAGTAGTACTAGAAGTACTCAGTAGATTAGTACAGGTTTCATGTTCTGCTCATGGAGATTATTCTTTTAATTCAATCTCAAAGTCAGCTGATGTAGTCATTTCTCACTCAAATTTAGGTAGTTTGAACATGGATTACACAAAAATTCTACAGTAAAAGTACTTGATACAATGGGTGGTAGTAGTACTAGAGGTACTCGGTAGATTAGTACAGGTTTCATGTTCTGCTCATGGGGAATATTCTTTTAATTCCATGTCAAAGTCAGCAGATGTAGTCATTTTTACATAAATGTAGATACTTTGAACATGGATTACACAAAAATTCCACAGTAAAAGTACTTGATGCTATGGGTGGTAGTAGTACTAGAGGTACTCTGTAGAGTAGTACAAGTTTCATGTTCTGCTCATGGGAGATATTCTTTTAATTCCAGGTCAAAGTCATCTGATGTAAGTCATTTTTACATAAATGTAGATACTTTGAACATGGATTACACCAAAATTCTACAGTAAAAGTACTTGATGCTATGGGTGGTAGTAGCACTAGAGGTACTCTGTAGAGTAGTACAAGTTTCATGTTCTGCTCATGGGGAATATTCTTTTAATTCCAGGTCAAAGTCAGCTGATGTAGTCATCTCTCGCTCAAATGTAGGTAGTTTGAACTTGGATTACACCAAAATTCTACAGTAAAAGTACTTGATACTATGGGTGGTAGTAGTACTAGAGGTACTCGGTAGATTAGTACAGGTTTCATGTTCTGCTCATGGAGATTATTCTTTTAATTCAATCTCAAATTCAGCTGATGTAGTCATTTCTCGCTCAAAAGTAGGTACTTTGAACATAGATTACACAAAAATTCTACAGTAAAAGTACTTGATACTAAGCGTGGTAGTAGTACTAAAGGTACTCTGTAGATTAGTACAGGTTTCATGTTCTGCTCATGGGTAACATTCTTTTAATTCCAGGTCAAAGTCAGCTGATGTAGTCATTTCTTGCTCAAATTTAAATACTTTGAACATGGATTACACAAAAATTCCACAGTAAAAGTACTTGATACTATGGGTTGTAGTAGTACTAGAGGTATTTGGTAGATTACTACAGGTTTCATGTTCTGCTCATGGAGATTATTCTTTTAATTCAATCTCAAATTCAGCTGATGTAGTCATCTCTCGCTCAAATGTAGGTAGTTTGAACTTGGATTACACAAAAATTCTACAGTAAAAGTACTTGATACTATGGGTGGTGGTAGTACTAGAGGTATTTGGTAGATTAGTACAGATTTCATGTTCTGCTCATGGGTAATATTCTTTTATTCCAGGTCAAAGTCAGCTGATGTAGTCATTTCTCGCTCAAATGTAGGTACTTTGAATGTGGATTACACAAAAATTCCACAGTAAAAGTACTTGATACTAAGCGTGGTAGTAGTACTCGAGGTACTCTGTAGATTAGTACAGGTTTCATGTTCTGCTCATGGGTAATATTCTTTTAATTCCAGGTCAAAGTCAGCTGATGTGGTCATTTCTCGCTCAAATGTAGGTAGTTTGAACATGGATTACACAAAAATTCCACAGTAAAAGTATTTGATACTATGGGTTGTAGTAGTACTAGAGGTACTCTGTAGAGTAGTACAAGTTTCATGTTCTGCTCCTGGGTGATATTCTTTTAATTCCAGGTCAAAGTCAGCTGATGTAAGTCATTTTTTACATAAATGTAGATACTTTGAACATGGATTACACCAAAATTCCACAGTAAAAGTACTTGATACTATGGGTGGTAGTAGTACTAGAGGTACTCGGTAGATTAGTACAGGTTTCATGTTCTGCTCATGGAGATTATTCTTTTAATTCAATCTCAAAGTCAGCTGATGTAGTCATTTCTCGCTCAAATGTAGGTAGTTTGAACATGGATTACACAACAATTCCACAGTAAAAATACTTGATACTACGGGTTATAGTTGTACTAGAGGTACTCGGTAGATTAGTACAATTGTACACGTTTCACGTTGTACTCATTGTAAAAATGATTGACTGGTCTGATTTATTCATTTTTCATTCTTATATTTATTTTTCATTCATTTATGAATTCATTCCCATCTGAGTCTCTTTCTTATGCGTTTGGGTCTTTCGCCGTAACAGCGGGCCGAGTGTTACCGTAATGAGACGAAAAAATGGGCACTCGAAAATTACGTGCGGCTCATTTGACCACGGAAAGACGAAAGGCGGCTGGCTTGACCGCAGTAATAGGAAGAAAGGGGCCAGTTTAAAAACATGGCCGCGAAAGCATCGCCACACTTTTCGTACCAAAACAACTGTCTGAAGGAGAAAACACAGAAGTATTTGTGCTACTTCGGTGCCATTTATCGGTTGGTTCGTTCTCTCTTGGTTGAATAACAGGTTATACCCTCTTGAAATACAACGAACGATAGTAAGTTCTGTCTTTGCTTTGCTAATTTTGCTAACCAGTCCCTTGATAAGTTAGCAATAAGTTAGCTTGCGTTATGCTGTCATAATTAGCTAACGTTAGGACCATTGAAGGTAGATTGGAGGCAGCACTGAACCCCTTTTGCTTAACTGTATTATTATTGTTTGTTTGTCTGATAGTGGTAGTAAGTGACACGATCATTTTGGTTAACTTTGTAGCCGTTTTCCATTTAACCAAAGCAGTATTGGAGAGCAGTGAGTCACCTCAAACCAACCAAATCAACCCTGGTGTTACCTGGCTAACACACCCCTAGCATCATAGCTTTTGTAAAGTTAGCTTGTAGGCTGGTAGTTTCTGGCTGGTCCCCAAATTGCTAAAAAAAAAAAACCTTGGTTCAATACTAAGGGAGGAGTATTGCAAAGGAGAATGACTGAGGAATTATCACTGACTTAATTTTAAATTGTATTTTTAGATACAATGGCCAACATCTTCTTTGAGCAGGAAAATGTACGCCTTGATCCACCAGGCTTGAAAATCAGGCAGAGGCTTCAGTCAGCTCCAGGTGAAGAGAAACCTGATTATTTTTTTGCTCTAGTATGATACATTGTTGAATTAAAGAACATCAGTGAGATTGTGAAGGGATAATAAATGTGTGTTTGCCTACAGAGAAACTCCCTGCTGGTGTTAAAGATTTCAATACTCCCTTGCTATCCAGACGCAAAGCTTTGGGAACAGTCAACAAGGTCTCAACCCCATCCATAAATGTACACAAATTGCTGAAGCCACAGGTAGTAGCAGTACCATTTGATTACAACTACAAACTAATCACTCAATTAAACTAATTGAGTCCCAATGTTTTTCTTTTTGCAGGAAACTAAAGTAAAGATTGCTCAAAATAAAGCGGACAAGTATCCTGAAATTGAGAAATTCATCCCTTATGACCCTCTAGGTAATTATTGAACTTAATTTCTACAAAACTACATTGTTATGGTTTAAGATAACAGATGTTTAAAGTGCACGTACATGCATATTGAAGACTGTACTGTCTTGTGTTTGTCCCCCAGAATTTGAGAAGTACTCCATACCTGAGGACTTGCTTCCATTGAGTAATCTTGCGCTTCCCGGGTTGGTGTGTTTGCCACAAGCGTCATGTCTGCCTGTGGAGGAACCAGAAATGTTTACTCTTCTACCAGACATGTCTCCAGTTAAGATGTCAAAGCAATCAGGTATTATAAAACTACTACTGTACTAGAGCTGAGGACAACTGATATAAAGCTAACAGTTAATGCTAAGTTTCTTGATGACACACTGAACACTATTTGCAGTATCAGTAACTGTGTATCATTAACCAAACAATGCCAATGACCTAATTTTTTTTCTTTCCTTTAGATTACTGTGTGGAGCTTGATGACTTTCTTCAGACACTTGATAATTTGACTGTTGACCTACCTCCAGAAGCTGACACTGACTAGGATCAAATGTGCTTTTTATCTTGTTTTTATTGAAATAAAGTCTTTTTAATTCTATGAAACATCTGACCATTTCTTTCTCCAGCCAAATTCATGAAGTAGTACTTCCTGGTTTACAGCCCATCAGAGGTCACATGTGAGGGATTCTTCTCATTGGTTTTGCTTGAGATTGCAATGAACTTTGTCTCAGTTCCTCTTGAGAAGGGAAGAGTCCACTTTAACATTGTTGGCTCTGTGAAACAGCCAGCTAATTAAAACATCTCATGTCTCGCAATTATGTTGCCCAAGTTTGGCATGTTAACGTTTTATTTTAGAGATTTGCGCTTTTTTTTTACCTAACCAATAGTCCTACAGGGAACAGGTGAGTCAATATGAGAAATTATCGGAACACTTATGAGGAAACGGTCTGTGGGAGTGGGAAGATTCGTTTCGATCGGAAAATTAAAATTCCAGTTTGTCAAACTTTTTTCCTCGTTTACACAGGTTTCAGATCCAGCTGGAAAACGTTACTCTGATTCGGAGCTTAAGGGTGTTGTCAAAATAAAGGAAGTGGTTTCGACTGCAGAATGTATGAGAGCACGGCAGATGCTGATGGACGCAAAGAAACTGTCGACATTGCATACGCCCACGGCAAGACCCCCAGACAAGGCAGCGTTGTGGAGCGACTGTCGAAATATGGCATGCAGGTCATGCCCAGTGCGTTCCAGCGTAGGACAAGACTGCAGAGGCAACAAGAGATCACTGACAGTTCTACGCCAGGCTCGCCGCAGAATGAGGCTCCGGAGAGGGCGTCCATCACACCAGCTATGCGTAAAAAGTACTTGAAAGAACTGTTGTTGACTAATAAATCGCACAGTGGGTTTAGCAGTGTGCTGTCCTCACAAACGGCCAGTGTCACTTCAAGAGAGGAAACACAGGACGCAGACTGGGCTTTGTATCCAATGGAGCACGCCTGGATGCTGTCAGCGGTGGAAGGAAACTATGACACCATCATAGATTTTATATCGGAGGACCCCTATCTGCTGACCAGGAAGGATTTTATTAGTGGCTACACTGTTCTGCATTGGCTGGCCAAAAGAGGACAGGATGAGACCCTGCTTAAACTTCTGCGCTACGCTCAGACTGTAGACGTCCATCTCAATGTGAATGTACGTGGCAGTGGAGGGCTTACGCCGCTGCACCTGGCCAGCATGCATGGCCAGTACATGGTCATCAAATTATTGGTCGGAGCTTTTGGTGCCAATGTGGACGCGATGGACTACAACGGAAAGAGAGCCTGGCAGTACCTGAAGGGAGACGCCCCTCTGGAAATGAAGGAGCTGCTTGGAACATGGGACGATGAGCACTCCAGCAGATGCGCCCAAAATGTCAACAAAAACAATAACTGCGCTGGCGCTATGGAGCCTCAGACTTGTAATGAGGATGAGCCTGATGAGGCAGCAGATGACAGCTACTTTGACAGAACTAAAAGCAGAAGCAGCATGCGATTTGGGTCCTTCAGGAAACTGCTTCAATCTTTTACATTCAATGGAAACAGCTAGATGATTTATAAATTGATATTGACTGTTTTTCCAATAAACATCCAAGATTTCTGTTACAGTTCTATGCAATTATGTATATTGATAAATTACACCAAATTTAAATACATCTGGGAAACCTTAGGTTTTTTTTCTTAACAGTAACAATAATAAAAACAGTAATATAACTTATGTGGTAAGAAAATCCTCAGTGCCATGTCAGCAATACTCATGCCACACAATACACAGAGAGGTCTTTAAACAGACTACTTAAACAATGAGTTCAATTACTGATCCTTTATTGTCAAACATGAGCATAACCAGAGTATCTGTACAAAAACATTGCTGCTCCAGATAATATGGCTCCCTCCTTGTGGTCACACCCAGCAGCTGGGGGTCCTGGCAGATGCTCAGATGGAGGAATGCAGGGATCAAGGAACTCTCGTGTTTACAAACCGAGCTTAGTCCTTCTCCAGTGTCTCCTCTTGGAGTTGTATCTGAAATAAGACAACCAGCATGTTAAACAACTTTGAACCTATGAACTGATGAAGAGACAGAGGGCCTACTATTACAAATCTCAATGTTACCAAGTTTAAGTGTTAACCAATTAATCAGAAGTTAGATATTTTGAACAAGCAAGTACAAATGACTTATCTAAGTGTAACCAAGTATAAGATTTTACAACTTTTGAAACACAGATGAGCACAGGCTAAGTACATGGGAGGGAAACTATGAAGATCATGAGATTGTTAATGTTTCAAATTCTGATTTGTGCCAGTGTATCAGCCATGGAGCTCTCTAATCACTCACAGTGATCAGAGTAATGACTCCAAAGCAGAAAAAAGATGCTCTCAGCAGGGATAATGACAGCACTCCACAATGAAGCACTGCAATTGCAGACCTGCTTTAAGTGATGGCTTTACTGTTTACTTAGCATTAGCCAGAAAGACCATAATGAGCACCACAGACATATAAAAATAAGGCAGTTGTGAATCACTTTACCTGGCAACATTGTTTACTCAAGCTTTAAGGAATATATGGAAATGTATCAATTGGTTAAAACTAATTGTGTGTCCAAATGCTATATAACCAACAGCAAAAAAAATAGCTGTTGCCAGGTTAGTTTAAGACAACACATTAGATGGGGCACTGCTCTATCTTTACGCACAAAAGGACATACATGGAGATAATCATGTCCCACTATATACAGTTTGCCACCAAATTATTTCTGCACAAGTCTCCTTGTGTGCATTGGTCAAAATTGAGACCATCATTAGACTATTAAATTTAAGGTGAATCACAGGCACCCAATGGGGTATAGCTTCCAAATAATCCATCAGGTCATATGTATTTCCCACGCAGAACTCATATGCTTTACAGTAACAGCATCCTTTCTCACCTGATCTTGTTGCCAGTTTTCATTCTGATCCACTGAGGAATTGGCCTGTTCTGTTTCTGCTTCTTGGCGAGGAAGCGCTTGATCCTGAAGGTCTTGTGGGACGACTAAAAACCAAGAAGACGCATTAAAGCTAGAGCAAATGACCACATTGACAAGTGCAGGTATCATAAAAGATTTACTTGTAAACATAAATGACATCTATAAGGGACACCATAGCTACAGATATGAGCCACTGGCTAGCGGTGTTTTACTAATGTAAAGTGTTGATTCCCCGCCCTTATAAGCAACATGCGGACTTCCGACAGTCCATAGAAATATTTACTAAGCGCTCAACACTTTTGCACAGTTTAATTCGACTTAATCATTTGGATGTTTGAAGATTTTCTATTTACCATTATGTCCACAATCTCTTCCCCACAATGGCGGTAGTCAAAGAGAAAGAAGGAAGTGACGAAGCCCTTTTAATCAATGAGCGTGCCTTACATAAACTCCGCGGACTCCTCACAGCGCCATCCTGTGGTTACTACGAGGATTTCTAAAACAATCAAGTTGCCTTTTGTATTGTAGAGCATGCATCAAAAACAAGGCATTATTTGTATTGTATTAATGTGACTGTTGGATTTGTATTGCATTTTATTGTTAAACCAAGCGTTAATGAATTTGCTAATTAGTTATGCCATTCTTACACAAGACAAAAAGTCAACCACATCTACAAAGCAATCTTTATTTCTTTAAAGAAGTGTTGTTACCAGCATTTATATTTTATACAGTTTTCAGTATAGTGCATCACAGATTTAAGGAGGAGCAGCTTTGGGGAATTAAATAGAAAAGGCTAACGTTTGATTGCCCCAATTAAAATCTGCATGCAAGCATGCTGTTATCAGGAATGGCTGTTTCTCCTCAACAAATCTTGTGATCCCCTTATGATCTAACAAAAAGGTGACACAATAAAGATGTAATTCACAGAATGTTTTGTAGTAATGTTTTGCTATTTAGCTATATCAACAAGATGCAACAAATGATACAGATGTAGTCTTGAAAATAGGCTGAATATGTGGAGAGTATGGAAGAGTTGGAAGAGTGTGGCAATGCTGATAAGTAAATTAGATGCAACACCTAGAAAGTATTTGTGACATGAACAGCACACCATTAACTTAAAAGATGACAAATGTAATGTGTTACTCATTTCATATCAAAGACACAATACTGAAATAAGGTCACTTCGATTCTCATGGTCCAGGTAAGGTTTGGCTTTGTCTAATGTGCCCTATAGCAAAACAAAGGTAAAGATGACCTTTCCAAACAAATTAAAACAAGAGGGCCACATCACTATCAAATACTCACTCACTGAAAGAGCTGACATTTGTCCTAGTCTGCAGTAAGCCGGACCTTATGGCACTATACTCTGAGCTAAATCGGTTCCCCTCTCTGGCATCTTCATTTCAATATCTGACTTCTTGTCGGCAGGGTCAGACGCTCCTGTCTGAGCTGGGCGATTGCGGCTTCGGGCTCCAGGCTGGTACAGCTGAATGGCTGGACGATCCTAATGCATACGTAAACACTGGTAAAACAACAGTTGTTCTGTGATAAATGATTCAATAAACTGATAAAAAATATTACCTTATTTCGTAGGCGCTCTTTTTTAACACCATCCTCCTTCTTGTGATCTTTGGTAGGTTTTTCTGTCTTTTCATTCTGAGTACAGTCTGTCATGTTTTCACACCTTTTCTTTTCTATTCCACGTTCTTTTTCCTTTTTAAATTCATCTTCTCGTTTTTTGCCAGCATTTTCTCCATCTTGTCGCTCTCTTCTTCTTCTGCGCTCTTCATCTTGACGTCTGAGACGCTCTTTCTCTTTCTGCCGACGCTCTTTCTCCCTGTCTCGATCACGGTCTCTGTCTCGATCACGGTCTCTGTCTCGGTCGGTATCACGATCCTTGTATTCTTTACGCCCCTCTTCATCTCCTCTGTGTAAAACACAATAAAGACAAAAACCGTTAAGACTATAATCTTTGAAGTATGCAACATCCAATAATTACAATTAATAGCAAGATGCAGTAACTCACTTTCTGCCGCGATCTTCCTTGTGATCATGGTTCTGACGTCTGACTGGTCTATCTTCCCTAATTGGTCTCTCTGGTTTTTTCACCTTTTCTTTAGGTTTTTCAGAGTCAGCCTCGTCACTTCGCTCTGGCTTTCTGAGGAGCTACAAAAAAGTATAACATTGTTTACTAAGTAAAAAGTTTGAAGTCTTTTGTTACTCTTTAGTCAAATGAAGTACATGCCTTGATTTTCGGTTCTTCTTTAACTTGGTCCTTGTCTTTGTCTGGAGGTTTTTCAAGTCGCTTCATTTTTTCTGCTTCTTTACGCTTTCGTCTTTCCTCCTCCCTCCACTTGCGACGCTCTTCATCACGAAGACGCTTGCGCTCAAGCTCTCTTCTTCGTCTTTCTTCTTTCTTTTCCTCTCTGAGTCTCTGTACAACACTATATTATTAATTATGAAATGTAAGTGCAGAAAGCTCAGTTGTGCTTCATTATCCATTACCTGTTTGTTCTTCAAGAAGTCCAACAAAGGGGTTGTTTTTTTGGCTTGAAGCATAAAAAAAATTAGATTTCAAAATAAATCAGATCAGATCAAATAAATTTACTTTCCAATTACAATTACTTTCCAAAAAGTTTATTGAGCCATTAACTCACCTACAAGTTCCTTGGATCTGGCCTCAATCTCTTCCAGCAAAGTTTCAGGTGTGGATGTCAGTTTGTCATAATCTCCATTGTAATATTCAAGAAACTTTTTGTAATCAGGATCTTCAAAATAAAAACCAAATGGAGACGTGAGAGCTTGAAGTATATGTCAGGTACAGTGTTGCGTATCTTCTCAAAATATAAATTGTAAATGCCAAGTAATCCTTTACCTTCAGTAATTGTTCCGCATTTTGCATCTTTTTTCTTTGTTCGTTTTTTGGCTGTCTTTTGAAAAGGTGCAAACTCCACAATAGCAGGATACTCCTGTCCTGTTTATCAGAAATTAAAATTGGAACATAGGGCAAACATTCAAAATGATGTGAAAAAATGAAACGTTCTTAGCATCTTGAGTGTCAATGTTTGCATACCTTTGTGGTCAATAAATACATATCCATCAAACCGATCTCTGAACAATACTATGTCGTCCTGATTTTTAAAATTAATATATGCTCTTGCAAAGAGATGAGGATAAAGGCTGGAAAAATACAATAGCCGTTAGTTGTGGCAACTGAAAACCAAATACAATCTGAAATGAACAAATTATATATATTTCACAGATATATTATAATACCTGGTGTCATTAGAGAAAAACTCCAAATAGTCCACCTCAGGAAGCGGCTGTAACTGTTCCTCTAGCTCCTCCTTAGTTATAGTTGGTGGTAAACGCCTGATGATAATCTTATAAAAGTTATTGATAAGAAACAAAGTATGAGAAGAGAAGAGATGTTTTGGGAAGTATTTTCCAAACTAATTGCGCTTTGGATCACTTTATCTTCAACCTTATAGTATATGTGACAGATGAATCTGTACAACTGAAGGAGTACATTTAACCATTAGCCACTCACTTAACGCTACTTTGTGACAAGAGCTAACGAAGCTAGCAAGTTTTACCTTTGTCATTGCCTCTTTCTTTTCCCTGGTCTTCTCTGTCTTTTCTCCATCTTCATATTTTATTTCAACTTTTTTTTCTTTCGGTCGAGTGTTTTCCTTATCCTCCTTCATAGTTGCAACTCTAAATTGTCGGACAGCTTAAGCTCATCTCACAGCTCACAGTTGTTTACTTTCTTGCTAGTTAGCCGCTTGTAGCAGAAACGATAACAAACTTCCTCTATGACGGTTAGACCTGTAGTGTGCGTCGCTACAGAAAGACGGCGTTGTAGAGTGAGCATATTCCAAACACACAATAAAATAAAATTCAGTTTTTGTCAACATATGCTTTAATAAATGTCATGATTAAAATACTTTTTTTTAATTACTTTAAACATTTTAAATGAGGCTTGCCAAACGTCTAAATCGAGGTTGTAATTTTTATGTCCGGTTGCTTTCTAAATAAGAGCAACTGCTAAATAGCCTTTTTTCTTTTCCGTAATTTCTTCTGTTATTTTAGTATATCTTACGTCAAATGTACAAAGTCAACACATATAGTAGCTACAAGTTTCCATTTTTGTGTATTTATGTTTGTTTTGATCTCAGAACTGTTCAGTATTATTTATTTGAAAGTTTCAACAGCAACATACTTCCTGCGACGCATAGGTCATCGGGACGTCCGACATTTTGTTAGCATCTTAGCAAAATAAGTGGCTTGTGGCAGGGAATTTTGAATGATATCGTAGTGTTGTATTTTGTTCTCTAAAAGTTCACATCATGTGGTATGAAATTTTGCCTGGCTTTGCCATCATGACTGTGTGTTTAATGATTCCTGGTATTGCCACAGCGAATATCCATAAGTTCACAAACGGAGGAAAGGTAATGGAAACGTTCCCTGCTAATGCGACTATATTACATACAGTGGAAGTTAGCTCATTTGTGAGTTGTTTCTAATATGAAGTAAAATAAATGTGGCGTTTTTCTTCCACACAGGAAAAGAGAGTCGTGCGGGTTCCGTGGCACTGGTATCTGATGGAAAGAGACAAGCGTGTGTCTGGAACAGGACGCTATTTTGACTCCAAGGTGAACGCTCTGCCCATATGGTGACACATTAGGAATTGATTAAAAAGGCACTGTGAAAGTGTGATGGTTGTTATCACGGGCTTAGAATTTAACTTTAGTTAAGATAGTAATTTGTTGTAAATATACATAAATTTTTGATTATTCAAAACGAATCCCACTAGTTCATGTTTGTGTGACTAATCAGACGTGTGAGGCATGACAGGGAGAATGGGGCTGATAGAAAAAGGTCTAAAGTACTTATTGTTTCATGTTTTTGCTTTAACAGGGACTTGAGAACATCAAATGAATTCAGAGACCTTCACGCAAAGATATGTCATATGTTGTACAAATGTTGTAAAGCTTTCAAGATTATATGATTCCCCTGTGAATTTCCTTAATAAACAATATGTCACACGGTTTTAAATAAATGACATACACCTGTGAACAACACCTGATTTGTGATTTCAACCTATTTATTGTCTGTACCAGCTGTTTTGAGCCTGGGGTGGGGTACAACCATTCACTCTCATTCATTCAACACGTGGAGGTATAGTGCATGTCTTTAGAAGGTGGGAGGAAGCAGAGGGTAATAAACAGTTGGAGAGGACATGCATACTTCACGCATAAATGATAATACAGGCATATTGTAGGTAAGTGTTTATTCAACTGTTTTAACATGTTAATGTCTGAATATTTACACAAGGAATTTAACTCCAGGGAACTAATCCCAGTAGAACACTTAAAATATTTGTAACTCGCTTTATTCACATGATTTTTCTCTGTACACTATAAATGAATATTTAAAATTAAAACATTACAATGAGTAATGCAAAACAACAGAACAAAAAAAGTGAAGGTAAAGGTAAATGTATAAACGATAACTTTGCACAAGTTACTTCTCGTCTTTGCCTTTGGTTTTTCTGTACACCATATCTCTGAAGCTTGACAGGATCTTGCTCTCTCTCTTCCTCCTCTCCTCCTGATTAAATGAAGCCAGGGCTCGCTTTTCATCTGCACTGTAAATCTGGTTTTCCTTTCTCAGACGCACAGCCTCCATACGACGATGTCTGTGGGGTTACAGTAGAATTAGGCATCCATTAAAAATTTTCTAGTCAAATTGGTGCATCATCAGCAATACAATCCTTATGTTCAATGTTGCAAGAATGGTTTGTTGAATTTACTAATTCACAGATGCATCTAGAAATGACATGACAAAAGAAAAAAATCTGATATGTTTCTTTGGCAGTTTTAAAACCATTCTATATCTAGATTTCGATTGTTGCAAACTTTTGGTAAATGCAAGTGCAAGAAGATTCTATACTTCATTACCTCTGCTCAAATGAGAACGCAATTGTTATTGTATAATTCTAATCTTTTTTTTTTTTAAAGACATATTTTTCACCAACCTGCTGCCGCTCATCACATAGCCAGATTTTTCAAAGTTTGCAATCTCATCACTGGTGAGACCAATTTCTCCTCTTCTTGGGATACGCTTGCCGGCTTTGACGTACTCTGCCATAGCTGCACCTTCACCTGGCAACAGTGCATGTCCAAAGCTGAAGGAAAAAGAAAGACAAAAAAAGACATTTATTAAACATCTGGCCAGATAAAAAAAAAAAAAATTCTGTAAATGTATGCAACTGTACTCACTCTAACGGCTTGTCATCCTGTGACAAATGTGTAAGGGGAGCTTCGGGCCCCACCATATGCTCATCAATGCAAGTTTTCTCCACCCACATCACCGCACTAGCATCCTCCTCTTCCTCTCCCGACTCTTCACTGCTGGACTCACTGGACTCCTTGCGGTTCTTCTTCATCTTCTTTTTCTTTGACTTCTTGGACCTGTGAAGAATTTTAACATTTGGTTAAAATGTCAGGACAATGATTAGAAACTGCTGTGTAAATGTAAAATCAAACATACTTTTTGCTCTTCTTTTTTTTCTTCTTCTTCTTTAATGATTCCTCTGCAGAAATATTCAGTATTATTGTCAACCTAATTACGCTAATGAGACGTTAATATAGATTTGTGTACATGGATCGCTTTTGTACCGTCAGAATCAGATTCAAGCTCACTGTCCTCTGAGTGCTTTTTATTCTTCCTCTTTTTGGATTTCTTTTTCTTCTTTTTCTTCTTCTTTTCCTCTGTAAAATGACAAGCAAAGTTTATTGCCTGCATCACTTTTGATATGCATTATCAGTTTTTCTTGTGTTTCCACCGCAAGTACCTTCTGAGCTTGATTCTGAACTGCTGTTTTTCCCATCATCTTCAACTGGTGTGAATTCATCAGAGCTGATGAGAAGATTCACAAAGCCAACAAATAAAATTACTGTTCTATGTCATATAAAGTAAGCAGTTATTTTACTTACTACTTACTCTGGCTCTTTTACTCTTGGTGAATATCCCCACACTTCAGGACAACCTAACTCACCAATTCGTTCCCTTTCTTGTAGACGCCTGTAAAACATAACACTCAAAATACTGCTTACAAATAATTAACTTTGGTTATAATAATAAAAAATGTATCAGATCTAGCACGTTTCCCCTTATTATTGTCAGTTTGTTTTTTTTAATAAACATTGGTCTTACCTGGCGATAAAAGCCTCTTGTCTCTGTCTCTGAGCGTCATCTCTCTGCTGTTCGTAGTAGTATTCTTCTCTAAGACTGCTGTGTTTCCCAGGAGTCTCCCGCTGCTCGGACCAGTGGTTGAGGCCATGGTTGTTCGTGTTGTTGTGACGCTCCCTGGACCTAGACCTAGACCTGGACCTGGACCTGGATCGGGACCGAGACCGACTACGACGAGGGCTTCCGATGCGTATTCTTTTAATGTTTCTCGCCTCTCGGAATCGACGTTCACGCTCCTCCCGCTCTCGCTCCCTGTTTCGTGGTTTAGGGAGATGAGGGCCAAAACTATCAGGGGACAAACTGCGTCCACGGCTACGGCTACGGCTGCGACTGCGGGAGCGAGTCCGCGGTCTCCGAACCCGAGGGCTCCGTGTACCACCTCCTCCATCTGAACTGGACCGGTCCGAGGACGGCATGCTGAAAGAACGTAAAGAAACAAACTAATGCACTGTTTAACTGATCTCCCTAAAACCAGACAACCCCTCACTCACGACAGGAAGACGTACGACGACTGTCGGTCCGTCTCCAAATGTGTTCGTCAACAACCTGTAGAAAATTGTTCCGTTTGGTCAGATTGAAAAATGAAAACAAATGAATACACGGTTATGGTCCAAATATGTCATAAACAAATAAATATTGTTATACCCCCTACACTGTTTATAATGGTCCAATCCGATTCATCAATATAGTGATTTCTAAACATAAGTCGTGTTTTATTCAGAGTTGAAGGCGGTATTTTACCAAGCACGACTCCTTGTGGCTGTTCTTTCAATGTCCATGCATTGGATGTGCACAGTTAGCATTAGCAGAGCTGCTCTTCTGCAGCAGTGGCTGTCTATTAGCTTCTAATTTTTGCCGCTACGCTACAGTTCCTAACAAAGATCTTCCCCGGTCCTGGCAGAAAGCAAATCTGCAGGTAATTATTTGACCACCGTATTTACTTCTACGGGCTCTAGATATTTCCTTTTGTGTTATTTGTCTGTGGTCGTTGGACTGGCGTGAAAGTAGGCCGCAGAAGGAGGAAGCGAATGGGACTAGCATCAACAATCTCCAATGTTTGCTACTACCATCATTCTACCTAATATATAGGCCTAAGAATATTTTTAACTGTCATTACTTTCGTTAGAATGAGGCCACCGCTGAAAAGTCAATTTGAGGAGTCCCATCGTAGTAGTATTACTGCATATAGGTTAGACGTTAGCTCATGTTAACTCATTTTATGATGCCTGACTGCTAGGTTCATCACACTTCTTCCTTTAACTTGAAAAATCTAATTTTTAGATGTGTGAGAGCCCTTTTTTTATATTTTGTTTCAATGAAGTTACAATGTAAAACTTGTGTATAACCCAAAATTCCAGGAAAATTAAATTTTCTGGGTTAAATTATTATTTGATAAGTATGTAGTGCTAAAACAAGGTTCATAAAGAGAGTTAGTAACGCAGAATACCAAAGGGCTCAATAGAAATTGACTGTATATATTTTGTGAGGCAGTAGTTATCAACATTTTAATTAAAAGTTTCTACTTTTTGAAAAAGTTGAAAATAGACTTGAAACTTAAACTTGAAAATATATACATGTATAATTAAATGCATGTTATACATTATATAATTTATTGGACACTATAATTTTCCCCTTATCTTTTGGTTACTTTTCATAGACATGCCAAGTCTGAAGTTGATCTCGGCCACTGACACTGAGTATTCTGCGGCTGTGCTCAAGTCACTGAATGAGCAGCGAAATCATGGATTGTTTTGTGATATCACCATTATTATCCGGGACAGGAAGTTCAGAGCTCACAAAACCATCTTGTCTGCCTCCAGTACATACTTTCATCAGCTCTTCACTGTGGCCGGACAAGTAATTGAGTTGAACTTCATCAGAGCAGAAATCTTTGAGGAGATTCTTAATTACATTTACACCTCTAGGATTGTCAGAGTTCGATCTGACATGCTTGAGGAGCTCATACAGGCTGGGAAAATACTGGGAGTCAAGTTTATTGCAAACCTGGCATCACCCTTATCACAAGTGAAAGGACTCCCTGGCTTGTCTAAAGAGCCAGAAAACAAAAGTGATGCATCTTCAGAGATGATGCCAATCATCACAGAGTCCTTCTCAATATCTGCTGAAGAATTCAATCAGACTGTAAAACCTGGGGGTGATGACGAAGACTCGGACAGTGATGTTATGTTTGTCTCACAAACCACAACAGCTAATCAGAAAATGAACGCAGAGGTCATTGATTTAGAGTCCACAGATTCAGAAAATACAAGTAATGCAGATGTACAACAAGGACTCACTGGGCCCCAGAAAACCTATTCTGTAAGGCCTCCTCCTCCTCATTCCAGTACTAAAGGCAGCAACCCAATGCTTAGTCCAGATAGCAGTTCAAATAATTTGTCTACCCCAGGAAGTAAGCCCACAGCACCAACCACACCCACAGGCGTCACTCCAGAGCCCTCAGGTTCATCACTATCTGCTGAAAACAATGACATTATGGGAGTGCACAAGAAGCAAATTGAAGCTGCAGGTCAGCAGGGGAATTTTAAATTAAGACTAGTTGATGTGTCTGGGAGTAAATCAAATCAAAGTAACAGTTCCACATCTAATACAGGAGCAAAACAGACAGTAACTCTTAAAACAGCCACAGAAATTGGTTCAATATCTCCTGACTGTCGAGTTTATGCCAATATTGGTGAAGATACATATGACGTAGTCACAGTTAAAGATGATCCGGGAGAAGGAGGCTCTAAAGCCAATAAAGGGAAAAGAGCATACATGGCAACCCTCACCAGGCCCTCTGATGAAGCCCCCGTTACAGTTAAGGTTGGACCAAAAAGTAAAAAAGGCAAAACAGACCCTGAAGATCACTATGAGCTGGTCATGGATGGAAAGACTTTCTATGTCTGCGTTGTCTGCAAGCGTCCTTATGTGTGTCTGACTAGTCTTCGTCGTCACTTCAACACTCATTCATGGGAAAAGAAGTATCCATGTCGACACTGTAACAAGGTATTTGCCCTTGCCGAATACCGAACTAAACATGAAATCACTCACACAGGAGAGAGGAGATACCAGTGTTTATTGTGCAATGAAATGTTCCTTAACTACCAGTTTCTCTCCAACCACTGCAAGCAAATTCACAACCAGGATCCGAGCGGGAGAAAAGCAAAAGATGAAGCAGAAAATAACCTATACCGGCTGCTTCCATGTAAGACTGTGCCAATGAAGACATACTCATGGGTCACTGATGGGCCATCCTCAGACGTGACAACTGTCATGTCGGAGGATGGCAGTGTGCATGAAATAAATACAAGTGAACAGGACTCCACCCAGAGGAGGATGTTGAATTGGGATGACATTTTCATAGAGCCGGATGCTCGTCCCCAACCTGGCAGCTCTGTAAACAATTCTAATCAGAGGGAGACAGAGTTTGACTTTGTCATACCAGAGACATACTGACAATGAGACTTGCACTCGATGTTCTTACTCTGTGCCTTCAAGTTCGACGACGGCAATATCTTTTTTACATACTTCCACATACTCTACAGTGAACGCATGCATACGTTTTAACGTTGCTATGAAATTTGCTCTATGAAATTTGAAGTAATCATAAAATCAGGACTGCTAGCTTTGCAGTGAAAATGAGATGACATACTCATGACAGTCTACAAACTCAAAAGTCCAGAGTAAAGAAATTGAGGCCAGAATACTTGAACAAAAAGATGCATTTTAATGTTTGAATATTTTGGGAGGGGGGGCCGAAATTAAAAATTTTGCTTCTGTTACCATATTGAAGCATGTAGCAAAAATAAATAAAAATAAAAGCACAATGTAATTTATTTTAGGATTTCAACACAATATTTGTTGGACCATGAAGTTATTTTAAAAAGATTTCAGACTAAAAAAAAATCTGTCTCAAAAACTGGGTTTTGTGCTAAACTTGCTTGAAGCAGCTACTGATGGAATCACACATTAATACAAAAGCTGATTTAATGAATTTGAAAAACTAGGCTTTTTTTTTAGCTTTTTTCTAAACAGTTGAAATATGTTTTATATTTAAAGACTCACTAACTCCATACTTGGGGACTGTGGCAGGGAAGATATTCAATGATGTAATTTTTTGCAGGTTTTGGTTAATTTGGTCTTTCAAATGCATTTTTAAGGGTCATTGTCTTTCATTAACATAGTACAGGCCATAGACTTCCTGTTTTCAGATACAGTCATAGAACTGCTATTAACTAGGAATAATGTCAGACTTTACAGAAAGCACTTAGTGTTCATTATTACTGATTATTTTTAAAAATTGTTACTTTATTTAGAGATTAGAAGTCAGTAAGTAAATCTAACAGAAGAGCTATACATTTTGTCATTGCTAAAATCAGAAATGTTTCTTTGTAAATAAACATTAACAGAGGGATTGTGTGTGTATATTGTATATTTTTGAGATAATATACAATATATAGGTATCTGCTTTTAATAATGTGATGTTTCTTTTTTATTGGTAGACATATTAAATGTTTTAAAACAACATTGTTGAGATTTACTGTATTTATCTTCCTTTTTAGTGGCTGATTGATTTCTTTTGCCTCAACAGTGAAGATATAGAACATTTGTTTGAATACCACAGTGAAAAAATATTTGTTGGTCTTATACAAATAGAGAACTTGTGTGTAATTTAAATTATCGAAGAAAATTACACTTTGTTATTAGGACAAAACAAAATTTATTTTCAAGACAAAAATGAGCTGATACATCCTCAGTGTTCTTGAGTTGGTGTAGCCAGAACATTGAACATACCACATCTGTCCTCGGAATTATAAAAAGCAGTGGCTTGAGTTCATGAGCCTTGTCAGTGTATCCAGCACTGATTGTTTACACTTCAATTTAGCCTTTATTTTTTCATGATTCAGCTCCTATCTGCAATTTTACTTCTATCTGTACTGTGTCTCTACATAGTCAGTTAGGTGAACCAGTTGCTCATTCTAGTTATAGATATTCTGGGAAAATATGCTTGTAGATAACATATCTGGATCAGTATACTGTAGCCTTCAACTGTACTAAAAGAACGGCTTTTCTGCTGTACATTCAATGAGAGCAGTAATAATGGCCCTAAAACTTCTCTTACTGTATAAACTGACTGTGTACATTATGCTACAGTAGCTTCTCAACAAACTGCTGCTGAGGCCCACAAATACACTGTTAGCTGGCTGTATGTATGTTCACTAAATACACCACTTCATCTTACACTGCATTAACCCCAGATCTAAGCGTGTAAGATTCTGATTCCTATACACACAACTTGAACATTGTCCCTTGTACTGCACAAAGCATTTACAATATGTGTAGGTGAAGAAAAGACAGGTGATGATAACTCAATGGGCTCCTACAGATGCTTGAATGACTTTAAGGCATATAGATGTGTGTAAACAGTCCTGGCTTCGCAGTAGTCTTTTTATTGATGTGAACACAAACAGTGCTGGCCCGCAGAGTGAGAGGTGCCCCAGTAGACAAGCTCTTGATCCCTTGTGATGGCCTGTCATGCTCTGAGGCCATCCTCATGACCATCTTTTTCTTTCTTTACAGTTCAATAGTGAGGAATTTCCCCCAACTGTGCATGGTGCATTTATTTAGCATCCGTGCTACTGTTTGAAGTGTTTAAAACATTGCCAGCCATTTCAGGGGCTGTATGGTGGGGGTTTCTCATCCGGGTGGTTGTGAGGAGGGGAGTAGCGTGGAGGGATCATAGTGGGCCACAGGTGGCTGGCTCCAGACTGAGAATCATCTGACAGGCCCGATGAGTCAGGAAACATATAAGATCCCCGCTAAAAGAAACATTTAAAGACTTTCAGTTGAGGTTCTCTCATATTCAAGTGGCTTCATCTATCTTATGGTTTACCTGCATGTCATAGGCAGTGTATGGTGGTAGACAGGGGGCAGTGTTGTAATAGGAGTTGAGGGAGGTGGAGGGGACAGGAGGCTCTGAAGGGACTGGAGCTGTGAGAGCTTCTGGTTCGGATGTACTCTCTGAGGAAGCGGAGGGTGTCTGATAAAGAAGCAATGAAAAAGACAGTTAAAGGGAGGAGGACAAACACATACACTGTTTCCGTACGTCCTACCATGTCTTTGAAGCCTCCCAGCACTGCAGCAGTAATGATGCCCAGGAAAAGGGCCACAATGTTCAGGATAGTAGCAGACCAAAGCAGGTGGTACAGGTGCACCACGTCTTGGCAACTTTTCACGTCTGTGTACTCGTGGTAGCCTCCAATAACCTCGACACGGCTAGCCCAGTGGGTGAGACAGGGAGAACGAACAGTCAAGCCACAAAAGTAATCAAAGCGTTGGCTAATTCACTCTAAGTAAGTAAATATGTAAACGGCATAATTTATGTTTCTGAGCATTTGAGTTCAGGGGATGGATAACGACATATACAGGAAGTGATTTACAGATGTAGAGGATTCTTAAGTTGACTAAAGTGTTTTCAGTGCACAGTTGAAAGACATAAGTGAGCAGCTAAAGCTTGGAAACACAAATGAGGACATTAATGGATGCTGGGTAAACAGAATACCGCACATGCAGTCTAATGAGAGTAAATGGCACTCGAAGACAGTTTGATGTGATTCAAATTACAGTTATTATGTATATTTTCAAAAACAAGTTGATCATTGACGCCATTACGGGTCTAGAAAAAGAGACCTACTTCCAAATCATGGATGATTTCCTAAATTTTTTCAAAACATCTTTATTCTGAAGTCCCATAAGAGGATGTTCTCTGAAACAAAGGTCAAAAGAAAAGAAAGATTCTTGTTCGAAAACATTCAACACTGCAGTGCAAAAAATCCTCCCACAAAAAAACGGCACAATCAAAGCAACACAGCAAAGCAAGTGGCTGTTTTTTGACTTTCTGCGGTGTATACTTACTTGCCACAATTGTACAGATCGCAGCAGTAGCAGGTGTTGCTCTTGACTCTGAGGTTACAGGTTGTACGTGGTGATGATGTCTGACAGGGAACCTATGATCAGCAACAGTTAATCAGACTGGGATCATTGTGGTCTTAAAGTGTATATTTAAGATTATATAGACTTGACATTCATTCATAGCTCTGCGTAAGATATGAAAGTTTTGTTTCTTACATCTCGGTCAGATGCAGTCTCACTGGAGTGGTACTCACAACGGCCGGCATATAGAGGCCTGAGGTCCTAAGTATAACATTTCTTTATTTGTACTGAGATGTGCAAGAGCAAGTGCAATCTAGTAGTATCTATAGAAATTGTATATACCTTTACAAAGACAGAGGTGTAGAGGGTAATTATTGATTCTCTTGCCAAATGTCTATTTCTCTAAAATAAAGTTTGTAATAGTAATTCAGAAGCTTTATATGACACACTTCCAATTCCCTCATTAGGCACAATCTCTGCTCCTAATGTGAAGTATACAATGGCAAAAGTCAATTTTCAATTTTAGTGCCATTTCATTTATAGGGCTTGATAATGGTGTTGACATCTCTTTTCACCATTATTTCAAAGCTAATTGTTTTTAGAGTGCATTAGTGGTCTCTTTGTTTATGCGCTTTGCAAAAGAAGGGTTCATCTTATTATACTCCCAAACGCCTCAGGGTGGGGCACCTGCTACATCCTCCCATTCCTGTGTGTGAGCAATGCCCTTGCAGAAGGGCATACATTTTACCATATAATTTTGAGACCTCACAGCATTGGTTAAAATGCCTTATTAACAACTCAAAGCCCAAGTGTTACCCATATTCATAATTTATCAGTTTTGTTAAATGACTAGATGTTGGTTGTACTTACAATGTGCCTTGCAGCAAAAACACCATCTACTATAGCGCAGCAAAAGGCAGCCACCACTCCAAAACTAATGAAGACAATAGAAGCCACTAACTGTGAAAGAAGAATATACAATTAGCATCATAATAACTGGAAATCTGTCATTCGACTATTAATACATAGATTTTAATAGTACTTCCTTTAAACCCTAAAGTATAACCTCAGCATCATTTAGGGTTTGTAGGTTGAATGAAGGACAACAGTGACAGAGGGCTCAAGTTGTCACCTTGCTCCTGTGGTGTCCGTGGCTGGCACAGTGCCCAGCTCTTCATAGGCACTGCAATGCTTACTCTTCCCCACTGTCCTCCCCTCACTCCTCAATGAGAGACAGTGTGTATTCAATTACACATCACCCCACCCTGTCTGTAGCCACCCCAGTGAGAGAGAGGCAGGCAAACTGACTTCACAGATTCAACAGCTAGGGCTATTATATACTGCATATTGCACTAAATATAGTTGCAGGTATGAATAAACCCAGCCATGTAAACTTGATGTAAGAAAAAAAAAAGTACCAATATGGACACAACAACAGTGACTATTCTTACTCTGCTGATTTCTGCAAGCAGAATTAATAGTTTGCGCAGCAGGCTTCATATCTGTATTATGTGTCATATTCAATTCTATTTAGAGAATATAATCCTCTTCCAATCCAATAATATGGTTGTTGATGGCCAAATGATACAGTGATCAGCCAACAATAAATATTACAGACACATTTAATGCAATCAAGGCACATCACAGAACAGTTGGTGTATTGTGACACAGCTGACTCGGTTAAGAGCATCCAAACTCGGCTGCCTTATGGAAAAGGTGTCACAGTGCAAACTCATTCTTCATTTTGGCCCTGACAGACCCTGCCCAGCAGCTCCCACCCCTCTCATCTGCAGTTTCCTTCCCCACATTCCAGCATAGACATCTGTCCTCCTCCCCTTACACCCTTCTATTTCTGGCTGCATCTCTGCCAAAGCCGGGGATACTTTCTCCGATACACAACGCAGACCTCCTAAAGCCTCGGATAGTTCACAGTTTGACTGGGTCAGCACTGTAGTATTATTGTGTTATTAATGACAATATCAAGCCAGAACCCACTATATGGCACTGAGACTTATGTACTGATTATTTAATGTGTTGAAGCATTGAAGGTTCTCTCCATCTATAGAGATAATATAAAGTTTCTTACCATTTGCCTCTTGTTTTCTATCAAATGAGCACCAATAATTCCCAGAAATGAGCCAAATCCAAGCTAAAAGAGACAAATAAATCAGTTAGAACAACTGTAGAGGCTTGTTTTCATCAAATACATCAAAAAATAACTAAAAATAGTTCTTTGGATCAATCTTATTTGCTAATACAGTATATTATTGACTCTTCTACTTTTCTTAATGAATAAACTTAAGACAAGTAACTGATGTAAACATTTGTCCAATACAAAATGCCACTGTCATGACTTCTATCAGGTTTAAGATGCTTAATGATAGAAAACTATTAAGTGCAACAGTGTGCTTCTATCATTACACACTCAATTATATACTAAGTTTGAAGATTCAACCTAAAAATGTTATTGCCATTCTGTCGTATGTTCTTTGGAGTATGGTGCCAAAAGCTGAGTGCTGCGAAGTAAACAAATTTATGGAGGAATACTTGACCTCACTCAGCCACTAATGACAGTGATGCTGAATAATGAATGCTGGGAGAATTCACCCCTTGGAGACACTCAGTAATTAGTTATTGGAGTCCAGGAGTGAAGAGTTCACTCTCACTTAGACTTCAGGCCAAGGTGTGAATGTGCACTCACAATGACTCCTGGGTAGTAGCCGCCCACTGTGATGTTTTGTGTCCTGGTCGTAGCAGCCAGGCCAAAAACGAGAATGAGCACAGACACAACGAGAAGCATTGCTGTGACTATTATGGATTTCCTCTTCCTCCTTTTGAAGGAACCTGGAAGACACAGGCAATTATAAATGAATTACCAATATATATATAAGATAATTAAACACATAAAGAGTATAGAACTGCATTATTAAATTGAAAACATTATAGATGAGCTGAGATGTGTATGCCATTGGACACCAAAAGGAAACAGAGCTACTCTACATAACCATGGCCATTACTGGGATCTTATTTCAGACACTTGACTGAATGGTAGACAAAATAAAATCATCCTCTTTACTGGTCACTCATATTACCAGCACCACGCGGAATAAAGACAACATTTACCTCTATGGCTCTTTTAGTTCAGGGGTCACATACAGTCCAATTTGATTTGAAGTGGGCTGGACCAGGAAAACAATAGCATAACAACGCATAACTAACATAAACTCAAATTGTTTTAGTGCAAAGAAGTACAATTACATTATAATGTCAGTGCTCTCATCAATCACAACTTAAAAAAGGCTTATGTTGACAAAAGCCTGATGCTTCTCAGGCACATGATTTCTGCAGCCTTCTGTTTTCATAAACCCCCCATCACAATATGACTTTGATGCTAATGCTATTTTGTAAGCAATAACGTGGCTAACTTTCACCTCTCAGCTCCGGGTACAAACAGTTGTTTCCACAGACCCGCAAACAATTCATTTATGTTGTCTCTTCTCAGTTGTCCTTGGAGCTATTGTATTTTAAACCATAACGAGTGTCATAGTGTCATCTGATTATGATGTTCCTTGAGCACTGAAACTTGCTGCTTGCTTGATTACACACTAATCACACAGGTTTTCCATTCTCCTCTGTGAATAAATAGGAAGTGGTCCATTTTTCTTGGAAAACGCTACACCCTGTGTCTCCTTTTCTCCTTTTAGACAAAGACATTTAGAATTTTCTTTATGAATTTTTGGAAACAGATGGGGCACTGCTGCTGTCTGCTGTTCAGTGCTGGGTCTCGGTGTTGTTATGTCCACTACTAATTCCAAAACAGTGCAGTGCCCCCAGTGGACAAATTACAAATAGCAGTTACTTTTATATAAAAATTGCAGTAAATGCCTTGTATATAATTTTCACTCTTTACAAAATCATCTCACAGGCCGAATTTGTACCCTCTGGAGGGCCGGTTTTGGCTTGCGGGCCGTATGTTTGGCACCCCTGTTCTATGGCGTAATTAAGGCATACTATGTAAGATTTCCAGGAACCAACTTGTAAACAAATACAGCTCTCATGCTCTATTAATATCGTCAGTGAATAAAAGTCTAATCAAAGTTGACTCTGGCTCTGTATAGTCTGGTTTACAGACACAATACCCTCCACGTTGTTCTACGTGAACAAAAGATATTCCCATGTGAGGATTATAGTGTTTTTATTAAAAGTCTGATTATTAAACCTAAAAACAGCAATGTTGTTTACACGTGACGTAATTTATCCTTAAATAAAATGCACTGGGTCATTGGATCTTAGAGCTGCACACTACACTGACTAAACGTAATCTTTTAGGCAAGGATTTCGTCCACAAAAGCCTGAATAAATAAGCAATAACGAACATGAAACATGGCTGTGTGCCGTAGCCCTCATGTAACAACCCTCGGAGCACGTTTGTCCACGCTGCTGTTTTTCTCCCCGTCGCCGCACCTGCAGTGACGCGCTGCGGCCCCAAAAGAACGTCTGGTGATGCAACGAGTGTTTAGTATCCCCCCCTTTTTTTTAACAAAAACACGCATAAGCCAACAACGGAGAACAACAACCTACCTGTCAAACACTGATGTATAGCCTAAAGATAAACCGAAACAATACAGATATTTGGTAAAAAAAAAAAAAAATGGCCTAATTTCGTGAGGGGTGAGATATTTTAAAGCTAGTGCAGACACGCCGTTGACCTTGCACACACCTACCCATGCTTATTTCAGAGAGAGTGAGCCCGCTGGAGTGCAGGCTCTGAGCAGGAGGCATGCTGTCTGCTGGACGGTCCTCAGTTTCCCCCTCAGTGGAAAAAATGGAATAATCACGACTCGAGCTGAAACGCCGTACGGGAGAAAGCTAACTGTTTCCAGTCGTGAACTGACGCGCACGGCGGGTCCGTGTGCAGTGGCATTCTCTGACGGCACCAAGGTCCGTCTCCGTCCCTCTGAGACCCGCTCCGTCTCATTTACATCCGCGCAGCCGCCTCCGAGGCGTCGCTTGTCGGTGTTTGTCCTCACAGGTCTTCGGTGTGTCCAGTCGTTGATCGCGGCTGCTGGCTGTGTGTGCGCATGTCACAGAAGCAGTGTAGTCGAAAATGAACTGAACTCTGCTCATTTACACCAACCAGGCCCCTTAACGCAACACTGAAGCCGACAACAGTGATTGATTGATTAATTGCTTTAACTCTTCTCAGTGTCACCTCTAAATATTTGTCTCTCCACTCTTCTGTGTTGGGCTATAACCTGTTACAGCTCACAGACTAATATAAAGACACAGGTGTGTGACAGCTTCTAAATCTACAGTTGTCTAAACTGGGCCACTTATATTTCAATATGAATATTTATAATGTCTACAAAAAATATAAATATAAACAAATGCACTCAATGTAAATGGTCTACACAAACTGTTTAAACCAGAATTAAGCCAAAGCTATCATATCAAACAAAACAACAGATTTTCTGAAGAGGCCAAGTAGCCCATGCAAAGTTAAATGATTTTTTTTCGTTGTATTTATTTATTTATGTATTTATTTATTTATATATGAAGTGTTGTTTGTGACTAGCTATCGATAAGCTTATCCCTAGTATTTGTTTAAAATGACTTGATGAGCTGGACAAAACTTTATCAGTTTTGACCTGGGTCAGGCCAAGGCTCTGCAGAGTAGTTACAGAGCGCCACCTGCTGCCAGCAACAGACAGTTGCATCATCTTGGCTAGCTATTGAAAATGTCAGTAAGAGGTATTTAAATAAAGCATTGTCAATTAAAGTTGTTGTGAGCCAAAAACATTGAATCCCCTAGGGGATTAATAAAGTGTTTTTGATTTTGAAAACAAGCTGTTAACTATAAATAATAAGTTGCACAATGTTTTACATATATAAAAGGTTATCTAGGTTATCTACTTGTGGGGTAACAAACCCAAATCAAACATTTCCTGAATAAAAAAAAAACAAGTTGTTTAATCTGCAGGTCATCGGAAGCTATTACAGACTGATCTCAATTTAGGCATCTTTTCAAGTGTCTTACTTATTTATCGAAACAAGTGGGAGTTGCTTTACTGTATCCATGGGGAGACGCCGCACGTTTTTGCCGCGCAAATCTCAAAGGGATTTTTTTCCATGACGCAAGTTCTTTTTTTCTTGGTAAAGAACTCTTTTAGAAGTCCCCTCTCCCACTTTACACAGGGGAACAGAGCGGTACGTGAGCTGAGTGTAGATGGGACCAGGGATGAGGAGCTCCTTGAACTTCACCAGAGGAGAGCCTATGGTAAGCAGCTGCTGCTGAGTCTATAGAGCTGCTGGTGCTGGCACCATGCATCAGTATGCATCAGTATGCATCAGTACGCATGCAAGTGCAACAAGTCACTCATGACTCGCATGACTTCTTTGTTTTAAACACTCAAAAATAGCCTTTATCTAATAAAATGTAAAATGCACGTGTTTTACAGTGGGTCTGTAGCTTATACAGTGAGCATGCTGTCTTGTATTGGGACACCTATAAATATAGTATTCAGGCTTTAGTCTTAACCCTGCTCAAAAGACAATGGTGGTGGCGTGCGTGTTCAGAATGCAGTGCTACGACCCGGGCCGCTGCCAAAACGTCTCTCCGACGAAAAAAAAGCCGTTATCCCACCCCCAGCTTCTTTCCCCCTGTCCAGCCTTCATTCAGCATGAGACGCGCCTAGTTGAAGGAGGCTCTTCACTCCACGCCTAAAACTTTCTAATGAAATCCCCAAATACTTTTTGACAAACGTTGTTTTTCTGTTTTTAGAGGCCAAAGGGGGTTTGACCTATCACTACGCATTTTAAACAAAAATTTCAGGTATGTAATTTTAATTATTACATAATGTAATAAATTATATTCTTTATACACGATCACAAGAAAAATGTGTTAAGAAAAGTGAGAAGAAAGTTCACAATGTCTGACTTTGATTAAGGGAGGACAGTGTGAGGAGTACCTTTTCGTGTAGGATATGGAGCCCAGTCCCACAGAGGGAGAAGCGGAAGCTCAACAAGTTCAAGATGCTCAAGAAGTGCAAGTAGTCAAGTTCTCTAGAAGCCCCGTGAGTCTTGAGATACATTTGCAAATATGATACATTTGAACAATAGTCCAGTTTCTGGCACAAGCTTCCCACTATGTAGAAAATGAGGACATTGCTTTTTCAGTGACATTTGGTCAGTCTCTTGAGTGTTCTGTGCTTTCTGTGGGAATTGTGTCCAAGTCTGTTGAGGGTAAGTGAGCAACATCTGGCTATCTGAGCAGTCCTCCAGTTCTGCTGTTCGCAGCTGCGTCAAGCAGGGGGGTCTGCAGAGAGGAGGCCTTCCAGTGAGTGCCACAAAGGTCACCCACCGCTTTATAATTTGCTGAAACAGAGGACAAGATCAGTAGTATGATTCTTATAATGCAGTGGGCAGCCCAGCAGTTTGTTGAAGTTTATTGCAGCTGAGAATATGTGTGGTAAAGGCTTTTTCTCTTCTTTTCACCAGCCTCACAAAGTGATACTCAAACATGGCCAAGAGTTGGAGGAAGAGCAGGAAGAGTTGGCTGAACACCAGCCGCTGGAGCAGGAAGACCTAAACTTTGAAAAATTCAAGCGCAGGCCATTACCTAGGAGGACCCTGCACCAGAAAATAGATGATGTGAAGACATACTTGTGGAATGCAGAGACCAACGAATTCATGGGCCGCTCTGGAAAGAGCTGGAGTGAGTTGGCATATAATTATTTATTTTATGTAATTGCATTTTAAATGCATTTTAGTATGTGTTATATAGAGACAGACTGTCTTGAAATCTAAAGTCAGTGTGTTTAAACGTCTTTACAAATCAGAGATAGTTGATGGGTTCACAGTGTCTTTTCAGTCCAGTGACTGACTTACTGTGCTGTGTGTGTGTCATGCTCAATGTTTACATAGGTGCATGGACAATTCAGATTGTCCCGACAAAAACAGACTGCCTGGGGACATGTCCTCAGCAGGACTGTACTGTCCTAGGCCTCGTATTGGCTGGGAATCAAATTCCAGTGCATCTTACCATGCTCTTCACAGCCTCTTTCCCAAAGCCTTGGCGACCTCATCACTGAACTTGAACATGCTCTTGGCTTCTCAGTTGCAATTCATGTTTTCTCAATTCAGGAAACCTTATTTTGGCTGAAGTCACTGACTGGACTAGGTTGTTTACTTTGTGGTGATAGGGCAGGCTTTTAAGGTTCCAGTGTATCTGATGTTAAATGCAGTTTACTGCAAGCACTTTGGAAAACATGTTCCAGCTATAGGTACAAAAAGTATGTAAGTATAGTAAGTGTGCCACTTGCCTAATAACAGGATGTGTAATGCTTAACATCTAAGTACAGCCCATTTCAGCTGCATAACCAGGGTGCACACACTTGCAGTGCATGAGGCCCATGTGCCGGTAGAAGAATGGCCCTGAGGTTGAAGTCGGTGTTGTGTGTCCTGTGTAAGAAGGGATACAATACCAAAGTGGGGTGATTGGGGCTCCTTGGAGCTGGCTGGGCCTCTATGGCTGCAAAAGACCTTCACTACGATGGCAACCGGAGGTTCACTGTGTTCCTGAGTGAATGGACAGCTGGGAGAATTCTCACTGAGCTTAAACAGTAAGGCCTTTGTGGCTCCAGAGATGCAAGGCTGGCTGCAGCTAGTCCTCTGTGAAATTGCCCGCACACCAAAAGCCATTAAATTTAGAGCACGTTTGGCTTGATTAGTTGCTAATGGATTGTTAATTGAATATGCAGTACAATTCTAGTTCATAGGGTTTTTGCAGGGTTACTTTAGTGCATTTGATTTATTTGATACTGTGTATTAGCAGGGGACAGGTAGTGATAAAACCTTTCTAGTGTTTTAAGTTCACTCATATAAGATCCACATACCCCATAAAGGTAAACAGCACCCTCTTTCTTTGTTTTACCTATAGGTCTCATCCTTCTTTTCTACGCTGCACTTTATGCATTCCTTGCAGCCATGTTTGGAGGCTGTTTGTTTTGTCTCATGTGGTCCATTAGTCCCTACCATCCAACCTTTAATGATAGAGTGATGCCACCAGGTAAATATAACCCCCTCCTTAATTGTACTTATTTTGTCTCAGTTGTCCTTCTGTCTGTTGCTTGTACCTGAGTCTCAGCACAGTTGACTGTCTTTGCGTCTCCACTGGCAGGTATGACGATGGCCCCACACCTGGAAGGCCATGACATCCACTTCAATGTGTCTGAACGAAGATCCTGGAAGAAGTATGCGAGGTCAATGGATGAACATCTAAGACGTGAGTCACAAGAAAAAGCTCTGATTCTGATCGCAGGGATCATTATAAAAGTGGGGGGTCTGTTCTCTTATTTCATTTGGTTTTCGCAAAGCATGCTGGGAAGGAAAGCCTCTTTGTGATCAACAATTCACTGCTTTTTTTCACACCCCGCTTTTGTCAGATTTGCTTAATCAGAGTCCCAAGTCTGGCAGGGCATTGCGGTTGGGGTTTATTTATGCCCCTCCTCTTGTTGTGGGCCTCCCCAGTCTACCTCTGTCTCTGTGCTTCATTTGCAGAATACAACGATGCCGCTCAGGACAGGAAGAATATCGTCTGCCTGCAGGACGCAAAGTATTTCATGCAGGAAGACCTAAAGGAGGATGAAGAGAGGAAAGCATGTCAGTTTAAGAGGTCTTGGTTGGGGGACTGCTCAGGGATGCAGGACCCTCACTATGGCTATTCTCAGGGAAAACCATGTATCCTACTTCGAATGAACCGGGTAAGACTATTAGGCACTTTTGTCAGACTATTGCATAGCATTATTTAAAATGTATAATCCTTAATTATAAATAGCAATAAAAAATGAAAATGAATTGCTTAATGAATGCATAAAACTGCTATTTCGTTCCAATTTTCTCAGTAAGTCACATTTTATGAGCATTTTATTCATAGGATAAAGAAAGAGCTGCTGGTAATAGTTCTGTACTTATTGCAAAGCAGAAGTAAGCAGCTAGGGTGATTTTTTGCATAATTCCCATGTCTGTTTACTACCACTACAGATTCTTGGATACTTACCTGGAGAAGGCAAACCAGTAAATGTGACTTGTGAAGTGAAGGTACTGTTTTCCAATATGATTCAAGTATAAAAAAGGTAAACATAAGTTAGGATATATTAGATGCTTATGCTTTTCTTTTAGAAAGGGCCACCAGAAGCCTTAGGACAACTGCAGTTCTTTCCCAAGAGCATTTTCGATTTGAAGTATTATCCATACTACGGGAAACTCAGACATGTAAGTCAAATGGCAAAACACTGATTTTGTCACTGTCATAGTTTGTTTTTTACTGATCACGTTTCTCCTCTCCTTCAGGTAAACTACTCCTCACCTGTGGTGGCTGTGCGTTTTGCCTCGGTGCAGTACGACACTCCCCTTCAAATACAATGCAAGCTCAATGGAAAAGGCATCATTAACGATTCGCCCACTGACCGCTATCTGGGCAGTGTGACCTTCTCTTTGGTGATAGGAGGATAAGGCCAGCAGTCCATCACTGCAAATACTGCCCCCAAGACAACAAGGCAGCAAAATATACCAGCAAAAAAACCCTGCTGTAATGTTAAACCTTTAATAATCTTCTTCTCCTATTCACAGTGCCATACTATAGCTTACATTGTCTTCTGCTGTCAAACAAAATCCACAAGAATAATTGGAACTTAGATAGGGATTGACCATTGAGTGTCCTCTGCTCCCTGCTGCATCTACATCTACAACAGTCATAAGCACATGAACAGAAGACAGAGTTCCAGCTCAATTCTTGATAATGATTAGAAATATTAATCAAACTAAATTACAATATGCCCGATAGTTAGCATCTTGGACTATGCAAATGATCTTTTTATGAGCTAAAACATTAATGGAATTAGATGTGTTGTTTCATTGGGAATAGAAAATTGTTTTATCTGCACATTTTGTGTGATAAAGTGTACTAATTTTGTTTTGCATATTGTTCAAACCTGTATATTTTAAGAATTCAAAGAACAGAACTATCATGCATACACTGAAAGCAGGACTTGTACTGTACTTACACAGTAAATAATAAATTACTGCAAATACACTATTACTTTATTTTTTTCTGAATAGAAGAGTATTATGTTTGTAATAAAGCATTATAAGCCACTCGTTGTCCTCTTTTGTAAAAATGTTATTTTGCAAACAATATACAACTGATCAATAGCAACACCTTTCTGTGAAGTAATTCAAATGTATGTGATAATATTAATCCTGTCAGAACTGCTTAACTTTGATATCAATGTCATATTTATTCTCATGATAGAGCTTATAATAAACACAATCTTCTGTTTGTCCCATTAGATCTCTTTGTGTGTCATTTACAGCCTTAGACCTGTCTTATTTAAAAGCTGTAGTCAGGTGCTACCTTGTGACTTAATACAACTGCAATGATCAAAGTCCCAAGTTTGAGTTGACTTCCCAGCATGACTTTAAACAGCATGCACTTCCCAGCATGACTTTTATACAGATATTTTTTCTAGATGGAAAAATGGTTTAAATCCCAAATAATATATTGTTAAAGCAATCATTTGTGAAAAAAAACAGGCTTCATAATGCCATCTCATGTTTATTATAAGGGATTTTAATAGATGTCTATTCAGGAATGTAAAACCTTGGCCAATCATGTGCTGGCAAACTCACCGCAAAACAGCTCAAAAAAGAAAAACAAAGAAAAGGGAGGCAACGTAAAAGGCTGTTAAATACTGTCAATTTAATCACGTAGTGTCTGAAGAGGTGGAGATTATTGCCACTCTGACGCTGAGGTCGCAGCTAAGCTTGATGCTAAACTCAGTTACAACTTCAGTTTGGTGAAATGTATTAGTGTTTTATGGAGGAAAAGTGGTCTGGTTTATTTTTTTAATAAAGAGAAGCAGGAAAGATCCATAGACTGCTTTTGGGGGTGAGTGGGATCTGAGACAGCGACAGCAACAAGAAAATCAGGGAGTAGATCTTTAACCTTTGACTCCAGCCTTGCTTCCTATTTCGAATGAAATCAATAAAGACGGTGCTACAAAACAAGAATGAAACTTTATTGAATTTGTTCCCTGTTTGTGTTAAACAAGCTCACCATCATTATTACACATTCTTCTTCAGATGGAGACAAGCCTCAAAGCAAGCAATGCAAGAGGTGCACAACAGAAAGGCACAAACCGGGAATGGTCCAGTGTATCACATTTATTTAACTGCCCAAGCTGCTGGGTACTGTAGCACTCTGACCAGGTGGAAAATATAGGAATTAGTGACACATGGATACAAATATTTTAATAACAAAATAAAAATGTGCAATTTAAAAGGAAAAAATTACCCTTCTGGTTAAATGTGAAAAAATAATGAACTGGGCTCATTGCTGGTAAAGTGACTGTTAAAGTTAATCTCCCTTTTATCCAAGTGTGCATCAGATCTCGTTAAATGGTTAAAGGAATAGACGTGATGCATTAGCTTGCTCATACATTCATCTCATCAAAATAAATCATTGTCATTCATTCTATACAAGAGTTTCATTTACACAGGTACTATTATACAGCACAGAAATCAAGAGGGAAAAGCATCTGGGGGAGAATATAGGGGTCGGCTACCAACAGCCAAAAATCTCGTCGTAAAACATGCAGTCTATGATCAAGTATAATATCCATTGGTAATGTTTTTCGATTGAGTTATTGGCATCAAAGCTAAATCATAAAAACAAAAAGGGGTGAGGTAAACTGTGCAAGAGAAACAAGCTAGGTTATCTACTGGGAGCTGAGTTTTGGTGCTTTTAATTCATTCACAGAAGGGCGGGGAAAGAAGTGTCAGGGAAGGGTTTTTTTTGGTCTTTTTTTTTTTTTTTTTTTTTAAGAGCTAAGTTGTAAGTTTGAAACAGCCAGGAAGGATTATACAGACTGGTAACCGGTGCGACTCTTCCTCCGGCCAATCAGATAAGAGATAAGCACAAGGATGATTAGGAAGCTGAGCGCCACGCCCACCGCAATGGGCACCAAAAAGCTCAAATCAGAGTCCAGGAAGCATTCCTCAGCTGACAGACAAAAAAACACAGACAGATAGAGTAAGTTAGTGCAAAACCAATGCAGAGACAAGAGTTAGGGAAAGGGTTATACACAGAAGAGACAGCAGAGAAAGAATCAACACTGTGCGTGCAAAGGGGCATTCAAGGGTAAAAGGCACGTTTGGAAATTCAGTCAACAGCATTCATTAGATCAAATTCAAGCATCATCAATGAAATGTTGAAAATATATCATGGCACAGCGCTATACACAAAGACACAAAACACTACACTGGTTGTTCCTAATTAATTAAAGGCAGCAAATCACGATCTGTTTGTGTGTCGAACTAAAAAGACTCATAGCCGCTGGCCATGTTTCTCCTTCTTCCGATGAAATAGGCCAGCAGAACGATAAGAATGAGAACAAGCAGGGCAACTCCGACAGCTATGGGAACAAGGAAGCTCTCCCCATCAGCCGTGCACTCCTCAGCTAGAGTAAAGAAAGCACAAGAGTAAATGTCTCAGAAAGTTAATAAAAAGAGGAAATTCTGAAAGACCCCGAAATGGAAGAACCCGGACGTTAACAAGTTTCAATAGACAAGGCAGACACTAAACCTGTTGAGGAAGACTGAACAAAAAAGAAACATTTAGAGTGTCCAGGACAACTATGCATTTTTATTTGCACAAAGTTAAATGCTGCATTTCAATCTGGTACACCAGTTTCAATCCAGTTCATTGTAGAAGAGCGGAGATTAAATCAGCAATTTCATTGACAATTTTTGTTCAAGATGGTCTTGCTGCACAATTCCCTTTATTACGCTTTTTTTCTTTAACACTACTTCAGCAGACTTAAAGATCAGAATCGTGATCTTACAGTATGGACATTTATTGCCCTGTTGAGCTGAAAAGTGCTACATTGCATTAAATGTATTTGGATATCTTCAACATAAACCCTAAACCTGTGCTGCAAAACCATCTCTAAAGTGAAATTAAGGCAGATACAGCAACACTGAAAATAAAACATAATCATTTTTGATTTAGAGCAATTCTTTAAACAAACACACAAATCCCTGGTCAATTTATTTGAGCAATATGAAAATGCACACATTACTGGTTGTTGTCTAGTGTCAAGCTCCAATCTAAAATTGTCAAGGCTGACAGTACACAGCACTCTGCTGAGAGGCAACAATTCACAGCAGTTATCACATGCTGCATTGTCTTACCATCATTAAGAAAATACTCGTTCTGTGGCTGGACTTTTTTTTCCCTGACACTCATGCATTGTAATCTGGAACAGTTAGCTGACCCAACGACTGGAAAAGCTAACTCCTTTTTTATGTTAGTCTCCTGGTGAGGGGTTTTTTTTTTTGTTTCTTTTTTTTTTTTTTACAAAGCTTGTATGTTTGTCTTTAAACTTCACACCTTCAAATATTTAATAAGGTTTTCTCAGGCCTCTAAAACCCTATTTAGCTGCAGAGTTCAGAGTTCAGAGCACAACCCATACCCTCTCCTACACAGGTGAAATAATAGGACAACAATATTTTCAATAATTGACCAACAGCCCTAGTGCATTATTATGTAAATATCTTCATCTCAAAATTTATCTGAGCTGAAGTGAATATTCACACACAAAAACAATCCCTTTTCTATACCTATAATGCCAAAAAATTAAATGCTAGTAAAACAGCTGACCAGACCCTTTCAGGTCTTATTGTACAATTTACGCTTGTGCAAGTGTAATAAACCTTTTAACAGACAGTTTTACTTGGATGGAGCAAAGAAAGTCAGGTGTCATCAATTCAGTATCTGTGGCTTCATTTTAGAGAGTTGTGCAACAATTGTAGTCAGTTCAGTTCTTTCATAACATGTCAGGTGTGGTCTGTAAAAAGGCCTATTTCATAATTTTCACACACATTCAGAAATCACACTAATAGAGCTGTACAAATAGCACATTTCCTCCTGCTCTACAGGGGAAAACTCCTCCAAACCTCTTCCAAATTGAATAGGCCTACAAGCCTGATTGATCATTTCTGAGGACATGAAAGTGAAATGGGCTAACTATTTTATATGAGAGTCAGTGGTTTCATTATTAGACATCAAATAACTTTGGAGCTGAAAAAGCCAAACCATTAAAGCAAATTAAAATGTGCACAAACATTTCATTAAAAGAAAGGGGAATGTTAATGAGAAGGTGTATGATCCTTGCATTTGGTTTGATTTTTGACCAGTATTTTCAATTTATGACATTTAAACTGTGATAATCCAGTTGCTGATCATACACTTACTCATTTTATAACTCAACAAAACAGGACAGACAAGACATACACAAAAAACAACAAAAAATAAAATAAAATACATGGGGTAGGCAAGTTTGGTCCTTGAGAATTACACAAGTGCCCATTGAAAAAGGTGGGGCCTTTTCTATAATAATCAGAGACCAGATGAATCATAAAAATGTGCTGTTTGTGGACTTTCCTGCAGTATAAAGCTTTTCTACTTTTGGGAAAATTTTGTAAATTAATATGTCATCTTTTCCTGCCTGTACTGACACATGAAAGTCAAAGGACCATGCCTGGGACCCCTGTAAAACTGATTCATTACAAATTGATTTAAAGGGTCTGATATCCAACATAAGTCTTTCTTCGGCCAATCACATAAGCGATCACTACAATGAGAATCAAGCCAGCCAGGGCAGCGCCAACAACGATTGGGATTAAGATGCTGGTGTCATCCATTGAACATTCCTGGGCTGTAGATAAAAAGAGAATGAGTTAAAAAAGATGCAACACTTATGTGAGGGGAAGGAAAGAGGTTTATATTCTTTACAGAACGCAGGAAGCCGTCATGGCTCTGTGCTCTTTTGTTTTTTACTTAAGGACAGGAATCAGTAAAAATAAAATACGGTTTCCAGCAACCTGTTAGATCCGTACACAAAAAGATTTCCAGAAAAACAAAAACCTACCTGTACTAAATCCATCCTTCTTGATTCCAAAAGGCTGTATTTGGAGTTCAAAGGTGAAGACTGTCAGATGGTCAGTGATGGTATAATTCTGCTCCTTTGTGCACATGTAGGAGCTGCCGAGAGCCGCCTGCCAAAGAGTCATGTTGGTATTGACCTGTGAGAATGCCACACCTACAAAAGGAAAAAGAAAAACAGAAAACAAACACAAAATATGAGGCTGCTTCTTAAATATGAAATTGTAGAGGGTGTGGTATGACTCAGATTTACCAGAGCTCGTCTTTCCAGTGACATTCAGTGCATGAAGGCTGAACTTCTTTGTGTCCTAATGGGGGAAAATGGACATTCATCACACACATGTAAAAATCATACAGATACAGTATTTCAACAAATTACATCTAACTTTAACTATATCATTATGTTTGAGTCTGCCTTAATGCCAATTCCTTTAATAACTGATAGCTTAATGTACCATATTTATCAAGTATTTTGAGGTTTACTGTCCCTGATAGCTGGGGCTTGTTTAACTCTGTATATAAGGACTTACATTAATGAAGGTAAACATGACGGACAGTGTGTCAGACTGCAGCACCAGCTCACTACTGTCAACTCCGCAAGACCCAGAAACGCCGGTTTCATTGGTATACACAAAGTTTATCTCCTCATATTTCTAAACCAGAGAAAGGAGAAGAGAATAAGATAAAAAACACAAAACACAAGGGACACTAAATTACATATATATATATATATATATATATATATATATATATATTTTATTTTTTATTTATATTTTTTTTTATATATATATATAAAAAGATCTGTGAACATACATCTCCCTTGAAACCTATCCGCAGGCCAAACTTGGCAATCAGACAGGTAGTGTTGTCTTTTTGCCTGATTTTGTACTCCTCAGTTTTGGGTGAAGGGAGGGTGGGAGTCGGGGTGGTGGTAGATGGAGTGGTAGTGGAAGTGGTGCTCGGAGCACCAGAAGTGGTTGTCTGAGTGGTGGATGTGGTGGTCTCGGGCGAAGTCGTGGTGGTCTCAGCTGTAGTACTGGTGGTGGTCTCAGCTGTAGTACTGGTGGTGGTCTCAGCTGTAGTACTGGTGGTGGTCTCGGGCGTAGTCTTGGTGGTGGTCTCGGGTGTAGTCTTGGTGGTGGTCTCCGGCGTAGTCTTGGTGGTGGTCTCGGGCGTAGTCTTGGTGGTGGTCTCAGTTGTAGTCGTGGTCTCGGGCGTAGTCGTGGTCTTAGCTGTAGTTGTGATGGTGGTCTCAGCCATAGTTGTTGTGGTGGTAGGACCTTGTGTAGTTTCACTTGTGTTGGGGTCATCCAGGTCTACACTGGTAGCTGGTAAACAGTGGTTAGAGCAGAAGGAAATAAAACAAAACAACAACATCCCATAAATCTACTACTTATGTTTTTTAGTGCCATTAAAGCTTTTATAAGAAAACTGTAACAGCCTTAAATTACATTCAACTAAAGATCACCATTTCCATGAAGCCAGACAGTTTACTTGGGCAAGCTAAATATTAAACATCTTCAGAATCTTCAGAATCCAGGCTACCATGGCTTCACAACAGCTTCTCTAACAAGTAACTCAACTGTTACTGAGCCCTGAACATAAGTGATAGAACAACTATATCCTTGATAAACATTACCGCAATCTCATAGCTGAAGTTCCTAATCGGGTCAATAGATTTGAATGGCTCACAAATAATGTTAAACGGCTAATGTTTTTAATTACAGAAACGATCGCTTTTATGAATATTTTACACACGTTTTGGTATTTTGGCATATTGATCTTTAACACTAGTGCTGTTGCAGTAGCTGTCACGTGATAACTTACTGTAAACTGCGAAGTATGGTAAAGCTAGCTACTTTAGCCTGCTAATGTCGTGCGTTGAGCCACATACAGTAGTTATTCTTTGTTATTTACGTGAGTTAAGTCGTGTCTATTTTGTCATTTGATTCAAGAACAACGTGATTTATACCACTACCTAATAAATCACTCGATCAAAACTGTGGTTATTCAAACATCGAACATAGGCTAACATCACGTAGGCTAGCATTACCTGTTCTATACACAAGTTAACCAACAACCACCTAGCTACAGAAAACCAGTGCCATAAGGTAAATCTAATTTGACACTCAAACCGCTAACTTTGTTACACATTGACAGGCGAGGATATTCATTTTAATACGTCTCAAAGCAGTTCACAGTGTCTCAGCTGTTTTCATTTTGATGTTGACGCAGGTAACAATTAGCCACAAAGCTACATTAGCAACATCACGACTCGCTTTAAAGTTAATTAATTGACAAAATAGTTAAATCGTGGTTTGCATTACTTAATTCTTACGGGTACACAATTTTATCCAAGGTGGTGTGGTATACACAAGATGTCTTATGTTTAATAAAACCTAAGCTGAAAGCACCATGGCCTATGCGTCCCACAAGTTTAAGCGCCTCTCTCCATCTTTTTCACCACATTTCCATATGTAGTATGATAAAACAAACTTGTTTGTACTTACCAAGCCCAATGGCAAGGAATAAGACGAATGCAGCATATCGGGACATGGCTAGTAGTTAGTTTGAAGTGAGCCACTGAAGAGAAAAGCCGAGAACTGTGCTCACACAGCCGCGTCAGGACCAGGAAATGGATGGGAGTCATATGACAGGGGCCAATGTGTCAAACCAAGGAGGTGCGCTGACTGTCTGACAGTCTGCTTTAATATTAATTAACTCCTGTAAAGATCTCCTTTGACATCTGTTGACAAGATATGTCGAGGTGCAACGTAATCACAATTTGGCCTAATACAAACTATAACGTACATTTTGGTTCATTTGGTAGTCTAATAACTTATGTTGCTTTAGCTGTCGTTGTGGTTGGGTGATCCTTCTCCTATAGTGTCTTTTTTTAAGTAAAAATTACCCACTTTTAATGCATTTTTTGTTTGTAGAATAGTTTGAACTTCCTGTTGCCAATTCATAAGCATAGTTTTTGTACTCTTACTGGAATTCTTCCTTGTTTATTGTCACTTTTAATGTTTTGAGTCTCAAAATGCTGCAGTACAATACACAATAAACATGAACGGAAAACAGATTGAAACAGTTATTTTAATCTGAAGCATAAACCTACCAGACTCATACAAACATGGGGATATTATATTCCATTGTTTTTCATCAGTCGATGCTAACTTGTCCACCTTTGACGAAACCAGCAAGCCTCACTGAGTGAGTTCCGAAAAATAGACTTTGCAATATTTCTGTGGTGTAACAATGGGGGAGAAATGGTTTCTGATGTCCTTGTGCTTTCAAAGAAAACCATAAAAATATGGCATCAATTAAAAATGTAAAAGTACTGCACAAAAAAGTGTAAAGAAATAAAGACTAAATGCATATACAACTGAATGTTTTAAGCAGCCTAATCCCTCATACAAGATAAGTGCTCCTTTTTGGCACATATTTTGGGTCTTCATAATCAGGGGTCTAAACAGCATGTTCACACATTTGACAAAGGCAACCCAAAAACTGTCAAATTTCAACACTCAGTATTAATCCAATTCTCCAAAATTTTAAACAAAATTAAGAAACAGAACCAGTTTAATTCTTCCCATGTGAGGGATATGAAGAGCCTTTTTTAGGATACTGAGTGAACAAAATAAGAAAGTGACTTGAAGAGCATATGATCAATACAATGGACAAAGTAGAATCTAAGGTTCAAAATAAATATTTTTCTTCTCCATAAAAAAGAGCAAACTGAACATCTGTGTGTCTGTCCAAAGTATTCTCTCAGAGGCACCGAGAAATATGGACACTATTCACTTTTCAGTGGGCATGCAGTCTGCAGGATCACAAGACTCCTGACAAAAAAATTCCGGTGGAGCTGTATCCATTCAGTTGTCGGTCGCTTTGTTGAAGGTGATAACGCTAATAATATCCATTTGAAGCAAAAGATTTAGAGACCGATCGTTCAGCACAGCTTTCAGCCTGGGCCATACGTATCTTGTTTGTTCTGTCTCTTTTTTTTTTGGCCTAAGCCACATAGTTGTACTGGTTGGAGTTCTCCTTGTCACGCTCCATATAGTCCCTGTCAATAAGAGATTCTATCCTCTTCTTCAAGTCAGCAGGCTGGAAGGAAGAAGGTTAACATATGAGACACATTCTGATCTTGGTTATTTTTATATTTGAGTCTGAAGCAACTACTCAGAAAACCTTGCTTGTGTCATCATCTTATATCCTTAAATAACTTTGAATAGGAAACGATCACAAGCTACAGAACAGAATAGCTCTCTTCAACTAAACATAATACTGAACAAAGGATTTTTTCTGGTGTTTATAAAAAGCAAAAAAGATGGTATGACAACATTAATTCCAGGACCTATGCAAAATGTCATACTATTGCACTTTTTCTGACTATTCATTTTTTTACAATAGTAACACAACTGTAAAAAAAGATGACATAAAAAAGAAAAAGCGCATCACCTTGACAGGGAACTTGAGCTGGTTGTACACTTCAGACATCAAGAGATTATGGCTCAAAGTCTTGCGCATTTTCATAATCCGCACAATAGCCGCATCAATCTGATACTGCCGATCCTGGAACACTCTCTCTGTGGTACTAGCCTGCTCCTCCACCTGGAGGGGAAAAATTTTGATGCATCACAAACTGTAGGCTTAAAAAGAGGAGATTACTTCGAGATGAATCACGTACTGTTTCTTTCATTTGGATCTGGTTTATTTTTATCCTGAAGAGTTTGTGTTTGAAGTCGTCGTTGCAGGAAAACTTGTCCCCATCCTCGACATCTTTGCTTTTTGGGATTTTAGTGAGGACGCGTGCTTTTCCACACGCAAGTGACTGAAGAGTCCGACGCAACTCACTGTCCTCTGGTTTTACACACAATAGACAAAAAGCTTTAGTTCTGAGACTGCTTAATGAACAATATTCCACAAACCTTTTGGCAAAAAAACAAAACAAAAAACAAAATCTGCCAAACTTTACTAACCTATTCCTGTTGCCAATTTGATCTCCTCCAGCGTAAACTCCTCTCCCTCATTAAACATCAGTAGCACAAGTGTTTGGAAAAGTGACACCTGTAGCTCCTTCTTGCCCTGATAAAAAAAAAACAAATCTTAATGATTTTATCTATCTCTTTTTGTGCCTTGAAAACAGACATACATACCTCTTTAAATTCAGCTTTCAAGACACAATGCCCAAGAGTCGATTGCCACTGGAGCTTCCTGCCACTGTGTTTTCCCAAGTAGAAAGTTTTAAAGATCTCTTGCAATCGTACCATCTGGATAAAGATAACAAAGGCTTTTTATATTGGTATTCACTGTAATAAATGCATTGCAAAAATTGTCCGCATTTGCTTAGCACACACCTCAGGGGGAAGGTGCACCTCCATAGGGACATAGGTTGGCCAATAACCCATAGTGAGGATGTTCACCGTTAGTTCGATGTTGCCGGGAATGTTTTGACATTGTAAATACTACAGAAATACATGAATTAATTAATTTGCCTTTCAGTACAATTGATTGTAAATGGTTTAAATAGTACAGGGCTGTACAGTAAACTTTACAGGCCAACACAAAATGAAAGCTTTCAGCCCAGATGTTGATACCTGTTTGAACTGCACCATGATGTCTTTGGACAGCTCCATATCTTTAAACATCCCCTCCAGTTTGCTGGTGAAGGCTGCTCCACATTCTTAAAACACATCAAACAAAAGCCATGGTAAACAATACTGTAATTCTTTAACATGTATTATAATGTAGTTGTTAAAAAGAGAGGTGTTGTTGGATTCTTACCATGTTTGAGTTTGGACAACATTGATTTCTCAGCATCCACAGAGGCACTTTTTCCAACTAGTAGCCTCTTGGCTAAATCCTTTTTGTAAAAGGCCTCAAAAACATCTTTTCCTAAAATGCCAAAAAAATGCCTGTTATCAACCATTAAGTTTAAAATCAAGAAAATTGAGCAAGTAGTCAACCTACCGTAAATGAATCTAAAGATTATCATGATCTTATCCAGCATCTTCTCAAGCTCTTCATCTGTTGCCTCTTTGTTTCCAGCTCTGAGTTTTGAATCCACATGTTTTGCTGCAAAGAAATTTAAAGTTCAGCTTTATAAAAATCAATAAATAATAGTGAATGAATAATCCATTCTTTTTATGGGTTATTCTGGCAGATCTTTAGCTACAAACCTATGAGTTCTGCAGGTTTATTTGGCCGTTTGTTGATAAACGTTTCAAATGCCTCCTTCATGGCATTAACAAACTTCTCATTCTTCATGAAACAGACATCTATGATGTGATCCACCTTGTCCTTGAAGTCTAGTAGCTCTTGTACCATTGTCTTATCCTTTTCTGGATTGATTACAATTGTGCTTCCAAAAGCCTTTGTAGGAGTTGATCAAAAATAAATAAAGACATGTTTTTGTATTTGATTTACCATATTGTAGATTTAATTTGCTAAATATACCTTTATGTATTCTATCCAGTGTTGCAGGAGAACCTGAACACCACCTCGCACTCGACTGAAGAGCTGATAGAGAAGGGACAGATCCTGAATTCTGTTCTCATCGAGCAGGTGAGTCAGCCCTAAGGGTTTCAACAACAAAAAGTGAGAGGTATGTGTGCTTAAATATACCACACTGTCAATGCTATTTAAAGAATGACGCATTGGAGAGCCTCCATTACAAATACACTGCATGTTTACTTCAACCTCTGCTGCACATGTAAGCTTTAACAAATACCTTTTTGCAGTGTCGCGGTGAGATGTTCACCAAGTAGCTGCTTCTCCACAGTGGCAATGAGTGGTTTTCTAACATGGGAATGAAAATTCAGGTTACAAAATAATCTTTGAGCCTCAAATACAAACTCTAAAGACAGTCCAGAACTTACTGTGTGCTCTGATCTAAATATGTAATCACTCTGTCTGCTTCCTCTTCTAAGCGTTTGTTCACATGATGAAGATATTCTGGTACCTTTAAATTTAAAAGATCAATATGCAGTGCTTTTTAGTATCTGAAAATTACAGTATTAATATTTTTTAAATGATCAAACATTTTAAATCAGTAAATTACAATTTATACATGCAAATTGTAAGTTGTTTAACTGGCCCTTTTAGACTAATTTCAACGTTTCTCAAATCGGCCATAAAAAGTACAGTTCGGAAAATGTTATTTATTAGTCCTTCACAAAATCACCTCTCGCTCCTGCATTAGCCTCTGTCCCTCTGCAGCATATAGACGATTTGTCTCCTCCAAAAAGCGTTGCTCAAAAGAGTCTTGATAAATCTGTCATCAGGGAGACAGAAACACACCATCAGCAGAATGCTTTTTAAATCACAGTGTGCATGTGCATGGTTTTGAATTTATGTACCTGCAGGTCAGAGAGCATGCTCAGCAAGCTCCTCAGAAGACTGCGGTCTATGGCTTCACCATTACGCTCCCTCTCAATGAGAAGCAAAATCCCATCAATGGTCTTACTCTGGACTTTTACGTCACTGATTATATAGAACCTGAACAGCTCCAGGCCCATATCCCTTCAAAACAAGATTGCCAGTTTATTAGCCACTATTTAGGAAACTTAACAAAAATGTAGGAAAAGACTTACCAGATTGATGGCAACATTGAATTTTGTAAAACATAAGTGCGGTCCAAAAACAAAAATATACTCCTAATCATGATCTGTGAAACAATGACACATAATAACATATATTGGGATACAATGGAATAAAAATAGACACTTTTTACTTAAAAATAGATTTCATACCATTTGTCTGCAGTGATCTTGCCAACATTTGTCAATCTTCTTTAGGAAAAGCACACTATCCAAGGCATCCGTGAAATCAGTGTTAAGGCTTTCTTTTACTTCAGTTTGCAAGAATTTCACAACATTTTACAAAAAAACAACCTATAATAGTTATAAGAAAAACCATGAAAGGATATTCTCTGAACTGGTCAATCTGTGCCTTAATGTGATCTTCACACACAGCCCTGAGCTGCTTGTAAAGCTTGGCAGAAATCTTGTGGGAGCACAAATTCTCCACAGCCTGAAGGGACAAAGAAAAAGTTTTGTGTAGCTGAAGGACAAAATATTATCTGTGAAACAAGATCTAAAAAGGTTTGATGTTGTGATACCTGGTAGAGCTCCTCTAGATTGTACTTGATCGAAGTGCTGTTCTGTATCGCCTCAACTGCCTCCTTGAGCTTCTGCCATGTCTCCTGTGTGTAGTTCTCTGGCAATTTGGGCTTTTCTGTGAGAACATAAAAAAGTGTAGCTCTAAAAACACTTCCCATCGTGGCAACAGTGCTGCTTTTAACATGAAACTTTAAATATAGATGTTAATGTGTGAAAGGTTTACAAAGCAGACATCTTATTAAAACTTCACCGTAGTGGTATTTCACCAGCACTTGGTGAAGGATTGGGATATCTACTAGTATTTAATTAATGTTCTGTAACTGATTTTTTTGGTCTTCTAAGGAGAAAGTTTGGACTTGGACAAGAAGGAGCAGGATGGAGCCAAACTTTTCTGAGACATACAGATCTCATGGTGAAATTTGGAAAAACTTTAGAGCAGTTTGTGTGTGGATCTCAGATGAACTGTCAGTATACAACAGTGATAGACAGGACAGAGTACGGGGGCTACCTTTAAAGTTCTTGATGACTAGTTTCTTGGCAGCGCCGGGTTTACTGCTAGAGAAGGTGGCGGAGCCTGCACCTTTGGTCAGTCCGTTTGCATGGTGCCCCACGCCACCGGGCAGGAACACAGCTTTGCTTTTGTTATTGGAGCACGAAGCAGCAGCAGACTCCTCAGCCATTTTAACATCCAGTCCAATGAAATCCAGCGAATCCTCAAACCTCAACTTCTTCTGAATGTGCAGCGGAGTGGGGGAGCAGGAGGAAGGCTTGGGGGGCGAAGGGGAGATCGTGTCAGCGCTGTCTTCCCTCTCAGAGCAGTTTATTTTCCTCTTCTTCGGAGATGTGATGTTCCCACTGTCGTTTTTGACATCAGTAGCCACTGCTCTAGCCTCCTGGGTTGGTGGTGGTGGGGGATTAGGGGAAGATAAACCTGTTGGAAACATGAAAAAACGGGAATACTAATTCTTTACAGCCAGTCTTCTTGATCCCAAACTTCCAGATTTGTCCAAAAGGAGCTAAATGTCCCAGAGAGTTTGTCTGTGTAATTACGTTTACGCAATGTGCTTTATCCGGTACAAAACAGACAATAAACTACAAACTACACTGCTCCACTTGAACCTAGCCTTGTCTCTTTCTTGTTATTGCTGGTAGAAGAAAGATGGTTGGCTATTGCTTCCTCTTTTGCCTCAAACCGCGCCGAGACTCGTTTACAGAAAGCAGTTAAATGAAGCGTCCGTTAATCAAAATCATCCGCAGACCAAGTATTTAGACAGAAAAGAATCGCCTTTGATCATAGTTAGGCGTCCGCCGGTAACCACAGAACAATTTCACTTGTAAAAGCTAGTCGGTGACCCCACCGGAAGTACTTTGTACAAAAGCACTTTTTGCACACGTTTTTTTAATAGAGTAGAAGACACCCTAATATTTTCCTCCACGAGATGGCGCTATTATAATTGCTGCAGATGTCTTGGACGTATCAAAGGTGTCAAACTGTGAAATTTAAACTTATTACAATACATTCCCGGATGACGTTTATTTCTCCTTCGTAGACTAACTTGCAAGGAATATATTGAATAGAACATGAAACATGTTTATTCTCATTGGATTTAGAGATAGATGTTATATTATGACACGTTTATTTGTACTTTTTTTTCTGGAAATAAATCCATGGCGTCCAACCAAGAAAAGCTAGAGGAATGACGAAGGAAAGCGAACGCAAAACAATCTTTGATCATCCATGGCGTGAGACGCAACGTAAAACGACGTCACGACGTACGTGACGCAACTTGCCTTCCACTGCTAAACAAGCGTGGATTGCTAATAACGATTTCATAAGTTCAATATATTCTGATTTACTTCTTTAATTACAATATCCGCCTTTTGTAGAGTCAGTAACCTTTGGGGCAGTCAAGTGAACGTGCTAACCCGACCAAGAAGGATGTTCAAAAAGTATGTTTATAATCATTTTTACTTTGTGTCGTTAGCTTGCCACAGCTAGCGGTTATTAGCTGTCGCGTCAGGGAGATTGTGTGTGATGGCTATTGATAATTGTACAGGAAAAATTAATAGGCTTTGATTGTGATGTTATGTGTAAGTGAGTCAAGACAGCCCCTTGCCGAAAATGCTTATAAACCTGCCTATTCATTTTGTGGTGGCAAGCTATTTCCTAGTTAGTAAACAATCGCCAATAAAGTTTCTGGTTACAAAATGAATAGATGAATAAAGGGCCTCCTTGATGTTAGTTTGACACTATCATTTATTACCTGTGTCTGCGAATATTTTGTCAGCGTATGCATTTTTATCCTGTCTTTTTACAAAATTGTTTGGTAGATATAACCATACATACAGTATATGGGCGTCTCTCTTAAAACCTGTGTTTTATTTTTTTCCCTTTAGATTCGATGAAAAGGAAAATGTTTCCAACTGTATCCAGCTGAAAACGTCAGTAATCAAAGGAATCAAGAATCAGCTTCTGGAACAGTTTCCTGACATCGAATCATGGCTCAATCAGATTATGCCAAAAAAGGACCCCGTCAAAATAGTGAGATGGTATACTACTTTTATACTTCTATTATGTTATTATATGCAGCATTTCTTTTGTTTTGTATTTAGCTTTCAATTATCACGAAAATAACTGGTTCTCATTATTACCAGCAATTTCTCTAATCAAATAGCACCAGTCATGCTCTGTTTTGTTTTCTTCCTATAGTCATGAACACATTGAAATCTTGACTGTCAATGGAGAATTGCTTTTCTTTAGACAAAGAGAAGGACCATTCTACCCAACGCTCCGTCTGTTGCATAAATGTAAGATTTCATAGTCTTTTTGTAAGACTGTTTACATACTCAGTTTAACTTATGATACATGTCTTTCTTTTGATAGATCCTTTTATTCTCCCACACCAGCAAGTAGACAAAGGTGCCATTAAATTTGTCTTAAGTGGAGCTAACATCATGTGTCCTGGGCTGACATCACCAGGCGCTAAACTTTACCCAGCTGAAGCTGACACGGTAGTTGTATCCTTTCAAATGTGGCACCATGCCCACATTGTACTGTTTGCCAGACTGTTCTTTTACTATGTGTAAATATGAAAGGGCATCTATAGCTCCTTAACGAATCGTTTTAGGCTATAATGGCAGAAGGGAAACATCATGCACTTTGTGTTGGAGTTATGAAGATGTCTGCAGAAAACATGTAAGCAATTCTACAAAGTGAAATATTTTTGTTTGATGTCTGCTTTTAGCAGTATTTAACGCTTCTATCTTTCACAGAGAAAAAGTCAACAAGGGAATTGGTATTGAGAATGTCCATTATTTGAATGATGGATTATGGCACATGAAGACGTATAAATAATGACTTCTACGCTAGCCCAGTAAAATGTAGAGAACTTGACAGAGAGGCATGCGCTGCCAGTCAATTGTTTACACCTTTGGACATAGCTGTGTAACCTGCTGGAGGCTTTTACAAACTTGTCATTCATGCACAAATAATAAAAACATCTGCTTTAAATGTTATTCTGAATTAATATTTTTTGATTCAGTTTAAAGTGAAGCTAGCAGACATTTCTGTAAAGTAAAACTGTAAAAGCACATTAGCAAAGAAACAAACATGCTCATCACAGAGGAAGAACTGTATTTGTGACATCAAACCGTCAACTATTTATTTTAGCATAAAAATCTTTTACAGAACCAATTTAAATTTAAATCACATTATTTTTTATTCAGCTCCACTTGAAAGTCACTCTTTGGTATGACATTCACGTGTGATCATTAACAATTTACGTGTTTCCCCATAAAATATATATTTCAAGATTTCTTTTATATGTTTGCAAAAAAATGCTTAACCCTTGCATCAGTTCTGAGAGGCCTTTAGTGGTGAAGGCCAAAATGTACAATCTGTCCTTCATAATTGGAGATAATCAAGCATAATATAGATGCACTTAATTTTGATCTTAGCATGAACCGTATGACCAAAATACAATCATAAAATTATCAGTGATGTACCCAAGGACACAGAGGATCAAAGAACAGTTAAATCCTGTTGGTTAAGCAATTTCTAGCATAAGGACAAAACATTACAAAAGCACAACACAGAAATAAGACTCAGTATCATAATGTCAATTTCCCAGCCATCTTTCAACGGATTCAGTCCAGTCTTACACCGCAAAAGCATGGTGTGCTACTTGTGCAAAAGGTACAAAAGACATAAAAGTTATATTCCCACTAGGATCCAGTTTTACAAACAGCTTAAGAAAACTATATACCAAAATTTTAAGTTTGCCATCACAGAAGCAAAACATAAAAATACCACACTTAGTCCAAACAATGAATCATTAATCATTGTCTGAACCTTCAGGAGGGTGAAACTCTAACAAGTCATGAAAATCATGTCCATATGGACGTAATCTGTAAACTCCAAACATCATAACCTGCATTTGATTGGGTGACATCCCATTGAAGGTGACTGCCATATCTGAGCAGCAGCCCTCTACAACGTTTGTAGGGTTTTCTTTCATGCTGTCTGATATAAGGCTGTCTACACTCTTGCTGTTGAAAAGGCCCTTGCCATGTGCATCCTCTCCATTTTCTGCAAACACGCCTTTATATTTAAGACACACAGCCAGCTGCTTGTCCTCACTCAGCTTCCACAGGGCACGTCCCCTCTCTGGACATTGGTCCTCGTCCTGAAATACATCCACCAGTCTTTTCAAAGCTTCATAACTTAGAACAATCCCACTATCATAGGACACATACTCAAGCTCCCCTGACTTCATGGCATGGCCAAGATAGAAAGGTTCTTTGGGATCCTTTGTAAGCACCAGGTACTTAAGGTTTTCAATGATGGCAAATGTTGTGGGTTGTGCCACAAAAAACCACTGCAGGTCCCCAGCATTATCATAAGCATGCTTCAGAGCCTTTCGCAACCTCGCCCAGTCATCTTTTTCATTGAGGTCTACAGCCTCAAGGGCTTTTGACGACTCAGAGGTGTAAAACACAGACTTGTCACAGTGTTTGCTCCAGGTGTCCATGGCAGTGGCCCAATAAACCAGGATCTTTGGTTGGACCATAATGATGCAGTAGACACGGACTTGATTGCTCAACTCTTGTATTTGATCATCAGTCAGACGTTTCAGCTCATCTTTGCTAGCAGCTTTAACATGATGGTGGTGATGATGATGTTCGTCTGTTTTTAACTCCGTGTGAAAACTGGCGAGGAATGACAGCAGTATGCAGAAGACGCCACCCAGAACCATCCCCCTGATAAAAGAGCCTCCTTCTGACAACATTTTGATAGTAGGTACTGAGGAAGAGAAGATACATCATATAAATAGTTATTCACAGAGCAGCAAAGATTAAACAAACAGAAAATATAATAACAGATAACAACTTAATTCAATGTTAAATACACAAGTATGAATCTGATCTGGAGACCTTTTTATAATTTGTCTCCACCTGTGTCAAAGTTTACTTCTCCAGCAGGCAATAACATAGACAGAACTGTTTTCTTTTATTATTGATCTACTAATGAACTCCATTCTCTATTGTGGCGCTGAACTTGATACAACTGGAACAGTATGACACATTTAAAAACATTGTTACAGTCAAGTGCAGCTTAGGTGAGCAGATCCAAGTAAAGTAACCACATATCTTTACCTGACTGCCCCTGTCTGACAAATCAAATAAACGGAGGTAGACAATTAAAGGTGATATCCTTCAGAATTGCGTTAATTTAACATTGCTCCATCAAATCAAGTTCACTGGGGACATGTAGGCTATTAGCTAAACGTTTCCTACCTTCTTTCTGGACACTTGGGGCTAACTTAGGTTAGCAACGCGTTAGCGACAGAAGTGTTAAATAAATATCATTTTATGCAACAAGCTCGGAGTTACCGCTGGATATGGTGGCGTTTCTGCTTCGCCGTCACTCCCGGTTTTCCTGTTTGGTAGGATTGACCGATGTCAGCAGGAGTAAACTAGAGTAAGCACATATTTCTGTCAGGTTTAACTACTTCTTTAGCAGCGCTCAGTACGGTTTGTTTCTGAAGCAACTTCCGGCTTTTGGTCACGTGATTATGGTGCGGCCACGTTAAAACAACAAATAGCTGCTCTTTTACCATAGCTGTTGTTTTCATTATCGATGCTTAAAAAATGAGGAAATGTCAAGATCACTCAATCATTGCTTTTCAAGAGACCTGTCTATTCTTGGCCGTAATTTTTCTGAATCAGAGGGTATAAGATTGATCTAAAAGTAACATTTTAACAAAACAAATACTATTAAAAAGTGCGTGTAAGCTTACCAAAGTTACACATATAAAACGATTGGAAAACTACTAAAATGTAAATTATTGAATGACTTTAATAAAAACATAAACATTTAGTGACTACATTGTAAAAGTGGCCCATTCCTCCAAAGGCCAAGGAAATACAATTAAAAATAATGACTGGTTACTACCATTGACCGTATAAAGGCCCATTTTACCATCAGTGGTTACTACCCAGCAGCACACATGCTGAACAAAAGGTAGGGTTTTGAGGTGGAGCAGTTTACAGGAACTAGAAGATACTAAACATTTGTTCTATTCTTGCCAATAACAAAACAGTTTAGGCAAGACTGGTTCAACTGGTTAAATATTAAAATGAAGAAAATCTCTGAATCAGATCAAATTCTATATATTAACAACAATCTACCTAAAGAAATGTTTACATTAGTCAACACTGTAACTCTTATGGGTAAACCCATTATATATGTCATGTCAATGTGTTCAATATGAATATATTTTAATATTTTATATTGTCATATATGTGAAGGACTATGCTTATTATTACAAAGCCTATACGTGTATAATTTCAGAGTTACTGAATGTGAGTATGCTGTCACCATAATAGTGATGAACTACATACTTTATATTTGTTGACATATATTATATGTTTGTTATTCATTAAGTTCAAACAAAAAGCCATGTGTTGTTTCTCAGGTTTTCTTTTTCTTTTCTTTTTTTTCTAGTAGAGACCATTTCAGACATTGAGACAGCCATATAAATCATCCGACAGACGACTCATCTGAGGAACATTACTGACCTATCAGTTTGATAAAACACCCTGAGGTTCAAGGACTCTCTAAAAGACATATTGCCAAAGTTTTTAGATTTTTAACCTCATGTTGATACATAATAATACACAGTTGGGTAATATACAGTAATCAAAGACCACATTTTTGAATGAGAGCCTAGTACATGTGTGATTAACTTTTTATGAATATGTGCCTCAGTAGAAACTATGACAAAATGCATATTTTATGTTCTATGTTTAGTGTTAATGGTTATATGTTTAATATTGCATTACAAGGACGTGAACTACATTTGTAAATTAGTATTTGGTATTGGTAACATGTAACAGTACATCAGAAAATGTATTATTCTAGGCCACATCTCGAACACTGGAATGACATATTTGTCCTTTAAGACATTACTAATGAGTGGTGGTAATTCACCACAATGACGCCACCACGTGCAGTGATTTACTTCACATAGATGTGTGTACCTGTTATGTCAGTGATCAATGGAGAGCTCGAGCAGGCCATCAGGTGTCAGAAATAAAGCATTGGCCTTTTGCTGGTCAGCTGCTGATTGTTGCAGCAGAGTAAACATTTGTTAGGGCTCTCTGAACAAGCAGAGATAGGCCCAGGCTCAATTGACAGCGTCCCCTAAATTGTGACTATGACGCCTGATCCATCGTGTCAAAACCATTATGAAGGAGACTGGGTGTGATGATAATGTATTGATCTCTGCGTGATGGATGACCTCTTAGGATATATAAGTGAACTTTGTAGTCGGGTGAGGGTATAGTCCAGTACTGGTCACCCTCAGAAAGAGGCATCATGCTTTCTGTGGCTCTGCTTTACCTTGTAGCTGTAGTTTGTTCAGCAAGATGGACACATGCTGTACCTCTGTACCCAGACTCCAGTCTGGAGCCCCAGGCAGGTAAGACATCAGACAATCATTTTTCTTTTATTTTAGATAATCAGCGTAATCCTTTGCACTGCTTTAGAACAACACCTTTTACTGATCAACTGTCTGAACACAGAAGCTGTTTTACATCAGTATTATTAGTTTGACCATTGCTTCATGCAAACAGAATTCATCCAGAAACTAGTTACAGAGGTAGATGATGGACCCAACACTGCTGATGCAGGGCAGAGAGAGATGAACAATCTGTATCCTCTACTGATGCAACACAACGCTGGAAGAGACTCCTGGACTAAGGGTAAATAACCATTCAACATACAGTACAGAGCAAAACACAACTTTTCATTAATCAATTATTTCCAATACTGCTTTTTGATTAAAGGAGTCAAAGAATCAGCCAATGAGGAGAAATATGCCAACATGGTAAGAATCATCACGATGTTGTCACACAACTGTGATGTACATGTTTTTCATACTCCCATGATCTTTAGGTTGAAGACCTCAGAGAAGTCATTTTAAAGATGGCTGCTGCTGACAAGCTTCGCTCTCAGGGTTTTGTAAGATCAGAGCAGAGCCTGCCAAAGACAAGCAAGAGAGGTATTTTGTGTTGTACTGTTTTAACAGCCAACAGCATTGTAGTCATCTAAGTCAAGTTAATTTATTTTGTACATTGGCATCAGCCTCATCTGTCATGTCTTTTGTGTTGCTCTGACAGCATGTTTCTGGAAATATTGTGTGACCAACTGAAGCCACGCCGCCGCAGGGGTGCTCTAATTTCTATACAGACTTTTTGGAAGCATCTTCTCTTTCCTGAGTCATTGTTTTTATTTCAAACATCATATATTTATCATCTTGACCTGATCAACAGAAAATCTATTTTTGAAGTTGTACAGTTGTCTTTTATTGTGGATGAAATTAAAGTTGAATATGAGAAACGCCATCTGCTCCCGGTTTTGACTGACACTCACTCACACATATCTGGAATTGAACATTTGTTTAATATTTATTAAAGTGACATTAGAATATAGTTTGAAAAAAAAGTAACTGTTTGAAGATTTCTGTAGCGGCTGCTTACAACAATGATCACTGAGGTGTTAAATCATAAAAAAAGCATACAAATATTTACATTATAAACACAACTTAGCTAAATTACATTGACAGTCAATTGCACATTTGGCCTTACCAGTGTTGAATGACATTACCAAGTGTCCTACTGCAGTGTTGTGGAGAGTAGTGCCCTCTACTTGTTGCCTTAGGTTCATGCATGGTGTCTTACAACAAATCTCTAAGAATACAGGCTTTATTTCCTTTTGGCCACACTTAAGTAAGCTTTTTCTATCTCAATATCAGCAGGACATGTCTGCTTGAACTCCTCTCTCTCATAGGCGTTCTGCAGGTACCGCCACACGCCTGTGAACTCAGCGGGGATCTCAAAGTCACAGTATTTCCTGGCGGCAACCTAAAATCAATAAGAAATAACAATTATGAAAAATAAATAATTATATAAAAAAAGCTTGAACAAGGCACACAACAAAGTAATGATAACTGTGATGGATAAATACCATTTGTATAGCAGTCTAACTGTTACATCTCACAAAGGATATATCTGATAAATATGAGATGTTTAAAGCTTTGTGTTGATGGGACATGTTTATAGTATACAATTGAACACACAGTAAAAAAATATGTTTTCAATAGTGTGTAATCACCTCAAAATAACTCACTTGGCATTTGCCTATTTACAAAAAACCCCAGACATTTAAAGCTCCATTGAACCCAGTGGAAGGAGATATTTTAGTTTCTTTTACTTCCTGTTCCTACACCTGCACACAACGGACAAACTGAGCACTGCTGAGGGGCGTGTTCACATGTATTTGTTGAACCCCAAAACAGCATTAAATCTTAAGGTTCATAATGACATTGACTTTCTTTTTAGATTTTTCTAAAATCACATCCTTTGACAAACACTTTAACTGGGTTTGTTCAGAGACAATGACATGTCACTGCAGGGCTACCATAGATGTAGAAGTAATAGGTGTGAGATGTGGAATTGCAATCTACAATTTGCCACCAAGGGGAGACAAACACTTAAAATCACATAACAGCAAGAAGCCACTTCAATGAAATTTCATGATATTCCCAAGAAAGAGGAAGTCTGTTCATAAAGGATCATCTCAAAATCATACAGACCATTTAATAAATAAATAAATAAATAAAAATCTATGAAAATACATTCAATTCATCCAATTCTTCTTTGAGAATTACAAAGAGACTAATGGATGTCTGACCCTGATCACGTGCAGCTTGGGGAGCAGATTGCAGTCGGCTAATGTCAGGCGATCCCCATCCAGAAACTTCCTTTTGGAGACCGTGATGGTTTCTGTGGAGTTGTGGTCAATCTCCTCTGGCAGCGGTGAGTTCAGGTAGTCATCCAGACGCTTAAACTCCCGCAGAAGGTTTTTCCCTTGGACTGCCGAGACATTATTTCACAACAAATCATTATCTAGGGCAATCATGTCACAACTGCAGCATGGAATTTGAGCGTCAACTTTGAGTATGTGTGTTACATGGTCAGACTCACATGCATTATTCGGACTGTTCTTGATGAAAGCAGAGAACTTGGCAAAAATGTCAGCCCCCACATCAAATGACTCTTTGTTTACTGGACTGAGATGAGGATATCTGTCAGGAGAATAAATAAGTTTTATTTACAAGAAAAAAAGGCAACTTCAAATACTCTTGTGGTTCATATTTATTCAGGAATCGTATCAATAATACCTGGGAGGGGCCAGAGTTTGCTCAAGAAACTCTTCGATTTTGATGAAGTCTGTTTTGAGGGTGCCGTTGTAGAGAAGGAACGGAGGGTTGGTCCCGGGAGCCAGGTCTTTGAGCTCTGCTGGTTTCCTTGAGTGGACACAGCAATAGGTACACATTTTAGTTTGTCTTATGAATAACGTGGTAAATGTCTTACTATTGAAGGTGTCAGGGTCAAGTGGACTCGTGGTATTTGTGATTCTAACATGTGTTGCTTGGTTATGAAAACACTGGCATGGGAGTGGTTGGCTGTTAGAGAGGCCTGCCGTGTATGTTCTCTGAATCATTCAATTATATCAGTATCCTTTCAAGTTTCCTGGTCTTATTTGCTCACTTCTAATGAGCCTGAGAAGTTCACACAATAAAGGCTCCATTTAAGAAGCTATTTGTTTGGGAGCAACACAGAACTCATTGTATACTATGGGAATGACTAGCTCCTTCAAAAATGTGTGTTAAATGGAGGCAAGGCACCTTTTGAAAGTGAGAAACAGTGTGGATTACAAGAAAGAAAATCTCTATATTTCCCCTTAATAGACGTTTGTGTGAAAGTCCCTACGACCAGATGCTCAGGAAGTGTTTTTGCCTGAGGGGGGGTGGTGGGGTGACGGGGTGAGGCTTACTTCCTCATGTCAACAGTGGTCACTGTAAACTTGACTCCTTTCAGCCACAGCACCATGAAGAGCCTCTGGCAGAAGGGGCAGTTCCCCACGTTTTCGCCATCATGTCCAGCCTGAGACAAACACACACAGGAAAAGGCATGTGAACTTCAGAAATCAGTGAGGTCATTGCATTGTCTCCCTTTTGGCTGATAAAGACGACGTTGCCTTGCATGCCTAGAATGTTTGTGGAAAAAGATGATTGCACTCGCCTAACACAAGCCACTAAAAGACACAACAGTTTTGATCTTGACATCTTGTGGTTTAAAAAGGTTCAGTTGGTTTGGAATAGATAAAAGCAGAGGTAGGAAAAGTTAGAAAACACCACAATAAAAGACAAATAATTCATTTTTTATGCTGCAGTTTGTTGGGGGTAACTATAGATATTAATTTGGAGACAGGTTGAAGTTGAACAGACACACAACAGGATGGATGATATACTAAACAACGTGGACCATCCCCTGCATTGGGCTTTAAAAAAACCTGACAATTCATAACGTTGAATTAAATTGTGGTAAGTTTAGCAAAATCTAATACAAATCTAATACTGTGTTTTTTGTTAAGGTTATTAAGGTTTAAGAAAGAGTAATCACATTTAAAGTAAAGCAAATTTGTTGTATCTATAACTTCCAAGCCTCAGATTTAAGAAACTAAGCATACATAAGTAAGTGGGTGTGCCCCAGTCAAACTTGGGGCCAGTCACCCTGCATGCTCCTCACTGCTCCTGAGTGTGGCCAGATAAGGAACACCATCTGCGTCTACGGTTCACTGATAAAAGAACTAACAGCAATACAAACATTTTAAACACCTGTGGCTCCCATCAAAACAAGAGCTGTTTTTTTCCACAACCGTTATTTCAAACACTACAGATGGTGTGAAGCAAATCAGGTCACACTTTTCTGTTGAATATAATTACACATGTTATTGAATTTAGACGTAATTGGTGTTTCTTGTCACATATTTAAAAAGAAGAGACTGACCTTGATGAACAACTCAATGCTTGGCTCCTTGTCAGAGTTCTGCCGCAGTGCCATGTTATCCAGAGAGAAAAACTTCACTTTCTCAAACTTTTGAAAGTCCTTTTTCTAAAGTATTGCCCCCCCCAAAATATTCAATGAACGATGTTAGAGTCGCCCTCGGGAAGCTCTGGTTTCAAGTGCGTCTTTGTAGCTCCAGATTCCAGGAGTAAGTCAGACTAACACCTCAACCACTGCTGGGTTTTGTGGAGAGCTCCAAGGAGGCTATCACTCTAAACATACTTTACAAGTCAGGAACAGAGGGGAGGATCCAGAGTCAGAGTCAGAATGGGTGGGGGACTCCCTCTTATATACTGAAGTCACAATTTAAAAGGGCTTAAAATAGAACCGCTGCCCATTACGATAGAGAGGAACTGAGGCACGCACAAACAAGACACCGACTATTAATGGGACAGTACTGACATCTAATCCAATTGTGCAGGGGGGGCACATCTGTGACAAACAATTAGCCCGCTGACATGTAAGATACGTAAATGTGTGTCTTCTTTGTGTCATTTTTCACATGATAGTTGTTGGTCAAGGCTTAGAACCAAACACATGCAACACAGAGAAATTTAGTTCACACTGAAGTATTATCTTACGTGGGAAATTCTCCAGTGTTTGTACTTTAAACAGAAAGTGAATGTGACACCTGTTTATCAGTGGGGGAATGCTTGTTCATCACCTTATATTTTCACAAAATATATATATAAATGAGGTTAAAAAAAAAGTACTGCTTAAATGTAATGGAATTTATATGAATCATAAAATTATAGAAAGACCACATGGTCCACTAAGACAATGTGTAAAAATCCAAAGCACTAAAGTTCATGTTTCATTGTGTAATGGGAATTGCATGGGGAAATTCCCATGATGTAGATTTTTTTTTTTTTAATTTGTCTGATCATAATATATGGAATCACATAGAATTTTTATTTGTTGTCGTCACTTTGTTTTGGCATATACAACAAGAAAAAAAACATGATACAGTATAGAATGTAAATTGTATTAATGTGTACTGGACAAAAAATTGCTGTTAGTTCTTTAGTGCAAAGTAAAAATAAGACAATAGGTATGTAAAATGTGCATATGGGCTGTGTAAGTCAACAGTTCAAGAAAGTGATGCAACTGGTGGGAGCTGATCCTGTAACATTCATTGTGGTCTGTCTGAATCATACGTGACACATTGCAACATTGTTCTGAGAATGGAAAACAAGTCATATCGAAACTCAAATCAAAGACATTTGACTCCAATGAAAGACATTTGACTTTTTAGGGCAGCATCCTCTGGTGTGTTCTTAAATATTTTGGTTAAGATTTGATATTCCAACCTATGCGAAGGTTCCGAGTGTAATTACCCACTTTATTGACATTTCCTTGGGGAGTGAGAGGAATTTTACTGGAACATGATGTGGGAGTGTTGCACCAATCTGCTCACATGATTAAAGCCAGGGCTCTCCTTTTGAATAATTAGTCTTGGCTGTGCTGTAAAGGGTTAGGTCGCTATTGTGTGACTGTAGTATCAGTAGGTCTTATCAGTGTTTGGTTGGCATGACAACTACCCTGCAAAGGCAAAACGCAGTATCTACATATATTGTCAAAATTTAGCTAAGACTAAAAGTGAGCTCCATATAATCAGTTTTATTTGGTGACAAAGCTTCATGGCTCAACTATGTTTCATTTCTGAGAAATTTTGGTGTTAAATTTACAAAATTCAGAGTGATACAAAGGCAGAGTGCAATACCTGCAGTCCAGAATGTTTCAGACACAGTTGCTGCACTCTGCCTCTGAGTTAGTCTCTGTTTTAGTCTCTTTGTCACTTACTGGAAAATGTTATTATTTCTATAAATTAGAAAATAACTAACCCATGAAACTTTGTTTATTTCTTTGTATACACATGATGTTATCTTCTTAAAGATTTTGACAGTGAAATTATGAAGGTTTTTAATGACATCCACATTTTAACAGCTTCCTCCTCATTTTAAGGTTCAAAGGTCAAATCAGTGGCCACTGTTTTATTCCATAAAACATTATTTTTGACTTGGTATTACATCTTTACAATGTCACAGGGACATTTTAATTACCGCAGATACTGCGTTCTGCCTTTGTAGGGCAGAACTGGTTGGATCAGTTCAGAAGAAATCAGCTTTATTTTGCAGCTTTTGCAAAAGAAACAAAACAATTATTTTGGCAAAATGACAGGAAATGGAGCAGGGGAGATTTCCGGACGAGTATTCCTGGAAATGGGGCTTCATTGGAAAAGCTTGCAGGTGACCTTTAACTTTTCATTTGAAAGAAAAAAGAAAAAATAGGAAAGCCCGATCTCATGGAGATAGATTACACATATCTCTACTGGACACACACGGCAGCTGGAAGTGTTCCGCTGGAAAAAAAGTGCCTTATCTCCACAAACAGGGCCCTTGCTGTCCACAACCACACGCCGAGAGTCTTGATTTTGGACACATATTCACTCACTTCAGCATAGTTTCCCTTTGAACAGTGTGTGATCACTGGCAGTAACTGCAAAAACTAACTGTAAAACGTCATCCTTTTTTTTCCCAAAGATTTTCTCTAATGAACAAGTTACAAAATAAGCATTAATGCCCCAGTGGCAAAACAGCATGCTAAATGAGGGGTGTTGTTTCTTACAAACACAATGGCACTATTGACCCACTGACCGCGCTCTCCCAGACAGTCAATAGCAACCCAAGCCTTTACAACAACACCTTGGGTTCTGCCATGTAGGATAACACAATGACACCACCATGGAGTCTCCTGCCTCTTCTTATTGCTCTGGAAATATACACTACATCGTCAGCTCCTGATTTCTCATGTAAGTGCTTTTTAATCAACAAAACTGGAGAAATGCTGACTGCTTTATTTTGGGACAGCATGGATTTGAAAGGGAAGCTACAAGACATTAAGCATTTCCTAATTTTTGACATCCTTCCTGAAACAGCTGGTGCAACTCATGCTGAGACACTAACTGAAGAGGCCATTGACTAATATGCTGTGAACTTCCCAATGCAATAAATAAGGAGAAGCTGCAGTATAGGGTTAGTTTTCCTTTCAATTCCAGAAAATCTGACAGTGTAACAAAGATAAATTCAGTTTTGTTCATTCCGGTTCTATAGCCTTATCAAACAAGGGCTTGGGGATATTTTGTCTGTGTGCTCTCAGTGGCCTAATAATAGTTCATTGTGAGCAAGCGCCTGGTACTGCCCCTTGTTTGCTCCCTGAACAGTCAAGCTGCCCCTTCAACACACCGAGATACATGTCGACAGAGGCAAGAACAGGAAACACAAATGGGAGGGTCAGACCTCACATCGATGTCTATGGCACATGTTTGTATGTATGCTCATAGTCCAAATATTGTCTTGGAGAACTACACCAGGCCAACAGGACACCACCCAGTCAACAGATTCAGTCTACAATAATTATTTATGTCATGCTGACATGGCAATACTCAGTTGACTCTAAAACTCATTGTTTCCTTTCCTTTTCCAGTTTATCTTCAGTCTATTCTGAAAAACCACACGGCCCATGCCTGTGAAAATGACATCCTCACCATCAAGTGTCCATCCAGGACGTCCGTGGCTGTCCTGTCTGCCTTCTATGGCCGCCGTGTGCCCAATCAACATTTATGCCCCTCGGCCAACACAGACGTGACCGTGGAGGAGGACACTGACTGTACTTCTGCGTTTGCTATTGAGGTGCTATGAGTGACAGGCAGTGTTAATATGTATATCACTGTCATTTCTATTTACGTTAGTTTTTTGTCTTCACAGAAAGTCCGTTCAGAGTGTCAGGATTGGCAGACTTGTCACATCCCGGTGTTGAGTCAGGTCTTTGGACAGGACCCTTGCCCACTTACCACCAAATATCTGCTTGTTTCTTATAAATGCAAGCCAGGTATACACTCATTTCTACTTGTCAGGTATTTTCTAATTGTGTTTGCCGAAGATGCAGCTATAGTTGTCCTGTTCTTCTTGATAAAATGTTTCTGAACATTGATGCGGTTGCTCATTGTCATCCAAAACATACAAAATCAGTGAACAACATGCTCCTTTGTGTTTCCTCTGACTTGAATGGACTGTTCTGTTCTTTCATGGTTCTTATCATGTTTTTTTGTTCCTTAGAGCACCACCAAACAAGATTGGTGTGTGAAAATGAGCGCCTGAGGCTGATGTGTAAAAACAGCACAGTTCTAGCCATCTACTCTGCCACATTTGGACATCTACTTCATGGAAGCCCCTATTGCCCTCAGGAACCTGGATCTCACGCAGACATGGGTCAGAAAACAGGGAGCTTTAGTGTCATCTAGGGGCTAAATGTTGAAATACATGATCTTAGTCAAATGCACAAAGGTTTATGCTAGGATATGTTTGCTATCTATTTTGCTATGGGCCTATCACCTAGAGACGTACACTGTCATACAATATTAATATGACTTAAGAGTGTATCCTACATTATTAAATACTAAAATCTTTTACTCCAGAGTGCTTGTCGTCCTTGGCTTTGAGAAAAGTCTCACGCAGATGTCACGGCAGAGAAAACTGCTCATTAGTGGCAGATGTTCTGACCTTTGGGGACCCGTGTTTCCCAGGGACCAGGAAGCACCTGCGGGTGTCCTTCACTTGTGGTAAGTAAAGGAAATAGAGAGGGTGATGTTTACTGTAGCAGGTTTTATATAAAACAAAAAAAAAACATCTCAATTCCTGTTTAGTGCCCCGGTATCTTTTGGAAGATGTGGGTCGTGGGTCAACAGATCCCTTCATGATCTCAGACTATACTCATGGTAAGAGCATCAAGTTGCAACATTTGTACCTCCAGAAGCATTGGTGGTGTCTCAGACCCCTTTCACCTGCAGGTGGATGGTACACTGGCCCCTCATACAGGCCTCAAAACGTCTTTACCAACTCTCTGGAGATGATTGAAAAAATGTGGGGTATGTGCACAGACGCCAACAAATGTGCATGTACATTTGCAGTCGATGTTTTGGGTAGATTTGAGGTCACAAATAACGTGAAATAGCTCAATGGGGCTGCTCTCTGTTGTTTAAAAACCCATTGCAAGGGATGGTCCATGTTGTTCAGTATAGCACTTAGTCTGTTGTGTGTCTGCTGCTCCACTACTTCAACCAGAGTCTCCAAACTAATACTTATTGTTGAACCAGCCTTCTCTATAATTTTGACTTTAATTACAATAAAACTGGATGTTCTTCTAGGTTTTCCTGAGAAAGTGGCCTTGTACTTTGTCTCTGGCATCTGTGCCGGGCTGGTTTTCCTGCTCTGCCTCTTCGGTGTTCGCTCTGCTCTGGTGAAGGATGTGAAGGAGCTGGTGTCTGACCTGAACGATGAGCTGAAAGCATCTCACAGGCGGCGCACAGGGCTCATGGATGACCTCTTTGACGATGCAGTCTCGGACACGTCATCCTTCTGTCGCCTCACAAAATCGTACCGCACCAACGACAGGTCCAGTCCTTCCACTTTGACGTTAGAGGTGGTTGAGCGTGATGTGCAACAAGGGGACCGGCCCAATGGAGACATTTGGCCTCATCATGACTGCAGCCCTTATGCCATTCACTGCACTACAGACCACAACAGTCACATGTCACATTAGATAAGGATCAAAATCACAGCTTGTTCACAAAGATTAACATTTACACTGATGTTATCATTGGGACCCCCTCAAAAACGAGATGATTCATCTCAAGGGGCTATCCCATTAATAAACAATTTGCATTGGATTTTATGAATTCAATATTTGTTGAAATGCATTACTAATTCACTACAGTCTGCAAGATACATTGCAAACTTACAATTAATTTTTTTTTTAAATTTATAACTGAAATAATATTCTGTAATCATTATGATTAATAAAATCTTTTTGGTACAATTTGTGAATCCTTATTATTTTCATAGTTTTGCTAGGCTATTGTAATTGTAATTAAATATTATATTTTAATTATTTATGATTTAGGATTTGATTGTGGGTTAAAATATAGATCAAATCAAACACTGACAATTTTAGACAACTTTTAGACAACTTAAAACTAAACAATTACATTTGTTCATTCATGATTTATGGTGATGAGAATAACCAATAAATTACATAGGTTTTACATTATATTTATTTATATTAGCCCACTATCCTGTGCGTGAACAACATTCATGTGCTTTGAAGGCCTTGAACCGGATGTAGTTACGAATCAGGTTTCGTTACGGTAGATAGCTGCTAGCTAGTCATGAGCATTCTTGAGAAATAGCTGTTACTTTAATGTCATATGTACCTTAATTGCGATGTTAAATTTCATGTTAACAACAGGCAACTGGATGGCTAATGTTTCGACGGAATAAATCAAGGTCAGAAACCCTGAAAGTGTCTCCAGGGCTGTTTTGTAGATAACCTCGCCCACAGGCTGCTCTCATTAGCTGCTTATTAGCCAAAGCCTAGACGTCTGCAACTAAGCTACCTCTATAATTATATCCTGCACGTTAACCTAAGTTAAAGTGAAATTATAAAGATACAGTGTGATTTTAATCTTGGCATTGCGTAACTTCAAATGTGTGGTGCTAAATGTAATGTAATGGTCGAAGTTTAGTTACTGGTTACTCACTTCCGCTTTATTGTGACTGGTTTTTTGAAAATACTGTATTCTTTTAAACAACACATGATGTGTGTCTAGCTTGCCATGGTTTAGAAGTGTTTTGCAACAGGACTTACAGGTGTCATCTTTCGCTTTATATAACGTGACCCGTTTGCAAATTAAAGAGTGTAAACAGCTGTGCTATTTCTAAGTCTTGTGACAAGGGTTGTGGCTTGTCAGCAATTTACTTTGACTGACAGTTCTCATAATTTAATTCAGTATAATTTAGCATAATTTAAACACTCACTACCTTCAAACATCTTCTAATGCTTCCCTTGAGGAAGCCCCATTTACTCTTAGAGGTGTGTAAGAGTGCAGTCTATTGTCTCTAACCGAACACTTCACTATTCAGACAAGAGTTTGTATTTTGTCTTCAAGATTAATTTACAAATGTAGTATAAAACATTTCTGTTTTTTGTTCAGGTGTATCAATTGTTGAACTACCATGATGTCGGGTTCCCAGTGGGAGCTTCCGCCTGAGCTATGCTGTCGGCCCATGGCCTTTGTGGCTCTGACAGGCCTGGATGTTGTGTACAATGCTGTCCATAGAGCCATCTGGGATGCTTTCTGTGCTAACCGTCGGGCAGACAGAGTTCCAATATCTTTCAAAGTCCTCCCAGGAGACCATGAGTATCCTAAATGTCGCACCAAGGTGAGCAGCAAGGAGTAATCACCTACTTAATGATTTAAACACAATGTTGGACATAAAATATACATTCACTAAATTATATGCATATAGTGTGTGTGTATATATATATATATATATATACACACAAATACAAATTTCAACAATAGAGGAAAAGTGAGTACATTACTGCAGTAGATCTCAATAGCTTGTCACATATACTGTTTGAGTACATGAAGCAAACACATGAAAAGATGTAAATGCAAATAAGTATTTTGCTTGATTACATACAAGTATATCTGAAACATTTAATTCTTCTGTTCATTTAGCGGACATCCTATGAGTGGTACATCCCTAAAGGCATCTTAAAAACCGGTTGGATGAACAAACATCTGAATCTTGTGCCTGCTCTGGTCGTCCTCTTTTATGAACTGGATTGGGATGATCCACAGTGGAAAGAAAAACAGTCTGAATGTGCCACTAAAGTGGAGATTGTCAGGTATGTGTTATGTTTTAGGGTTGCAGTGATGTGTATAATTCAGCTCAATGCAATTTTTATTAATTTCTGTAATATGTAAATTCAATTAATGAAAAATGACTTTATTCCACATTTTATCATTGTTTGTTGCATATTGGTAATATTTAAGGTATACTTGTCTGGGGCCACATTTAAATATTCAGTTTAATTTTGCAATATTTATGTAGTGCCAATTCATGACTGTGTCTTACAATACTACAAGAAAACCAGACAAGAACCACAAGAAAAGTGGTCATGACATGTTAAAATCTGAATGTGAGATGTTATAGTGTTTTTTTTGTAAACCATTACATAGAATAAACCTTTGCTCTCATTTGATATTACATTTCACAAATCTGTAAAGAGACAAAAATCATCTTCTGTTTTCTCTGTTTTGTTTTTCTGTAGGACTAGTCTTCAGGGTAGAAACACCAAAGTGGCAGTAGTTCTTATCCAGAAGAAAACACCTCTGCCTCCAGGTAAACTTGTTTCCGTTTTTTTCAAAATTATTGCATTATTTGCACACACTTGGATTTATCTTTATATTTATATCACATTACTAGTGCGACTATAGTAAAATGCATTGCTTCCAATCTTAAACACAAAATAATGCAGGTACTTAATTTACTCCAAACAAAAACAGGTGTCAGTTGAAACAACATGCCAAACTCTTTGCTAATGCTGTTCTTTTTGTAGGAGAGGACCTTGTGGCATCTGAGAGGGCCTCTGCTCTCTGTAATGCCTGTGATCTGTCTGGTAAAAGTCTGTTTGTACTGCCACACACTGATCACCTGGTGGGCTACATTATAAGGTATAACTGGTAAAATTAAACAATTTCAATGGTAACAAGTGTGTGACAATTTGTATTACAATTTTTAAAGTATTATCATTCTACAGGTTAGAGAACGCCTTCTATGAGCATGCACAGACATATTATTATACTGAGATTCGTCGTGTCAAATCTCACAAAGAGTTTCTCAACAAAACCACACATCAAGTATGAATATATATATATATTCATAATATTGTTGATACTCTGTAGAATTAGCCTCTGGACAGTAAACCTGATATTTCATTTGATTGTTTCAGCTTTTGTTCGTCAGGCACCAGTTTAAGATTGCCTTCTTCAGTGAACTAAAGCAGGACACCCAGAATGCTCTTAAGTAAGTCTAAAGCTTAAAATATAGCACCACTGTTTCCAGCACCAATGTTGCTAGTTGCCCAGAATTAGAATTTCCACCATAAAAATTAAAATCAGTTTCATCATTATTCATAGAGGAAAACTATTCTTTGTTTCATCTTGATCTTGTGTGTATTTGTGTTTGCAGGTACTACAGAACTGCATACAGTCTTATCCATGAGTTGAGAGCGCATGAGACCAACATGTTGGAGATCAAAACCATGGCTGGATTTATCAACTATAAGGTAATAGTTGTTTATGGAAATGTTGACAAATTTGTTTTGGCAAATCATGTGATTGTGTTTTGGTGATTCTGTACTGAGAACATGCTTTACTTCCATGTCTGCTCCTTTTTGTCTCTCCAGATCTGTCGTCTATGTTTTCAGCATAACACTCCTCTTGATGCTATTGCACAATTTAGAAAACATATAGACTTGTGTAAGAAGAAAATTGGAAGTGGAGAGCTAGCCTTTGAGCACTCAGCATGGATGTCTAAACAGTAAGAAAAACACCTGAAGACCCTATACACATAAAAAATTACATTCTTTTATAAAATATTATGTATTTGTTTCTCAGTTTTAATAAAGTTGACTAAAAGTAATATGATTTTTTATGGTACATCTTTGCAGGTTCCAGTCCTTTGGTGAATTGTTTGATGAAGCCATTAAGTTGGGTCTGACGGCCATCCAAACCCAGAACCCAGGTTTTTACTATCAACAGGCTGCCTGTTACAGCCAGGACAGAAAGCAGCAGGCTCATCAGCTCTGTCAGGTGACATGATTGACTTAGAATTTGAATAATTTGCAAAAATATGCCTGGTGTCTGTTACTATATAATTGTTTATTATACTCCACAGGCTGGAGTAAACTATCCCACCCCTGACCCTTTAAGTGGAGCATTGGACTTTTATGGGCAAAGGTCCTGGAGACAAGGACACCAAAGTATGTTTTGTTTCTCTCTACCTCTTGAACAGAAGTCAGCTTAGAAAGCAACACAGTCCTAAAATGTCTCTTCGTGGTTTGGAAATATGCATGTAATATTTGTTGTATGTTGTATTTGTAGGTATTGACCCTCCAGATGCAGAGAAAGAGAAGACGGGGATACTTGCCCTGCAAATCAAAGAGAGAGATGTTCCTCACTCTGTAAGTGGACACAACTTATACTGTGGTATAGTGTAGCATGCAAAACACACATTTTATCCCTAAATATAAATGTGCAAAAACAATCTTTGTATCTGCTTTTACAGGAGCTGATAATAGCTCTTCTTAGCAACGCTGTTGCACAGTTTAAGAAGTACAAGTGTCCTCGGATGAAGAGCCATCTAAGTAAGAAACGCGCCCTCTGTGGTTTTTATTATTGATGGAGCTAATTTATTCTTATGTTAAATTTACTCATAAATTGGTCTCTCTGTTTCACAGTGGTACAGATGGGAGAGGAGTATTATCATGCTAAAGACTACACCAAAGCACTTAAGTAAGTCAGGAGACAAATGTAGATACAGAAAGACTTCTAAAATGGCCTGTTAGACTCATACACAGACTTCTTCTAAGTGTTCTTCGTTTTTTCATGTTAGGTTGTTGGACTATGTAATGTGTGACTATCGCACAGAGAGGTGGTGGGGTCTTTTGACGGCCATCCTCAGCACAGCTCTGCGATGTGCTTATCTCATGGCTAGTGTTAAAGACTACATCATCTACTGTATGGAGCTGCTGGGCAGAGGTAAGTAACAGAGTATAGGATATTTAAGCCTCAAATTGCCTCAAACTACGATATCGCCCTGTTCAGTATTTTACAAATATATTCTTATGTTACAGCTTCTACTTTGAAGGAGGAGCAGAAATTAAGGATTGAGAAGAATCTTGTCAAAGTCCTAATGGTAAATTTATAGCATCACTCACAATAACAGAAAAACACCCTGTTCAGTCTTTTTTTTTTTATTATCTTGGATTAAATCACCAAAAAATACTGGCCTTTTGTATATGTGCCAGACTTGTACTTGATTATAACACCTGCATATATATTTGCATTTATATTATATTGCTCACATCTAAGACTTTTTCTTTTCTTCATTTGACCTTGTTTTGTCAGAACGAGGTCCCTGATTCTGAGCCAGAGTGCGACCCATCTTCTGACGACGCAGCCAGATCCCTGTGGAATGACCGCACGGCTTTAGCCGGATCAAATGAGTTCACGATAGAAGTGCAAGACTACATTCCATTCAGTCAGTACACTTACGAGAACGACAAACTGTTCATTATGTACACTAAGTGAATAACTATATTTATCTTGACTTTCTTCAGTCCAATGTAAGGCGAAGTTCCAGTCTCCTAGTTTCCATGTAGACCAACCCATCCAGCTGCAAGTGTTTCTCAGAGCTGATTGCCCCAATCCTGTGACCTTCAGCAAGTTGGCTGTTAGCCTTAGCAACCAGGTACTGTTCTTGTTCTTGGGTTTCTTTTCGGGGTAAACTTTAAATAAGTTTCTCTAGTCTTATGTATTTGTCTGTATCTAGGAGTATAACCAGTGGTGTGTGGCAGAGTCTTCAGGACAGGAGACCATGAGCATTCTGCCGGGGAAAACCAGATGCTATAACTTCAGCTTTGTGGCCAAAACTGAAGATGTTGGCAAAAAGATTGAGGCAAGTGTTTTCAGTCAATGTGCTTGTATGCTAATGGATAAGATCACTGGTAGTCGATAACTCACTAGAGGCGTGCTTGTTTTTTAAGTCTTTTTTAATCTCAGGCAAAAAATGAAATTCAAATTTGTAACAAGATTTGTATCAGTTATCCATGTGTTGTTTTCTGTTTAGATGACAGGTATTGAGTTGCTGCTGGGGACTGACCGAGGCCGTTGTGTATTTCTGAGCTGGAGAGGAGCAGGTGGAGACATAGCCTCCACACATGAAGCTCTGCAGGCCAGCCGGTCTTCACGACGATGGGGGCGGAGCCTGGAGGCACATCAGGAGCAGGACTGGGACACTATTACTATACAGCAGAGCACTATGTAAGTACTTTTTTGCCATATCAGATTATTTGTATATCAGAAAAAAACGAACACTTAACATTTACTGGGTTTGCATGTCCTTTTGTTTGAATTAGGATCATTTCCCGGGTTCCTAAAATCTCTGTACAGCTCAGCCACCAGCCTCCTGCACTCAACAATGAAATGTACTGTCTCAACCTCACCATCCGCTCACAGGAAGAGGGTGTGGCCAGAGATGTCAAACTGACTGCTGGCCTAAAACCAGGTAGACTCTGCCGTCTTCTATAAGTTGAACAGAACTTTCAATCATTCATATTGTATTTTTTTTATTCTTTTACACACTGACCTAACGGGTATCTTTCTCCAATTGTTGGAACTTTCTAGGCCAGGATGCCAATCTCAGTCAGACCACACACGCAACACTTGATTGCTCAAAGGTCTGTGATGACAATGCACCTGCGTTGCTCCCTGATATACCTTTGGGAGACTTAAATCCAGGCGAGAAGGTAAATGTGCTGGCTTGTTAGCTGACTTTGTACCTCTGTTGTTACTTTGTTCCTTTATTTTTGTTGTATTTGTTTGATTATGTGCAGTTTTTCCAAGGCCAAATTTTCACTTGTCACCTGTGACTTATTTGTCTGCAGCTGGAGAAAAGTGTATTTATAAGGTGTGTGTCAACTGGGCCTAGAGTCCTTCTTTTTCACGTGGCATACAGCATTGATACTGCTGTGGAAGGACGACAGATCATCTGCAAGTGTCACAAGGTAGAGTACATCTGCTCTGTAGATTTGTTTTGCCTTGTTTTTTCGTATTGTGTTTTTATTTATGGTGTGCATTCTTCTCTTTGCAGGATGAAACAGTCACAATAGAGACTCTCATCCCCTTTGAGGTGTCTGTCAAGTTTGTGTCCACTAAGGTGTGTATTTAATTTAAGTATCATAAAGGTTTTGTGTGTTTTTAACAGATATAGAACAGTATAACAACACTATAATTATCACAGTTGTCGGTTTACAGACTACATTTCTCAGCTGTGATCGACCAGTATTTTCTTTGTAAATTGTGCAGTTGGAGCCCCTTGAGCGGGTGTCAGTGGACATCCCATTCCTTCTGATGACAGACATCCTCTCCTCCTCACCATGGCCTCTCTTGCTTGCATCCTCCTCTTTGGAGCTGTTTAGTTTGACCAGCAACACCCCAAAGCCACAATCACAGTTGGAGCAAAGTGAGTACTCCATATATCCCACAATGAAAAAAAGCAGATCTGTATTTTTGATATAATAGCCTAATAATTGTATGTGGTTATGTGTACACAGCGGTTTTGGAGAAAGGTGAGGGTGCCAGTGAGTGTTTCTGCCTGCGCTGTCCACCTTTAACCAACAACAATAACGCTGTGGCAACTGGGCAGTACTTAATATCATGGCGGAGGTACTGACACACACCTATTGCAAAAACAAGAAAGAGAAGTTGACTTTAACTGGTGTTATAATCCAAAAGTGACTTTTTACAGGCATTCCTCCAACTCAGACAGTCCTCTCATCCAGACTACAGTCACTCTACCTCACGTCCTTTTGGAGCCTGTTCCTCTTTATATTCATGCAGGTTAGTGTACAGTGTATTATTATGGACCTTGCATCCAGCTTTTTTTTTTTAGAAAACAGTTCCATATTAAAATATTTCATTTCTTTGGGAATAGATCTACCTTCATTTGGGAGGGTCAGAGAGTCTCTTCCAGTGCGGTACTATATAGAAAACAGGACAGCTCTGGTGCAGGAGGTGGAAATGGCTGTTGAACCCTCAGATGCCTTCATGTTCTCTGGACTGAAACAGGTACTGTAATCACTTCTGTGTTTAAATCTTGGAAAACAATAGATATTTACATTGACATACACTTTGCGGACTTGTGCAGGTGCGTCTTCGGGTCCTCCCTGGTTCTGAGCAACAAATGCTGTATAACTACTACCCACTCATGGCCGGTTACCAGACACTACCACAGCTCAGCATTAACCTGCCTCGTTGCCCCACCACCACCGCCCAGAGTCTGAGGCGCTTCCTGCCACAACGCATCTTTGTCAAGGTAACACACACCCCGAGTAGTCACCCTTATAATCGGTTTTACCTGAATAAATCTACATGTTTTGTGTTTTTCTTCCCCAGCCTCAGGGCCGACAGCTCGATGATGCTTCTATAGCTGCAGCATGAGAAGAACACAAGGTTTACTGTAAATATGAGAATAAAGAAATGTTTTATAGATTATTCTGGACTGATTATTCCTGTAACAGGCTCACAGATGATTTTATTAACACTAGTTATTTCATATTGTTCCATACAATGAACATGAACTATTGAAAGCTGATCAGGTGACACAGTTCCATTTACTGCTCTGACCTGAATGCAAAGTGAGACGTGAGTTTGAAGTAAAACTATTTAATGAAGTGACGCTCTAATTTCCATTCCACCATGAAAATATGTCTGTGACTGACGTGACTTAAATTTGTGATGTATGAAAAAGAGTGTGAAGAGTTGAATTAAACTGAAGTGATCCAACTTTATGGGTGTTTCTTCTGTTTCATTTGTTAAACATAGACATGTTTTACAGAGATAACCAATGCACTTAAAGATTGATATGTTTGAATGGCTCTTATGCCACACTAAAAATGATTGAATATTTACCCATAGAACTGCTTAGAGAAAACACAAGCATACAATTTATTCCCAAATACACATTTTATTTGCCTTGGAACAGTCAGCAATTTAAAATCTACAAGATTTGATCATATAAGTTAGCAAATATGTTTGTTGCATTTTAACGTAGGGATAAGTCTTTGTAAAATTATCGGTTTGGGTAAGATAAACCCCGGAACTGATAGAGGGCGCTGTCTGCACACTTTTAACACTTTGTCCAATCAGGAGCACGTCTCGTGACAACGCGTCCATCTCGCGATAGCTTCAAAAAAGATTCAAAACCCTGGCGGTTGACACAGGATTGATATTTCAAAACATTTAAAGGTAAAATTCGTTTTTTAACGCTAAATATTTCTCATGATGTATATGTCTTGTATTAGTACTAGTTCTTCAAATGTTGTTTTTCTCACTTGATCCACTGTGCTAGCTAGATATAAGACGTATAAAGGTTAGCTTTTTGCTAAGAGTTGTTTACGCTCATATAAAGCTTGCCTTAGCGTTAATTCGTTTCAGTTGTACAAACTATTGAAAACAAACAACAACAAACAAACAAAACAAAAAAAGCCTCTTATTTCCAAAGAGAGTTTGATATTAAATGGGTAATACTCTCCACCCATGACTTATGAACCTTTATACAGCTCACCTGTAATTTCACATTGTATTAATTTGACAAAAAATCATGTAGCCGTAGTGTTGACTCCTGTTGGTGTAGGATCTATATAGGCACAAAATGTAAAAAAAAAAAACACGGACATTAAACTGCAGTTAAAGTAAATAGGCCTACCTCTTCTCAAACTGGCTTGTTCCCTCCATAGCATTAAGGCTGTGGTGACCCTGGAGAATGCATTTTGATTATCCATGAGCTGTTTTAACTTGTTAGCTACATTTACATGTTTGTATGCTATTGCTGTTGAAGTGTTAGTCATCAGAAGGGGAAAGTAAGCATCTTCCTGTTTCCTTGTTTTTCCAGATGTGTGACAAACTAGCTGAAGAGGAGATCCAGCGGCTGAAGAGCCAGCTGAGGGAGAAGGAAGAGCAGGTACAGAAGGCAGCCCAGGCTGGGTTGGATCTTCTCGATCAGCAGATGGAGCTACAAAACAGACTGGATGAGCAGAGAGTAGAGATGACCAATGCAATTGAGGTACTATTATGATTATAATGTAAAATAGCTGTTTTTTCTATTGACATATGGTCAATTGCTAAAGCGCATTGTGTGTATCTCAGGCTCTTGAACAAGACAAGTACTCACTGCAAAAGGAAGTGGAGCTGAAATGCAGGATGCTTGAATCACTCCAGTTTGAGTTTGACTGTGTGAAAAACCAGCAAAAACAGCAGCTTCAGGAGCAGCAAGAACTTCTGGACAGAACTCACAATGTAGCTCTCACTGAGCTCAACAATAAGGTAAAATTGTTATTATGGCTTGCGTTTTGACGTTTACATTTAATTTAAAAAGGCTTTTATTGTATTGACCATTTAGTTAGTTTAGTTAATTGTTTTTTTCCCAGATGCTTAGGGTCCAGTCTGCACTAGAAGAATCCCAGCTGAATGAGAAACAGCTGAAACACAAGCTGGAAGTACAGACTGAGACACTGAATAACAAGATGGAGGAACTGCGAGCTCTGAATGAGCAATCACATAGCTCCATGACATCTGAGATGATGGAGGTGCAGATGAAGATCATGGAGTTGGAGAACAATAAGGTGAAGATGGCTTAACTTCTTTCCAAGCTCTTTTGTGTTGTGTTGGACATTTGGTCTGGAAATGATATTGGTCGCCTTACAAAATAGAAATATCTCCTTTACTTTCACCATGTGCTATTTCACTTAGGACCTAGGCAGTTCTTTTTTCCACTCGTATGTTGAGCCATGAGCTTTTGTCTACAAGGTGGAGCTGGAGCAAGCCCTGCAGGAGTTGCAGTACAGAGAGCAACAGCTGGAACTGGCCAATGGCAGTCTACAGCGACAGTTGGAACGAATCACAGACGAGAAGGAGGAGCGAGAAAAGGAAGCTGTTTCCATGTTTAATGCACTGGAAGTAAGTTACATTATTTGATTGTTGCATGTTTGCATGTGCTATGTACGTGTGTGTCCTTACAATATACGACATTTGACTGTGATTATACAGAAATCTCGAGAGGCTAACCGAGACCTTCAGGTGCAGTTGGATCAGCTCCTGCAACAAGCCCAGGATCCAAACAGTAAAGGCAACTCCCTGTTTGCAGAGGTAAACAAAGTAAATTAATAAATAGTGTCTTTCAACGGACCTCACAGAAGAGAGGTTCTTACACATCTTGTTGTTGCAGCTGGAGGATAAGCGTGCTGAGATGGAGAAACAGCTCATCAGTATGAAGGTCCAGCATCAGTCATTGCAGAAACAGTACGCCTTCAGCAAACAGCAGATGCAGAGGCTGAAGGTAGGACATGACCACGGCTGTTGTGAAGACACAGTGTTTCGACTCTTTAGTGTTTAATTAAGTGTGATTTGCATGTGTTGTTTAGGTTCAAATAGCCACGCTGATGCAGCTGCAGGGATCCAGAGCTGATCCTGCTCAGATGGAACGACTGCAGTCAATGGTCTTGGAGAAGAACGGAGAGATCCAAAACCTGATGTCTAAACTGCAGAGGCTGGAGAAGGTGGAGGTGAGTGCTCGTCAACACCCTATTTAGTCTAGCTCATAAACGACTATAGCCCCATTGTCATTGTTTCAGTTTGATAATGTGTAATTGTAAATATGTTGTTTTGTATGTATGTGTTTAGATGATGCTAAAGTCTCAGGCACCTAGTTCTGCTCCAGGAGAAAATGTTGAAGGTCAAGATGAAACTTATTACACTGACCTGCTGAAGATGAAGCTCAACAACTCCATGTAAGAGCATTTTACCCCCTAGTATTCTTAAGCTGACACAGTACCTCATTCAGATCCAGATCCCTGGACTCTAATTACGACCCACTATTGTCATTCTTTTCCCCCTGTGTTTAGTAAGGATGCAGAGCGTCTGGGAGATGAGCTTTCCCTGCAGAGAATGAAGTCTTTGTCAGAGAGCCAACGAGCGCTTGAGCTGGAGAGGAAACTGTTTACGGCTGAACGGATGCTCAAACAGGTAGGACACTTCCCTGACTCCTATGCTAATAATTTAATTTTATCGGAAATGGGAGCTTTTTAGCTTTTTTGTGTTATGTGTTTTTTTTGCATTTGCTCATATAGGCTCAGAGTGACAAGATCAAGCTGCAGCTGCGAGTCGAGGAGCTCCAACATAAATATGAACCCAAAGGTAGCTTGAGTGTTGCTTCCCAGGTGTCGGCGATCCCCAATGATGTACGTAAATACAATTTGTTTTTTAAATATGTATCTAGAAGCAAAAAAGAATGTCCTTCAAAAGAGGAAGAAAGAGAAGCTTCCTGTGGACATTGTAGCCTCCAGTGTAAAGCTTGAAGAGAGTGTGCAGCCAGTTTCATTTGAGATGGATATCACAAACCTCAAGAACTCTGACACAAAGGCAGTCTCTCCTCCTGAAGCTGAAAAAATAAACATTAAACAAGGTATGAATGTTGGTGCTGAAGGGGGATCTGAGAATTAACATCTTACTTTGGGAGGATTTCAACCATTTTATTTTGACTTGTAGAACCAGAACCAGAAGAACGACCGACCAAAAGCGTAAAGATCAGCTTAGAGGAGCCTGTTGTTATTCCTAATCCCAGGTCAGTACAAGATTTTGAGCCTCTTTGAAAACATGTCCATTAAAATGTGTTGTCTCACTTAATGGGTGGTGCATTCGTTCTCTCGTAGTTCATGGTTGACCGACGTGGACGGGAAGGAGCTTGAGGAAAACCAGCAGCAGAACTTTAAAGAGGATCGAAGGAAGAAACAGAAAACAGTGGAGGTGATCCACGTTAAATCTAGTAACAGTATGGAAAACCAATGTGCGCAGCAATAATGTTATATGTCCTGTATATCACCTGTATCTACATAGCAATAAGAATTTAAACTTTTATATACTTGTGTTTTTTTAACTTGTTTTCCTTGTGACATTTTCACTTGATAATTTGATGTCACTTTGTAATATTATAGAATTAAAACATTTATCTATGTAAACATGTCTTACTTTGTCTCATTCTCAAGACCTTTCAGCTTATTGCACTACAAAACCAACAGTGACCCTGACAAACTGTCTGCAGCCCCCAAACACACATTTCAAGCCACAGTACACTGTCAAGCAGTGAAGCATTGTGGCGCAAGCTTCATGATATGGGGATGTTTCTCATGCTATGGTGTTAGGCCCTTTTATCGCAAAGCAGGGATAATGGATCAGTTTGAATACATTAAAATACTTGAAGAAGTCACATTGCCTTATGCCAAAGAGGAAATGCTCTTGAAATGGGTTTTTCAACAAGACAATGACCCCAAACACAGTAAGAGAGCAGTGACATGGTTCTAGATGGACAAAATTGATGTTATGGGGTGTCCAGCACAATTCCTGGACCTTAATCCAATAGAAAACTAGTGGGTGACATAAAAAATGTTTTTTCTGAGGCAAAACCAAGACATGCAGAGGAATTGTGTAATGTAGTCCAGTGGTCCCAGTGGTCCATGCAACACAGATATGTCAGCTCCTAAAAAGCAGTGGTTATACAATGAAATATTAGTTCAGTGATTCACAGCAAAGATAAATCTAAAGCATTTTTCAATTTATACAGTAAATGTTAGAGTTTGTAAAGAAAAATGCAACATTCCCATTTTCTTCCCTTTCTTTAAAGGAATAACAAATTTGATCATTTTTGTTCATGTTTTAATTTGAAATAGAACGTGCAGTGTTCCCAATGTTTTTGTGTGTATGAAAACTAAAGCTATTATATGGAATTTGAGCTTTAGTCACTTTTTAAGCACACCGCTATCATCCTGAACACAACTGTACGTCACAGTATGTTTTCTCCCCCTCGCCACTTGGGGCAGCGTTGATTCGCTTTGTTGCTTGTAAATCCCCTGTTTGAACTCACAAAGAAGATGATGCACATTTTACGTGGACCAATGAGCGCTCAGCAAATGAGACCGGCGTTTAAGTGTTTGCAAAAACAAGGAAACGTAAACATAAATTTCATCTGATAAATCCAACAAATCCAACAGGTAATACTAATGCTTAACTCCTTGTTTGTCCCGCCTTAAAGTATTGTATTGTACAAGGTTATCTATCTTTATGCTAACTATGCAGTTAGCCATCATGATGTTAGTAGCCCATAAAGTGGTCCACCTTTTTTATTTTGCTGTAACACTAAATCTTGATGGTTTTGTGGTAACTTGGGATTTAGAGGATGTTAAAACAACTCCCCCTGTACTGGTATGTTTCAGTTCTCATGGTACTTGGCCTCAGTCGGGTCACAGCAGTCTGGTGTAGCTGCCTGACTCTGGTCTTCTTCTTCCTGCTGTTGCACTGCTGTCACACATCTTGCCAAAAGGTAAGGTAACATTTATTTCAATAGCATTAAATTGTCTCCACAACTCTAAAGCTTGTCTTATTCTTCTATTCTGTTTGCAGTCTGATGGTGCCCTAACAGTGGTAGAGAACCCTGAGGAAGTGAGTGAATTACAGAGTGATGATGAAAGTGAGGTAACAGTTCAAGAAGAAGATGAAGAAGACTTAGAAGTGTTCCAACCCACCGAGCAATGGCAAACACTGATGCCAGGTCAAACACTGTAGAATGGACGATGGAATAACCCTATTTACCTTAAAACTAACATACTAAACTGTGTGTGCTTGCAGGTCAGGCAGTGCCAGCTGGCTCACATGTAAGGTTAAATTTACAAACCGGAAAGAGGGAGGTCCGAATGGGAGAAGAGCAGCTAAAATACTGGAGAGAACAACACAGGTATGAGTATGAACATTAAGCACAACTTCAAATAAGCAGTTTTTGTTTTGTGCTTGGAGGGTTTTCATTCATTTCGTTAAAATAAATACACACAGCAACATCAATGACTGAACTCTTTTCCAGAGAGAATGAAGATGACCAGCCCTTATTTGACCCCGATGAGCTGAAAAAAGCTATGAAGAAAATGAAGGAAGACCTAAACCACAAAGGTCCAACTCAGCAGGTATTGCCAACACATTAGGCAGTTTAGACCCATAATTTACCCAATGTTATGCCAAATATACATTATTCTGTCATTCAAACCTCAGCAATGTTGGTCTGTCTTTTGTAGGACTCTGTGTCGTCTCGCTTTCGACCTCTGGAAGAATTGAAGAAAGACATGGCTGAGTTGGACCTCCTAGTAGAGACCGATGTTCAGGTAAGTACGTTACGTTGTTGAGATTGTTGTGTTGTGTGTTCTATATGCCATCCTTTTGATCTAAATGAGTGAAATGTATGGTCCAGATCATGAGGCGGTTGCTGGACCAGTTTAACAGCACCAGCTCCACAGAAGAGAGAATAGGCATCCTGCTGGAGCTTGAGTATATGGTGCATCAGGTACAGCATACATTTTCTCACCCAAGTGTTTAATTAGGATACCTGTTTTGTGATGGCATATGTGTTTCTACTTGCCTTTGTGTTTTAGGTGGATAATGCCCAGACCCTGTGCTCTATGGGAGGTCTTGTGTTTATTTTAGAAGGTTTAAACAATTCAGATTCAAGATTGCAAGAAAACTCTGCCTTTGTCTTGGGATCTGCTTTAGCCAGGTAAACAGAAATAATTATGTGTGCATAACATTGTGTGCATTCTCGTATGTATGCCTCCTTGTCTTTGTGCTGCAGCAACCCAGCAGTTCAAGTGAAAGCTGTGGAAAGTGGTGCACTTCAGACCCTACTGACCCTTCTAGCAACAACAGAGCATTTCTATGTACAAAAGAAGGTGCAGTTTTAAATGACAAATTCACTCTTTACACATTTTCTTAAAACTGAGATGTTTTGTGTGTGTGTGTGTGTGTGTGTGTCCAATCTTTCTCTATAGGTTCTTTTTGCAGTGGCCTCCCTTTTGCGCAACTTTCCCTTTGCACAGCAACATTTTCTGTCACGCGGCGGTCTACAAGTGCTGTCAGAAGTGTTCAGAGGAGACGAGAATGGAATTCTGCGAACACGTATTGTCACCCTGTTACATGATATCATTAGTGAAAGGGTAAGTGTTTTTTGTGATACTTTTGAGAGTGGAAAATGTACCTGTTACTAGTTGCTCATCGAGAATCCTTCTGATCTTCTAGGAGCTAATATCCAAGGCAGGTCAGGACACTGTGCTGGATGCCTCTCATGAAGAACGTGTGCGTCAGTACTCCAGGGTGTCCTTGGACAGAGAGCTCGTGGAGAAAAATTGGTGCAGTCTGGTTCCGCAGCTACTAGAATCACCTGAACATGACTATAGAGAGAAGGTGGGCAGTGTGGAAATGTACAAAGAATGCTTTGTGAACAGTTTAACTTATCAGTGTATTCCTTTCTCTTACAGGCTCTCCGGGCTTTATTGGCAATGGTTCCTATGTGTTTGGGACAATACCGCACAGACAGCTCTCTGCTGAGCTCACTGAGCACCTTAAGAGACCATTACCAGGAAATAGTTCACAAAGAAAGGACACTGGGAGAGGAGACTGGCTACTTTGGGGAAATTGTAGAACTTATAGATACTCTTAAAGTTAAAATGAAATGATATATTATTGATAAATTATATTTATGCTTAATTGTATTATACTAATAAAATCATTAAAAATATATTTACTGAATACAGTGTTTGATATTATTGTTACTTTTCTAAACTGAAATGACAATATTATTGAAGTACAAAGTTGGTGCGAGACGAGTAAATTCCTTCCACATTGTTCCCACTGTTCTTTCAACGCTTAGAGTTGTAACTTTATTTTGAAAAGTTTACCCGGAAGTAGAATACGCAACAGAACGCATTAGACCAGTAGACAGCAACTTGCATAAGAAACGGACATGTAAAGACATAATATAAGGGACACTGTAATTTTTTCATGAATTGACTAAATGTCTTGACTGACTATTTGTAGTTTACGTCTTTCAAGTTTAAATGTGGTGTAAAACAAGCTAGCATTTGGTAAGTATGGTTCAGACATTTGCTATTGTTTACATTGTTAGCAAATTAGCATCTAGCAAGAAAGCAATCCTCCAACCTACACTGCAGCCGTTTGAATTACGATTTTTGATTGCCTTGTTTTACCTGCATAAGAAATGGCCTCTGTGGTTTTATCTAAAATCTATTTACATGTTATTTAATGGTGTATTAGCTTTCATCTCTATATCTCATTTGACAGTGATGGAGCTGTCTCAGAGAGACAGACTTTCAGAGCTCGTGGAGGAGCTGACTACATCAGGACAGCCTGAGCTAAACCAGGAAAAGATGAAGGAGGTCAAGAGGTTGTGCAAGTAAGTCCCAGCTGCAGCCTCTAGCTCAAATCATGCCTTAAAGTAAGAAGTGTGTTTTAGCTGTTCATTCTAAGCACATGTAATCTTTTTTCTTTAGACTGTCTGATGACTGCATAGACCATGTGTACCACTCTATCATGTCCCAGCTCAACCAGGAGCATGCAGAAATTCGGTTATCAGCTTTCCAGATAGCCAGTGAGCTCTTCACCAGATCACACCATTTTAGGACAATATTGGTGGATAACTTCCAGGTAATTCAGCGCAATTACAGATTCCGTTTGCATTTCCAGTTCATTTACGTGAATACAATAATCTAAATATCACCCTTGTGGATATATACAAACTACACATTTTTCTTCTTTGTGTTTTTTTCCTCTTTATGGTAGGAATTCTTGGAGTTGACAGTAGAGACTGATTTGGAGCAGCCCCTCCCTCCACCTAAAGAGGTTGCAAAGAAGTTGAAGACTTTGGCCATCAAGACTGTCCAGTCCTGGCAAGCGTCTTATGGGTCTGCTTACAAAAAGCTAGCACTGGGCTACCATTTCCTCAAACAGGTTAAGAAGGTGAGAGGCAAACAACATATTACAACTGAACTTAGCAGTCTCCATGTAGCTCTTAATTTTTATCCAGGATTTCAATGTTATTGTCCATGTCATCGTCTTTGTTTTTAGGTGGACTTCCAGGACGCTGAAGCCAGGACAGTGGCAGAGAGAAAAAGGGAGGAAGAGAGGAGAAGTAGACTAGACAGAATCTACAAAGAGAGAGTTGAAGCAGCTGCCAAAGACATGGAAGGTGAACACAACACTGTTGATCATTGCCACTTATGGCATGACTGATGAATTAGAGCTAATGGATGTGTCATTACTTGTTTGTCAGACTCTTACCAAGAAATTGAAGCAACACTGACTGAGATGGAATCATGTATGAAGCTGCTTTTACCTGAGTTTGACCTCACTGATGTCAAAGAGGAATTGTCAGTTAGTAGCACTCCAAACTCAAAAGGAAGTAATGAAGACGAAGAACAGCCATGCTGCAGCAAAGACTTAAAAGATGGAAAAGAAGAAGAGGTGACTGAATGCAAGGAGAGAAATCCAACACATGGAGAAGAAAACAAGGTGGACAGGAAAGAGGCAGCAAGAGAGAGAAATTATGAAAAAAGGACAAGGAAAAGTGATGGGGATGGAGAGAATGAGAAGCCGCAAAACGAAGATGAGGAAAGCAGTGAGGAAGAAGAACCTTCTAATGAAGACTTGTTTATACGTAATTCAGGGCTCATCTCTCACTCATACAGTCTGGACTTGAACCTGAGCAGTGGTAGGTGCTTTTACAAAGGCTGGTCACTGTATCAAAAACCTTGTATGTGTCAATATAAAGAAATTGTGTATGATTATTAGTGAACAGTGTTTGAGGATGATGTAGATTATTGAAATTGTCTCTTATGTTCCCGTAGGGCTTCATGTGAAAGAGACAGAAGACAACGAGGCAGTTGTATCTACAGTGATTGACCTCCACAGACTGATAACAACAAAACACCTACCAGCCGTGCAGGGATGGGTACAGGTCAGTTAAGATTTGAACTCTAAAGGCTTTGTCTAAGATTATATTTTTTGTAATACATACTATGCTTTATATTGAGAGTTAAATCTTCAGAAAGAACATTTTTTAGTTGTGTGTATTATTTGGCTGTTTGTGTAGGTTTTCACTAAATCTGGAGCTGAGCAGCGATTGTTGAGAAGAGCGTTGGACCTAAAGAAGTCTTTAGAAACTGCTCTGCAGAAACACGAAGAGCTGCACATCGACTATAAGACCAGGGTCCGCAAAGTGGTGAGTTATAAACATATGTTAAGCATTTAAGCTTGGTAGAGTACCTTGATGATCAGTACTGGATGTAGCCAGCAGATGGCAGCAGTCAGCAATAAATCCGGGCAATAAGCAGATGGTTGCACATTATCGAAAACAGAATTTCTGTTATTATCTTTTTAAAATAATTGCATGAGTTTTTTTTTCTTTTTATTGTTAAAAAGGCACAGTAACTACAAGCTCTGTCCATACCACAGGAAAGACTAGTCCACAGTAAAAAGTTGAAATGGCTACAAATTTAGTCTGAATATTTGCTGTGAAAACCCTTTGTATGGAAGCGTCCTGTCACCAGAAACAATTAGAGGATTGATTTAAGCTTTGCTCTGCTTACTCGGTAGCAAACTTAGTGCTTTCAACTTAGCTCTAGTATTTCATGGCAAAACATTTGGTGACACATCTCAATTTAGTTGTTATTGCATAACCTGTGATGCGAGTCTTCTGCTTTGCTTACATCAATGTACTGTACTGTAATGTTGCTCACATTGCACACATTATTGTCCAGGCCTGGCTCAAGCTCTTTAAGTCACTTTTGTTTTGTCTTTGGTTTTCTTTCTCGTTTTATGTATTTCTGTGTGAAGTATCATAATTGAGACAGAGAGTAGCAGTATAAAAATATCACCGTACAGACATTTGGGAAAGGTGAGATAGCAGAGCCATAATGCATAATGCATCAGAGACAGAGACGAGAAATTGGGGAGCAAGGGGGAGGATGTACCCATTCATTCACTTCACTAGCACTAATGTGCCCCATGGCTTGACAGCTGATATGTCTATCTACCTGGTTCTTTATCAAAGCTCAGCATCATTCCTCTGCTGTTGTTCAAGGCCTGGCCCAGAATGGTCTGATTGCCCCCGAATGAGTAAAAAAATACACCCCATTTAGTCAAATAAGTATTGTTTCATTATGCTGGTTAATTGGTGTTAAATTATGTTGAATAGGTGCTGACAAATGCAAACCAAGAGCGAGTAAACCCTGTACAAACCTGCAGCCTGCAGTCCCACAGCTAAAGAGGACAAATGAATGCAAAGTGGTTTATGCATTTGAAAAAAAAAAGCTGCATAAAAGTTGTAGCGTGTGAATCCATCTTTAGCTGAACAGAGCGTCAGAGTGACAGTGACAGAGCGCTGGGCTTCTCGCTCTGCCTGGTTATCACTGTCAGGGACCAGTCTGCTGCACCAGCAGGCCCAGCACTGCGATAACCACACAACTTACAGCCCCTTTATCATAATTAGCTTTTCCTTTTTAGCCTTAAAAGGCCTTCCATTACTGGGTCTTTCTCTATCGGGTCGCTGACACACCACACGATTGGTTTCTTTCTCTACGGGCCTTTCAATATAGTGTCCCATAACGGGGGCTCGGAGAGAGAGACGAAGAAACACTAAAAGAATGTTATGGATGCAGATAGGCGGAGTTGTTTATTGAATGTGATAATAAAACTGAGTCTGGATCCACTGAAGAAAAAAAACAAACATTATAAACTCAAAATGTTTGGTGCAGTGTGGAAAATATGGAAAAAGTGTTACCTTTTATGTCACTAATGGGCAAATGGGACCATCTTTTAAAGGGATACTTCAGTGTATTATCAATGGAGTTCACTTAGATACTTTTGGATGGATAGTTTATGCCGTACAATAGTGGTTAGTACATTCACAGTTTGGAGTAGCAGACTGGAGCAATTCTCTCTGCTGCTCCAGTTTGCGAGCTGATAGTTATCTACTGTAGGCAATAAGTATAGCTACTTATCTATAAACATCTCTTAGCTCCCCTTTTAGAAAATGTTGGACTGTGCCTTTTAATATTTTTGTAGCTTTTTGTCCAAAAAGTAAAGAATCAGAGGAACAGTGTGTATTATGTCAAGTATATACTATGTCTTAGGATCGCTACTGGAGAAGTTTTAAACTGACTTAAAAATAAGGCAAATATGCAAACTGAGAAAACATTGGAGGATTGCCCATTGTTTCCTGTGTGAAGGACAAAATGGATGGTAATGTATTGGATTTGGTACAGAATAAATTCCACGGTGTGCTCTTGTCCAACTGTCTGATTAAAAGTTGCCCTTCAGAACCAATAGAAACTTGGCCTTTTTAACTGCTTGTCACAGTTGTCTGAAATGTCAGTTCATTGTCTCCTGTACAGCTCTGTCATAGTGTTTTGTCTAAAAGCTATGTGTGCAGGATCTTGTGTGCATCCGCTGAGTGCTGCTCAATGAATACACAGGCTCGTGTTTAGGAAAGGATAAGATTTGCAGACTTATTTGAACATATCTGTTTTTAAGAGTGTATTCAGTCACTCCGGGCTCCATTCATACAGGCCGAGGCCTTGTTTACTGCTGATAACCCATCTTATCGCAGCACAATGGATGTGGCCGCCTGTTTCTCCCCCGAGATAAACAAAAGAAACAATATCCTTCTATTTCTCTCTTCCACCGCTCCTCCTTTTCTTTTGTACAATTATTGACTTTTCTCTTACTCCACTCAGACTATACACACACTTACAATATATTATGGTTATATGTGAAAACGATTGAGAGTAATATTTTGTCATTAATATTTGAATGCATTCGTAGAAATTCAACTAATCTCCTTTGACGTGAGCTGAGGTATATTTCCAGAACTTTTCGATTTCCAAATGCATAAAGCAGGTAGATTAAAGACCACTTTTGTAAATAGTGTGCAGTCTGGTCTCATCAGGGATCTTTTATAGAGCGAATGGAGATGGCTTTCAAATTGGAAGTGATGGATCCACTGGGACCGCTGTAGTGTTGGTGCACTGCTTATCCTTAAGATCTCTCAGACCAGTATAATATTCCTCTCCGTAAGGGCTCTCCAGAAATGTGAAGTGGCTTTTCAGTTGTGTGTGCAGTAAAAAATGAAGAATAACTTTGCGTAATTATACTATAACTTGATTCAATAGGACTCTAATAATGACTCTTTTGATCACAGATTAAGACAAGCCGAGACAAGGAACTGAAGCAGACAGTTGGAAATAAGCTGCTTGACAGGAGAAGGTTCGGGAGCCTCTGGGTTGGCTAATAGACCTGCCAGGCTAGGTTAGTGAAATAAAGATGTCACCTTATACATCATATAAGCTGACTGCTCCCCAGAGACAAAGGGAGCGTCTGTGCGTGCGTTTGCTCCGACGGAGGACAGCCTACGGAGGGGGTAGAGGGGAGTGAGAAGAGCCTTTTTTTTCTCATTAGTGGTGCCCCCCATGGGATCCTCTGTAGGTAGTAATGAATAGGAGTGCAAGGTGGTAATAGAGATGTGCAATGTTGTTGTGGCCATTTAACTTGTGAATAGGTCAGACCGGAGGGGAAGCTTTAAGCCTAATTAGTTTGTAAATATGTTGGAGTCCATCAGTGGCAGAGGCGATATTGTGTGGATAAGTGATATTTTAGCCAATTTTAACAATGGCTTTTACACTATATTTAAGCAGACAGCTGTGTGTAGTCAGTTCTGCAGCAAATAGAGAATTATATTTTGTTAGACTGTTTACCAAACCAATCAGGAGTGAATCATTCTGTTTCTTGTCTGGGCACTCAATGGGTATTAGTTCTACAGTGATCTAGGTTTATTGACAGTGTTGACAACTCTTTGTAATGCGTAATGTACTTCTACTTTAATCGCATCCATGTATTTGAGTGGACAGACAACTATTCAGAGTGCTTTCAAACTACTTGCAAATGTATTAGCTGAAATGTGTTTTATGCATGTGTGTATAATGTGTTGAATAGCTGAGTAGTGGCTCTCATTTGCGTTCTTTTAAATGTTTGTTGATTATGCGGGTGTTACAAAGACATTTCCATTTCAGCTCTAAATGTAGAATGAGATAATCTACTTACAGTGCGGTGTGTGTGCAGGTGGCGGAGAGTTATATTAACTTGTCAGTGGAGACAGGCGCATCTCTAAAGTTGCCCTCACCTCCTTGAGCGCTCAGTCTTCTCGTCTTCCTCCTCCTCCTCATCGTCGGGCTACTCCCGTCGTCTAGCCCGCCCCTCCTCTCTCTGCCATACACCTGACTTATGGCGGTGCAGTAATAATTTGCCAGACCTTGGCAGGCTGAGTGTACATTAGCATATAAATAGCAGATGCACTGAGTGCCCATCTCAGTCGACTACATTTAATTTTTGGTTTATAAGATTGAATGGGTTTTTAAACGCAGCGCCATCAAACTTGCCAGTAGACAAATGAAGTCAGAGGTGCAGTTGTCCGAAGCGGTGCCCTCGCATCATTTTTATAAAGGATAAGAGTCGTATTTAAATGGGACACGGCAAGAGGTGAAGCTATAGAAAGTGAATTAGGGAGACACCTGTGGAGGCGAGTTTGCTTACTTTACTTTCCTATTTAGAGAAAGATCTACAATCGTCAACTCCACCAAAGACTTTTGAAGCTGCATAACCCCCCTTTTTGCCCCCTGCCGGCAGAAGTTGATGAGAATAGTCTATACAGTTTTGCATATGCTTTGTATTGTCCCATGTTGCTCATTGTATATATTATATTCAATGGTGGGCAAAGCTGTAAAGCCACTGTGAAAAATATGGAACTTATATCAAAAATATCTTATGCTATTTGAAGTCAAAATGACAACATGTATTTTGTTTTCTTTGGAAGTTTTTTTTTTTTTTTTGCCAGAAAATGATACTGATATATTCCACCTTGAAACATGTCGACTTGCCTTGCTTTATTGATGTATTTGCATATTTATTTAACATTGGACACACACATTAAAGGGTGGCTCATATTACTTGCCCATGCCTAAATTAATGTGTTTAAAAAGAAACATGAGTGTGCTTCTTTTCCAGCAGTGCTCAGTTTGTCCACTGTATGCATGGATCTCTTATCCATTGCTCCAGTGTTTGAGGGCAGTTAAGATTTTAGTAACAAATAAAGCACACAAACAAATGCCTAACATAAGGGACACATTAAGGACTTGAGTAAAATAGTTATACAAATGATCAACTATGTAATGTCAGCAGGCAGTAGGCACATTGACAGTAACAAACAAATATTACTTTACAAAGGATTGCGTTTTGAACGCATATCTGTTTTATAAAGACGTTGTCATGGCGGCCCATAGAAGTAATGCATGGCCCTGTCTTCAGCACTGCACCTCCAGCAGATCTCTTCTTTTATTTAGCTGTTAAAGAACTATTATTTTTCTTTTTTCACTATTTTCCGTTTAGCTGCCTCCTTTATTTTATCTGAGTAAGCTTTACTATTACAGTAACATATCGCCCTTCTTTACTTAAACAACTTTTTTATTTATTCTGCTCTTTTTCAGGAACTATTTTTATTTCTATTGTGCAGCCTTTTTAATGTTAAAGTTGCGGGTATTTGTTTTGTCCTTTTTCCTATTACTGTGACTCATGGCCCCTGCTTTACCTAAACCATCACTTCTAATTTGTCTGCTAAATCTTGAGTTTCGGTTAAAGAAACTGTTTTTATCTCCTCTAAGGTAACGCTGCCTTTTATTATTTTTTTTTCCAGTCTGCCGTGGGTGCCCCTGAGAATAAACCAAAGGTCTGTTAAAATGCAAAGCAGCCACTCGTGCAGCCATGTGGGGGAATAGAGGCCATATTTTAGAGGCGCACCCCGTCAGCAAAATGTTTCTGGTGGAAAGCTAATTCTACTGTGAGACTTACAGCTCTGCCAGGCCGGCCGACAGCACTCGATGCTATCAGGATTAAATTAAGGTGAATTAGAGACAAAGAGGCAGAAAGAGGGGAAAAAGGGATGATGTTAGGGCAGGATTTTCCTCCAGCTGGGTGATCACTTCTTAGTCTTAGGTCATTGATCAGAACAGAATAAACCAGGCAGGATTAAAGTCGACAAGCACAAAACCTATACGGGCTATATCTGTGTGTATAGATGTGTTTCATTGTGCTGCGGATGAAGAAGTGTGGCGGCGGACTAGAGTAATGTAGAAAGTTTGCCTCAGTGTTTAAAATGGTACACTTGTGTTTAACTCCATCCAGCCTCAAGGGAATAAATACGATCAAGCCTCGGTATCTTTACTCGGCGCAACATCTTCTCGAGATTAAAGGATCATTTGTGGTAATAACACCCAAACTTTTTAGAGTCTAGGGGCTTTTACTTCATGTGGTGGTTTGTCACACTTCTTTTTGGAAGAGTTCTGTTTACCAGTAGGGAATAAAGTTGCCAGACTAAACATTCACCGTGGTAAGATAAAACTGATGAATCTCATGTTAAAATGGCATTACAAAAAAGGGGTACAAATTCATGCCACATCTTTAGAATATACCATTTTCATCCACAAAACTACTTTTAGGCTGTCTAACACTGTTCTTTAGAAATGGTGTTGGATTGTATTCATATTTTTTGTTTGGCACCTGTAGATTTTTGTGTAAAGGACCATTATTATTGAAGATCAATGAACTGGATATTCTAGATGTCAAAGAGTTTTAGCTTGGTCAGTTTATCATACCCTTCTTAAAATGAAATGAAGTGAATTATTTAGCTTTATTCTCTCTTTCCTGGCTCACCCATCATGTCTTTTTGCCCTTCCTTAATGAGAGCTAATTAGGCTTTAATTGTTTATTTGCTGTTAACCAATCGGAGTATTGTAACATAAAGTGTTTTAATTGCTGGATCATAGCGGTGTGTTTAGGACTGCGGCACGGATAACTGAGTCTGTCCTACTCTTTGCCTATCATGCCCCCGTTCATATGTGCACGGGTGAGTGACTGTGTTTCAGTAATCATCTGAGGACTCATCATTTGTAAACTAATGCTAGCGTTCTTATGGGCTTTATCAGCACTAACGCAGCGCCCCTTCTACCGCTCACACACACTAATGAAAAAAGAGGCCTTTGGGAATAAGAAGTTAGTTTAACGTTAGGTTTTATTGCCCCTCATAATGCTAATCACTGCCATTATTATGCTGCGAGGCGGCAGTGTGTGTCTGCCTGTGTGTCTTCAGCTGTTAAAGGCATGCCAGCCGACTCTCGCGCACACACACATACACACATCTCTGTTATGGAAATGACCCTGGTGTATAGGACTGTTGTGTTCTGCATTGTAGCTCAGCCAATGGCTAACAACCTCAGTGGGAAATTAAAAACCATAAATTCTGCTTTGTGCTGATAGCAGCTCATAAGACTTTCTCATACACACCAAACCATTGTCACCGCTTTGTCCGGCAAAGAGCAAAAGGGATCGCACAACCCTGATTATCAAAATAAAAGAATAAAGGATAGATACTAGTTCTTTGTATGTATTTTTTAAATTTAAATGTCACTATGCCAAAACAATGTCTCTTCTCAACGCATCATTTTTATCATTTTCCAGGTAAAGGCCTCCTCAGATGGAGACGAGGAGGACGATGACGATTTCGATGAGGTTCCAGAGAAAGAAGGGTACGAGCCGCACATTCCAGAGCATCTCCGAGCAGAGTATGGTAGGTCCTCATTTACCAAAAGACGTGTGCACACATCCAACCTGCAGACACGTGCGTAAATAATGGCTTTACGCTACAAAAGAAGACCTGCTGCAGCCCTAATCTTTTAAGATCCGCACACACTCATACAAATAAACACACACGGAGACACACTTCAAAGAGCGAGCAGCTGCTGAAGTTCAGAGGAATCCTGGTCAGAAAGCTCCTTTTCTACCAATCATTCTCGATCCAAGGTGCTGTCATAATGTCCTTTTTCGAATCTAAATTTATTGATAGATGAATTAGAACTGTGTGCAATGTTCCCTCGTTGCCTGTCCATGATACATCTGAGTACCTGGCTTATTCTCACTACTGGGATCTGACTCGCATATTTGTTTGTAGCTGATTTTGGAAAGCACCACAGTTCTGTAATGGAGACAAATAGTTTTTTTTACCCGCAGTGTTTCCCGCTGTCTATCTTTGATGGATTCTGTCCTGTCAACACATCCATTTACCTCCACAGCCTCCTATAGCTACATATGATTGACTGTTGTACTATTGTTTCTTCTGTGGGATGTGCTGCATTGTATTGCCCTTGTATGGATCATGTTTAGCCTTCAGGCAGTGCGTCAGGTTAGAGGTCAGATGTTCAGGTCATTAAACAAGTCCCCTCTCGTCGTATTGCACCGTCAGCTCCGCAACTACACGTTTTTTTAATCAGTAATTGATAGAATTTGAATGCTGTTAATATCATTATGAGGGGCTATGTGTGAGCACCAGGCTGGAGGGAACACTAAAACTGTCGCGCTGCTGCACGGTCAGCCATATTTGGATGTCTCTCCATCACTCATATGGATTCATCTGTGGCTTTTGCGTTTACGTCCGTGTCTGTATTTACTGTATGTGTCTGTCTTAACGATGCCATAACTGAACATGTTGTTGACAGTGCTGTTTTAGCTCCGTCAGCCGGTCGCGTGTTGTGGATTCAGGAGCGACCTCTGACCCCCGCTCCACTGTACACTTCACACCGGCTTCCTGAGTCATTACATCCAACCGAGCGCCGTCTTTACCTGGAAGCTGCTCCTTCTCCTCTCCTCCCGCCTCCCTCCATTACTAATCAATTAGACGCTAAAGTAATTAGATAGTATCTGATGTGGCCAAAACAGCTGTGTGTGTGTGTCAGGGTGATTAGTGGGTTAGGTAATGATCTACAGAGGCCATACCAAATTAACAATGCAACCTTTTTAATGAGCCCCTATTAGCCCTGCACCTAGTTTTTACCACCCACTTTTACACACATGCATGCACCTCTATGGCTAACATACAGTGTTACTATATTACTATATTATATCTACACTGCAACAGAAAAGAACCAGTGAAAATGTGTACAGTTTACAAATGAGTAAGTGTGGTGCCATTTTAAGTGCTTTAAGTCCAATAAAACAAATGTGTATGTGTAGTGTATTTAGTATTGCTGTTTGGATGAGGAGACAGGAGTTATAAAAAGAGAGCTAAACTGCATGATATGATATTTGAACCAATTTGTCTTCATCACAATCTGATTAAAAAAAATCTACCACCCAAAATTGCTCCTAAATGATATGACAAAAGATAATTATCTCCATATAACAGATAATTTAAGTTAAATTTGAATCAAAGGCTCAAAAGAAGGAACAGTAAAAGTTGTGGTTGAATATGCATAAAGAAACTTGGGGCATGGGGCTGAAAGAGCTGAATGACAGCAAAAAGAAAGATGCTTTTATTTGTCGCACAGTACAGATAGTACAATGCACCAAGAAATAGTATTTAACTTTGACAGCTCAGTGCCTGGCTGAGAGATAGATGTGTTTGACTGTAATGGGCTCAGAGTGGCTTAAAAGAATGCAATGGTGGAGGAAAATCAAAGAGAGAGATGTGACTTTTTGAGGGATTATAATTCCCTTTTTCCCACAGGCTAGATTTACTTTTTTCATATAACAGCCCAAATGTGTTGTAATTGCTCCTGATGTGCACCTCTATTTAGTCCATCTGTTGGTGAAAGTGTGTTGATTTGCAGTGCAACAGAAATCCTGAGTGTTACATTACTTCTTATTGTTTCCCACTAATAACCTCTATGAGAAAATGACAACTACATCTTATGACATAAATAACATTTTTATTTGGCCTATAAGCGGTTAAAAATATATTTAATTCTCAAAGAGCAAGTGAAAAGGGAGATTTCTGTCATTCATTTGTTTCCTTTCACTATCATTCTCAGTCTTAGTATAACATTTATCATTCTCACACATTCTCTTTCTCTTTAGCTCATTTTCATTTTTTCCATCCTCTGTCCTGCTCTGTCTTCCACTGCTTTTCTCTGCCCGTGTCTATACCTATCCTTTTCTGTCTCCCCGTCCCTGTCCCGTTCTGTCATCCTCATTATCAGCCCTCTTATCCCCCTCTCTGCTGTCAGGACACTATCTCTCTCCTTCTCAAATTAACATTTTAATTACAGGCCCTGCTTAACCCCAAGAAATCAATACCATTTTCTGCCTTTCCTCTCTTTCTTTTACCTCTACCTCTTTCTCTCAAATTCCCTCAACCACTTTTTCTTTGGCACCCCCGCTGCTTTAAACACACTGATGCGAAGCGTTATATTCACATTTCCTCCAGCTGATCTAGTAACATCCACAACATCCCACGTTAATGCAGAATCATCTTTGCGAAAACAACTACTATTTTCTAAAGTTCAACAATTATTCATTTTGCATTTTTGTGTCAAGTCCAATGAAGCTGTTCTTTCTAATCTAAACCATTTCACAGCTACGACATTGTCTCTGGTGCATCTCGAGCTTCTCTAATAATCTCTACAATCAGGATGTTAGCAGGTCTCACTTTACCACTTTCCTCTGATCTCACCTGCAGTTGGAGTTTGGTTAATTCCCTTTAAGCCCCTCAGAAACCCATGCTGACCCTGTGTTTGACCACACACACATACACACACACAGTTTAATTCTCCATTGCCTGTTGAAAGAAGACAGTTCACATTTGAATGTTGTGATGAGTAAAACCTCCAGTTAGAGTGAGGTACTTTAATTACTTAGGACATTAATTAATTTCAAGAAACTATCCCATATCATATAATACACAACCGTCAAGTTCTTTCAAAGCTTCAAGTGTACTTTGAAATCTAAACTAAATCTCTGTTCTTAGGTTTGGATCCCTCTCCGTCTACCTCAACAGCACCAGTCACAAAGCCACCTCCTGCCAAACGACCTGTAGCTCCTGCCCCTCCACCTTCCTCCTCTTCCAACTCCTCCTTTAGTAAACTGAAGAGACTCAGAGAAGAGGAGCAAGATCCTACTTCTGCAGCAGCCACACTGCGCCTCCTCAAAAAGAGACTCCCCTTACTCACTGAGTCCAGGTAACAAGCTGCTCTTAGCTCACTCTGCTGCCATAAAGTTCCCCTTAAATGACGAAAAGTCTACTATTATCTCTTGTCTTTCTAGCAGCTCCTCTGAACCCAGTACATCTCAATCCACTTCTTCAGATCAGAACGCTCCAGACGCTCCTGTGGTTCCCTTTGGTTTGGATCTTTACTACTGGGGCCAGGATCAACCCACTGCTGGCAAGATCATCAAGTAACAAGCACACACCTTGACTTTTATCATCCTTACTTGACTGAGAGGCACACAGATGTACAGCCAGTCCGTTTTTGTCCTCCCGCAGGTCTGCCTCCCAGCATCAGTTCTGGGTTCCCGTTGAAGTGGAGGAAGAGGTGGAGAACAAGGAGCTAGCGGCAGAGAGCAGGAGCAGATACATTTCCTTCCCTGGACGCTTCACCCCAGTCAGCCATTACTGCAGAGCACCTCTGGGCAACGGCAAGCTGTGCCAGAGGCAGGACCGGCTCAAGGTACGATAAAGGATTGCAGCAATAATGGGAAACTTTGCAACTATAAATTCTATTTTTTTTGGATAAACAAGTATTTTATGTACATAGTAGATCGTCTATGTATGTAATTTTGATTGTGTGCTCCCTAGTGTCCTTTCCATGGACTGATTGTTCCTCGAGACAAGAATGGGAAACCTCTCAGGCCAGAGGACCAAAAAAGGGAGGAGCAGGAGGAGCAACGGAGGAGACAGGAGCAGCCTGGTAAGATCTGACACATACCTGTTTGTAGTTTGGTGTCCCATGGTGTACACCACTGTTCAAAGGTTCTTTGTTTTTAGTTCATTGCAGTCATCACGATAAAAAGAGCGATTAGGTCTACTATATTTCATTCTATGTGGCAACACACCAAAGTCTCAGATGCACTATCTTCTTTAAATATCTGTATCTGTAACTTTTCTTTTCCAGTATTGTTATTATTTTAAACTTGACTGGGTCTGCTACTTGAGAGGAAGCAATGAACAATACAATAAACACTGAGAATGTGAAAGAAAATAATAGAGCAAACTTAGTCTGTTCAGTTTCTAGGTGTCTGGAGGCGTGTGGGCCTGTTTGTTTGTTGAGTGAGTGGGTTTAGAGAGAGCCTGCAGGATGTCCAGCAGCTGCTTGCAGGGTCTTGTTAACCACTAGCTTTGTGTGTGCGTCAGTGTCTCTATGTGTTTGTGCAGCCCTGGCATGCAGTCCAGTGAATTGTGAAATAGCATCTTTTGTTACCAACTACACTATCGATCCAAGAGTCAATCTCACACCTAGCCACACACACACAAATCAATCTCACAGTAGGGAGGGCAGTGGCCTGAGTGAACTGATGAACCAGTGGTCTTGGCCCTTTTTACCTTTTCAGCCTGGCACACACATACAGGTGAATGTGTATACAGTAGCAGTTAACAGGGAGTGGCACATTCAGTCGACAGCCGCATGCACACAACTAAGTTTTAGGAATTTAAGTTCATTTGCTTGTAATAGATTATGGGTAAAGACAAAGTGGATGTCAAATCTCAAACAGAAATCCTAACACAAGACAGAACCAACGAATCTGATGCATTAGTTTTAAGTCAACATACATTTGTTCTTGATGTTCATCATGTTCTTGATGATGCCAAACGAAAGGTTAAAAAACTGGTGCACACATTTAATATCACTCAACTATACAGTGTGAGTAGTATACAAAAGCCAGTGTGCTCATTGATGCGTAGCTGAGCGACATCTGAACAAACCCAGACTTCATATGCCTCGGTGGATGTGTGTGTGGCCTGCCCCTTGCCCTCACACACACACACACACTCACACACATACATACACAGAGACCCCAGCTGGAGGGGCTAAGAGGTGTTGACGGAGAAAAGAGCCCTGCTGCAACACTGATTACACTGAAAGGGCTGTTTTTCTCCCATGCCCTTCTCTGATTTCTCATCTCTATTTTGGTACTGTCTATTTCGTTCTCTCTTTTGTGTTCCTTCTTTTTAATTTTCCCCATCTTTTACTTTCTCTCGCCCTAAAGTACTGTAAGATCAAAGGCTCAAAAGTAACAGAGGACACAATCCTTAGACAGTCACACAAACAGACTACAAAAGCAGCTGCTCCTTTTTTAGCTGTAATGATTCTCCTAAATACACCAGCTGCTTTTCAATTACGGCCTTGCCTGGGTGTGTAATGAGGGCCGGTTGAAGGTCCAGTCAGACCCGGGGTCAGAGCGGCTGATTAACGGCCCGCACACACACACACACAGCGCCGGGGTCACTGTTTTGACAGAGCACAGGGCCCGGCTTCAATCCCATCCCAATCACAGTGTAATTACTTTGCATTACTGCAGGTTTATCTCTAATTCCACCGCGGTACGTCATTAACTAGGGGTGTCTCTTCGTTTAGACCGTCATTACTCTGCATTACGACCACTTTTACTTTATCGCCGGGAATTATGACGTTACACTTTTCATTAACACCAGAATTGGATCTAAATGAGGCTCGACTACACACTGTTTACCCCTTATGGTCTGTAAAAGTTGGTATTATGAGCTCATTTATGTTATCAGCGCTAATTACTTCATTGCACTTTTCAGTGAAATCACTTTTTGTCTTAACTCTGAGCTTTGGCAAAGAGACAAACTTGTCCCAAAGCAAGAAGAAGAAATCTCAGCTCGCTAATACTCGTTTTTTGTTTTTAGACTGGCGAGATGCAGAGTTGATGCGAGATATTGAAGCAGCCACAGGACACGACCTGGGCTCGAATAAGGTGGGCAAGAAGGGGAAAGGGAAAGGGAAGAAGAAGAAGTTCCCTAACCTCAGTGATCTGAAGCAGGATGCCAACACGTCCCGCTCCAGACTGGAGAAGAAAGTTTTCAACAAGTATGTCATAATTAAATTCTGCGAGCTTTTACTCTTTTGCAGTAGATGTGTAAAAGCTTAAGAATCCAACACAGATAACTCCGCTTTTAACAGTTCTGCAGATCCTAAACTTATTATATATCGATGAATATGTCTCTAACATCCATTGTGTCTCTAACCCACAGTATGTATCTTCTATGTGTTCCCAGGAGCTCCATGCGCAGAGTGGCTGAGGTGATGATTAAGGCAGACAGGAGGAAGCATGAAAAGTTCTCCAACCAGTTCAACTATGCACTCAACTGATCCCCAGTCAGTGCAAAGACCAAGTGCAATTTTTCATTCTTAAAGGAACTTTAATATGAACTACAGTTTGTGATACTGTAGCTTCAATTAAGTTTTTGTGTCTGTCCTCAATGTGATGTTTTATTTATATTTATAATTTCATGACTGATTATCTAGCTCACAGAACCTTGGTTTGAAAGTTAACCTACAACTATTTAATATTACATTTGTACCTTTTAAGGATTTTATATGAAATGTTGCTACTGAAAATGTCTTTGAAATACACTCCTGTTTTCTTCTTTTGTGGACAAATTGTTTTCTTTTTTTGGTGCCTTTAGCATGTCCTCTATTTTAATGAGGTTCATTCAGGTTCATTCAATTTGGTACAGAAACCCGCTGCACATACTGACTATCAAAGATGATAAACTTCACAAATTAAGGAAAGAGATGTGATCATTGGCGTCTCTTTGTATAGCTGCTGTATTCATGAAAAAAACAAAACAGTGTGATATGCATATTCACAGGTTGCCACAGTGCTGTAGTCAGTATGAAATTAGACAAACGCACTGATTGTAGTTTGAGGATTGTGCACTGTTTATGCAAGATGCCTACTGTGTCTTCAATGAATTTATCAGGAGCAAGCATCTTTCTTCTGATTTGTTATATGATCTCAGTGGTTTAATGTGATGTGCAACACAAACACACAGACACTTGCAGCAATGGTTGAGACTATAATCCATAAATGTCAGTATTTTTTAATATCAAAGACAATATGTGGGCTGATGATTCAATACATCCAAGGATTTGATGTAAACGTATTCAATAAATAAACAGAAAAAGTCCCCGAAAGAGTCACAGCTGTAGTTACACAGTACTTACAATAGATCAAGCAGTTCCTGAAGTCATAAATAAACATTCAATATTCATACAGACTTTTTAAGAGAAAAAAAAATAACTATTTGACTATTGGTTTAAAACAGCATTCAGAATAAGGAGCTAGAACATAGATTTATGTACAGGTTCTGGTAGATATTCACATTCTATCAAAATAATCCCTTAAAATGAAAGCCTTGAAATGTTAGTATTAAAAAGGGGAGCAGTACTGAACAACAGTCTGTCTGTTTCATTCTCACTGTCTCTAAGAGTATGTCTACAGGTGTGTGCTGTAGAAGGCGGGTGCTGCGTAGCTCTGTGTCCCCAGCATGAAGGGGGACAGGACATGGCTGGCTGTGAGGAAGGGCAGCTGCACCAGGCCGCCGGTGGGGGGATGGTGGTGGCCCGCGTAGCCTGTGTGCATGGCCAGGTGTCCGCTGACCGGAGGAGATGGGCTAAGAGGGCTCAGGCTGCCAAGTCCTCCTCCTGCCCCAGTGCCCCCTGTGGGGCCTGTTCCACCAGCCCCAGTGGGCGCAGATGTGTCCGCCCCAGGGTTCTGTTTCTTCCACTTGGTGCGGCGGTTCTGGAACCAGATCTTGACCTGCGTCTCAGTGAGGGACAGTGAGAGTGCCAGGTTGAGGCGCTCACACACCGACAGGTAACGTGTGGACTTGAACTTGTTCTCTAGAGCCACTAGCTGCTCATAGGTGAAGGCAGTCCGCGCTCTACGGGGCTTTCCTGACTTGGAGTCCGAGCCAGAGCGCTTCCTCTTAGGCTTGCCCTGAGGGCCCCCATTGGTTTGGCCGTTGGACATCTGTCCCGTGGAGCCTCCTCCCGGACTTTTGGTGTCTCTGGACTGCTCCTGGTGGTTGTGTGGGTCCAGGTCCCGGTCTCCATTAGTGGGCAGGGCTGAACTGCTCTCCTCACTGCTGTAAGCCCCATCTGGAGCCTCAGAGTCTGGGGTCCCTGACCGGTGGTAGTCATCCTCCTCTGGGCCTCGGTACACAAAGCCGTCCTCTAGAACGAACACACAAACAGCACATTAACATCTCATGTAGCTACAGTCAATGTGATACAGCAGCTTTAAACTGCACTTCCTCTGACGCCCACTGGGACTTTAACACACATAAACTGCTCATGTCTGAGCCTCCATAAATCACCATGAACTACAGGTTTTTGAAAATGCTCATACATTTCTAACGCCTATGAGGATTATTCATTTGCATCCACATGAGATGCACATCCAGATTTTAACAACTCTGCAAAATTATAAAAAATAAATTAAGGATAATGATGAAGAGAACATGATGAGTGCAAATGCAAAAAAAGAAAAGGCAGAAGACTTTCAAAATAAGCACCTTATTTAGAAAAGTCATGGCCATAAGTTAATCGCTCCATTCACTAATTTAGTTGTGTTTTTTCTGTTGGATAATATTTTGGTCATTGTCATTTCATTTAAATGTGTATTAATATGATGTATTAAATTGCTAGTTACTTTACTGTTCACACTACAGAAAATCAATAACTGTGTTTATTATTATATTATTTTTATAACTACAACTGAAGCTCTATTTGGACATTTTAGATGCAAAAATACTTGTCAATATTTGGCCACAATATAAAAAATATTTGTTCCCCATTTTTTTTTTTTTTTTTGGTTATCTTTCTTTGTATATTTTTGTTGGTTCTGATCCAGTAGGCCTTCTTTATTTCTGTTAATGCAATAAACAGTCATATTTTAAATTATATATATTTTTAAAAGGCTGCTCTATTTACTATTTTCTTTTTACTATTCAAATATAAAATATTGCAAACTGCAACATTTCTAAAATGATAAAATTGTCTACATTTTAGTGATTGAAGTATCACTAAATGTTGCATATATATAAAAGGAAAAAAACCCATAGGTTTTGAGTAGTTTGCTGAAAATTTTTTTAAATGATTTTTTCAGTCACAATTATGAATACAGTTCAGTAAAGAGAAACGTTCGATTTAAAGTCCGCCTAAAACCCGGTTGTAAACCTAAGATAAAGAGCTGTGCCTCACCGACATCATACTCAGGAAACACTAGTCACTCAGAACTAAAAGGATATATTCTTCCGATCTTCACCTATCGATATCGGCCAACCGCGCGCATGGACCCAATAAAAGACCAAAAGAAACCAATGAAGAAATGTGTTTTTGAACGCACCACACTTTAAAGATATTTGAACACGATAATAATGTTGAGTAATGTGTGTCTCATGCCTGCGTCTTTATCTCGTTGTTCAAGTTGTACCTAAAGGATTTGGGCATTTTTTTGTTTCAAATTCTGTTGAAAATGATTGTTCGATATGGGCCGAATGTAAGGCTAAATCCAAAGTAAAAGACAGCACAGTGAATGACAGCAGAGAAATAAAAGAATCAGACACCTCCACAAATAATGGCTCTGCAATAATAATACAATAATACAATAAAACCGGCTTAGTTCCAACCTTTGTTAAACTAAGTGATAAATTCAACAGGTCTTTCTTAGTTGGACGTGGCCTAATTTAGAGACTGATTGGAGAAGACTGGGGTAAACATTTCATGTTTGACAACGAAAAAGGTTAATCCTACACAGGCTCCGATCGAATGCAAAGAACAGTGCCGCCTTGGTTCCGTTAAACTCTCGTACACTGTCGTGTTGGTGGATCAGTAGCTAACCTAAACCAAAGCCCTGACAGTGGTGTTCTAGTGCGTTAGGAGCTAGGACTCACTGCTGTGGTATTCGTCCGCGCCGTAGCAGCTCTTGGCGGGCTCCAGGCCGGGCTCGAGGCCGGGCTCGCGCTCCCCCGTCACGCGGCGCTTGTCCACGCTGAACTCGCTCAGCTCGCGCTCGGGCCGTTCGGCCGCGTGCTGCTGGAAGCGGCGGCTGCTCGTGAACTTGTTGGGATCCAGGATGTCCAGCACCGAGAAGGAGGTGGTACGGTGCGCCGTGGGGCCCTGAGACACACGGGACACACACACACACTTCAGTCACTTCATCTGGTCTAACACTTTTAAAAAAGAGCTGCTAAAGCTGGATCAGAGATGGCAGAAAAATGACAGGTCTGTGTGCCCGAAATAAATAAAAACATTAGACTGTGTTAAGACTATATAGGACACCCTAACAGTTTAGCTTATTGATTTTACTGCAGTAAATAGCGGAAAAATAATTTGACCCAAAATAAAAAACGTAATAAATAATAATAATAATAATAATAATAATAATAATAATAATAATAATAATAATAATAATAATGGAGCAGTTACAGTAAACTGTAGCTGTAAAGAGAAAGTGCAGAGCCACATCAGGAGACACATCCAGGATGTCTAACCATTTGCTGCGGTCAAGAGGCTATCATCGGTAAAAAAAAAAAAAAAAAAAAAAGTTTTAAATGCGTTTAATAAAATGGACTGAATACTTCTCTTTCACATAACGTAATACTCTGCTTTTTTTAAATCTTGCACGGCCTGTTGGAATATGTCCCCCACACGTGTGTGTGGTACTTATTTCCTACTTTATTTGGATATGCGCTGAATTTGTGTGGAGGCATTGTGAGTGTGAAGGGCTTGACAGGGATTAGGATCATTCTTTTATTAGAGAGGCGTCCCCAGGACTATTCTGCAGTAATAATACTAGACTATGCTGTCAATTAATATCAGCAGCTGCTGTAGGAGCAGAGCTGTTAACACCTGATGATACAGACTCACACAGGTCCAAATGCGCGGATTTATAAAGCCAGCTGACATCTCAGTCAGATCCGATATAAAATTGGTGAAAGTAAAGTTACTAAATTCAATCCCCATATTTATCAGTAATAATCCACCTAAGTATATAGGTAATTCAGTAAGTAAATACGTGAAACATATTTTACTCGAAAACTGAATGGTCCACGACTTTTTAAAAAATATTTTTTTCATTTAATTTTTTGACTTTATCATTAATTTTTTTTTGTTTTACTTTACGATGCGCTGCAACGTGGCGTTTAACATTTAGCCCAATTGTTTTCATTTATAGGTGTATTATAAAAAAGTTGCTATTTCTCTCTTTTGTAAAATGGACAAAGTTTAAGTCAGTCTAAAACTGTTTTGAACGGGTCTTAGTGACTTTGGGCCACTGCAGCCAAATGCAGAAAGTTAGTGTCAGGTGCCGCTGTGCCTGTGGCGCACACTGAAGATAGAGGTGATCCAGTGAACTTTGCTCCGTGGGTCCTACCTGCTGTGGCGGGGCCAGAGCCGGGTTCGTGGGCGCAGGTTCTGAGTGGTTGTCCACGGACTGTGCGTCTCTTCCAGTGGGCACCCCGTTGGAGAAGTGTCTCTTATCTCCGTCCACTCCTGCGTCCAGGATGTCCGCGCTGTCCGGGACCACCACAGTTTGGACCCCGTCCCCGCCATGCGTCGGTCCCGCTCTGTCTCGACTCACTCCCGCCACTTGTGCCACTCTGTCCAAGTTCACAACGGGCTGGACCCCGTCCACCCCGGGCCCTGGCACCGCTCTGTCCCGGTTCATAACGTCACTGTGATTGTCCCATATATTTACAATCCCCTTTGAATGCAACGGCAATGGGAAATCAAATTCGGACTGAGCCAAAGTGTTTAGATGGATGGTATGGGACTCATGTCAGAAAAAAGTCTGGTCCTGTCCCATCAGAAGGCAGTCTGAGGTAATGCTGTCTGAGCCCTAAACTTTCCCATACAGTCAGCCCGAGTGGACACTACCTGCGCTGCTCACGGTCCATCTGAACTTAGTCTTCTCTGGTCTCCTTCATCCCTCCTGCGCCGCGCAGCTGATGTGCTGTGTCCCGCCTTGTGCCGCTCAGTCTCCGGTGTCTCTCATATAAACCCCACTCTCCGACCTCCAGCCTCGTGTGCTCTGTCTGGACCTGGACGGCGCGCTCTGGATGCCTGACAGGAGTTGGAGGCGGGACGTGGCGGACCCCTCTCTAATGGTTAGAGGTAGCGCGCTCCCCCTCCCTCTCCCTCTCCCTTTTCTCTCTCGCTGCCCCTTCGTTCCCATTAGACAATTGAACCTGCTCCCTCCCTCTCTCCATCAGTTGTACACCTTTTTTGGGATTTTGGGCGGCCCCTCGGGGACCCTCTCCTGTATGTATGTGGAGCCCTCCTTATTTATGCATTCCTATTCAACCCAGCGTCTTGTAATTGGCTACAAATTAATCCCACTTCCACTAATAGTCTATTATCTCGGGACTGAGAGAGAGACAGACCGCAGGAAGCCTCCTCTGCTGGGCCGCTCTTTATTGGGCCTAAAAACCTGCCTAAATCGTTGCAGTCTCCGGGAGTGTTACAGTGTGATGTCACTGTGTTACAAGGTTAACTGCTGTGCGTAATTGATGTGTAGCTGACGCGTCGCCCTGCTCCGTTTTACCAAGGCATCCACGTGAACCCAGCCCTTATCTTTAATGCAGATTCTAGGGCAGGGCCTCCTCCACAAAACTCAATTACGGCCTGAATAAAGTCGGTAATGTCCCCGCTGCAGTGAAATATTGATTCCTAATCCTTGGCAGTCATTACTATGCCAGAAAATAATAGACCACAGAATTGGATTTTGATTTAACACACGACGTGTTTATTCTAATGCTCGGGACTTAATATTCCGTTGACTCTCGTTTTAAGGCGCATAGTAGAGGGGACTGGAGATGGAGCCCCTGACGTCACAGTTTTATATTGTTGTGGAAGAAATTAAAAAAGAAAGCGAGGGAATGGGACATCCTTCCTGTCTTCCTCCCGCCTCTAACGCACAAGGTCAGCTCCATGTAATTGGCTTGCTCAATGATCCTTAAGAGCAAGAAATTAAAAGTTGAGCAAAATAATGACTGAAACAATGAGACATGATTAGCCAATCAGAGAGCTCCAGCCATTACGGAGGCCTGTGATCTACTTCCTGCTTTAAACAGGGCCCTGGCTTTATGGCTTTATTTTAAATGAGGCAATATATCCACTATATTAAATATCACAGCAGCATTCACCTTTGGAAATATTTGCATTTGAACTGTGAGAGAAGTTAAAGAACTGCTACAGCAGGAATAAACTACTGAATGTTTAAGCCTGCAAGCTAATAATATTTCACAATGTTCTGTTTGAAAAACAAAAAACCAACAAACTTATTTTTGCTTGAGAAAATGTGTGTGCATGTGTGTGTGTGTGTGTGTGTGTTTTTTGTTTTTTTTACTAATAACTAATAAAGTCCTCTGTTCATTACTCTATTATAATTGAGACTATTTACTGAAAAACAGATAAGTGTCTTTAGGCTGAGATGTCTTGTGTTTTCTGACTGTCATGTGGACAGTTGTGATCTGTGCTCCCTCAGCAGCAGCCTCTGTGGGCTCTCTCTCACTGTGTGTGAGACCAGGAGGGAGCGAGGCAAGTGTCTTGTGTCTATAATTATTCTAATGAAGGTTAATGAGCTCTGCTCAGCCTCCTCTTTATTAAATTAATGTGAGCCAGTAATGAATCATAATTACTATAATTAGCAGCTGGAGCTGCCTGATCTCACTCTGGTGGCTGGTCAGAGGGAAGAGATGACACAAGACACTAACCTCCTCTGTTCAGACGCTGTCTCTGTCACTGCACAGTTTAGACATGAGTGCCATGTTCACACTACATTTATTATATAGTGTCTTGTTTACTACCCCTCCCCAATACAAGCCTGTATCTGATTGGATGACTGTACATGAATAGGTCTTGTTGTTTTTGCTGTTAATGGAAATTATTAGACAGCAACCGAGTCAGTGTTCTCTTTCAAACGAACAAGCAACATCTGCCATATATATTTACTGTGCCATTATTACAAATTTTAATGACATTTCATGGGGAATATTATCTTATTAAACACATCAGTTTAGATAAAAGTGTGCAGACATTTACTGCCATTATAGTTACAGTGTCTGAAAAAGACCCGGACCCAGAGTAAAAAGATACAAGGGTATTCATGTGAAGAATATTTAGGATCATAAAATCTCTGATATTCACATATTCTCAATGTGCTTGACTGTAAATGTTATTTACAACATTAATTATTCATCCATTCCTAATTATTATTTTTTTCATCTTACATCCCTGTCTCCATGCCTTAGTTCACATCATTTTCGTTCTTCTTGGGTTGAACATTTTACAGAAGCCCTCCACCTCTATCCTGTTCCTGCAGTAATAGCCCCCATCCTCCACCCCTCACCCACTCCCACACACACACATCCACTCTGATAGCATCTGACCTGAAGAATTAATTAAATATGATAGCTGATTAAAAATAGCATAACTAATAGTGTAATATCTCAAGCTGTCGTCTTTAATAGTCAACATTGTGTGTGTGTGTCTTATCTGCTGCAGACAGACGCTCTCACTATTGATTCCTGTTCATTTCAGTTGTCAGGCCGACCACTCAGCTCATCTGGAATCATTAAACTCTACTGTCTGCCCATCTCCGTCTCACTCTGTCTTCTCCTGCGTCTCTCGGACCTGTCTGTTGGTCCATCGGTCCGTCCAGGGCTCTCTCCTCATTTCTATATATCTTACATAGTCTATCAAATAAACTTGCTGTGTTGGATCAAACACTGAAAACCACTGTTGGATAGACGGCTGGATGGATTTGGATTGACAGACAGGTGACTTCACCCTTGCCGCGCCACCTGATTGGAGGTCATTATGGTGATCTCCGTGGTAACCCTGGGGTTAGAGTTCGCCAGCGGGGCCTGATGAGTTTTTATTGGTGGAAGTCACAGCTCACTGATCAGCGTGTGTGTTTTCAAGCCTTGAGCCCAGCAGCAGGCACACGGCAGTTATGTTTGTCGTGTAGAAACAAGAGTGAAATGGTGAAATGTTGTAGTGCAAATGTAGTAACTGGCTGAAACTATCTGTTTTGAATAACTGATGATCTAACCAAACAGCTTCTCAAACCACTGCCAGGCTGGTGACTTTATGCACTGATGCTGAGCAGACATCAATATTTATGAGCGATCATCCTCCTGACAAAGCAGGAAATTATTACAGCTAATCACTGAAATCCAAATATCTGTAATGCCACTTGATTGTGTGCTAATTGATTAATCAATTTTTCATTCATCGGCTTCTGGGCAAGGACATAATGCTTCCATATAATTCTGTGTAGAATTACTCGAGTTAAATGCATCAAATAAAATTTCCCTGCTGGGATTAACACAATGAAATGTTACCTAATAAGTCAGATATGTTGGGTAATGTATTTGTATCTTGTGTTAAAATGTCTTCGGGGTGGTGTAACTGCTTCTAAATCAAACAGAAACCTATCTCCATGCAAGTACAGTTGCTCGCTCACAATTCATGTAAACCTTTAATGAACATTCATTGCTCTTAGGTGTGAAGCAGTAAAATAATGGCATAATAACCTATATGTAACAGCATCTTCAATATTTTCCACTTTGTTTTAGTGCTAAGAAGTACAGTTACGCTATAATGTCAGTGATCCCATTAATTGTAACTGGAAAAGGCTAGTGTTGGCGAAAGTCAATGAAAAGCCAGACAATATGGCTTTGATGCTAATGCCATTTTGCGCACAATAATGTAGCTAACGCTCACTGTTGTATCACTGACCTCTCTGCCATGGATAGAAAAAAAAGAGATGTTTACTCAGACCCGCTAATAAATCATTACATTTCTTGAGCAATGAATGATAAATTGCAGTGAATGTGTTCTACAACATTTTCACACTTTCCAAAATAATTCCAGGGGTTGGATTGTACCGTCTGGCTGTTTTTTGGTCCACTAGCCGTATGTTTGACAACTGAGATCTAAACAATCATTTAAAATTTAAAGGAGACACAAAAAAAGCAAATGCAATGCAACAGAAAAGCATGAAAATCTTGGCAAAGCGATGGAGCCTCACACAGACTGCAGCCATATGACATGGGACCGCAGACAACAACTCTCCACTTTAAAAATGTGAAACCATTTCATGTCTGTGTGGCTCTTCAGGGCTAAAATGGTTAAACACAGCTTACTCTCCGAGACGATCACACAATAGCTATGATATCTCGTCTGCACAGCCCCCCAATGGGAACGTTTGTGTGTGTGAGGGTGTCAGTGATTGGTTTCTGTTTTATGGACTGGCCAGCAGAGTGCTAGTAATCCGTAGAAATAAATCTGCTTTATTTGACCTTAGTGTTAACTCCAATAAAATACACTTTACTGCTGGGCAGACACACACACGCCTACACCTCTCACACACAGCGTTGTTGTATCAGGTCATAGCAAGCCACTTGACAGCATTTATAAGGACACAGAGAGGGAAACATTCTCTGCATCAGTGTCCACTCACATTCCTCCATGACACTGTTGAGCTGTTGCCCTTTAGCTGCATGAACATATACAGAGAGGGCATTTATTTAATGTAATGCTTTATATTCTGTTTTAGTGGCTTGTTCCAGAGTGCACTGACTATTACCATTCTGCATTTACCCAGAAGTCTCCTCTGCCATTCAGCCAAACCATGTGCCTAACTAAAGCAGTGGTGGGCAAGATAAGGCCTGGGGGCCCCATACGGCCCACTGGAATGTTTAATCTGGCCCACCAGGCATTTTCTCATAATTAATTAAATTATTAAAGACTGCATATTTCAGTTGTTTCCACTAGAAGGCACTCTCCAACACTAATGACCTTTGCTAAAGCCAAGTCTATAGTCTATTCTTCACGTTTGCCATTGTATTGAGCCCTAATTTAACAATGAATAGACGAAAGAAAAGAAGTTTCTATTTCACTAAAATCTATGCTAAGGCAATATGTCTCATTTGCCAACTAAGTCATTAACCATTGGAAGGTATTTAAAATAAAAAAATTAAAACAACTTTGCATAACCTTCTTAGACATGCAAGGCCGCTAATACAACTATACTGTACGCCAAGGAAAACCCTCAAGAACAGTAACATGCATGTGGACTGACATGATACAGTGTTATCACCTTTTGGTGCAGACATGTCTTGGCACCTCATCTTATGTAATGCAGTTTCTCAAAAGGTCACCCAGTGTTGAGGGTGGCTTTTGGTCCACTTTCATGTCAGGGAACAGCCCAAATGAGTTTATATTTTAAGGTAAAAAGTTGTATGATGTTATTTTAAAAGAGCTCTGCAGCATTCTGTTCATTAAAAACACTGGAAGACGTTGAGAAATTATGAGTTCATGCTTCGACAGAGCATGCAGTTGTATACTTTTATACTTATTATTATGGTGATAGTTGTGGGTCAGGATGGACAGAGTATGTGGGTGCTGTTGTTAGTCAAATCCTAACAACCTGCATCTGCTTATTTATGAGTTCATATAGAACATACAGACCCCATGCAGTATTTTAAGTTAAATTTCAACATACCCGAAAAGAGGCAATATTTGCAAATCATGCTATTGCCCAAAACATCCCAAATTTCTCATCCAGAAATTTCACCCCCTCATTGTCATCAGAGATCTTGTTCCTGTCACTTCCAATCACAGCTGAAAAGAAAGACTTCCTCTCCTCATAATTAGAGCAAGATGTTCCAGTCTGAAGAGCAGCTTGGATAATTAAGTCACATTCTCAGACAATTATTCCACAACACAGTCGCTCCATGTCAGAGGAGTGTGGAACCGGAGCCTTAGAAACCTGTCCTGTTCGAGTCACAGTTTTGAATTTCTTTAATAAAGGCTGAAAATCATGACAGCAATCATTTCCCTTGTAACGGGACGGGTGCTGTCCGTGGTGCTGATCCCCCACTGCAGCCAATGCCCCGTCTCTCTTTTTACAAATAAACTACCTCTAACTGATGTAAATATGCCATCAAAAGCCTGGATTATCTACAGAAATAAGACGTATCCACTTCTTTTAAGCCTTTGAATTAAACTGATAGGCATCTGCATTGTTACGGACTGAACTCGGACTTAAATAACTCTCTCAGTCTCACACAGTTTGTTCTGGCTCAGCCTCTGCTCCCCTTCAACACACTCATGCAATAACAAATACACATACCCCTGTTGTATGTTTATATGATTAAAATAAAATACTTTGTTAAGTTATAAGCAATAGTCAGCGTTCAACTTAGGGCCTTAAACTTCGCCTTGATGCAATGCTCATTTTTTCTGTTTTTTTTTTTTTTTCCTGTTTGGTAAGTCTCTGCAGAGTGTTGACAGACATGTGGCTTGTGTTTTACTGTGTGTGTTAAGAGGAGCCGAGGGGGAGGGGTCATAAACAGCAGAGTGGATACATTGTGTTGTGCAGATAAAAGATTCCAGTGGACAGATCAATAGGCCATATCAGCCCGCTGTTAAATTACTGATAACACTATTTGCTTTATTAGCTTTTTTTTTTCTTCCCTGCTGCTGCACATGCTACATTTCTCCGCCCGGAGCTCTGACAATACTCTGACATATGTGTGTGTTTGTTTGTGTGTGTGTATATTCATGTCTCCATCATGTTCACATAACAAAATGAAAAGTGGGGGGATTGTCTGAGTTCAACCTTAATACATTTGTGATCGCCAACATTACTTTGTGCTTGTCTTTTACCTTTGTCCGTCTCATACTGGAAGCAAATCTTTAATAAAATGGCTGTAAGAGTTTAAATTAGCTTTCCTCCACATGCGCCCCCTAAAGGCCACTAGTGGACTCACAATGTGCCTTTGTAAGTATAAAAGGAGCAAAAGAGATGGGAGCAGGGACAAAAAAGAGCAGTTTATTTATAGCAGAAAAAAGGGGTTTAGTTATAAATTTGTTTAATGCCAAAAAACTTCAGTGGACAAAAAAAAAGAGATTTTGAGATGGTATACTTACTGCAAAAAACTAGTTCTAGGCAAAGACTGTCAGAAGCCTAGCAGGCTCAGATTAAGTGGAATCAGATATTTGTCACTACTCATATATTTAGGACTCCCTGTTTTTATTTTAGGCCTAGGTATTGTTCAGCATGTGAAGCTAATTCTATTAACCTATGATTTTAAAATAGTTTCTGGCGTCTCTTTGTAAACATTTTTTAAGAAACATAAAAGCAACATAACTTTGAAAGTTGGTAGCCTCAAAGTCCTTTGGATGGTTCTTTGATATAAAATAGTCCGCTCTAGGTCGGCTGCTGAGAGACTGTACTATGTAAGTTAAAGGGAATGACCTGAAGACATGTCCAACTATGACAAATTCTATGTCTTTCTTCTCCATTGTTAGCCGTTTTTGGCCATAAACAACAGCTTTTTTGTTGAGCTGTCTTCTGCAAACAGCATGACACTAACAGAGAAATGTCAGTCTAAATGCCTCTTTGACTACTTTTACATGTACAGAAGCACATTGTGAGAGGCAAATGCTGAACTATACCTCTATGGCTTAGGCCTAAAATAAAAACAAGGACTTGCCAAAGCTTTTGACAGTCTTTGCCTTGAGCCAGTTTATTGCAGTAAGCATACCATCTCAAAATATACTTTTTAAATATATTTTTTGTCAACTGAAGTTTTTTGGCATTAAACAACTTTTTCTAAAAACACTAAACCCACTTTTTCTCCTATGAACAAAATTCTCTTTTTCAGCCCCCGCTCTAGTATCTGTTGCCAGTTGGCCTCTGCAGATTACAGCCTCCGACACGTAAACATTCTCGGCCTGCCTTCCCTTTCACTTTATATTCTATTTGCTCTCTCTGTTCGTTCTATCCATCATAGAATTAAACGACGAGCACTGCGAGTAAAACGCCCAATAAATCCATGTTCATCAAGCAGTGTGCGGCAATTACATCTCCTTTATGGCAGCCCCTGTTGCCAGCGGCAGCCACAAACCTTTTGTTAATTAAGATCATCCCATTAACACTAATTAACAATTAGCATAAACATAATTAGTGAATGCTGACATTTGGCGTGTTCCATTGTTGAAATAATTTCTAGAAATTGCCCTGAGAGAGGGTTTTGTCAGCGGGGGATAATGGCTGCACTTTGTCACACACACACACACACACGCGCTGCCTGGTTTATTGTTGTGAGAGTGTGTGTGTCTGCTGTCATCCACTGCAGAAGTGAAACTGGTACCATGAAGGAAGTTAGGGATCACTGTGGCAGTTTAAAAAAAAAGTGCAAAGATTTTTCCCTCAGTTTGATAAAGGACTTGCAGATAAAAGAGTAGAAACATGTTGTGAACAGAATGACAAAATAGGAACTGTTCATCCTATTCATGCAAACTTTTTACTTAAACTTAAACCTGGATCGCTCAGGTTTATGCTGTATTCACTCTTCCAGTTCAGTGACCCCGAGGAATGCAAACTTTTTTTTTTTTTTACCAGAACTGCTAATATTTCAACCTCATTTTTATGCTACGCCCCAACAGAGTCATGATTTGACAATGTAATGTGTCTAAGTTATGTCCATTTAATGAAATAAAGAGTATAGCATGAATATATTGTTGAATTATAATTGTATACACAATTGTATACTCTGCTAAGATAGAGTGTAAAAAAAAGTCCCTTATAATGTAAAAACCTCTACAGTTGTCTGTTTCCTGTTACAGTCAAAATCAACTGTTAAGCAACTTAGGCACATGGCTAAGTATGTTTCAAAAAACTGGATGTTCTTAGTAAAGCAAAAAACAGAGTAGTTCCGGTCTAACAGTCTTTTCATTGCCTTCTGATGATGGAAAACTACCATATCACCCAAATTTGACATTTGCATAGATCTTGGCCTGAGAAAGAATTGAAACTTTGTTAATGTAATGAAGAATTTGGATTGTGCAGGCGTGTTTTTTGTGTGACTGCATGAAATAACAGCCATGCACCGTGTAATGTGTGTATTATGAATTTTCTGATTATGCGTGGATCCTTGCCATTCTTTTGCTCTCGTTTCATCAGCCTCAGGACTTCTCCTCTTTTCATTTAACACCAAAGAAATCTAAACAGACTGCTTCCTGCTGAAAGACCCCTGGAAATGATTTCCTAAGCTTCTATCTACCTCAGGTAAAACGTTCACTTTAATTCATTTGACAACGGCAAATAGAGCAAATGCAAGTAAACCCTTTTCCTAAACAACCATCGCCCCAGGCTCCGGGCTTCAGACACCAAACCGACGGAGTGATAGTGACATCTCATCAAACTCACACACATTAGTGCCAAATAGCTCGGTTGAGATCATTCAGCCCTTTTAACTAAACACAACCATTCCAACTAAGAGCCTAACACCAAACAATGTCGAGCAGGTCGTCACTGAGCTCAAAGATAGCAATACACACACTGACCATTTCCTATCATCTCTTCTCCTCTCCACTGGGCAGCAGTCTTTAGAAAATTAACTTTGAGGAGTCTGGTAGAGACATACAATTCATCACATACAACTCTGTCAGTCACTGCACTATTAGAGGGTGTGTGTTACTGTATCTGCAGCTGAAGTTGTGTGTGTGTGTCGCCATCCTCAGAGGCTTTGATAAATGTGTCTATTTGCTGGAGTGTTTGGGGCACGCTGCCTGTGTGTGATGGATGGATAGAAAGCTGCTGCTAATATGTGGGATGGGACTAAACACTGCTATACTGCTATCACCTACACCCATCCTACTATTAACACATCAGCCATACAAACCTGGTGCAAAGGCCACCACACACTGCTGTTTCTGGTGAAGAGCCCTGACTCCACTGGAGCTGTTTGGGATGGTTTGGTCAGTACAATGAGGTTTAAGAGGCATTACCATGGTTAAAAGGGCGCCAAAAGACGTATTGTGCGTCTTTTGTTACCCCCATATTGCCAAGAGAGCAGTATGGTTATTAAAAAGTGGAAGCTCCAGTCAATCATCAACAGACATAAGCTAAAGTGGGAGTATTCTTTCAAATTCATGCATCTCTCCTCTGTTTTTTAGATAAAGTTGACATTTTGTGGCTTTTTGAACTAAAAGACTGCATCATTGATAATATGAGATTAAAAACAAGTGGTTTTGTCCCTTTACCCCTTACGTCTAAGAAACTTTTAAATGATGTGTGTTAAACTTTTGGATTTCATTGGATTGGTGAGAGACAATGAATGTGATTTTGTTTTCTGTCTATAATCAAACAATAATGTTTGGCGCTGGTGTTAATCCCAGGAACAATCCTTTCTTGTTTATTGCTTCACTGTATAGCTTTTGTATTGCTAAATAAAAGATGATTTCGTTCTTTGATTTACCTTATGACAACACATATTGCTTAATTTGTAAAGCTGGATGGGGGGATTTTGGGGACAAGAAAAAGTCACAGAACCTATGAAGGCTGCATAATAGCTTTCCATAACTAAACAAGGGCTTTTAACAGAGCAACAGGCAATTTCCAAAGCCTGAATTATAAATGATAGGATCAGAGTTTTTGGCTGCATGAGCTTCTACTTTAACACACTCCTGAATAAAAAGGAGGTGCCAGATCAAATAGGTGTTCATGCAAGCCACTTCAGGGATTACCTGTGCTAAACCATGCTGTTCCAACCCACATCAAACTGTTCACTGAAAACATGAGTTTGAAGGTATTAGATGACCATGAAAATGCACCAGACCTAGTCTTGGATTTCTGACTTTAAGCGAGGTAGGTAGAGGAAGAATGAAAAGGAGTTTGCTATTGACTAATGACCACCAAGTGAGATGTCATTAATGTTTTGGGGGATTCAGGGTATTTATGGATTGTATTACTTGCAGTAGATGTGAAAATGGCTCCCACATCTAAAATACAACACAGGATCATGTCTCTCACGTGTCGTCCAGTGGAGTGTGTAGCCTGTTGTTGGGAGTACTGTACAGAGAGATGTAGCACATAGGGGCTCTGTTGTGTGTATACAAAGGCTTGTTGTGTTTATCTTAGAGTAGATCTTCAGGTCAGTGAGGACCCTGTGACCTTCTGCCTCTCCCTCTCCCCCCAGACCCTTCCCCTGACAGACCAACACAGACATCACTGTCACCCAGGCTTCATTAACACAGTAGCCTTAAACAGTGTCAAATTCAAATGATGACTGTATTCTCACTTTTAGGTTATCACCATTAAAGAAGTGAATGGGTAATATTTACTCTGCTGTATTTCTCTATGGTGGCGCTGCCTTCAGTGTCAGTCTGAGGAGACTATTGATTTTAATTAGCGTCTGCCCACAGGGAGCTGACTGATGATTGGAGAAGAATAGGATGTCCTCAAAACTATGATAAAAATCACACACACACACCCTGACACACAGACGAGCTAATTATTAGGTTTAATCAGCAGTGGGATGGCTGTAGGTCCTGTCCAAGGTGCTTAGAGGTGGAAGGAAACATGCAGAGACAGAGTGAAGAGACAGCAGTAAAGCTCTCAGATGCATGGAATGAGGAATGATCTTGAACAAATATATTGCATTTGTTTGTTTTATTTTAGTGAAAGTCGTGTCAATAACATAAAGGAGAAGAAGTTCTATGTAAATCTGAGTGACGATACCATCTCTTGAGAATACAAATCGTAGCAGAACCTCAGACCCACATCCATCAGAACTAAAAAGTTAAAGTTCCTACAGCAATGGCTTTCCTAGCTGGGTATAAACAGTTATATATTAATATTATTGTTATTATTATTATGATCATACATTATATTAAAAGAAAGTTAGTGCTGCTTTCATGTCACACAGTCTCAGTCACTCTGCTTCCTTTTATCTCAGCAATAATTTTTTCATTGAATATCTGACTTATATATTGCTCTAAGTTAAAACATGAATAAATCTAATTTGCTTACTTGAGTCAGACTAAACCTACAGGGGCTTCATGACTCACCCTTGTGGTGAAAAAGAATATTACAGGTCATCTCATAGTCTCTGTAATAAAGGCTTTGAGTCAGCAGCAAAGACAGAATTGATCTATTTTCAAATTGATCTAAACTTGTTTGTAATTGTACATTTCTTTTTTTTATTTCTTTATGGTTTAGTATCAAGTATCCATCCATTTTCATCCATCCCTCCATCCTCAGGAAAAAGCCGGAATTTGTTTTACAGTTATTTGTGCCATTAAGCAGCAGGAAGTGTGACCGGTCATAGTGTCTGTGTGTAATATTCTCGTCCAATCACAGCACGGGACACACAGCATTGCTGTCGCTACACAATTACTGTCAAATGTCAATTTCATGGAGGCAATATGGCAGAGATTAACAGTCCCTCACACATAGACCGACACAAACAGGAGGACGTAAACACACCGAGTGGCAAAATACCACAAGACAAACAGACTTACACCGGGCTGAGATGGAGCCGATGTTAATGTATGGCCTGGGGAAGGGTGAAAGTGAAGGTGACTGAATGCTGTCCAGGCTAATGGAAAGCTAGCCAACCTTAACCCTATCGCAGAAGATCACCTGCACACACACCGAGCAGCAGCTAAACACACGTCGTCATACACATACCTCTGCTCCTCACGGTGTATAACTTGACCTGGCACACAGCTATCAGCCTGTCTCACGTTCAGCTCTCACTCACAGCCAATAACAGGCCTCTTAACGTGACCTGCCGTGAACTCCAGCAGCAGCACAGCCTCCCACCGATGGAGCTGGAGCTGAGCCAGAGAAGGATGGACACATTCAGAAGTAATGCAGGTAGTTATTACAATACTGTTTATTAAAAGAAGTGTTTGACAAAATGACAGTAACAGATTAATTAGTGCGTGTTTCAGTGATGTAAAGTGACCTGATGTTCACTTCCCGTTGCCCACCTTTCTTTTGTTTGTATTCAAGTGGAGCTGTTACAGTATTGTGCTAATGTTTCTTGCAGCAGTGACAGCTTGGTTCAATGCAGGCCGCTGCTCATTCTTCTGCAGCGGCTCCCGTCATCAGTCTGACACTCTTTCTAATGGTCTACCGGGCTTGACTGTGGGCTTCAGAGCTTTGTTGGGAGTGATTGAATGGCCACTGACTTACCTCACTGTATGTGTGTATGTGTGGGCTAAAGCTGTCAATCCACCTGCCACACGTGCACACTCTCGCATTTAGACCTGACTGATGTCACAGTCCATTATGGAGGGTTTCCTACTCAATACAGTGCTCCAAACATCGACTGTGCCGTTAAATAGGTGTCAGACAGCTGCAGCAGGGATGCACTGGAGCCTATTCAATCCTTTCACTCACTTTATCAGCTGCTGGAAGCACACAGGCTGCATACCACTGCAGTGATGTCCACTAGTGATGTGGGAGGTCATACAAATGTAAGAGAATAAATGAGGTGAGTAAGAAGATAAGGAGGTCAGTGGTATCAAAGAGTAAGTCTAGTGAATTATATTGTATGTTGATACTGGCCTAGTGAGAGAAGATGTTGAAATATGTTACAATAAGGTTAATTGCGACACCTATGGCCCATGTTAACAGGCCTTTGTCCTACAATTGCTGATGACTTAAATCTGGCACTGTGAACAAAAATCTACTACTTTTGAAACATAATATTATCCACCGATCACATACATTTGCTGGTAGTGTCCACTTGTTTTAAAAAATGAGTTGATAGAGCATGTACAGATGAAAAGGCCTGAGCAGTGAGTGGGCAGTGGAGGCTGCAGCTGAATCTGCTCCACATCTACTCGACTGACCACAGTCTTAAATCTACACACTGTGTTGAGCACAGCTGTGCTAACCTCAGACAGCCACCTCTGTGGCACCACTATCACTCACTGTGTGTGTGTTAGTGTGTGTGTGAGCAGACCATACTGCAGATAACCTGATGTTATTGATGCTCAGGACCACAGAGCCACTGCTATCTACATGTGCTGCATAACACAGGCTCATACACCTCCACACACACAGGCCACATTAACAACCTGCTCAAGTCCCACTGATGATCCTGGACTCTTTCATGCCCTCCCATCTTCTATCTGTTTTTCAATTTCCTGTCTTCATTTTCTAGGGACTGTTGTGTTTCCTTTGTGTCCTTCTGACTTAAGATCTTTTTATTATTATCAAATCACTGTTGCTTCCTTCTTCACTTCAGTGTTTTCACATCTTCATCTGGTGTGTCCATTGCTTCATCCCTCCATCCCTCTATAGGTTGTGCTAATACCATCTGTTTGTGACCACATCCTCCTCTCCTCCCTCTGGCTCTCCTCTCTCTCTCTCTCCGAGCCATTTATCTAAATCTGGGCTCTCCTTAACCACTTCTTATCAGAAGTGGCGGTCGCTCTCCATCCTAAACGCACCACTCCAGATTTTAATTTTCTTTAGATTAATGTGCTCCTCTCTTCTCTTAATGCCTTCAGCCTTCAGCTATCTGGCTCCCTGATGTCTATCAGCACGCACACACCAATCATTACATGTGCACGCGCATATACAGAATTTCAGCTGCTTAAATACACACATTTGTCTCTTTTCACTGCACCATCTGCACGCTCAGTCCAAACACACACAATCCCGGCAGTCAGTGGGGCCCGGAAAATGGAATGGAACAATTTTCTTAAATTTCCTGTAAATTAGAAAGTGTCACAATGCTCCGCTAAAGCGAAAAAAGAGAAACAGCCCAGAAATCTTTTCATTACAACAGAGCAGAGAACAAAACAAAGTAAAGCGGATGAAGGAGAGCAGACCAGGTCCAATGAGAAGAGAGGGAACAGACATGGAGGCCTGCTGGCTGCTAAACATAATGACTCTCGCACTGAGATGATGCTCGTGGCTATTGTTGTGGATTTACTTTGCTGTTACCAAAACAAAGCATTAGCAAGTTCAATGTTAAAGCTCTAATAAATGTCCGTGAAAATGTGATTTTCTGACTAGACAACAGGTATTTTATCAGGTAATAACAAAAACAATAGATAATAATAACAACAATCCTAATAGTTAATCCAGGTTTACCAGAATGAAAAACTAAAAACAAATGCTATAAAAGCTAATACAGTCTCTGTGTAGACTTCATTAAATCCATTCATTGCAATTTACTGCTGTTAGCCTGATTCAGTTAATTCTATTAATCCACTCCGTTTTTTCTGTTGATGTTTATTTATGAACAGATGACACAAATTGACACAACATAACCCAACAATAAATTGCATTAGTTGAACATCATAACTCATAGAATAAGTCCAGCAGCTCTACACAGTAACAGATGGTAACGATTAAAAGCTTGTAGAATTATAATTCAGACAATATGGCTCCTGAGATATAATAACACAATCAAACCTGTGTTTATTAGTTTAATGTAAAAAACTGGCACGACAAAAAGAGTGTGTCTCTTATGAGGAAATCTTTACAATTCAACTCTGTTCAATCTGAATTAAACACCATATATATTAATTGCCCTTGTTACACCTGCTTATTTAAGACTTTTATTCTAACTACTGCTCATAGAACCATCCTTTATGCCATTATATAACTGCATAATTACATGTAGAAATAATTATTTCTTAAGAGGCCTAGTAAGAGTCAGTGTAGCAGTAATACATTCTAATTAAGTGAGAGCTGACGAAAAGCTGCAATAAAATTAGCTGGCAATCACTATTAGCAGAGTCAATTACTACACATTAGTGCGCCAAGGACACACACAGGGGAACAGTATTGTATCTGAACAGTAGGGGCCCACTCTGGTTCCCCTTTAAAAAGCACCCATCCACACACACACTGTTGGCACACACTCGCAGTCCCCTATAATTATTTTAATAGGATTTTCTCTCTATTCAGCCTGAGCTTGTTGCTTTAATAACACCATTACAACCTGAATATAACCTCAATATATTACGGGCCGATATGGCTGAGGCGCCCGCCGCTGCGCGCTGTGTGTGTGCGTGTGTGTGTGCATGTTGAGGTTAATAAGCTGCTGTGTGTTTTTAGAAGAGGCACTTGGCCTCGCTGCTCTCTCTCTTTGTCTCTGAGCATTGTGCGGCCGGCCACAGAGCGCTGACAGCGGCAGAATGGCCTCCAGAGAATAAAACACCGGTCATTGTTTTCTATTAGCTAACTCCCTCCACTGCGCTCCCTAACCTCGGCTCCTCATTTTACATTGAAATGAAATTGGCCCGGGGAAATGTGAATAAATGTCTGTCCGTCACCGAGAAATACACTCCTCCTTTTATCTGAGCTACATATTAAAGTGGCTCCAAACCACTGCCCTCTTTTCTCCGGAATAATGTTTAATTCCCTTAAACATGAGAATTAATTAGCGCAGATCTGCATCTGAATGGGAGCCGCTGTACTCTGTGGCCTCTCTGGGCCCTGACACAAACACAGTCACTCTGGTCGCCCGCTGCAGAATCTATTACTGAATCAGCACATAAGAGGCGGCAATAAGTTTGAGAAAATACTGCAGTAAGGGCCACGGAAGCTTTTGAAGTTGTTACTATTCACACTTGAGCTGAAAAGAGGTGACAACATGTTAAAGAAGCTGCTATTCATCAAGATGTACATCAGGTTGTTTACAGTTCTTTTTGAACCTGTTTGTTGATTAGATCTCAAGTGTCCAGAGTTAATGCAGTTGAATGCATCCTGAAAAACCCTCTTGCACCACTAATTCTATGTTTTTCAGCCAAATTAGCACACATAGGAGCAGAAGGCATCTCACTACAGTGCCCAATTACTTCAATATTCAGTTGTTGGTGTCTGATCATCAACATAGCATTTTATATTAGAGGAAGAAGAAGATTTACCAGTAGATGTTTAAGGACCTATAACAGATGATTTATAACGGTAAATCACAACAGGAAATCAAACGCCCGCTGCACACCTTAATAGCTCCTGTGACCTACACACAGTAAAGTTTACACATTCTTAAAGTAAAAGTAATCCCACTTACTATAAGTAATATTAAGTGGGAAAGTGATGGACTCAGGAAAATGCATTTTAATGATGTGTGTACAGTAAACGCACATGTAGGTTCTGACTCACATAATGTTATTACATTTAGAATAGGTTCTATAATGAGGAACTGTGCATTACATTTTCAGCTATGTCTCTTTCAGTATCAGTATTAAGACATAATTCAAGCTGCCAGATCATCTGCAGCAATGTATCGCCTGGCTGTCATCCTGCATCAGAACTTCTTCTTAAATGGCCGCCTGCTTAACCAACTTAGATTAAAGGAGACACATTAAAGCAAATTGTTAAATTAGAGCAGAAAATAATAGTTATTCATCGGTGAGGTGTCAGTGTTGATCATCTGCTTTAAGCACAGCTTCATTGTCCTGATTCATTATCTGGCAGCAATAACCTGACTATCTCGGCCTCGTCAAAATACATTATCTACCTATGATGACATTATCACTGTCTACTTCAATGACATTAGCGTGTCACTTTGACTGAGAGGCGTGCAGCCAATCCAACGCATGGCTGCGTTTCCGAGGAGCCAGAGTCAGCCAATCAGCTGTCAGAGCCAAAGATGTCTCCTCCTCTTACACTGATGAGCAGCCACTGTCAGAACACAAGCTCAGGTTTACGGCTGGAATGTCTCAGTCATAGAAACATGTGTAGACCTGGACTCTTGAGCTTGTGACTTGGGCTTAAATACTTTTACACTTAAGTCTCATTATGCATGGTTGGTTATGCAACACTGTATTATGAAAGAGGATTTTAACAATCAGAGAAAAAAGTTATCTCAGATTTTTTGCTTTTTTCTCTGCATTTAGACTTCAATCTAAAATGTGGACTTTTTTCTCAGAACCTCAGAATTCTGACATTTTCTCACATTCTGACTTTAATCTCAGTATTCTGACTTTATTCTCTGAACTCATACCCCCATAGTTTTAATTGAAGATAATTTGAATCTTTTACTAAAACTCACATGTATTGTTTAATAAAAAAGTGTAGTTGTGTAGTTATTGACCACTGTAAAGTATTTTATTATTCATTTCAGTTAATTATTACTTTCAGTTATTAATTACTTAGCTTAAGGTATCCTAATCTTTTTTTAGCTAAAATATTACAAATATTCAATATTACACTGTGTTGAGTGTCCTGTCTCTGGGATGCCGTGTTGATGGTGAACAAACTTCTCCTGCTTAAGACATCCAGGAGCGTCTCCAGCTTGTCTTTTTTGTTAGCCTAAATATTCCCTAACAAGTATTAGTGAGCCAGAGTGGAGATGTAGTAAGTGTAAGTAATAGTGTATATAAACATGAATAGTGGTGAATAACAGTCAAGAAGTGTTGGGTGGAAGGATATTCTGAATTATGCCCCACACATAATGTCCTCACAAAGACATGTCTGTGTAAATCTTGCATCAAAACCACTGACACTGACGGACAGATAATGATCACATAAAATGAATGCTCCTGTGTGTCGGGGATTGCATATACTACTTTGACAAATGCAATCACTCCCAATAAAGTGCTTTGAGTCATGTTGATTAACCACTGAATGAATACATTTGATTTAATCTGGTATTCATAACCTAATGAATGTGCCCCGTCACTCAGACTAAAACAGTGGTTTAATTTTTTTTATATTACCTTCAATGTTACATAGTTATACTACATAGAGGGTATGTATCTTAAGGTGTAACCTAAGTTTCATATTGTTGCATTTTATACCCCAATATATTGCAGATTTCATACTTTTTCAACTGTTTCAACTTTCAGAAAACTGTTCTACCAATATGTATCTCTTTTTACACAACGAACACATTCTAAACTTGTAAAAACAAATGCACTATAACAATGCCCTCATACACATAAACCCAAAGACAGAGTGGTGAAAAAATACGCTGAAATGAATGTTTTTACTGCTGAATCTCCCTCAGCGAGGTATAGATTTCACATCAAATGACAGTTAAAAGGCAGACGGTATGAAATAAAATCAAATGAGAAGAATGTCACACATGTCAAAAGGTTATTCTCAGCTTTACGCGTAATAGAAATGGTGAAAATGACAAAAATGCAATTATGACGAGGTAAAAAGTGTGCGGCGCTCTGTGAAAATGTCCCATTAGCTGCCCGCTGGCTCTCATCTCAGCACACTGGCGTCGAAGTAATGTCCAACTCAGCAGGCGCTCAAATCTGGAAAAGATTAACAAATTGTTGTGATGCTAATTCATTTTAAGCGTGCGAGATTGTCGTGGGAGGTGGTCCGCTGGTGCCTGGTGCATCTTCAAACCGTTTATAGGATTGATTTGTAGATTTTAAATGTTTGCTCAACAGTTTATTTTATTTGTCTCACACAGATCTGGCTGAACCTTGAAGAGATTGGAACGTTGTTTATGTGCTGTTATTGTGTCATTTAACATGCATGAGTGAACTGTGTCAATGCATTTATCACAATGATTTCACGTTTCAGCGTTTGATCTGACTCCTTGGCTTTTCTTCTACTGCCATCAGTTGTGCAATTGTTGATTCTTATACTGGTTTGTGATGCACTGCTTGCACACAAATCATGACAATAAGACACAGCACCAAATTTTATGAAGAAGGTGAAGCTAAAAACATTCTGACAAACCAAATAAAATGCATAATTTAGACATTTCTGTCAAAGTCAGCAGCCACTAACTGACTTCGGCTTGGTCGTCAGACAAACTAGGCACTGTCAGTTAATTTCATGGTATTTAAAGCATTTGTAAGCATACCTTTTAGCCCAAAAATAACATAACACTATGACTCATTATATCCAAAACATATTTATCACTTTAAACATTCACCTGTAATCTTACTTCTCAACACCAAGTATGATCCTAAATTCAGAAGTCTTGGCCTGATTAACTATAATTGTTTACACAACCAGCAATACTTTATATATATAACTGTGGTGTCAAAAGCAAAGTAGTTAGGGGCCATGAGTGTCATTTTTTCAATTTGTAAGGTGAATAATTCAGTGCCTTTTGTCTTTTTTGATTAGAGTCCCCCCCAAAATCACCTAGCAAATGCATTGGAGGGCCAAATAAAACATTGCAGAAGGCCGCATTTGGCTCCTGGGCCTTAACTTTGACATGTGTGCTGTATAAATTATAAATTAGGAATCCATTCTGCTGGATAGAAAGACAAATCATGTGACTATATTCTGTAATCACATATTTACCTTTGTAAACATTTTTATAGTCGATTGTAATTTCTTCTGCTGGATACCTCAGCTTTTCCAGCAGTTATCGACTTGAAAAAAATGAAGCGAAGATGATGAATAAAAAAGATATACAGGAATATATATACGTAAAAGGATACATTACTTATATACTTTTATGTGTTTTGAGATGATCCTAAAGCTATGTTATTTTGGTGCCATTTGTCAGTGTTGGGGTCAGAATGACGAGGATTCTTGCTTGGTGGTCGGGGCGTCTAAACCTGGGGGCATAGGAAACCCCCTGAGTGTTGGCAGCCAGGACCTCAGTGTAGTAATGAAGCCTGACATGCCTGTACTGTAGCGCTGTAACAAGGCAAAGCTTTAGGTCAGGGCCAGAGTGGGCTTTAGCGGGCCCCACATTCACTCAGCTGTGCAAATCAATAGAGGAGAATAGATAATAATGGGACAAATGAAAAGGACTTCCCGGCGTGGCGATGGCTGCATAGGGATAGTGAATATCAGGAGGGGGAGCATGATACTGGTGCTTTAGGTAATAGACTTAGCCCTGATATGCTATTCCAGTTAATAGTCTAATCCAGTCCCACGGCGGCTCTGGCCAGGTTATAGCCTTATCCCTGCCACGGCCCATTCACAGAGATAATAAACGAGCACAGTGATGGGCTGTATACCCCCCCCCCTCACTCGGGCCTGATAAGAGCCGGCAGGGAAATGAAATTCTGCTTTTGCCGAAACATTATGATTTATGAACTGGGAGCACAGCACTGGTGGCCTGCACTGTGTCCACCAGCTCTGTATCTGTGTGTGAGGAATAATGCGTGGTGTGTGTGTGTGTGTTTACCTGGAGCGCTCTGTAGATGTAAGTGCCCATTGTGTGTGGGGGTGTAATGTGTGATATCTGGTTAATTTCATCCATGTGACTGGGATTGCAAATGAAGGGCGATATCAAACACACTTAATTCCTTTGACCGTAAAAGCTGATTCATTAGAAGGTCACAGAATGGTATCTTTAGAGCCACGAAAAGAATGATAGTAATTACAGTGGTCGAAATAAATAAGGTGGAAATACAATCGCATTTACTGCTTTTAGCCGGAGAAGAGCTGTGACGCCAGAGGGTCCTCAGCTGATAGAGACCCGTCCCCACTCTGCAGCGCCCATGATTAGACCTCCGCAGTGTTCTCCACACATTTTCAGCTCTTCATATCCTATTACGCTGATGTGCGAGACCCCGTGTGTGTGTACGTGCGACTGAAATGTTGTATGAGTGAGGGCAGCACCACTCAATTGACCCCAGGTCAAACCACTTGACCTGTGACCTCCCAGAGGCCCTCCCGTACACCCACTAGACAGACAGTAGAGGAGAGGGTGCCTGTCCAGTTCTTCTCTCATCAGTCGGCCAGATATTTATACATTTTTACACCAAAGCTTTAGCGTCAGTGTCCAGAGCAGTTACAATGGGCCTGCAGTTTGACTCCATCTAGTGCTGACCAAAGGTAATAGTCATCTGCCCTACTGTATATCCATGAGCCAAAGTGCGTTTCAATATCTTCTTTTTCATCCATATAATGATTGCCCTTTTTTTCTTTTTGTACATATGTTCCAGTTGTGTGCCACATCTAAAATTTCTAAATTAACACATAACTTAAGATGCTGAAACTCTATGAACAAAAAGAAGTAACAAGAATCGATGAAAACCATTCAAATAACCTGTCACCTTTTACTTCAGTGTCTAATCTTTACAATCATCCTATTCTTATCCCAGGGCCAGTGTATTTGATTAGTATAATTAAATGAAATGTTAAAATCAAAACCACCTAAGATTATTGTAAAACATTCACATTTATATTGACATGAGTCTAATAAACAAATAATGATAATTAGTCACAGCTAAGCACATAATAAACTACTGGCACTTGTGTTCAATTGGATGCCCTTTGTTGCAATGTAATCTCATGTAATTAAATCAAGACTGGTAATAAATACAGATGAATCAGATGAGGTGTTTTCTGTGTGTCTCACATCTAGTCTAGTCCAGTGTCCCCTGTCCGAACCAGCACACTCCTCCTCACCCCTTCATCCCCCTCTCTCCGCTCCTCTTCCTCCGTCCCCTCACTCTCTCAGAGGCCTTCCCTGTTCTTTACACTTGTCCCGCCTCCCTCCGCCTCTCTTCCCAGCGCTCCCCTCTACACCCCCCCGCCCGTCCGCCTCCCTCCCCGCGGTCCCTCGCTCCTCATCTCTGTCGCTTTTGGCAGCCTATTTAAATGCTCCATTGGAGAAGGATTAAGGTTTATGCAAGGTCAGTGTGGGATGTGATAATTATAATCACAGCTTTTTGCCTGGCCAATGACGGCCATTTGTTATTCTCAGCTCAGTGGCTTCAGAAGCCCCTCGGGGGGAGCTGGTGGGAGGTGTTGACAAGAGGCTGGCTGATTTACTGGGCCTCCTCCTCCCCCTCCTCTCCCAGCACTGAGCCGGGCTGTGGGCGTCGCGTTGGTCCCCTCTGTGTTCGGCCCCTCTTTTACTTTCAGCCCAAATATCTCTTCAAACTCAATTTCCATTAGACATTTCATCTCACTATAACCTCATGTCACAAATCCAAAGAAGTCCCAGAAATACTAAATATAAGTCCTAAAGGAGCATAAAAATGGGAGTTATGTTTTTATGGTTTATTGTAGATGGTACTTAATCTAAAATTTTTATTGTAGATGGTACTTTATTTAGAACTAATTTAACTTATCTATTCAGGTCTTACCTATCTTAATGGGTTAATATTTATTGGGTTTATTGAATATTTATCCTGTTATTTATGACATTTATGCTGTTTTTATTTATTTTCCTTTTAACTTATTGTTTTAGTGAATGTATGACTATGACTACATATATATGTCTATGTAATTTAACAGATCACACTAAACGAGTCAGTCTAACGTGATAGATATTAGACACAAATAAATACCACAGAGGAATGACTAGCTCAAAATGAAGATGTTCTTTGTAAAATGTTGAAAAGTATCTAAATTAAAATTTTCCAGGGTTGCTGTGGTTTTTGGGAAAAGAAAAATGACAAACCATTGTTAAAGTCAAGTTAATGTTTGTCTATTCTAGCCAGGTTGGTTCAGTGAATGGGACCTACAACAGTTTGCATCTCGACAATGGAGTCACTAATGACTCCTGAGTTAATGCACTGCCTGTAAGCTTCTTCAGTTCAGAGACGGATATGTTGAGAGAGGAAGAAACAGCTAGACGTCATAATTTGCACACTACTGCTGTATGCACATATCACACAGAGACTTACAGGATAACTGTTGTATTAATTTGCATTGATCACATTGATTCTATATTAAAATGGGATTGCCTGGGAGTAATTAGAACCTTACAGCAAAAACTTTTTATTCACATGATGATTACTACACGTGCCTAAAACCTAAATGTCTTAAACTGTGACTTAGCCACCACAGACTTGACTTGTCACATCATCCATGACTGAGGCTAATTAAGGCAATAATAGAAACCTGAATGAACTACTTGTGTTAATCTTTTCACTGAACACATTCCTTCACGACAACACTATAATTACAAATCAAACCAACATGTGATGAAATGTAATGTGATGTTGTAAGTGTGTAAAGCAACAGACATAATCTCAGTATGTACTAATGCTTATGGGAAGTGGCCTTTAAAACCTGCAGTCTGTTGGGAACTGCCCAGACTGGGCCAGGCTTAAACCAGTGCACTCTGGGATTTGGCCAGTACATGCTCGGTGTGTACCTCTGCCCAGTGGGAGCTCCCCAACACAACCTTATTTGTTTCTGCCTAGGTTTGTGTTACCGGGGTCACTTCTGTTTTGTCCTCACCTCCTGAGGTTCTCGGTGATCTCGGAGTTGGAACCTGTGATGTTGTAACCGCAGCCTGCCGTGTGCACTCTTTATGCTCGGTACATGATGCAGAGCTAACCCTCGCCTCCATCCATCATCCCTCCAGTCAGCCCGCACTGCACGCCATGTTTGAGTGGTCAGGCCCGCTGCTGCAGAAAAGATTGGTAGATTTGTCCGGCTCTCTTTCTTACACACACACACACACACGGGACTACAGTCACGGCCGGGATCAGAGTGTTTTCTAGTTGAATGGTGTTAGAACCTGAGCTAAGAGAGAGCAAAGGGCCGGGGTCAGACAGGGATTAGGGTGAATGACTCCTTTAAAGCTCCAGCATGGTGGCTGCCCGGTCTGAGGGCCTCTCACTGCAGGAGACTGGAGCGAGATTTCAAGAGCTGCTGGGAGGCTGAAACTTGGAGCATTTGGTAAGTAACCAAAATGGTGCACAGACTGAGACAGAAATGTATTTGGAGGATGCTCATTTTAAATCTAAGTACTTCTCCTATTGCCATTACCTCCAACTGTCCAGCTGCAGGACACATATAGGACTCATCTCATGCTACAAAATTAAAAAAATATTGTTTCTAACATGGTTTATGGCATTTGTGCAGATATTCTTACTCCTCAATGTTCTGTTACAGCCATAGATTCATAGATCTGATGCAGAAAGTTGGAACAAGAGCTGATGGACTGACTTCACTTGACATCATTGCTTAATACTCGGTCAATGCAGGCTGCAAATCTGGTCAGTTTTACAGTGATGCATCCAGATATTAGAATAACATTAGTAAATACAGCACACAGTCTATGGTAAGGTTTCTTAATTAAATTTCTTATATTATTACGTAATACATTACATATTAAGAACACAAGCATTATAACAGTTGTACTTTTGTACTGCTGAGATTTGCAACCCAGGCATGCACCAGACTCAACTGTATTGTTGTGCTAGTTTGTTACATTATGCATTATGTTTTCCTCCTCTAATTTCCCTAAAATGTCTAAATCATTTATATGTAGATGTTTCTTGTCACTTTAAGCAAAGTTTTCAGTCACTTATGGGAGGGGATGCAATTCTTGGCAAGCCTGCAGATGGTACTAATTTACTAATAATTGCTTTATTGCCTATTTCACAGTTTGACAGCTATATTTTGGCTAAATTGGCTAAATCGTTTATATGTGGACACTTCTAGTCACTTTTAGGGAAATGGATGCGATTTTCACTCAATTTAAGTGAGGGGATTTAACAGTCAGCTGGCACACAGTTTTTGGCATAACACCGGGACCAAAGTCCTTGTATGTGCAGTTTACTTGATGGATAAAGCTGATTCTGGTTGTGTGTGTGATACCTGAGCCAAATGTAATTTATAGTCAGTTACAGCACATGAAACCTGTGAAATTGTCATTTCAAAACAGCACTGGCATTTACACTGCACTGGAATGTTAGGTGAATTAATCAGTTTGGCATATCATAAGGAATTATATTGGCTTTAATCATTTGTATGTTAGTTAAAGTCTGAATAGGTTCAATGCAAAGGCTACAGATACCGAGGCCCTTTTAAACCAATGGATTTTGTCGCATAGAACTTTCTTGTCGATCCAATACACTGTAAAGCCACCTTGAGCAGCGGAGCTCTCTAAAGAATCAGCCATGGCTGTTTCTGTTGCCACAGCTCTAATTGTCTCTGCCTGTGTTCGACAGAGCCTCTTTGAAGGACAGGGTCTCTCATTAGGCATTCACACCCAGGACTCGCTCCAATTGGGCTGCCTAAGAAATCTGAAGGCAATGCAATTGTGTAATTTGCACACAAAGTGGTCCGGATTGATCCAAAATAAACCTCTCAACTTTAAATGTAGGGGGGAGAGGGAGGGCGTATAATTGCATCATTTAGTGAATTGATTGGCCGAGAGTCGATGGAAGGGAATCAGGAAGCAGCAGATAAACGGTGACAGCAGCGCCTTTTAGAGCGGGCACCCATCGACGTAACAGCACACAAACACACTGGCTTTAAGAAACACACACACGCAGCTTTAAGGCTAGATATATACACACACAAAGGAACACAAGAGAACGATAAACCAGGACACATACACAGAGCAGCACACACACACACACACACACACTCACAGTCAGATTAGATAGCACAAAAGAGCCCAGGTCCACATCACACACAGCGCTTCAGGGCGGGACAATGGAAGACAGAATTAGAGGTAACAATAGATTTCATTAAGCCAAACTAGACTTAACGAGACAATCGATACGTCATAATTAAAGCGAGGAGGCTGAGAGCGACTTAGACTCTAAATGATGACTGCTCTTATTAAGATGGAGCAGATAGAGAAAGGCTGTCTGACAATGGAGCTCTGTAACTAGCTACCACAGCAGGCCTTTGTGCTCCCACTGGCCTTTCACCGAGACAGATAGATAGGAGAGACGAGGGAGGAAACCAGAGGAGAATGGGAGAGCTGATGTGTGATCATGTGAATGATGACACACGCACGCTCCTCTGAACTACAGTCACCTTACAGCATCCACATCTTCTATTATGTGCAGCCTAACCTAGACACAAGATTATGAACTTTTTAAGTCCTTCTTTAGTCACATGACACTCAGCTCTTGATGACAGATGTTATTAGGACAACATTTGCAAACCAAAAATAGTTTTCTCTGCAGGTTGGCATGACGCAGCGCTCTCTTAGAGATAGGGTAAGGAGCTCAGTCACATTTGACCAGGAAATGCCTCTGTATTTTCTGGATAAGCAACTGAAAATGGACTGAGTCAGCTTTTTTTTTTTTTACTTGCATACTGGAAGATTATATCAAAAGATAAATAAATAAATCAATGAATAATTGCAGCAGAGTGGTTAGCCTCCTACCTCACAGCAAGAAGCTTGTGGGTTGGATTTGCCTTTCTGTGAGGAGTCAGTAAGTCCTTCCAGTGTTGCTGTGTCCATGTCCATGTGTGTCTAGGTGAATTGGTGACTACAAAATACCCCTAGTGATTGAATGGGACAGTTGTTTGTGTGTGTGGTGGTGTACTTTGCCTCAGGCCCAAAACAGCTGAAATAGGCTCCAGCCCCATCCCTAATGGGATAAGGGTAGATGAGGAATGAGTAAATGAGACATTTAAAACTGAACTAGAAACACAGGTGAACAACATGCTAAATGTAGACCAAGCTATTTGATTGGATAACAGGTGAAGCGGTTGTGTATTGTGTTGTTTTTTAGCTAATACAGAACATTTGTCACTCTACTGTATGTTTTTCCACATTAATATTTTATTTAGACCTACAATACTAGCTTGTAAATCTCAATCTGTTACAAAGTCTCTTACAAAGACAGACCTTTCTGTCTCATGTAGGTGTACTTTGTACATTTCAATCCATGGAGAAAGTTCTTTTTGGTATTTGTAACATTTTTGGTAGTATCTGAGAATATTTCTAGTGCCCTGCTAATCTTGCAGAGGAGTGTGTCTTTTAGTTTCCATCACAGCCACCTTATACGAGAGCAGTGACCCCATAGAAAAGTGTGCTTCTAACCCAGTACCTTTTGAATGCTACAGACGAAGTGTGAGTAAAACCCAGGCGGGCTCTTCATTTCTCCTGATGTGCTCTATAATAGGTAAAGGAACACAATGGGCAGCCCGGTGCAGCTCTGCTACATTTAAAGTATGACTTCCAGTCGTAGTGGTAATAAGATCAGTTTCACCCATCATTGACCGGTATATGAAGGCCAGCATTCAATAGGAGCTGTAGCGTCGAGCCGAAGGAGAAAGGCTGGCCATTGATAGAGCGAGGCGGTTAAAGTGTAGAATACATCAGTGGATTAAGCTGCATAATGTGAGCCATTGAGAGCCACTGAGCAGAGCAGAATATTAGTACAACTGGGTCGGCTTTGTCTCTTCTTTCTTCTCTTTTGTGGATGTATACTTCTAATTATCTCATATTAAGTTATGACGAATATGGTTCAATTTGTGTTGGTCACATGTTAATAATCAGATGTTTGAGCTAGTGTTTATATCCAGAAGATCCACCGTGAAGTCATGCAATGGTCATCTGCCAACTGTTTGAATACGGTAAATGTATGTAAAGATGTTGCGGTATTAATGGCTGATCTTACAGATGGTATATAGTATGTACTTGGAGTAATTAACCCTGATTGGCTCATAAATAGTCTGGTCAACCTATATCTGTTACCTTTGTGTTTCATTCTGCATCCCATTCTTCAAATTAGTTGTATTCTTCAAAAACATTCATGGTCATGTAAAGTTAGACCTCCAGTCTTGTCTATACTTAGCTCTGTACAGTTTACTAATTAACAAGTTGGTGTAGGAATGAACTTGTAACTTGGGTCAAAGAAATTGTGCATTCAATTGTTTTATACACATCTGTGCACCAATTGGAAAAACCTTTCAGCCATGCTCTGGTGTAATCATCTTTATTACCGCTTAATGGAAAACTGCATTGACATTGGACTAGACACAATTAAAATGATGTGCACATACATGGATAACTTACATAAACATACATACTAGAACGTCATAATTGAAAGTGGTTTACATGGACACCAAAATGTATTTTATTTTATTTATCAACTCATGCCTTTGAGTGAGATATAATTTTGATATAATTTCCAGTATTCTAATAGAGTGGGGCAGTTTGCTTCAGACTGGAAAAGATGAAATAGTTGCAGCATTATTTTATGGTTGCATGTCATACCTAAATAATAATTCCAAAATTAAAAAGTTGATTTTAAGGGAGGTTTCATTATTAAATTAAGTTTTAGTTTGAGTACAGCATATTAAATATAGCATCAAAGGTTCATGTGGAATATCTAAAACCATCCTGGGCCTCCTTCATGACAGAATAAAAGCAGAGGATATTCTGCTGTCGAAAGGACTGTTGACACTAAACTGTCTTTGTCCTGCCATCTCTCCATCTCTCACTCTCACCGTCTCTTTGAGCCACTATCATTTCTGAATTATATTTTACGGCTCATTAAACCTCTATAGTGTTGAAGAGCGGAGGGAAAGCAGAGGGGAGGAGGCAGGATTGATGAAACGAGCGGAGAAATATGAAGTGAGGCTCGGGGAGGTGAACGCCTCCTCCTGAAAACATACTGTATTTACACTAATGAAAAGATGGCTTTAATTAACACCAATTAACACACACACTGCACACAGCTTGAGCTGACACACGCTTAATGTGAGGCACATCCAACACGATGACAAAGACTCAAGGGAAGTGTAACTAATAGTCCAACTCATCTTTGAAGTCTGCGGACAAGTCCCAGGGAAGTGTTGTTACATAAAAGTGAGGACATGTGAAAAGTCTGGCTCCACTGTCGCCTGCAGAGAGTGTTTTAAGATAAATATCAACTGTCATGAAAAATGTGAGTATCTGGTGTTGCATAATCAAGTGACATTTCATATTTGTACCATTTTCCCTATAACTGTATAACTTTAGGCTCCATTGTGGTTGAGCTTCAGGTGACTTCCTATGAGTTTTTGTGTTGAAAGCATGTTTTTAGATGTTAGTGTTTCTCTTGACTAAATTGTATCAACCCTTCACCTAAATGAACTCATTATTATGGAACTTGTTTAACTCTCAGTTCTTGTGTTTTTCCCTAACTCAAGTCACTGAGAAAAGTTGTACATTGTTAATCCCATTGAAAAAAAAAGGAGATGAAGGAGGATGGAAAGTGGTAATGGTTCTGGAGGTGACAATCGGGTTGGATGAGAGTATGGGGGTTCTGTCTCTGTTATTTCATAGTTTTGAGGTCTAGTTATGAGAGAGAGGATGCTAAAAGAAAATAGGAGAAGATAAAGGGTATTGGATGAAACTGCTGGTATAAATAGGGTTTCTGGGAAAATTAGATGTGGTTAAGATGTTGTTAAGCTGTGGCCTTGCTCCTGAACATAAGTTAACATATTAACTTTATTAGTGGTCAGTCACAGACAACAGTGTGCCATTATCAGATTTTGAGCCAGTACTTTAGCACAGAGTGGAGGAAAAGCCAGAAGTGGTTGGGAGATCCCACTCAGACACAGAGAATGATATCAGAACATCATGTCATTTAATGAAATTGTATATTACTTTTTAGTATTGACCTAAACTAAAACTAAACATAATATCAAGCTTGGCACAAAATTTCCCAAAAAAGTTATTTGGTATATTGACATTTTAGATGGCATTATCATGATCATGAACATTTTTGTTTCTTTAAACTGATCACACAATTTTTTTTCTTCCTAAGACAAACATTTGTCTGATGTGTATTCTCATATTCCATTTGTTTTCCAGTTTAATAGTATCAAAGTTGGCCCTTCACCTTACCTCATCATGATGGTTAATGCTGAAATGTCATTTATGTGAGAATCTTTCTACACTTTAAGCTAAAACATTTTGAACAGTTTGATTGTGTCCTGTGCGGCCGGACCATTCTGATGAGGCGTCTTCCGTGTGAAATGCTCTGTCTTCACAGGACCTTCCAGCCACAAGGTCACTGTGTGTTTTTAATTGTAGTGCCCCTCAACCCCACACCCCCATCCAACATCCCAGCAACCCCCTCAGCCCAAATGATGAACGACTGCACCTTGTGAAAAGGGCCCTCTCCAATAAACAAGCTTATCTCTCCCCTCTCTGGCGCGGCCTGTGAATAATGAGCTGCGGGTATCACTGTTAATCACTATAATTGTTAATGTTAAGAGGGGGCCGCTTGCTAGTTGCCCAACGCCCCACGCCTTTATTGATTTCATTTTTTTACATTAAAACGCTGCGTGCCTTTGTCAGAGCGGTGGGTCACCCCCCTATCCCCCACCCTCAGAGAGAAGCTAATTAGTTATTTAGTAGCTGTGTGTGATAGTGTGTATGTGGGATGGCAGAGCAGAGCTAAAGCCCGTTATCAGGAGCCTGATAAAGGGAATTGGTTGTCCCACAGTAGCTGTGAGAGCCTATGGCTGATAGCAGCCTGGCTATTATAGAGAGGACACACAGGCTCACGGACATACACAGTCATACATATACTGTGGAAAAACGCATGTAAATACAACAACTTTAACATCCTGTATGCTGTGTATGGTTTATTCACACTCTTTAGACCTTTTACAAGCATGCCAACTACATCTGTGTGGAAATGTGGTCTTTCAACTCATTTAAACTCTCCAGATCCTTAAATATGTCTGTGAGATGTTTAGAGTTGTGTGTTAATAAACCATTCCCCGATGAGAACTTTAGTTTTAGTGGAGCTTTCAGATGATGGACTGGTGCACCCAGAGCTGACAGAATAATGACAGGAGAAGGTCCGTCTGTAAGACTGACTGTGTGTGTACTTTGTTAATTAGTGGCAGTAATCAGATGCTGCTCATTACATGGTCTCAGTGCATGGCTAGAGATGTGACTGTGTCCATGAGTGTGAACAGTGTTGTGGTTGATCTACAAACCATTTTGTGCTCAGATCTTGTGACTCAATCCCACAACAGGAAATCTAAGTGTCACGATAGTTGTTACACAGACCCTTCTATTGCTGTCACCTGGCAGCATTCTCCATAATATTCTTTACAATGGAGCACATACTAACTGTGTCAATGAGGATTTTTGTGCATCAGAACACACACAATACACACAATCAGAAAACGGTCTTGAATGAGAAAATTCTTGAATGTAATGGAACTTTATGCAATTTCTTTTATTTATTGTGTTATATGAACCATATGACCATAAACATACGCTACCTCAACTGTCACAAGAACTGAACCTAATAAGCTTAAACAAGTTAAGAGTTGTTTTACTGCAGCATCTAAAGTAGTGCAATGAGAACGGATTTGTCTGCATCTGATGGACACGTGCCATTCCCTTTGATACAGAAGGGACATGTCCACACTAAAGGATTTGGCCTGGGATTAAAGCAGGACTTATACTTTTGGGCATTTGGAGAACTGCAGTGCAGCTGACTCCAAGGTCTTTACAGTTAATCAGAAGTTCCACTAATACTTACTTTTTTATTTGTCAATTCTGTCAAAAATCTACAGAAACGCATATATATAATTTAATATTCAAGTACAAATTACAAATGTCACACAGAGCAAGCAGTAAAAAATCCTCATGTAATCATCAGTATTTATTGGTCAGACACTATTTACAAAGGGGAAATAATGATAAAAAATAAATAAATATACACTTTAGTATCAGAGGTCCTTTTCTTCTTCACGTAGACTTCAGTCCGTTGAGTCCATTCCATCCTGGACCAGTCCAGTCCAGGTGGAGCCCATTCCAGTCCGGTGGATCCTGTGAAGGAAGTGATTTTAATTAAAGATAAGTTGCTCAGTGTGCGGCTGTACTGAGCCTGTTAATCTGAATCCAATAGGCTGGATGTAGCAGCGAGAAGGCCCTTGTAAAGCACAGGCTCTATTGAAGCCCACTGCATTTCATTTGGCTAAGAATCAATGCAGATTGACACCACTTAACATGCAAATGGCGCTGGGGTCAACCGGCGGCTTCCTGCCCGCTGGCGGTGGTCCAACATCTACAGCTTCATGTTCTGTTCCACCACTTGTTCTCATCTGGATCCCTCTGTTTCCGTACAACCTCTCCTTCTCTTCCTCTTCCCTACTACTTCCTTACTTTGCTTCCTTTGTCCCTCCTGTCCTCTCCCCTCCCTCTCTTTTCCATCACATTCCTCCCTGCTGTTGTAAAAATCATATTCAGGATATTCGTCCATTTAAAGATATGAGAAAATAAAAGACTATTGATTGTTTGATAAAGTGCCGGTGATGGCAACAAAATGTGAGTAAAGTCAGTGCAGCCCCTTGCTGTGGCTGTGTGTGTGTTCGCTGCAGGCTGTATATGGGAGATGCTCTGGATCAATAAAGTGTATTTGTGTGTGTCGGCCCTTAGCTATCCTTCCAATTACACATTTCCAGCAGCGCGGCGAGCACAGCTCTTTGTTAACACCTTAATGGATCAGCTCTGGGAAGTGTCCGTGCACAAACACACACTGGAACACACACACAACTAGATACAGCTTTACAAGGTAAGCATTCTCAAATTGATTTGTTAAACAGCGTTTTGAGCCGGGTGCTCCGTGCTGCTGTGTAATTACTGTGTGAGCTGATGCTGTATGTGTGTGAGTGTCTGCATCACACTGTGTCTGTGGATAATTTCATGAAGCGCTGTGCGTTACTGTTGCTAACAGTTTCCAGATGAAGGAAGCTCCATGTGTCTGATTATCGGAGAAAAGAGCGTTTCATTAGGAATCGACTTCACCTAAACTCCTCCTCACTCCTCCCCGGCCACTTCTGCTGCTGTGCTCCTTTCAGAGGAGTTCAGAAGGGTTTTTAATGGCAAGTATAGTCAGCAAACACAAACACTCAGACAGTTTATAAAATAGGATATACTCCTGTTATGTTGTACTTCACCTGTCCACTAGATGGCTTCAGAAAGCTTTAATACCTCCAAATGCACCTACATATAACCTGCCACCTTTAGTATTGCAGTTCAGCAGTTATTTGAATCCATTTCTATCATTTGTCTCTTACTTTGACAGTAAAAAGGCCTTATACGGTCAATGGTCTCTTACAAGAATTACAGTTTATGATCTTGAGTTGTCTGTTGTCTGTATCATGTTCTTCAAAAATCTCTTTTATTTTGGATTTGGATTTAGTAAAGTGAAAAAAGTGGAGACATTTTCTGTGCTATACTTTAAAATGGGTAAACAGTTTATTTCCAAACTACACTTTCACAATTTTACTGCAGTATTTAGAAGATTAGAAAAGTAACATTAAAGCAAAGTGACACAAACTTATAATATTACCAATTTGGTCATTCTCAACTGCATTAATATTGTTGTTTCTCCTCCAGTTTTCGGTCATTCTAGTCTGTATCACCCACTGCCCCCTGTGTTTGTGTACATAAACAGAGGCTGTGGTCAGTGCATTCCTTCACCTGCAGACTTCAGTGCCACATGTAGACAGAACAGAGATGAGCCGCAGCGATACACCACAGTCCTGCAGGCTGTGTGTCTGTGTGGATGATATATACCGCCTATATACTGTATGTCCGCGTTATGAATGGCTTTACGTCTGCGTTATATATGTTTTGCCTGTGTGTCCATGTTTTTATCTGACCTGTGTGCGCCTGTGTGAACACGCCACTGTGTGTGTGTGTTTGTGTGTGTTTACGACTTGGGGAAAGACAGCGGTCTAAAGGATGAAATTGAAGAGATTAGCATGGTCTGCTCTGCTTTTGATTAGTTGTGACTGGAAATCTGGCCGAGCCACAAGGGGCCCCTCAGCGCCCTGCGATCCGCTCTCTCCGTCTCCAGATGTGTGTGTGTTTCTCTCTCCTCTGCTGTGCCTTTCGCGCTACGCCAGAAATTGAATTGATATTTTGTAAACCTGATTTGTGGATAACGCGATGTGACAGCGACAAATGCCTGGCTGAGAATGGTTTTCAAAGCCAGTCCAAATGAAAGTTATTACAGGGTAAATGCGCATTTCTTTGTCTCGGAGGCAGCAGCAGCCCCTCCTGGCTCTGTGTATGAGTTTATATGGGTTGAATATGGATCCATTTCCTGGGTAATTGAATTGATACTGTCATGCACGGGGGCAGTGCCACATTGCTCTGCAGGGCGGATGGACTGTCTGATTGAATTGGATAGGGGGGAAAAACGTCCTGCTATGTATGTGTGTGTGTGTGTGTCTAAGGGCTTGTCAGAGAGCAGTCATAAGATAGACACACCTCAGTGTCCTCCTGATTACTGCCGTACAGCCAATTGTCTCTTCAATAATCTGCCGGTACAGCCCCTGACACACTCATGCACACACTCTCACACACTTTGGGACGGATACGGGTCAGCCAGCACCAAAGCCATTTTCAATTCCAGGCCGGGCGAGCGCCGCAGATCTGCTACATATTAATTTTGTCCCGGCTGAGATTTGCTCCCATTCAGTTAGAGCCGATTGATGAGAGAGCAGAGAGGATCGGACGGCTGCTCATTCGCTCTCCTCACCTCTGATTAGAAACACCGGCTCTGTCAGCGCGCTATTAGGATGGAGGGGTAGGGGCTGAGGAAGGAGATGTGGAGGGGAGATAAGGGAAGGAAGGAAAAGGGGGAGAGAAGAAGAGATAGTGGGGAAGAGATGGGGAAGTGCGAAGAGTTAAATGAACAGAGGAAGAGGAGAGTGGTAAATGAGATTGTAGACGGATGAAATATGTCAGAAAAGAATAAGTCTGAAGAAAGGGGGCAATAGAAAGTAAGCAGTAAGGGAAGAAATTCACAGCTGAAGGGAAAGCACCAAAAATGGCCTCATGAATGAATAAGTGACAAAGCATAATTGATTATTTTAGTGCTGATGGGCAAACTCAAAACCTGCAGCAAAAACGGTTCAGAGAGTTTCCCAATTCACTTCCTCCATGACAGAACTAGAGACTTTCTTAACCTCAGAGAGCGTTTTTAGAGAGCAATTACAAGTACATACAGAAAGACCCACCGATCAGCAGCAGCAACAGCAGCTAAAGAGGGAAACCTGGTGAGTTTGGTACTGTTGTTCCTGAATTAAGGCAAATATTCGTTGTAATGGATCAGTGATTGACAATGGATCAGTAGCTTGCTCTAGTCCTGGATAAGAAGCTGGTCCTAAACTGTTTCTGGATCAGTTGCTGGCCTGGGATAATTGGTTGATTTTAAACTGGTCCTAGGTCAGAGACGGGTCCTACACTCATCCTGGATTGGTGACTTGTCCTACAATGATCATGGGTAAGTGACTGGTCCTAAAATGGTCCTTGATCAGTGACTGGCAAATCGTAAATAGCATGGATTTATATATCACTTTTTTTCTTCTTTTTCTTGGGCACACAAAGTCCTATACGAGCCCTTGTTCAGCGACTGGTTCCAAACTCATTCCATGCTAATGGCTGGTACCAAAGTGTTCTTAGACTGGTCCTGGATAAATGCTCAGTAGACTCTGGATCAGTGACTGTTCCTAAACTGGTGCTACATCAGTGGCTAAAGGTCTTCTGGTCTCAGACCTAGTACTCCTACATCATTGATTGATACTACCCTGGTCTTAAACTGGTCCTACATAAGTGCATGGTCCTAAACTAGATCAAGAGCTTGTCTCAGACCTGTCTGAATCTGGTACCTACACATTATATAGGTATGAAGAAACTGAATGGAGAGAGCGAGTTAAGATTCAAGGCAAAACTATTTCATCTGACTGTAAAAAAAAACTGTATATGTTTATAGTAATTATGATTGTGCACAAAAAAAAAACTGTCAAAAAATTGGTTATTTAGTTAATAAATAATTCTTGAAAAGTGTTGAAAACATGCTTTGACTGATGTGTTCCTATTGGTTCACCTGTACACTATAGAACCTTACACAATGCACCTTCAAGTAGATGTAACAGGCCCATTAACAGGGACACTGGCATCAATGCAGGCCTCTGCTTAGTGTCAGCAGATGCAGTCAGCACTGTCCCCAAGTTCAACACACCATTAACTCTTATCAGCTAAACGTTCTCAGCTTTAACTTAAACAGTCCTCTCCATCTAATCGTCTCTTTACCTTTAGGCTTTAATTGTGGCCACAGCAGCTAATCGCATGGCTGTAATAAGAGCTGTGTATGTGTAAAATGGGTCCGCAGCATCTAATGATATAAAAACTTAACGGTCGTTATCATCAGACTCTTTCCATTCTGTGCTTTTCATCTCTCAATTTAGTTTGTGTGATTTCTGTCTATCTCCATCTTCTCTCTCTCACTCGTTAAAGAGTTTCCCATTAAAACAGTCCTTAGGTGGACTTATTAAGTTCACTTAACAGTTAATGCTCCATTCAGAGAGTATTAGCCTGTAAAGGTCCAATTTGCTTAGTAATGTCCGATCACATCAAGGCCATCATTAGCCATCATCAGTGGCATTTAAACTACTTTAAAACAACATTTAACATCAGACATCTGTCGCTATAACAACAATATGTAATATTTTTAGGAGACCTATGATACTAAAAATACTTACATTGAATTTTTTTGAGTAAAGATACAAATATTAAAGGTGTATTTTTTTTTAAATTATTTTTCTCTTTCCATTTAATTACATTTTATGTATTTATGATGTTGCACACAATATTACTATAGCATTTTCCTTTGGCTCTCAGTAAATTGTAACAGTGTTACTCTACTGGGCTTTTTACAACTGATGTTAACCACATGCATTAAAGGAACTGAATCATGTATTTATATGAGTAAATACATGTCAGTGAATGTTTGCTACTCAGAATTGTAACGCTTGTATTGATATAACATCCATTTGTAAATTCATTCACTGATCTTTTCGACTTTAAATTTCTAAAAGTAATGAGTTGTGAAATCATTCATTGTTGAACTTGGAAAGGCATTTAAACTGAATATTTACATATTTCTGTGAATGAAAACATGAATAGGTGCTTTCAAGATGAACTATGCCTCACTTGAGTTGTAGACAAGAGTATGGCCACAGCAAAGGCCGGGGAAAAGCCTGCTGTGGAGTCAGACACTTCATGAGCCGACCACGACATGGTTTAACTCAGATTATGCAGCATCTTGTTCTAATTACAAATCTAAAATGTGGAAGTGTATTTGGTTAATAAAACTATTGTAACAAAGCCAGAGTTCAACACAACATTGATTGAATGATTTATCACACATACATGGGATTATACTCTTGCTAGCTGAGAGAGTAAGCTTTACATTGGAACAAACTATATCGAAGATTATACATCAGTCTATTCTCAATAAGTTGATTTTAGTAACGTGATCACTATATTTGATAACAGCCGAAACAGCAAGAATGCATCAAGTTGGACACAGGTCAGACCAGCATGCTCTGCGCCCTGTTTGACAGTGATTGAATCCACGCACCTTTGCAAGGAACTCACCTGATCATCCAATCAGAGCTCTTTCTGGCAGCAGAGGAAGAAGTTAGGTTCACGTAGTGTTACTCAGTAAGTGACTAAGTTTAGATGAACTCCCTCTGTAAAACAACAACAACAACAACAACAACAACAACAACAAAAAAAACTGTTTCCCTTTTTCCAGAGATAACAGTTTACACATCTTCTTAAAACAAAGTAAAAAGATGGTCACAACACAACATCAAAACTCCACAGGACCCAGAGGAAGTGCATATACTACTGTCTGAAGAGGACAAAGTGAGCACTACTTATACTACATACTCATATTTTTTATAGGTTTGGGACATTTATAAATTACTTGGTAAGGTGGTAAGGTAAAAAGGTGATGTCAACATCAAACAATATTTCACTTTTTTCATGTTTTTTTGTTGTTTATGCATTAATAGCATGTTCCCGTATAGCACGATAGCTGTACCAAGCACATGCTTTAAAAAAGTGTGAAAATCTTGTTTGTCACTGCAACAGCCATGAAATTATACACCCTACCTTTAATTACCAGTTTCCAAAACAAAATCAAACTTCTATAATAAAATACATATAATCATTTACAGTGAAGTATTGATCAATTTGGTAAAATACAAAATCAATCACAGCACATTGTGTATAGCCTCCTCTCTGTTGGCCCCATGTCCCCTCCTCACCTCCTGCTAGTTCTCCCATGGATCACAGCATAATTAAAAGCGACCAGCAGATCAATTTAAGATTAGTGTCTATGAAGAATGTGTGCTGCACATGTTCACTTCCCCCAGTAACACCCGCTGAATGTCTATTATACAATCTGTGGATGGGATAATAAACCTGGGACTCCAACACACTGCATCTGAACAGAAGACAGGGAGCCTTGGAACAGTTCATTTATATTGTTTTAATTCAGTAAGACGTTAAGTTCAAGTTTAGGAGGCACATTTCAAAATTTAAGCAGTGGAGTAACAAAGTAAGCTGCCACATAGAAGCTGTACAAATCCAGTGATGTCACAGTTGGACTTCACAGCGAATGACACCTACACACAGAGAGGCACACTGTAAATGCTTCATTTGATCAATCAATCCAACAGTACAATAACAGAATGTTGGCCCAATGGACTGAAAACACCACTATATCTCTGCCGCTCGGCTCTCCCTGTCAAACAACTCTTTGCAATCACTGGAGTTCATTTGAAAACTCCTTGGTCTTTCTCTGAAGCCGCTTCACACTTACAAAAACTCCTCCTGTATTGCTGCACTAGCTCCATTTCACTTGAGAAAAAAAAACTCCCTGCCTCCACTTCAAAAACTCGACTTCAATCAGCGCAGAATAATACAAAGGGCTCTCAGATTACACAGAGCCTGCTGTACTTTAAATCCTGTAATACAGGCTGAAATGAAATCCATTTTTTGCTCCGATGATCTTTCTAGGCAATGTTCAACATGGTCAGAGAGAGAGAGAGAAATGGCCATCTGTCTGCCACTGTTACTGTGCCACCCGCAACCACCAGCGCACCCACACACACATGACCCCGGCTGAAAAAATGAGCTGCTAAAAAACCCAGAGAGAGAATGAGATGCCGTTTTTCCATTTGTAGCAGCATGATAGCACAAAGGAAAGAGACAAAACATTATTTGAAGATAGAAGATACACACAGTGTGATAAGAGCGAGAGGAAGGGTGTGTGTGCGAGAGTGTAACTGTTCCATGGTAACTTAAATGGTAGATGGAGGCCACACACACTGGGCCCCCAGCGCGCTGCACCCCAGATGCCTTATGGGATTGTAATAATTCATGGAGTTAGCCAACTGCTTGCTGGACCAGACAAATGGAATTATACTGGCCAGATGAGATGGCTGCATACATGTGTGTATGTGTGCGGTGTATTTGTGTGTTGTGTGTTGTCTTGGCCAGTCGTTGTGCAAGAAAAATAGCTGCTGTACTCTATAACCCTGTCCTCACACAGCAGCGTTGGCCTGGGCCGGTGTGTGTCGCTGCGGCACATGGCTGACACTGTGACATTGTTAAACCATGTTAGATTTCAGGGCCTCTGGCCAGCCATGTCACTGACACACACTAATGCACCCACACACACAGCAGACAAATGTGTGCCTCTCTGCTGCAGGGGCCAAGCCGACCGTCAGATAGGGGCCCATTAAAACAGGACACTGGTGTTTGTGGTCACACAGGGCCCCAAGATGATCTGGATTTATTTCTCAAGCTCAGAGATAGATTTAAACCACATCCTGGGTTTTATCTTAACTTAACTGAACCTTTAATAATCAAGAAAAGAATTCTGACTTTAAGGGAGAATACGAGGGGCTACAATGAAGCATGCAATGATAGAAAAAAGATGCTTTATCAAGTTTCACAGTTTTAATTCTGTTAACAATTGTCTGTTGTGAGGATCCAATTATTATTTGTTTTCATAGAATTTTGAGTCAACAAAAGCAAATTCACCTATCGGGGACAAATTAACTCTTCTTACTGTTAATGTCATAGATTCACTTCTATCTACAGTTTCTACCAACACATTCTCCTAAAATCCTTGATGTGTAAAATCCTGACGTGCAGCTCAACACAGATAACATTCAGAGCTCTTTTCCTGTGGGATTAGGAAGTAAATTTCTTTTGCCACTGGTCTAATTGCTGCTGGGAAAATCCATTATGGGAGCATTTGGTGTGGAGCTCTGTGGCCAGCGAAGCTCTCTGTCAATCAGGCACAGAGGCAACAATTGTCTGGAGCACGACACTTTATTTCAAATGAAGGCATTTCACCACATGACACAAGACGAGCTTCATTATGGAAATGGAAAGTGGCCTGGACAAGACACAAACAACATCAACTGTCAGTGAACACAACACCAGGCAAACTCATGTCTTTTATCTGAAAGAAATAGTCAGGAAAAAACCCCCAGTATTTTTGCACATTAAAGACAGTTTTGTCTTGTTTTCTCAGCGCTGGTTGTAAAACTGGAGTGGGCAAGAAGATAGAAAGCATATAACTGCATCCTACAAGTACTGACATTATTTTCCAATTAAAATTTTTAGTGATTTTGAAAAGTGTGATTACACAGAGGACGCTAACTGCAATTTTTAAACTATAAGCTATAGCTATATAATATTCAGCGGAACTAAGAAGCTCATCATTTAGAAATATACAACAGCATGCAAAGACAACTGAGAAGAGAGAAGACTGTTGTTGTTTTTTTGTTAGTTTTTTTACCTGTAGCTGAGAGGTCAGTGATGCAGCAGTGAAAGAAACCTTACTAGAAGTAAAATAGCATTAGCATCAAAACCATATTTGAGGGTGAGTTTGTGAAAACATACATGCTAAAGGTTTTTGCAAACATTTTGCAGCCTTTTTGGTTGAGACAAAGAGCACTGGCATTATAATGTAATTGTACTTCTTTGCACTAAAAAAGTGAAAATATTGACATTGTTTTGTATTAATAGGTTATTATTTGAACTAAATGAGTCTGACACAATTGTCATACATAGCATAAAGATTTTAGACAAATATTTTAAGCAAAACACGAGTCATTTAAGGGCAAAGGAACAGACACACCTCCCGATATCCTTACAAAATTCTAGCTTGCACCATAGATCTATTCCTAAGTCCATTGTACAAAGTATTATACAGTCCACTGTCTCCCATCTAACCTCAGCAGACCATGACCACCTCAAATAAACAGACAGAAGTCACCTTATAGAAAAACAATCTTTCAAACAGTTATGAAGGAAAGTAAGTTTGTTTGGTTTGCAAGATTGCTTCATGCTTGTTTGAACTATTGTTTGAACTCAATTTTAAATCTTTTCTAGGTCCACTCTTCTGGAAGCAACACAACATGTCAGTAGTGGGCAAATCAACGTAAAGAGAGGTGAAAGGTGAAGACAGAGATGCACTCACTTCCACTTCTCTAGCCCTCCACCCAAACCCATTCTTTCACTGCTCTCCACCCATTTGTCTGTACTTTTGTCCCCCTCTGTTTTGCCTCCTCTCTTCACTCCCCCTCCCGTCTCTCCATTCATCAGTATTTCAGCTCGGGGGCCGATAGCATCGTTGCTTTAGTGCAGCGCCGAGCTGACAGTCTGTCTGTCCTCGCCGCGAGCTTTAAACACACTAAATCAACGCCTGAAAGAAATAGATATTTTGCCTGTGAGATAAGCCCATTTCCTGGCGAGTATTCATTGAAATGATATAATAACTGACATGGATAGCAGAGAGAGGCAGAGAGAGGGAACAGAGATAAATATGGTATTTGCAAGTTCCCTTTTGTAGTGAGGAGGCGCTTCCTTTTTTCTGGAGGAGGAGAACGGCTGAGGGATCTAAACGTTGACAGGGGAGGTGGTAAATTGAATGCCATGAGCCGTCTGAGCCTCTCTGTCTCTAAAAAGAAATTCAATTAAAGTGTATTGGAGGCTTGTGAATGTGGCAGAGAGCGGGCTCAGTGGCTGATAAGAGCTACTTCTCAGCGAGTGGCGTTATAACTGAGGCCAGATCACTAGCTGCTAAACGTGTAATCCCCAGCAGCCGAACAATATGGGCCCCAGCCTGATTCAATACAGCACCAGCCAATTCTCCACATTAAATCAAGGCAGGGGGGCCAGAGCCGCCGCGAACGCACTTCCTCCGGCTTAAGCCACACACAGGAATCAGAAAGCTGCGCCACTGCCGACAATGAGTGCTATCTCACACACACTCATACACACACACTCATACACACACGCATTGTATAAAAGCTCCCTTGGGAAGTGATTTCAGTCCTTTCAGTGTTAAGTACCTGCCCCACTCTGGCTAATACCACCACTAATACTGGAATTATACACCGTGTGTGTTTGGGTGTGTGTGTGTGGGAGACAGATAAAAAAGATGAGATTAAACGGTGCTCCTTGGCTCAAGCAGCCAACACATACAGTCTGGTTCATGACCCGTTAAGCTCAGGGTCTCTGTGAAGCCCACCACTCAAACCTCTACTCAAACCTTTTTGAAAAATAAGCACATAGATCGACTAAGCACTTTAATCAGACATGACATGCCAAAAGTTACATCTTATCTGTAAGTTTATGAGACAGTTAATCCAGTCCGACAGCAAAAATTCAGAATTGAGCGAAGGAAGCATTTTTTTATTGTGTACATATCCTAACTATTTAACACAATGATACACCAATCACAGTCACAACATGATGCACTTAAATGGAGGAAATAAAAATAAATAACTAAGGCCCACCAGATCTGTACTAAAGAAAAAGTACTGAATCAAATTATATTACTTAAACAGATAATTGAAACAGATTCAGTGAAATTAATACTGATTTACTTTATTGGACCAAGGTCAATCTGTTACCACTTCTAATCACCAAGTACTACTACTGCTTCAGGGGTAAACACACAGAGAGGGGTGGGACTCATGACTTACTCTGAGGACACAGAGCTGCCCTGATATTCAATATTAATCTCCTTTTCAATGTTGTGTAGATGTATTTTAGAAAACAGTAAAAAGTAGGTTTACAAGAACTGTACTTCTGTATTAGTATTAATATTACAACTCTGCCCATAAAGACTATGGGATTGTTTGTCTTTTAAACTATAATCATGAATGCAGCATGACAAAAATTCATGTGGTATTAAAAAAAAAAACCCATCAAGATAAAACTCAGAACTTCCAACTTCTAGATCTTTAAAACTATGCAGACACTTTCCTCATTACGTTATCAGCTATCGACTTTCATGCTTATCTGCTAGATTACATTCATGTCATAACTGAAATGAAAACTGATAATGCAACGTAAAAAGGCCCATGTTCTCCATTAGATTAACTCTTTGTTTACCCCGTAAGAGCAAACAGGAGCTCTCCATTCCTCAGCAGCTGCTCTCTCAGTTGTACCTCTTTTTTCAAGCACCTTTCTGTGAGGAAAGCTACAATTGGGATATAGTCATCTGTGGGTTACTTAACACTCTCTTGTTAAACAGTCATCTGGGAAGTTCTAAAACGTCTGTGTATACTTTTTTTTACAAATTTTTGTAATGTTCCAAATGAAACTGTCTTCATAAAAATATAGGGTGCTTTACCCAGCATGCAAAGCAGAGGCATCATTTTCCAAAGGTGTACTATATTGCATCTTCTTTTAAATACATCATCAGTCATCCCTGGCCACCTTAAGCCACCAAAATGGCCCAAAATACTATGATTGCTATCAGCTCATTTAAATCTTGCTTCATAATAACTTATGTTTACACGAAATGTGTAGCATAATCATAAACACTCCCAGCCTAATGCACTTAAGCCCACAAACAGAGGCATGCATCTCACACACACACACACACACACACACACACACACACACACACACACACACACACACACACACACACACACACATACACACACACACACACACACACACACACACATTAATGACTAATAGGTTGCCTGGGAATAAAGCTCATTAATTAATAACACGCGATGCACAATGGACCCGCTTTACCACCGCACACACACCAGAGCCCCTTCCAATCTCCAATTATTAATTAGTGAAAGTGAAATCTATGAATTACTTGCTCCATTATGTACTTTAGCGGCTTCAATTTGCATTGTGGCCTGTTTCCCCTTGGCCAGCAGATTAAAGTGGCTATTTGAAATCAATTTCTCTAATAACAGATCTTAACGAGCTCATCAATTAAGGCTTCGTTAATGGCTTGTTACCGTCCTGCGTGCATGTGTGTGTGTGTGTTTGTAGGTGTGTGTGTGTGGCCCTGTCTGCCTGTGTTAACGCGGTTGCTCGTGACGATACATACATCACTGTGATTGGTCTGAGCGGGCCGGGCTGCTGCGTGTCGATAGCAGAGGGCGACAGGGGGGGTTAGGTTCAACTTTAGTCAAACCTTAATGGAACCTTAAAGGAATATTGGGGCTGGGGGCGTGTCCCGGCCTTCAGGAGCCTATTTGAAAGAGTCTTTATGCAAATGAGCCTGATAATGGCTTCTAGCGTCGAGGTTGTGATTTCCATAAGTTAGGCTGCTCACTGGGGCATTTCCCAGCGCAGAAAGACCATTAGCACTCCTTCACACCCACACACACATATACATATATATATAAACACTTCGGAGCCGGTGACCTCTGCTCTGACCCCTCACACAGTCACACCCCCTCTAAATCTAAGTGTTATATATGCATGGCTTAGCTTAACTCCTCAGAGCCAGGGTTGTAATAAGCACTTCATTTATTTAACCTCTGCCGGTGCACTCTCTGTCGGCGCTGATGAAGGAGCACAAACAGACTGTAAAGATACTGTGGCCCGTGAGTGGCCTCCATCAGTCATACAAGTGCTCATATCAGGGATTTAGATAAGCTGACCAAAAATCATCACAGACATACTGGTACACTTAAGTTCCAGTTTCTACATAAACCTGGTATACAATTTTAAACCAACTTTTTTCTTTCATTAAATGACGTAGGAGTGAAGTGTGTGTGTTCAAAGTTTAAAATGTTTTTGGCAAATCAGTGTTACACAAACAAATCCAAGTGCTATTGCAGGTTGCCAGTCTATACCTCAGCCCCATCATCAAATATGGAATCAAAATTAAAGAAGTTAATTTAGATAATGTGACAAAACAAATATTATTGCACTATTTCTCTATCAGTGCTCAGTATGTCTTTGTGCAGTTGTAGGAAACAGGAAGTTATGGGAATATTCCTTCCACTGGGTTTTATGGAGGTTTAAATGACAAATGTATAGAGCCTTGTTTGATACACAAACAAAAACAAGCTTGTAATGCATCCCTTGTAATAAAACTGTGAACTTTGCTTCTATATAAGAGTTCAGTGTAATGTATATCAGGGATTAGTCATAGTGGCCAGTTTTTCTGAACCGCTTTATCTGAGGCACAGGACCAAACCATTGGACAAGAACTGCGTCATGATTTGAAAAAGTTGTTTTGGTGAATATTTTGCTCTTCTTCTAATCACTGCTTTGGGGAATATTTGAGCTGCCCTTCGAGCTGAGGGGAATCACACAAGAAAGACAGGCTGGACACTTTCTGGAAGCCTTGGGAAGGAGAAGTTTATTTATTATCATATGGGCAGAGAAACCCAGAGAAAGTAAACACTCAATTATAATAAAGACAGATCTGTTAGATCTACTGTTTATCTTCTGTGTGTTTTATGAGTTCTAAGTGTTTCTTATATGTGACGGTGGTTCAATTTACTGTGGCTTTGGTTTCAGTTTTCATTTCCATCCAAATACTACAGTTTCAGAACGGCATTATTTGCACCTCTCAATGGACTAGTTCGCTGTCCGAGGTGCTGAATCGTTCCTGTGTCATTCACATCAGTTAAATTTAAACAATGACAATACTTTGATATTTTTAACCTAATATTAAGCTCTTTCTGGGTTAGCTTTATAGTTCTAGCTCCCACCATCCCTTTTCCCATCTAAATTACTGTCCAAAATCTCAATCCATTAAGTGATCTCATTACTGCATGTTTAGCGCTGTTCCCGTGTGATACTTCAGCAGCAGCACCAGTAGCAGCCCTCAGAGCCATGTCTTGCCTCTCATCAGCCGCCTGTTTATCAGCAAACTTGCACTTTAATGATTGATACGGGGAGAACTAATTATGACACCTCGGTTCACTCATTAGGCTACATAGCTACAAATGATTAATTGATTTATCACGTTTTCCCAAGGCTCCATTTATAATCTCATGCTGAGATGGGTTTGGATGAGGAAGGGGAGGGAGGGAGCGAGGGGGAATGAAGGAAAGGACAAATAAGAGGAAGAGTTTTGAAGGAGGGAAGCGGAGGATGATGGAGAGAGGAAGGTTAAAGGGTGGTGTTGGGATTTTAAAGGGTTGAATAAAGGTTAAGGAATATTAATATACTACAGGCAGACTTACTAGAGTGTGTTAATGCACTGGAAACTCAGATAAGGCTTATGAATATATAAGTAGACAAAATCATGGGTTTTTCGTTTGGAGAGAAAAGTCTATACTGCAGTTAAACTCACTGTACTCATAGAAAAGACTACATTACATTAGATTAAGCAACAAAAAGAGTCTCTATATACACACAAATTATAAGAAAAAGTAATCTTGCCAAAGACACAGGACAGAGACATAAGAAGCAGACAGAGGCAGGTCGTCAGGGCTCAGGAGATCTTGTCCAGGATGTTGTCCAGTTCTGGGACAGAGAGACCTGCAGAAAGACCTCTCCCAGAAGGAGAAGGATGGAGAAGGACAAAGGGTGAAGAGCAATTAACTATCTTTAAATAAAATGAGGAATAGGGGAGAATAAAGCCGGAGGATAGGAGGTTAATGTGACATCTAAATTCATCCAGCTCATTCAGACCTTAACTATAAGCTCTGTTAAAAATAAAATGTCTTAAACCTAGTCTTAAAGGTGGACAAGGTGCCTCACGGACCTGGACTAGGAAAGGAGCTTGGTACAAGATACATAAGCTTCATATTTTGTACACAGTCTGCAAAAAATAACGACGCAACCCCTGTCTATTGAAGAAAGGCCTGTTCCCACTTGATCAGAGTAAGTCAGAATGTGCAATGGATGCACACAGAAGATCCTATAACTTGAAATTTGCTTTGAGTTGAAAGACAATAAAATGTCTCAGGAATGGTATAATAAATATTATAACAGTTATGTCACTCATTGTTACAGCTTCACTGAAAGTAGGATGCTGTATTCATAACATACATTGAATAAAGTTGCACTCTTTGATACATTTTCATCATACAGATATTATACATACTTTAAACCGATGGTAATTCATCTAATATTTTAACATGGCCACATCTAGAGACAGCTCCGAGAACACAGCGGTTGCATTTTTCTTTTCTTTGGCCACCAAGTGTGTAAGCACATCCCAGACAGAACAGTGGGCCGGGGTCATGAGAGTTTGAGATCCATTTGGTGTGAATAAGAGCGGAGCGGGCCCGTATCTGAAGCAGGCTGTTCTATCAGGAGCCGCTGTAATGAGATGCTGAGGCTCGGCTGCCTAACAATAGCTGCTATGTGTCGCTGCTTAGCCTGCTGCTCTCCACCTATTTGTCATAATCACAGCCAGTTTTCTCATTAGTGGAAACCATTAGCCCTTAAAGCTTTATCTGCTCCTTATCAGCCCTGCCGCTACCACATCACTGGCTGCACATTCGCACACAGACACACACACTCATTCACAGCCGCTAACTCACACTTAGGCATCATAAATACCCCCCAAAAACAATCAGGGCACAATGCATACAAAATGCACATGCAGCGCCACGGCTCCACTGGCCCACAATGCTTTGCACAGGTATCTCATAAAGAAGTCAGTGACCCCACACGTCTAACAGAGTAAGTCCGCCAGTGCCAGTGCTAGTTACGCAGCACACCCATCCTAATCTGGCTCCATTAGCGGCGGCTGTCCCTCCCCAGTTCGGAGACTTTGTTCCGCTGTCAGGATGACCAATGACGACGCACCTCGGCCTGATTCATGGCTGCGACCCTGAGATCACATCTGATGGGAGCGTCAGGGCCAAACGACCAAACGCACCCCCTGCAACCCATTATAGTCTATTTATCTAGCCGGACATCTAATGGGAGCGCTTCTTTTCCACTCCGACACAGCGATGCTATCACTGAAGGCTTGGTTAAGACTTGGACGGGCTCGACTGGGGCTATCTGAGGTGGGAGCAGGTTAATAACTGGACTTGCTGTTACTTTGTGAAAGCTATAAGAGGGATTAGACTTGACTGATGTCTGTGGAAACTCCTCTGTTTTTAAATCAGCGCAGTGTGGTCAGGAGTGTTTCATCATAACCCTTAACCGTTCTATGAGATCTTTTATCTCACACGAGCAGACAGCTAAACATCTGCATACAGTTACAGGGACCACATCTACGACAGAGCTACAAGGCCGGCGTGACATCAAGATGGGGTCTGGGGTCACATGGGTTAAACCATTTGTCCTACCAGTGATAAAAATGATCCTACAACTTCCTACATTTGAACATTCTCACAGAAAAGAAAAGTCAAATGATTGCATAGATCAAATAAAATAACTGCCACTTAGGAAGAGGTAGACCTAGGCAGACAAACAAACCCATTTGCATAGGCCAACTCAGATCTTGCTTTTTTCACTTTTCCGCTCACAAAAGGCTAGCTCTAGTAGTTCTCTTCATTTGGCATCTACATCTACATCCTCCTGTCTCCATATGGGATCAAGTCTGTCTTCCCCACATATGTATAATGTTTAATTATCCTCCCACAGTGTAAATAGTAACAAGTGGATCAGGCATTATCCGAATGCATCCTGAGTGACCAGTACTGAGAACACATTTAGGACGCAGTGAGTGAATTGCGTACCTTAAAAAGATGGAGTTATAGTCGTAAGCTGCTGCAATAATGTGTTATATTGCTGCTTATTTAATCCCTTACTGTTCAAATCTTCAAATATCAAGCTTGTGTTTAAGTGAATTTGGTCTTGATCTTGTGATAACCTCATTTTATTGTAATAGTCCTTGATAATAAGAATGCTATGTGTAATGAGCAAAAGTTCTTTACCACTTCTCCAGCTTTATACATTTAAAAAGTCACATTTTGTGCATTTACATTAAGAACACATTGGCACTTTGAGTAAACAATTTCTATTCCTAATTCTGACACTGCAGTTTTTAGGTCACTTTACTGCTGGAAGCAAAAGCAACCAAAATACTACAGTACACTTATATACTACCTCTTTTGGTAATGAAAACTGATCAGTATTGACACGAACCATACTATACCAGACCTCAATTAAAAAAAAAAAATTGTGTATCACACTTTTTGACTGCTTCAAGTCGACTGCTTCCACTTTTTACCATTATTGTCATAATTACCATTCAGTTTTTCCATTGCTTTAGTGATTTAGCAGGCCTTACAAACTGTGCAAAGAGCTGTAATAGATCTATTTTTCTCCCGCAATCCTACAACCCAAAACTGATTGATGCTTTAACACCATAGGATTTATACTATTCATTCAAAACATAAAACACAATCAACACTATGGCTTTGGGGCTCCTCTTTGTGTTGTTGTGAGCTGTTAGTTCCGCTGCACTTTGATGAGCCTGATTACTGGACCTTATGTCATCTGTTTCCACTGCTCCCTCTGCACGTCTTCCCTCCTCTCTCCATGTCATTAGGCCCAGAGCCCTGAGCACGCTAAAACATGTAAAAGAGCTTCCGTTTTGGGAGAGATTTGTTTGTGGCATTAATAGTCTTTAGTTTTCCGCATGGTTTGCCGGCAGTCGGAGACATTAGAAAGAGAAGTGAGGTGCAACACATCTCCCCTCTCATCCTCTCATCCTCTCATCCTTGCCTCATCCGTCAAACAGAGGCACGGGAGGAGGCGCGAGGCATAGGCCCCACAGAAACATTAAGGAAGAGAAAGAGTAAAACATCACAGCCCATCTTCATGATAATTCCTGTGCACGTCAAGTAGTGAAGACGTTATAGATGCTTCAACATGCTGTGAATATGATGGTTGCAACAATTAGTTTGCATCCAGTTTATTGACTGCTTTGAGAAAAAGTGTTGATTATTGATGATTAATCAATGTCTGGTGATTAGCAGCACCTGGTTGCAACTTGCACTCTTTAAATCCTGTGGATGCAGTAAGGGGTAGGGTACAGTTTTGAATTCATTTTAGATTTAGCTTCATTTCTTGTAAAATAATGATAGTAAAACATCAAATATGTGAATATAATTTTATTATACAACAATAAAGTCACAAAGAAGGCAATAATGATTTTACTCGACCATATTTAACTATGTACAGGGCATTTACTTAACACTAACTTTTTATAATACAAGTTTTTTTTTTATTGAAGTAAAAATGTTTGCACGGATTACAGAGATTGTTATGGATGTTGGCAATTTAATAAACTAACAACAACTAGTTTTGGCAAGAAGAGTAGTAGTAAAGACAGTGAGACTTTAATGGCTTCCACATGATGGCTTCTTTCCTCATTGCCTGAACTTGTGGACTTCAAAATCAAGCAATGGAATCAAACCTACTACTGTGTTTTACTAAGATGAACAACTACAAGGGATGCACAAAAAAGCAGGTAAGCCCACATTGGATTACTGTGTCACGGTGTTAGTCACATAGGATCTATAGGATAGGTTAGACCTTGTAAAACTTGTTTGGGACAAAGCTTTATCCACAGAGCTCTCTTCTCTAATGCTTAAATGAATAGTTGGAGATTAACTTGAGGTGGTAGTAGAATGTAATTATATATTATGTGTTATGTATGCTCTTGCTTTGTTGTTCATAGCAGACAGAATTGAGAAGTTTAGAGGCCAGCAAATATTGTGACGTTTTATAAAAGTGGGCCTTTTCCTGCTCTGTCCATCTCAGATCCATCTAAAACATGTCTGTACATAATTAATACAGCCACAGTGAACGTACTCAGGCCAGCGCCCGTCTCCACTCTCCCCCGGCCCCTCCCCTCGCCCCCCCCCCACAGTTAATCACAGTTGTTCCCGGCAAAAGGAGCCGTTAACGGCTTGGTGCGTCAGGAATGGTCTTGCGCTCCTCCGCTAATCGGACCGTTACGACTGAGAAGCTTTGCATTATGCAAATCACTGGCCGGGAACAGGTGACATTTGTAGGGGAGCGGGGCGACAGGGCGATGGAGTCTGGCTGATTTAGACATTAGTCCCTGTCACAACGCAACTCACTGACACACAGCTCATCTGCATATGCACACGGCACACACTCACTGTATATACAAGGAGCCCCATTGGAAGTCATCAATTACAGCAGCTCTCCTTTTGTTTCTGTAATCGAGGCCCTCATTTGTATGAACACTCTATTTCACTTTTAGTTTAAATAAATGCCACTGGTAGACTAAATTTATACAGAGTGCTTTTAAATGCACTCTCTCTGACTACGAACTTCTCTGTTGCCTTATCTTCATTACTCCAACCCAACTCTTTCAGTGGACTTTCAAGTCTCTCCCAGGCTGTCGCTGCATGTGCGTCCAAGTGTAAGTGTCCTGTTCAAAGTTAAATACAGGAGAGTGAAAAGTCAAAGTGTTTTAAATTTATTCCCTGGCCTGTTGCTTAAACACAAAGCCATTTTAAGACAGTGACATTTGGTTGGCTGTTAGGTCCATGCAAATGTGCCATTTGTAGTTTATCCTGGATGAAATACTAATTCTGCTGCTGGAGTAAAGTCTGAAAACAGTAGTGGGAATCGACTCCATGAAACCAGACTTTTATTCACTTTTAGTCAAAAATAATCCAAATCTTTCGACAAGTTCTGGCTTTGTGGATTTAATCAAAAACACATTTATAAGGTATGTTGGTAGACTTACTTACTTTAAAGACAATCATAGAAGACTTGACAGATGATGATGATGATATTTATAGATTGTTTTGCATGTTTGTATGCTCAAGCAAATATTTTGGGTCATGCACAGATGCAGTGAAGTTGAGCATATTGTAGCCCATTGTACACCGCTCATTTATGGACTAGCTTCAGGAAATCCAGTTTACAGAAGCTGCAGGTGGCATACAATGATGGTCTGTTGCTGCCACTGAGGAAACGTAGATGAACCAGTGCAAGTGAAATGTGTATAACTCCACGAACAACACCCTAAGCAATAAAGACATTGAGATACATAAACAATTTCCGTCAACTTATCACACACGCATCTCCGCACAGAGACGGCGTTGTATGTGTTCATCAGGCGTAGGCGGTAATGAGAGGCCATTATGAATACTAACTAGATCTTTTAACCAATGACTAACTGACATTCCCTCATCTACAGCCAATGAGCTGTGAGCACCGGCAAGGCCTGAAGCAGCGGCGGAAGAGCAATAATACATGCACAGTGTACTAATCTAGAGCGTATCTGCACGAGCGCTCTCTACTGAACACATAACCATAATCACTTTATCAGTGGTGGAGGATAAAAGGCAGTGAATATGAAGAAGAAGAGGAGGAGGAGGCAGAGGGACGAAGAATGGGTAAATTAAGAAGAAAGGAAGGGAGGAGTGATGGAGGTAGTCGAGCAGGAGAAGGATTAAATGGTCAGCTTAGATGATGGCATTAGTTATGTCAGTTATTTCAAGCTAGAGCTTTATTTTCTTTATCATAGTTTTGTCTTTGAAGAAAATGTGCAGAAAAGACACACAATCCAATCACTGACAGTTTTATTTCCTTTTTTTCCACGGATCTCACATCAAAATTTTACTATTTTTTTAAAAACTCAAAAGTTAAATAGAGCTGTTAGTGACTAAATATTAATATGACGTTTTACACAATTAATTTGGAGCTAAAACTCCTACTAACTTGATTGTTACTGAAAATTTTAACTCAAACTTGAATATTTCCAACAAAGACACTTTTAGATCTTGATTTACAAATTAGGAAATTGTGGGTTAGGTTGAAGGTGCCTCATGGTAAGTTCTGTGGCATATAGTCGCCTTTGCATCTGTCTGCACTGCTGGAGAAATAGTGTGGTCATGTCTCTTTTTGAACATTTATACTTGAATGAAATCTTGTTTCCGCTGTTTTTAAGTTAACTTATTTCTGACAAATTGCCACAGGATTTATTCATCAACAATAGAATGTCTCTAAAGTGTAAAACTGCAATCTTCAATGTGGCCAACAGATGCCACCAAAAACACACACCCCACCTTTAAGGTTTTAAAGTGATTTAATATCAAGCTTAACCTTCATCTTACGAAAAAACAAGCTTTTTCTGAAATAAAACAATTGAGGGATTAGAATTTACAGGATGTAAGTGACATTTGACCGTCTTTACAGGAGCAACACAATGGCCATTCTGATCTGACTAAAATATATGCTTAGATCTCTTATGCAACTATTTTTTATTCTATTTTTTTATTAAGACATTTCTTATTTGTTTTTTAATTGGTAAAAAAGTCACAGGTCTCCAACGAATGCCTTTGCAACAGACACTTTGACTTTAGTTTTTTTGTTTTTTAAATTCTAACTCTAAACTGTTTAAGATGATCACAATGAGAACACAGAATTCATGTATTACTTTGGGTGTAGGCTGTACTTTATTGTTTGTGCACATGAAGTATACTGAAGGCAGACATTGGCTCATTCAAAGCAGAAGAGACTGATATTAAAGGGACCAATCACATGATCAATACAGGCCTGTGATCGTGCAACAGTGCATGAGTCAGCCCGGTGTTAATTAGCACTGGCACATCTCTGCTCTTCCCTTGTCTCTCTGTGTCTAGCTAATTCAGCCTCTCGTTAACAACGCTCATACAGCCAATTACCATAAATCCCTGTTAGCCGCGGCAATTAACAGTAACGAGGCAGCGCTGCGCGTGTTTCTACTGTTGTAATTAAGCCAGTGTGTTGTTAATTAGCAAAATGTGAGTGGGAGGTTTTATGCTCGTTAGTATGGCCATTTCATTCAATTAGCCGGCGTCATTAACGAGGTGTCTCTGTTCTAACAAAGTTAACGCCGGGAGGAGGCGGCGACCGGGCGATTAGCCTAGACAAACATGATGAGGAGCATGGCACCGAGCCCAGGGAGCACCATATAAGGAGCCGAGGTGTTTGTGTGTGAGACGAGGGGTGTATATATTCACACGGTACTGGCTTCTGCTGCAGGTGGGAGGCTTACACTGTAGGGCTGCGATGTCTGGCCTCAAAAAAGTAACTGTGCGTTAAAAATATGAACAGAATTTGACCAATTGTCCAAATGGCCGTGAAAACGTTAGTGTTTTCCTTTTTTTTCTTGCATTTGAGGAAAACTGTAATGGCATATTGTAATAAAAAAGATCAGCAAAAATAACAAGAACTTAAGACGGGGGTTGGCTTATGTGCTTCCACATGTCAATTAAGGGACACTCTCATTGGCTGTTTTTCTAATTGGATTGCAAACGCTAAATCTGTATTTCCTAAAAGATGCTACTGAAAAAGCTGAGCGCTAACCACGTCTGCTTACACTGAAAAACAGCACAAAAAAAGAAAAAGATATGAAACATGGTTAAAATATCCAAAGTAAGACTAGTTCAGTAGTTATTTAAGAGTGTCTGCTATATAGCCATGTGAAACCACTCAGCACATTATTCATAATTATATTATATAAAATATATTATTATAAGATGTTGCCTAGCCCAGCTTTAATTATTTACAAAAGTGACTGATATTAAGTCCTCTTTCCAAATATTGCTTTGGTGTCATAAGACATATGTTTCTTCAGGAAAGTATATAGTCTCTATGCTGAAACAGAACATAAATGATAATATTGTATTTGTTACATATAATTTTCAGAATTATATTTATGGAAAATATTTGTATTTGATTTTGTGTCTTTAAATTGTGAGGCACTTTGGTGTAAAACTTGCTTGTTTTATTTTTAAAGGGCTTTATAAATAGAAATAAACTTGAAACTTGAGATCTGGCGAGCTTAGAACATTGGTCCTAAACTGGTCTCATCTTAGGAGCCAGTTTTTTGACTGATTGTGTTGCGACTCAATTTCTTTTCGTAAAAAAAATTCACAATCGACATTGGATATGTTTTAAAACCTATATTGATTTTCTATTTAAGTAACACATTTAACATAAGTGAAGTTCACAATCTTGTTGACAATGTAGCCTTAACATTTCAATTTTATTTTACAGAATAAGAGCTTCAATTTTCATGACCCTACATCTTGTGTCCTACTAAGCACATGTCAGTGACCCACTATTGGGAAGCGACCCACCAGTTGAGAACCCATAGCGTAGAGCGTAATCTGTTTCAAATTGTCTCACTATTTACAACATGTATAAACTGTAAAAGAGGTGTTGAGTCCTGTGGACAATAAAGACTGGCACTTTTTGCATCAACCATCATTTTCAATAAAATGTAGTAACTTTATTTTACTTTTATCACATTTGCTCAAATTAAAGTTGTTTCCTGTGTTTTTTTTCACACAATGCAATAGCTCAGGTCTAACAATAAAATTTTAAGACTGGCCCTTGAGGGAAATCACTTACATTTTACCTGAAGAAAGTTTATTTGCAATATTACTAAATCAAATGAAGGCATAGATGTTTAAGAATCTTTGGATGTCCATTGTGTCAGAAATACATTAATAATACAGTTTGACTAAAGGTGTCATAGTAAAGCCCAGTGCAGTGGCAGGTGCCTGTACTTTGTCTCTGAAGTGAGATGTGAGCTTATTCTTCTGTCGGGATCTTTTCTTCACACTGAATTATCCCGGCGACAGATCATTTACTTGATCTTTTTTATGTTTCCGCCGCTCACTCACGCATTTGGCTGAAACACATGAAAGGACCGCCACGCCTCCCTCGGTGCATAACACAGCACAGTGATTAACTTTTAAATGGGTAGAGCTATGACATGCCTGAGATTACCTGGAATTATGACGGGACGGACTCAGAGGAACTGTGCAAATGAGCGGCGCTGGTCTTTAGTGTGTCTTTGGGATACCTTCAGTAGTTAACAAGACCAGTTAAATCACATGCATCTATGTAATTACTTGATATGACACTGTTTGTTTTGTCCTTTATTTCTGTGAGCTGTGATTGGCTGGGGGCTACACGTGTCTACATACAATCCATCCATGTAAACAAAGTAGTGTAATGATGAAGATTCACCTCAATATTGTTCCACAGGGCCATCGGAGTGGGATAAAAAAGGAATTTCATGTATGTGAGGATTTATTTAATTTACCATAATAATTCTGCATATTATAACTGAAGATAAAATGTTAATAAGAGAATGTTTAATCAGGAAATCAAAATATAAATATAATATATATAATGTTTGTGTTTTACTGTGAAGGAAGGCACTAACTGCACTCACAGCTCCCTCTGCTGGCTCAATCCAATCTGAGCGTGGGTTATGAGTTACGTTCTTTGGGTTTATTTAGAGACACTTAAGGGCAGTGTTGTCGCAGTGTGCAGCTATAAAGACATGCTCCTAAAGGATCCATTCTTAGCCTCCATGCTTAGAAGGAGGGTACAGACATGCAGCAGGTCAGTGTGGCACAAGATGAACACGTCTCAGTCCTAATGGTCCCACTTCCACAGCTCTCATCTCTCCCCCGTTCCTTCAGTGCGACATGTTTTACTCCTCAGCGCTCTTCAGCCTCTTTCTAATTCTGCACATCCCTCTCTTCTCCCATCTCCTCCCTCTCTTCCAGATAAGAGTCTGTTCTCTTTGACATCTCAGTCTGACTCCATTACAGCTAATAGAGAGAGGCCATCTTGCTGCTGACACTCACATCCACAGGGGTACCAGGGGACCCCAGTGGATGATGGGAAATAAAACACTGTGTGGATATCTACAGGGCAGAGGACCATGGGCCCATTTTGTACACAAGTTGTTTCGGTGGACGTGTCGCTGCGCACACACTTTGTCTCTTTAAATGGTGCTCTTAAAACATGAGTGTTATTCAAAGAGGGTATTTTATCATTGAGAAAAAATAACTCCACTGACATACAACAGAACAGAGGGGAAAATGACACAGATACAGTTAACAGGCCAACACTTTTTAGTATTGACATAGCTCACATTTGAAATAGCAGAAAACTTGTTCAACTTGATGAATAGCCATAGTCCAAGAAGAAAGTTGCTAAAAATTCATTTTTTTAGTAACTTGGAAAGGGCTTGTTTCAGCATGTTCCCATTTTGTGAATTTAAAACGTTACATTAACTTGTTTATATTGCATCAAAAATGAGAAAAGCTTGTGACAATAAAAGTGACACTCTAAACTGTTGGAAAATGGGGCAGGTCTATGTAAATGTTTTAAAAAGAAAGAATAAACTGGAAACACTCTTCTACTGTTCACAGAGAAACTATAGAGCTTTTGATGCTGCTACAAAGGAGGATTAACTCTCTTCTTCTACTCTAATTAATGTCAACACATCTAAGTTTTGAAATCCTTGGGTTGATATAACTTTTATACACAGAATAGAACAATTTTACACAGAACAATTTAAAAAGGCAGCACAGGTCTGCCATTGAACAGTATTTAGAGTCATGCACAGCAGCACAAGTCTCCAACTGGACAATTATTTGGCAATATTTGGAGCCAAAGGTTGACCACCAGGCAAAACAATAAAGGATAAAAAAAATCAGCAAAGAAGTCTATAGCACGGATGGTTTAAGGCTGTTAGTATAGAGCTGTAAGCAGGAGGAAGAGAAAAGCATTAAGAAGACGCTATGAAACCAGAAAGTAACCAAAAAGTTGCAACAGAATAAGACTTATATACCCCGCTAATTAGCACCACCGGCTGGCAGATGTACAATTGCAACTCATACAGCTATAACTACATACTATGAGAAATTTTTTTAATTTCATGTATAGTCATGGATGCATCTTTATTTGTATAAAGTTGACTATAACCTTAACCCCACTGGATACACTTGACACCTTCTCCTGCTGAATGGTCCCTTGTACTCACCCACAGTGTGAGACAATGTGTTACATCCCAAGTTGAATTTCTTCAAGATATATAGGTTACACACACACACCCATGTGACCAATGCCCCCCGTCAGTGTCTGCCATGACAGGGTGATTACAAATGGAGAAGGGGGGGGGGCGAGCGGTCAAATGGTCCAACAATAGACTGTGTGTTTGCGTTATGTTTCAATACCGCTGACTGTGTGTGTGTTGCGGTGTGTATCAGTGTATTGGCTGCTGATAAATGGCTGCCTCTTTAGGGAACTTATCTCTTTAAGTGTTGCCACGGTGAGGGATGACATCATTTGGATCCCCCGGCTAACTGGCTGCCATGACGACACCTCACCAACCTATCCATTTACCAGATGGCCCGATAGTGTCGCACGCGCACACACTCACAGGTAATAGGAGGTTGTGTGGAAATTACAGCCAGAGTCTAAGGCACGCACACACGCTTCCTGATAACACACACACACACACACACACACACTGGAGAGCAGGCCCCGCCCCCTTCCCGTGTCTTATCACAGCGGAACAGAGAAAAAAAAGCATTGAGGAGGAAAAATTAAGTATTGATCAAATTAGCAGTTTTTAAAGCGTCCCTTATGGATATGTGTGTGTAGATGTGTGTCGAGGGGGGCGGTGCAGAGGGGCGGAGGGATTTAATGAACCCATCACATGGCAAACAAAATGGAAAGGCCAAAGACAGCTTGACCTGCAATAAACACACACAGGAGTAATGCATTTACATAAAGTGCCCCCAAACAGCCACTCACAAACTACACCATTGACATTAGAGTTATCATTTTATGCACGGTTACCAGAAAGTGGCTGTTAAATACCGCAACTGTAGCTCAATGGTTTAAAGAGTGGTCAAAGTTAAAGTGTTAAAGGCGCTCTTCCTGCCGGTGCCGATGGTGCTATTGATGGTGGGCGGTCGATAAGTCTTCATTTGGCTGCTAATTGGCCCTGTCTGAATGAGAACTGCAAGAGAACAGTGACCGCCAGAAAGCTCTCTGACAAAGCAGTAGGTCTTAAAACATTATGCCAACACATAGTCATTAAAATGTGCGTAAAATGACTCAGATTTTAAAACATGTTACTAAGTTATGTTAAATAGACCAATGTGTGCAGTTACAGTTAAAGAAAATTTTAAAAATGCAGATTGAACGGATTGTGATACCCTCTGTATTTTAATGCATAGTTATATATAATAATATAATATTTTAACAATAAAATCACATCTTCTTCCTTTTAAAATAAACTAAGCCCTAAAAATTATGTAGCATCTGAAAAAATCAGTTCTGGTTCATTCTTATCTGCTTGTGTTTAATACAATGTGGATACTAAATGCAGTGTTTTTATTCACAAAGTAAAAGGTGTTAAAGGCTGATGCTATCTAAAACTAGTAATAGCTGCATTTAAAAGATCCCATTACAACATTTAGCATACTTTATTCTTTAAATCTGACAGTTTATTATATTACAAAAACAAGAGAAGCTTCATTTATGAAAAAAATGAAAAAAACAAAATGCTGTTTTGCTTTTCTTCTCAGTTCTATCTTTTGAGTGTCACAGCTAAGCGTCTCACAAGACCTTTGGGATCTTTCTTACCCTCTTGGACCATGTAAATACCTCTAAGACCGTGCCTTAACAATTTGTCCATACCTCTGGTGTGGACAATTCTTTGTTTTCAGGAAAAAGTGTGGTTCTGTTTCTTATCATATGGCTTACTTAATAGTTCATAGCTAGCTCAATAATACATTTTGTTTTGTATATTTTTACATTCTCAATGCATTCCAAAGGTCACTCCAAGGTTTATGTGTTTTGTCCTTTGCAAACTCACACACACAGCTCAAACGCTGCACTGTCATGTCTGGCCCTTGATAGTATTTTATTTGCAGACCTCTAAAAGGCTTAACAAGACATATGACTTCATTTTACTTCTCAAAAGAACCCCTCTCATAATGTTCTCTAATTCTGCCCGCCCGATGACATCCCATAAAGGGGAGCGTTCACATTCATAGCCACTGATAGCGGCACTCTACACTATCACACTGACCATTTTTCACTCCTAAAAGAAGCGCTCTGGCCCCTTTTAGTGCTCTCTCACTAAACTAATAGTTATATCAGTGACAGAATAAGTCAAACGAATGCTGCTGTTAATGATGAGCTATATGTTCAACTCCTCCAGACCTAATGGTGAATATTCAGACCGGAAACAATACAAACACACACTGACCCCACTGACCTCACATACAAAGCGCCTGCACACACACAAGCACTTACACTCACAAGGGGAAACTTATTAGGTTATTATCTTTCCGCCCCATAAAATAGGAATAACTTAAAGTGCCGCCACAATTAATATCCCAACTATAAATCTGAATATTCCCCATGAATATTATTCTATATTACTCTCACACACAGCGATCAGCGGCGTGGTGCGGGCGGCAGGGAGAATGATAAAGCCATCAGAGAACGTTCTGGATGAAGAGAGCCGCCGTCGACGTGTGTGTCGGAGCATGTCAGTGTGTGTGTCCCATCAGAGTGTGTCCTGCCTGCTGGCTTTATGCATCAACACACGCATACATTCTCCGTCTGTGTGTGTGTGTGTGTGTGTGGAGGGGCCATTCCCAGTCAGATGAGTTGGATGCACTGGTTAAATCAATGCTCCACTCCGTAACCTCCAGCACCGAAACGCACACTTGTCTGCTGTGACCTTGTGCAAAACAACTGACACAACCTACAACATGTTATTGTTGCTCAACTTAACCAAGAACTACTGTATGTAGGCTATCTAGTAAGTTGTTTTATTTGAGTCAAAGCAGTGCAATAACAGGAAGTGTTTACTATGTGGGCTCTTCTATCAATACACATCATTGAAAAGTTAACACAAACACAAATTGTGGACACATGTTAAGATTCATTATTTCATTCACTCTCTGTGACTTGAGGCTGGAGCCTTCTAGCCGTCCCTGGGATCGAACCCACGACCCTTTGCTGTGTATTATTGAGCTAACTATGACAATAATTCTCTACATCAGCATTGACACATAAGACAATACTGAAATAACTCAAAATAATTAATTAATTAATAATTAATTTTAACAACAATTTGCAACTGGACATTTAACATGTCCATTTAACACTAATATTATTCAACAATTTTCAAATTAACGTTCAAGGACTTTGTTTCAATATTCACAGTGTTGACCTTCCACAGCCCTTCTTTCCATTACACTCTGAGCCAGACTTGGCTAAAACCCTATAACAACATTTTGCTCTATGTCTGACCAATGAGCTTCCTGGCCGTACACTATGTGTATTATATACTATGAGATTTAACATTTGAACATATCATTCATAATAAAAATTACATAATAACAGTATAAAAATAAACAGCCTTGATTTCTGAATATTGCTGGAGTAGGTTTTGAGTGGCTACAGGTGGAATTGGAATAGGGTCATATCCCCAAATAGGTCTATGGACTTTGGATCACTATTTTTTTTACAGAAACCTAAAACGAGGCAACAGTAGTTCCATTATACTGCCTAAAGCAATGCCGTTTAACTAAAACTAATGGGAGTGTTTTTGCTTTTTAATCTTTGAATACATTTTTTGGACAATTTAGAATATATGTCAATTATATAGTATATGGGACTTCAATTTCAAGTAGGAGGTCTTTCGATTTTAATTAGGAGACATAGTACATATTCACACTTTCCTAAAAGTCTGAACACATTTGGATTCCAAACCCAAGCCTCCTCCTAGTGCACAGTCAGATCTGATCTATCAGAATATAGTCATAATATTTTCGGTGGACATATTCACACCTAATATTCAAGCTGGACAAAAGATCTGTCCTGATTTTTGTGCCATGTCTGAAGAGGGATGAAAATGCAGATAAGAGGATAAGTTTGACTTTTATTAGTTGAATTATCTGCTTGCAGCATATTGTTTTATAGTGTCTCTTATAATTTAAAAATCAAAACATATTGTGTGGCTTCATATATATTCTTCTCAGTCTTCTTATCCAGACACATTGACCCTTGACCTCTACTCTGTGTTAGATTTAACTGGTGCCAAAGCTGTGATCATTCTCTCTCATTATCAGTGTAACACACACAACGCTGACAAAGTGGGGTCAGCACCACTGATTCCAGCTGCAGTTTATACGTTTGTACTTTGCAGCGATTGGACCATCCCTCGCCCCTTCTCTGCGCCGGCCTCTTTTATGTGTCTCCCTCTCTGTCTTTATGCCTCTGTCTCCTTCTTCCCTCTCACTGATCTATGTCCTGCAGCTCAATCTCACCGCTCCAACATTCCCCTCCAGCCGGGCTTCAATTCCCCTAAACAGATACCATCAGAGGAGAAAGGAGTGCTGAGGAGGAGGGGTGGGCTTTGTGGTCCCTCTCACGCACACACTTACACATCATAGCCACTCAGTAGGTTTGACAGATGTGCTGGGACAATAAAACAGTTTGTAATGGAGGTAATATGATTTAAAATACTATCTATTAGGCTGGATGGGCCTGTCAGGTGTGTGTGTGTGTGTGCGGGAGAGATAAAACAATGAAGATGGCAGAGAGAATATAGGGCCGCACATCTAAATCACAGCAGTACAATTCATCCCATTAGACAACACAGATCTAAGCCTCCAACTAATCCTCAAAGCAGATACAAACACACACCCATGGTTTATACAATGGCAATAACAGTTCCATATGTCACTTCCTGATAAGGCTCAATATAGTGAGATGTCCATAGTTTAGGAATACTTAAAGTTTCTATAGTTTTTCAGCACACAATCACCCTTTATAGGTATCATCTGTTTGGTCTGAACATAATTAAATTCTCTCATCTAACACATTTTCTGGGCAAAACACTAACAAATCACTATGAGGGGGAACATACATGTATTCAGACAAGTGTTATGAGTCCAGAGAAAGCATGGTCGCTGTAAGTAACACAAGTCTGTCTACCAGCCTTTCTCACTTTGTGTCATGCCTGTGGTGGAAGCAATGCTCCTATAAAGCTGACTAACATCATTGACATTTTGCAAATTTAGTACAGGCTTAAAAATATTGCAGACATTGGCCTGTGGGATTCAAAAGTGCATCTGTGACCAACTGTCTTGATGCATGAAAACCTTACTCCGGAGGACAAGAAAATACTCCATTCAACTTAAAAACTTAACAATGTGAAAGGTGCAGTGTGTCGTTTTTGGTGGCATCTAGTGGTGACTTTGCAGATTGCAATATCACACGTCTACTCTCAAGAGCTAATACTTGCTGTTGTCGATGTCCAAACTTAATAGAAAAAAGCCAAATGATAAATTCATGTATAATTTTAAAATAGAATCCTTCTCTTTCTCCTTATCAGTGCTCAGTTTGTCCACTCTGAGCAGCAGTAGTAGCAGTCATAGAGATGTAATGTAAACTCAGCAGTCCTTACAATGGGTATGGATGGATGGATGGATAGATGAATGGACAACCAAGTAATGTGCTGAGGTGATCATACTCAACTGAAACTTTCTACACAGTGGAACTTCAAAGGATCTGAAGTCTGTGAATAACCACAGTGGAGTAATGCAAGTTATCTTAAAGAAAAACAAAAACAACTTTTGAAGTTTATTGATTGTACAGTACATTTCCATTAGACAGTGCAAGGTCTGTAACTTACCCGACATACACTGTGATTTTAGGATGAATTTAATGTTCAGATTTAACTTATTGCACTGGAGAAGATTAGCACTCCACAATGTGAAACCCTATTAAACACAATGACTCCCTCAGTTGAGTGTGATCCAAAAAATATGAATACATAGTGCAGGTTTAGTTGTAACATTAAGGCTCATAATTCAGGGAAAAGAGGCCTTGGCTTCGCAGACAGCGAAGTCGACAGAAAGCATGACATGCTCTGTCAAAACAAATGTCATGTGCCTTTCTTACAGTTTACATATCTTTGCCTGTGACACAATGTCCACTGTAAACCATAAACTCCATTAGTAATGTTAAGTTTATTTTGAATGATAGCTTCAGTGGTTTAGGACTCCATCTAGTTGTACATAATGATATTACAGGCCTCCCAGAGCAGCACTTTCTGAGTATTCGGATGATGTTTTCTAAAATACCACCCATCTTTGGCATACTGACTCCAAACATCACATTGGTTAATTTATAATCTTGTTTGAGGTGTAAAGTTACACATGACATCAAAGGTGAAAAAAATCTGTAAACATACATAATTAAATGTAAGAAATTTATGCATCTAAATAACCAATTGTGTGACTGTAAACCAATTAGCTGAAAATGTCTGTCCTATTTGAGTCTGCCCCAAACATTCACATTCCGGACAGAGATAAGACAGAAAATGGTGCTTGTCGGAGAGAGCCAACTGGTGAGTAAAATGGGAAAAATAGCGGGCCATAAGCATCAGCCGCTCAGATAGCCTTTAGATGGAGTAAAAACCTCCCGGCGAGTGGAGAAGATAGAAGACATATCAACATGGACAGAGAAAATAAAAGGGCTGTGGAAAAACAGAGCAGTGTTTGCAGAATCCAATTGAGCTGACACTTTTTCAGCCACATACCATTTTCTGTTGTTTACGGCTTTATGAGCGGCTGACCCCAGTGTGTCTGCGTTGGGGTGTATGTGTGTGTATGGCTGACAGGCTGACCTGTGCGTGTGTGTGTGTTTGTGATTGAGGCTGATGGATGTTGACAGCTGCGGAGAATCACTTTCCTGTTGGTAAAACAGCATATTGACCCTGTAGCCCCACCGTAGGCAGAGGTGAGCCCGGCTGAAGCCTGCCAGGCAGAGTGGGGATGACATCCAGCTGAGGGCGGTGGGATGTGCTTGAACCCACTGCATTACACTGACCTACAGAGCGCCCTGGACACACACCAACACACTCCTCTCAGGGGCCAGAGATGAGACAAATATGGGGCCAAAAGGACTTTCAGGCGATATGCTTTGTAGCAGCCATAGATAACACAGTAAGAAAACTGTTTACAAATGCAAATGGTTTAAAACTCTCTTCACCTGCCAACTCACACACCTGATGATTTTAGGCATGAACCTCGAAATTTGAAAGAGAAAGATTATTTCTTATTTATCGGCCTTTAATTTTTGTCGTCTATATTATAATAAACATATGAAGAGAAAAGACAAAGACAGGAATACAAAGAGCTGCCTGCTCTGGGCATGTAAGGACTTGGATGTTAGTCTTTGAAACAGTGTTTGTGCACAGTGAGCAGTTTACTAAGTATTTATTTTTTTTAGGACAAATGTTGTGCTTTTCCTGAATTTGCAGCCAACAGAGTTATTGTAGTAAGGTCCTGTGAAAGTCCAAGACTGAGGAGGCTTCAGTGACAAACCCCTTGCCCAGGTTTCATGCATGAACTCTATGTAAGCATGCATCCTAAAGCAGTGCTGGAAATGCTGTGTTTGTTGGCTTGCTCACCTGACTCAGGGTTAAAAGCCATCAAAGCCTGGTGGTGTGGCCCTGAGTGGAACAGGCTGCCAGTGACAGGCTGCTGTGGGGCCACTTTAATTCATGTCACCGTTAGGCTGTGTTTGGCCACCCTGACTTAATAACAAGGTTGGTCAGCCAGCAGGACCCTGCTGTCCTGCATGTTTCTGTCTCGCAGAGCAGAGCTCAAGCTGGCCACATATGTGTGGCTCCTTTTTCAAGGTGGTTAATACAGCGCTGAAGGGCCACTGGTGTGTGTGTTAGAGTGAATAAAGTGTGTAGGTGAGGGGTTATTCACCTAGAGAGTGCAGGCTGTAATTTAAAACAACTAGACCAAATCCCCCTTTGTCTCTGTCTTTGTCTGGCTCACATGTTCTCTCTTATACTCACTCTTTATTACACAGACTAGCAGGCAGCTGATTGGTGGAGATTACTAAAACATCCTGGCGCTCTCAGCAACACTCTGCCACCCCAATGACATGACTGTGTGTGTGTGGTTGGGGTCAGTCATGGCCCATCACCCAAAGTGACCAGAGGGACTATGTCCTTTTACCACTCTCCCTCTTCTTGACCCTCAATGCATAGTTAAGTTACTTTATATCAAATTGCATTTATTTTTATTTTCATAAATTCATTGAACCTAGATATTTTGAAAGGATGGTAACATTTTTTCATGATAATTAGAGGTGATAATCCATAACCAAAATAGTATTTGCCTGTGGTTGGTGGAAACAATTACCCTTTTTAATCATTTCTCTATGTCAGATTGGCTGATGGTCTTTGTTTCTAGCCATGTCTCATCTGTTTACTATTTTTTTGGGATAAAAATTATAAGATTGCATTTTCATTTACACAAAGATTTAAATAGTCAAGTCATTATTTTCATTAGCTTTCAAAGATTTGAATAAGGGAATGTTACATATTCACTGTTTTCAAGTGCAGTAAAAACAGTTCAAACTTGTGTGGGTACAAAGGATGTGTCGTCCTCTCCTTTATTAGAGTTGACCCCAGCATAAAACACCAGTCTGTAATGACAGACTAAACTAACGCCATTTATCATCTCCTTGGCTTTGACGCTGCCCTGCCCTGACTTTTCTCACACACACACATCACATATACACAAACATGCACACAAAGTAGTCAGGCTACACCCAGTGGATTGAATCACTGAACACACACAAAGTAATAGAAACACCTGAATTCACACATTCGACACCTGCTTGTACTGTTCCCCAAAGAGGTCTGGCTGCAGAGCAGAGCAGTAAAGTGGAAACAACTCAGTGTAAAAGTGTGTGATAGGGCCTGAATGTAGTAAAAACACCAACCAATGTTCTGGCACCTCCTTGGCTGCCTGTAACACTGCAGCTATGGTAGATCTTTGCAGGCTTTAGGTTCAAATCCCTGAACCAACTGCAGACAGTACATCAGTCTTCATTTTTAAATGAGTGTGACTACATGCAGACTTGACTTTGTGGCCTTCATGTCATCACAGTTCATTTCTCCCTATGAGCTATTGACTGGTCATCTATTGATCCCCTCACAATGTATCTCACAAATCATCTGTCTGTCGATCAATAAAGAAATCTCCTGGAAAATTCATATTGAGAAGGCATGGGTGCTTGCCGGTCGCCTGCTGAATGGGAGATATTGAATGTTTAGTTGATTAATTGGGCTAGTTTAAATTTGACCATGGCTAGCTCTATTAAAACAGTGGCTGGTGTAAATCAAGATGCTGCCGTTTGTGATTGAAATGAGCTGAGCTGTGCACACGCAGCTGCAGAAGATAAATCAGCGGTTGGGTTTTTATATTTTCATTGGCAGTAATAACCAGTAATAACTGGATGGAAATCTGGCAAAGCCAAGGTCTTTGTTATGATGGATAATTCACATTTGATTGACTGACTAGGATATGGATGTCTGTTCATTTACTGTATGTTTATTCAAGTTGGTGAACTCTATAGAACTGTGATTGTCCCGATTATGAAGTGGCCCAGCTCTGATTTGAGTGATTACATATTTTCTGAGCTGATCAATACTGCACCAGTCGTCTGTGAACTCACTAATCCTGCACTGAATTAACTCTAGAGTTAAACAGATTTTAATATTAGGTGTTATTGTTCATCAGGATGCATTTATAAGATTAGTCAGGAAACATTGTTACACAGGCACACAGTGTAATTATGCCTGTACACTGCTGAAATTTAGTTATTCTTAGCAGGGAAAGCTAATTTTATGTTCATGTCTCTAGGCACAAAGCAAGAAGCCTTACAGCAAAAAAAGAAAAAATGCAGATGTTTCCTGTTAGTTCAAGTTCATTTACTTCTGACCACTTCCTGTTTTAGATAGTTGGGGTGGCTGCAGTCAACCACAACCACACATCTGCTGCGTAAACAGTGATGTCACTGGAGTGTTGTTTTTATGTAAGATATAAATCAACCTTTCAAAAACTGAATCCGAAGAAATCCTGGTGTGTAGAATCGAAAGACTGGAGTTACAAGCTGTTTACTACTTCAGCAAACGTTTGACTGTTTCTGGTTTCCGCTTTCTGAACATTCTGTTTATAGAGCTGCACCAGTTTCCTATAATTTAATTTAGAGACTCACAATTTAATGTCGCAAGTTCCTCTTCTGTTTAATGCAATGTAGACACTAAATGCACTCTTTTAATTCAAGAAGCAAGAGCCATGCAATTTTTAAAACCATAAAGAACTTTTGATGATAAACGCTACTTGTTGTCGGAAAAATATATAGGCCTTTCTTTTTGCATGTTTCCTCTTGGAATATGTCGATCATAAGAACATTCATTTCATTTGAATGTTGAAGTATTTCTCTTTTATGTTTTTCCTTTCGCTCCTCGGTTTTGCTTGATCAAGGTTTATAACAGCTCCATCTTTTGGCAAGCAGACCACAAACTTGGGACCAAAGCATCTCCAAAGTAATATGTTATGGTACACTTTTTGGGGATTGACTTCGTATTGCTCCAGTGGGAATGTGGCTATTCACTGCCACATAGTTTTTCACTCATATTTACTCTGGAAACCTGTAAAGCACCCACAGTAGTATGAGGTCGACTTGCAGACTCAACAGAGGTCGTGGGTTCGATCTATGGGATCCTTGCTCTATCACTGTACACCTCAGTTTCCTCAAAAAAAGTAAAAAAAACTCCTGGCTGACATCTCCACTCTTAACACTTTATAAAAACAAAATTTAAGGAGCGGTTGAATGGAAATACTGACTGGAGTGCACTTGATAGTCCAGCCCGACTTTCATTTGAAGACAAAAGCAAAACACAATGACCTACACACACACGAAGAGCACAGAGCAGGAACGTGCGAGTGAAGGGCATAAGGCTGCTGTTTTAATTTGAAGAGCAGATAACATGATGCTATCAGGAACCAGAGATGACAGACTGACAGTGAGGGACAGACAGAGACACACAGCACTGAGGAGTTGATGTGAAGATAATAAAACATCTCTAATCACTAGAATTATATGTTTTTACGTATGTATTATAACTAGATATTCGCTAAGAAGAAAGCTTCATTCGCCACATGTCAGCTTTTACAGATTGTGTTTAAGTATAAATCTGGACATCCACTACAAGGCTTGGGTAGAGTATTCCTGACCTGCACCAGTGAAGGACAGCGGTATCAGCAGTGAACGAGCGATGATGTTTAAAGTAAGAACAGTAGAGACGATGACCTGATGAGAGATGGACAGATAAGTGGACAGATAGACGGAGCAGAGACAGAGAGAGGGGCAGGCCGACAGGATTAGCAGGGCAGAGGTGGCGCTTTGTAGCAACCGGGACATGATACACTGCAAACAGCACATACAGTACATGCACTGTACGTGAGAATACACCTGTGGCACCAGCTGGGGGTGCTGTTAGAAAGATGATGGGGCTGTTGTGTGAAGGGGTGCTAGACAAGTGCAGTGAAGATATAGTGGTCTTATGTAAAAGTTATTCAGGTCAAAAACTTAGGAGAAGGTGTCTGGGTGTGGGATCTTTAGGCATTAAGGTGTGTCCAGATGACTATTTAGTATTGTTAACTTGTTGTTTTGCGGGCCATCAACTAGATGGTGCCTTCAGCAAAATACTGTGAGTCTGAAATGGATCATTCTGAATTAAGTTTTAGAAAGAACTCAGTGCCAATGGGAAAGATTCAGAAAAGTTGAGATGTCTTTATACAATTACTGTTTATTCCCTTCACAATAGACATTACTTAGTGACTGCACATCTGATAACTCGTCATATAATTCAGCACTTGAAATTAATCAGTGTGTGTGAAAGTTTTGGATACATATTATACATAACTTTTCTTAAATGCACTACTCTAGACACTAGTAATTGACGAAGAAAACACAGTGAGGGGAGGCTGGGCTCTGTGGGCTCTCTTAATGACCACAGGATTTATTCAATAAGCCGTTTGCTTCTTAATTAATGCTCTAATTAGACTTCCTTCCTCTTACTGCCACTGCGCTGAGAGCCCCCAGTCTCTCTCTCACACACACATGCACAGTGAGAGAGAGGTGGTGACCTTGTGATAACCTGTGTGTTCATTGTTCAATGGCTGAGCACACATTGTGCAGGTAAAACACACTCACACATTCACCGCTTAGACATTACCATCCATAGTATGGCCGTGCCTCCCTCTGACAGGCAGATAATGTCCACAAGGTCTCAGACGGACTAAATTCATCAGGGGTCCGACCCACGCCACCTTAATGGCCATTAAGAATTAATTAATGAGTGTGAGGGGAGTCTACAGAGAGAGGGAGATAGGAAGAACATTAAACAGCAATGCAATGTAACAGGACCACTACACAAACCCACACAAATCAAATCACACAAATGTGTCATGTACAAACACATTTAACCTCTATGAATCCAAAAGGCAACGAAGAGGACGGTCAAAGGTCAAGGAGTTAAAACCATCTGTATGTGTGCAAATGTGTATGTCAAACAGCAACTGACTATAACTATAATGGGCAACTGTTGGGGCCCCCGGAACTCGATAGTTCAGAACCTAACACAAATATGGTATAATAATATATACCCAATATGTTTTATCCAGGCCTATAACACTGAAAGTTTATGTTTATGAATTGTGAACATTTGAACATTAAATGTTCAATGCTGGTCTTTTGATTGTTCAAGACAAATAAAGGCTTATCTTATAATTGTAGAGACAAAAACATGCTCATTTCTGCACACTGTGGACAAAAGACTGTTTTTTAACCACAGATTTATGTTTTGTTTATGTAGTGTCATAACACAAACCACGACAATATTTCGAGGGCACACCTACTGCCTTTTAAGTAACATATATTTTATTGTTATTTCAATTATTATAAGACAACTTCTACTTAACATAAAAAACTTTACACGTAGCTAATTCATTGGGCAGCGTTATCACCGTGCTCAACCAAAATCTTTAATGTTATATTGTCTTAGACTGCCATCTTGTGGACTAAACCTGTCAAGAACACTTCAGATAAAGCTTGTGTCTTTTTCGTTGCCACAATGTATTAATACTGTGACATACCCGTTAAATATAAAGTAAAGTAAATTTCCTGTGAATTTTAATATCTATAATTATTTCTATTGGGTACATAGATAGTAGAGCTAGTTTCAAACTGAAGAGGGCGATAATGATTTATTAAACGGGGCACGCTTGATTCGTAGAAGAAGAAGAACCATAGCAACAGCTAAACAAAGATGGCGCCCTTCGCGGCTGTGTTTTGCGCTGTGCTGCTAAACCTTTTCTGTTTACTAATTGCTACAGAAAATAATACGAACTACAACTTGAATACGACAATGTTCCCTGTCCAGAACGACACATTTAACTTTACTGATATTTATACAACAGCAGAACCCACGCAGTTTGAGTCCACAACTCCGACACCGACCTCCAGCAGCACCGAGCCGCCTGTTCCTGTGCTGCCTGCGGACCCTCTGCCCCTGTCCGGCCGCCTGCCTACCCCTACCACCAGCGGTAAAAGACTTGACTGATTTCACTGTGGTAGAGGTTAAAATGAAGGTTTATGAGATTATCAGGAATAGGTAACTAACTGTAGGTAAATGTGAGAAGCACTGTGCAAACTACCAATGTACAACTACTCCAAAATGATCTAATAGAACCATGTCTACAAAAATATTGAGCTATTCCTACATCTCTTACGAAGCTCTCTTCCGAAAGTTTTAGTCAGGTGTGAAGATATTCATTAAAATAAGAATGCTGTCAACAAAATACAGTGTTTTTATTTATTTATTTATTTTATTTTTTTTTTTTTTTATCAATTTAAAAAATGTGAGTGAAGAGACAAAAACCTCCAATTTTCAGAGTGATCCTAGAACAAGGAGTCCTCCTGTCCTGATAATGTAACCCTGATCCCAACATCATGGAGTCTGGCCTGGTTCTAGCTGGGATTATATGGTCTGTTTTAAACTAACTTTCTTCTGAGATTTGATGGGTCAGTTTGGCTTGGTTTTGTCTGGGATTCTCCAAATGTTTGGGCAGAACCTGCCCAGATCCTTCAGAAACTGAGTCAGTGGAACTGGTAGAACTGTTGGTGCTTTGAGTCAAAGTCACAACAAATATTGATTTAATTCTTTTTTTTCTTAGCGTTTTGTAAACTAATAAAAAAAACCCATCCTTTATAGTTTACTTTTTACTTTTTTCACTCCTGCCTAAAACCTTTGGACAGTACTGTAAGTTGCTAGACTGTAGGTTACATGTACACAAGAAAGATCTAATTGTGGTTTTGTTTCTGTGTTTCAGTGGCAGTTGTATGTCCCTGTGATGAGCAGATGGATAAGTGTGACATGAACTGTTGCTGTGACAGTCAGTGCGGCTCCGCAGTGGCTCTGTTTACCGGCTGCTCGGTGCGCACAGTCAGGTAACTCAACTGTCATTTACACCGTGACTAAAAATAACGATCAGATGATAGCACTGGTTATGTTTTATGTCTGCAGAGGCAGTGAGAAGCTGTGCAACCGTGATGTGGCATCCTACTCTTTAAGGACTACAATAGATGGCTACTCAGAGCTGCAGTCATCTGTCCAGAAAGAGAAGAATAATGATGTTTTTTGCATTTATTCCCAGAATCGTATGTTTTAAAAGAGGTTATGTGCATTACAAATTATGAACAAAACAGTAGTGCAGTTTAAAATACTTAAAGACTTTTTTCTCACAAGGTGTTGATGGGCTTTCTCACCCATCACCAGCTCTTCCAACTGACAGAAACTTCGACTCACTCTTTGAACAGTTCACCAGCTTTACTTTCAGCTCAGAGGGCAGTCGTCAGGTGTCTACCAGAGAGCCCCAATCCTTGTCTGGATATCAGGTGAATAGTACTGAAAATCTTCATAATGATTTTATTAGGAAGTATTTTTTTAATAGTGTGATTACTGTTCATCAAAATAAGTCTATTTTCTCATGTGCTTGGTTTTAGTATGGAGATGTTATGGAGACAGCAGTGGACAGTGGACAGAGAGGTGTCTTCTTTCTTCCAGCCTCTGGTCTAACTTCTGACTGTGTAGATCCAAGCCCTGCAGGTACATACTAATCATGTTCACTAAATGTGGCAATAACATCAGGCAAAGTGACCCTTGCAGTAAAATGTATTAATTATACAAAAGATTCATTACTGTCTGTAACAAGTGTTTAGTTAATAAACTGGTGGAATGTTTGATATTTTAGTAAAAAAAATAAAAACCTCAAACACAATGCAATATAATTAATACAATACATATATATTTAATTAAGTATAATTTATTTTATTGATTTATTGTGTATTATAAACAAATTAAGGTGAACAGACTTAACTTGTCATGACTTGTCAGCAGAGCCTAAATATGTGGAGGATCTAGTCATGAGCATGTGACAGGACACCTGTCATAACACATAATGATGACACATTGGGTAAAGTTCAAGACACATAAAGATGAAGTTGAGTAAAGCTATTTTTAAAAAGGGAAGAATACACAATTAACATTACAAACATTATTTTAAAAAGTAGTATAGTGTTGTTTCTCACCAAAAAATGATCATTCTAAATATGGTAATGTTAAAGCAAATTATGAAATGCAATAATATTTAATAAAAGCAAGGATTAGTCAGATAGTAAGTAGTGAAAATACAGAATTTTGGTGAGTTATGTGTTGTGTATTTTTTTCCACAGCTTTCCTAAAGGAACAAAGCGGTACGTGTTCCAGGCGTGTGGACCTGCAGCAGGACTGTGAGCGTCTGCCTGCTCTAAACATGAACACATATACCAATGTCCAGCTCTTTTCTGTGAGTTTTCAGCACTTTTATTTCAAACATATTTGCTTTGAGTATTTAGATTCAGTGTTTAGCAAGTTTACTGCACTTTACACCACGTAGAAAAAATGTATTGTGGCTTTCCTTTCCTCTGTATTTGTCTAATGAGCATGAGTGAATGTTATTAATGTTATTGATTAAAACTGTTTTATCTTTTGCAGGGGAAATCCACTGATGCAGCAGTAAGTATAAAATATTTTCTTATTCTATTTGCTTAGTAACCAGCTTACATTACTAATGTCTCCTTATGGCACATTGTACACAAAATACTTGTTAAAAAAAAATGTGCATGAATAAATGACTTCATGTGCATAATTGCCAAATGTAAATCAATGTTTCTTGCTTTAGCTTGTTCCTGTGGAAGTAGTGTCTGTTGTGCTGCAGTCTGTGGAAGGGACTCAGACAGAGGTACAGTTCAGTGATGGACAGAATCTTCTCCCTGTTCTTCTGAGCCCAAGTTTGTGTGCCAATGTGGTGCTGAAGGTGAGGCCATTAACATATGCGGATATTAGAAATTAAAGTTATTAGTCTGCGGCACCAGTAGCCAGTAAAACATTTTTACATTTTTTTTTCTCTTAGGCTGTGTACATCGTCAAATACAACCCAGCTGGGGAGATCATCAGTGTGACTGTGTCTATGGTTCTCGGATTTGTCCAAGAAGCTTCACTACCACTGGAACAAACATTTCAAATTAAATATTTACAAGTATGGCCAGCTTTTTTTTTTTTTTTTTTTTTAAGAATGATTATTTATTCATATGAAATTATATTCTAAGTGATGTTATAACATATGTTTAAATGCTTAATAGGAGGGTGAACCAGAGGTGACTGTTCGTTTCAGTGGGAATCCAGGTTATGTGGTTGGACTGCCACTTGTGTCTGGACAAAGAACAACAGAATATCCTTACATCTTTCTAATTTCATTTAATTAACAAGAGGAATGTAGTTATTCTGATCTTCATTTTCTGTACAGTTTCCTTAACAGTCATCTTCACTGGACTTTCTAGAAGCAGCAACCCCCAAGACACACTGTCTCTTCTGCAGAGTTCTGTAAACCAGGACTGTCTGAGGGGTCCACAGTTGCGCTCTCCAGTTTTATTTGGCCTTGACTCTGTTTCTGGTTGTACATTACGGTATGGCATTCTTAACTGTCAGTCTATCCAATATTATTTCATACTGAATGCCTAGATCAGTACTTAACTATCATTTGTCTTGTTCCTGCAGACTAGAGGATACAACAAACTGCTCCCTAATCTCTCAGGTCATTCTGGATGTTCTCAGAGGACCATACTATCCACAGTTTGTAGCCTCTTTTGGAAACTCCCCATTAGGGAAACCTCTGGACTGGGTGCCTATCAAGAGAGATTTTAAACCACAGGTGATGAACTAAAAATAAACCATTCTTTACATTTGTAACTACAATCTCACAAGTTTGTATGTTTTGCAGGACTCCCAGAGCTGCACTATACCTCTGTCTCTTCATTTAGAAATTGAATGGACCAAATTTGGATCCTTGGTGAACCCCCAGGCGCAGATTGTGAGCGTCAAAGAAATTATCCAGACCAATACCAGTCAGTTGGTAAGAAATACAAGGATGTGTTAAAGTAGATGGATCTGTTAATTGAAACTATTGTGTGGGACTTGATTTGAGCCACAAAAAATAACTTAAAGCATTTTTTTTTTGTTATTTCCATCAGGCCCTGTTGTCTGGAGGAAGCAGCATTATTCCCATCAGAAGCTCTGTGGCTTTCATATCAGTGTCTGCTCCTGCTAGTCCTGGATATAGAGCCATTCCCACCATTGATGCCCAACTGCCCTTTGACTTCTTCTTCCCTTTTGTATGATATAGCTACAGAAATAATTAAAAGTACAGTTTATCCAGGTTTACATCTGTTTTATGGCAGCTATGTTTTTATGCACTCACTGTTGTCTATACTGTGTAAATATGGTAATAACATTTTTTGTAAAATCAATGTGACACTGGTTTTTGAGAACTGAAAATAGTATTTATTTATTAAATGTAAATAAATCACTTTACTTTCCGTTATTTTAATGTATGTTTCAATCATTCATTGTTTTTTTGGTATGTACACTATTACAGAGTGATAAAATGTTTGGACTATATACAAACAAATAGAAGGAACTAAAACACAGTAGCAGTAGTAACGTTAAGTAAATGTTTGAAAGCACGGTATGCTCTGATTTTTGTAAGAAAGAACCTCAACATATCTGCACAAAACATTCAGTGAAAAGATTAGACTTCTCAACATAATATAGCAAGTAACAGGTTTGGTTTGTGAAGAAATAATTAGACCTTAAAAGGTTCATCACGTCTTTTAAGTTTAAAGGGACAACAGTAACTTCACAAGTAGCTTTTTCATCTAGAAGTCGATGTTGTGCTTTTTCAGGAGCTCTTGAAGTTTCTGGTTTTCTTGTTCCTAGGGTGGATGCAGAGAGACAATACAGTTAGTGATTTGTAGAGCCTCGTTAATTGATCACATTCTATGACTTTGAACAGAAAATAGTTGTAACATGCATCAATTGCTATCAGTGCCATGTCAAAATACCATTGACATTCTAATTTGTAAGATAATGCTGGTAGAAAAATCGTTTTAAATCTCACAGTGAAGTATTGGGGAGTACAGTAATTGATGTATTTTTTTTCATGTGATATAAAGATGAAGAGTAAGCACCAGTTTATCAGTCCGCGCCTGCAGCTCAGTCACTCTTTGCACAAGGTGGTCGTAGCTGTCTTTCAGTTTGTGGAGCCTCTGGTCTGCACGGGTCTTCACTGACAACAAAATACCTGCAGCAGATGTGCACTATGTCAACTTCAGCGAGTATGCATCACAATACTTTGAATCATCCTTTAATATCATCCAACAAACAGCAGTATCAAGGTCTAAAAACTAAAACAATACTATAAAAAACTGAAATATAAAAACACTGAAACCTTTAACAAAGGGATTGATGTAACTGAGAAATTTGGAGAAAAGGCAGAGAAAATGATTGTGTTCTTAATGGTTCAGAGGACAGCCTTTGTTTACAGTATTTCCGACTGGCCCTTCCTGTGTCTCTGCTATGACCCTTGCTATCTGAGATGGAAAACATTTACTCTTAAGATTGCTGATTCTGGAGAATCTAGATGCCACAACAATGCCACCTTACCCAAGATTAATTTTCCCCTTCCCACAATGACGATGAGTGTGTGTTCTTACCGTTAATTATTCTGGCCACTCTCCAGAGTCGCAGCAGGATGAGGAGACCCATACCGTCAAAGGCGTCCTCTCTAAAGATGAAGACAACGTCCAGCACAAAGGAGACCACCACAATCACCCCGTCAAACACCTCAAACTTATGCTGAAAGAACTCCAGACGGTAAGCATAAAGTTTGCCAACCAGCTCCACCATGAAGAATGTGAGAAGGGCCAGGCTTAGGTAGTGAAACACCTGAAAGGAAAAATAAGCTCTTCATGACTTCAAATAAACACACAATTTGAAGTCTAAAAAAACATGCTTTGTTTCCTACCTCTGGAGCAATATGGCCATGTTCCAGTTCAATAATGGCAAGATCAATCAGCAGCTCAGCCAGAACAAAAAAGGCATCGAGAATCACCAAACACACCACAGCCACCTGAAAGAAAGATCACAGAACCAAACAATTACTTCAAAACATTTACAGTAAAGATCATAAAGAAAGGGTGATGTACCTGAAAGCGCTCAGAGCCGTAGAGCTTCTTCAGAGAGTCTCTAAAGGTCAGAGTTGTAGGAAACTGGCCAGTGGCTGGACTCAGCTCCTCGCTTGTTACATGCAGCTCTGCATCATCCCACTGGATCGTCTGCTGGTCACCCACAGTGGTGAAATACCGCAGGTACTGAGCCATGACAGAGGGCCCAAATGGACTTAGCACGTCTCTTGGCCACCTTCAAGACCAAAGAAAGAGGTGGACATGTCTAAAAATGTATGTCAAAAAGTACCTTCTCTCATTTGTTTTGCAAGTTCTGTCAGCATCCGGCAGGTTTCTTCACATCTTAGACAATGTCTGTATACTTCTTCTTTTGTAGGTTTGCAACATGATATTGAGACAACAGTCTTCTGAGGAGACTGTGTCATTGCATAAAGGTCAAAATAAGGGAAGGCCTAGTTTCATTATTGTTACATGTGTAAACTACTTTGTAAACAAATGCAACCAGTAATTCTGTCACCGTTAACAAAGTGCAAAAATACGCGTCATGCGTAATTTTGCAGTAGCTCACAAAATAATAACGGTAACGCCTGCCGTGAGTGCTTTACAGACCGACTGAATCAAAATATAAACAGTAGTTTGGTAGATTATGAACAACTTCATGTCAGTTTATACATAAAGTCATGCCACTTGAACGTATTGCTCTTCGTTTTGTTGGATAAGAGGCACATCTCGTGATAAAACATCCGGCTGGTTTGTTTTTGCCAAGCAAGCATTTACGCACTATAAACTAAAAAGCAATGCTCGTTTTCTCTTGCGCAGATAACAGAGTTACAGTGTTGGCTATGCTATGACTTCAAAGTTTTTACGGCTTACCTCTTTTTGTTCTTTTCTTTTTTTTGCCAAAAACACTGTAGAAGTATGTGATCTTCTGTCTGTGGAAGAAAACTCTTCAGAAAGTTTAGATGAAGCAAAAACTCCGCCTCCGCTCTCAGACCAGCCCCTTCGTTCCCTTTGGACGTAGGGCCTCACTGACCTGGCTTACTCCTTAGAACGATTCAAAGGTGCAAGTGTGCTAGTACGTCTAATTAACATGCACATTTTAATAACGCTCTGAAATAGAAAAAAAATGAACGTCACAAATAAACATGCTTTCTCGCTTTCACACGCACAACTTTTTTTAAACAGTAAATGTCGTTTCACCAGTATTTCTGAGTGGACACACCATGGTCTCTTTTGAAATGGGAAGGTAAAGATGAAACATGAGGGAGGACTAAAGATCTGCAATTTATAAACCTCACTCTTTACTTGTAGATGGTTATTTAATCTTGAAATGTGATTTTCTTTTACTCAAGATAAGACAAGTACAATGCGCAGTATCAATATTACTTAATTCTATCCATTTGGTTCTTCCACTAAGTTTCATTATGACTTCCCACCACTGTCCTCAGTATCTTAGCTCACACTGAAGTATGTTGCATGTGAGAATTACAGTTATACACTTATCAAAGCAGCAGGGGCCTTTATATTAGAAGTTTCACTCCCAAGTACTTTTTTCCAGTGATGCCAAAATAGGAAAGACAAATTCACACAGAAATTATAAAAATCTTTATTTTAATATTTAATTTAAATGTTACATGACTTAAGATTTACCCAAGACATACATAAGAGCCAGTATATTACACAAGCACCCTATGATTGAAGATCTGAAAATGGATAATCTGGGGGTTGCCACTAATTTAGGGAAACTTTCCTTCGCAAGAACAAGCAACAGCCATCATCCATCAAGAAGTTGCACCAACTGTATTGCTCCAGCTTCTCAGCGTTCAACATACCAGTTCATAATACAAACTGGGCTCTGAAATAAAAACATAAAAAGTTAGGACAAGCCAGGCCTATTTCGACAGTGCAAGTCCCATTTTTTTCATCTTGTAAGCATGTTTCAGGTCTTGAGTCAGGTTGTGGTAAAGGGGATTTACAAAACCTGTGCCAAAGTCCTGATGTTCTCTCCCAATTCTATGATTCCACAACAGAGATCTTGTTTTCTCTGACATGGCAGTACAAAATTGGGTTTACACATTCATTTATTTCAGCCAGAATACTTACCCAATTTGTTTTTCTTGCGGGTGTTGTTTGCATCATGCAGCTGTAAAAATAGGGAAGTGGTCACAACAGAGACCCACTCAACCATAATCACTGCTGTCTAGCATTATGCTCAGGATTTAAAGATTCTCCATGGTGTTTTGTCAGCATGATGTGTTATATTTCAGTCATCACAGCAGATCCAGAAATGATCATATAACTGTTGTCACTCACCTTCAGTCATTTACCCCATCTGTGAGCTCCTCCATGAGCCAGACATCAGAGGCCACCTCTAACCTGTAAAAACAAATGTGATATATAATGATATATTGTTAGATGATATTTTCTTAAGTATCTGCCTGAATTAAAGCTGTGTTGAATGTCCAGCCCTATACTAGGCCCGCCCTGCTGTTTGACCAGGGCAGGCCACTCTCATTGGGCCGTGCTCTGCAACAGTTCAGCAGCAGCAGACTCTAAAACAAAACCTGCCGAGCTGCGAACTCATACAAAGACTTCCTCTACCAGCCCCGTAACACTGAGCCAGACACACATAGACTGGACAGCTGACTGAGAACTGGGTGTAAAGGAGGGGAACCATCACAGTTCTACCATTCCTAGTACATTTAATTTGAGTTACTACAATGGCACTTACCCATTGTCAAAGGCAGTGCACTGGGCGAGTCTTCAAGCCATAATCATCTCATCAGGTTTGCTCAATGGGGCTCCAGGTGTGGCTGTGGAAATAAAAGCAATAGTCATAAGTTTTGACTATTTTGATGAAACTCAAATCCCACACTACAGGATTTCAAGTCTCTGCTTTGGACAAAATACATAACACCTCAGTCAGAAATACACAGATAAGCCTCTAAGTTAAGCAAATGCTGCACGAAAGTCGTTAATAAGACAAAAAACAGTAATCCGAAAGTAAATAAGTTTGCTTTTATGCTATACAACCTACATGAGGCTATAGCTAGTCACCGAACTCACGTGCTACCGATTAATGCTTTTCTAAACCAGTAGCTAAAATGTTATGATTAAAAGCCCATTAAACATGTGGCCGTATTAAACTCAAAATAAAATTCTTCACCTTTAACGCCAACTTTAGTGCATTTAGAGCTCACCATCGAGAAGAAAGCCTCAATGAGCCAACTAAACAGCATGGTTGTAGCAGCCGGAGAGGCAGAGCGGAAGTTGCGAGAACACTTATAAACTCGAAGTGCCGCTAAGCATTCTGGGAAATTGAGTTAGTATGTTTAAGGTCAGATGGGCGAAAGCAAATACTCGATTCAGCTGTGCCAAAAAATGTTAAAATAAATTGGAAATAATTCAACGAAGTTACTACGAGGAGAAAAAAAGAAGCACCACCAGATCCATTTCTACATTTTATTGATATTTGAACACATTTTAAAACAGTAGCTTACATAATTGTTTCTCCATTAAAGCAGAAAGTCAAAGTCATCACGAGTTCACAATACCTGCACCAATGAACCCAGATTGTCAATGGTAATAAAAGACAATCATGTGTGACTAACTGGCAGAAATCACTGAACAATGTCATCCTACAACAGATGATTATAAAACTTGTACAGTAGCATGCAGAGTTCACAAAGTCATAACTGGTATGGTTGAAGTGTAATTTGCAGAATGCACACTCCTGAAAAAAAAAAAGGCAAAGGGATTGCATTTATATTTGAAATGTAAATATTTAAACACTTCAAATAGCAACAGTAAGTCAGACCTGTTAACATTGTGCATGATGATACTCTTCACAGGGGTACTCTTGGGGCCAGGAGCTGGATGGAAGACTGGTCCTTGATTAGTGGATTTGGAGCGACGAACGGTGTATGGATCAGCAGAATGTGAAGGATAAGTGTCAAACGTCCCTGCTTTCATTCCTCCAATCTGACAAGAGAAGTTTTTTGTTTAACGTTTGCCATTAAAGCATAGCCTACTTCAGGTTTTGACACAGTGGAGACAATAATTACCCGTTTACTTGGAGAGGAAGGTTTGAAGGGACTAGGAGAGACTTTCTTTACTGGAGGAAGGGTCTTGTGAGCAGGTGGTGTGTGTTTGTCAGAGCGGTATGGATTGTCCTGGAAAAAGTCTTTAGGGTGGAGGTTGAGCTTGAAGGGTCCAGCTTTTGCTTTGGAGTGATGGACTGCTGCCTCTTTCTTTGTCATAAATCATCAAGTAAACAATTTTCATTTCAACATGACACAGTAACTAATTTCAACCCTAATTAACCAATTACTGCATTTATTTATTTTTTTTACCTTTTGTATTTCTTTGGCTCTGTCATATGGGTCTGAGGCATACATCTCTATATTGGACAGGGTCACATTAGGATAGCTGTAAAAGAAAAGATTTTCATTTGTTATGTATCAGCATTAATCATACTTTATCTATGAACCACTGATCTCCTATTCTTCACAGTCAATGCACTATTTAACTAAAGCACTATGTGCACTTGTGCTTGCCGTAAACCTGTAACCACTGCCTTTCTTGCCGGGCGACGTCATAATATTGCGTCCAGGTGACCGATGGGGTTTCCGGGGCAGTGTCTGGGGGCTCATAGCTTCCACTGGTCCTGAGAGTGTCCCATAGTAACTTCCTGATCCACATCTGGACACACAAAGAAGATATCACAGACAATATATGTATAAATATCAAAATGACACATGAATACAGCAAGAATCAGGTCTATTAAGTGAGAATTTTTGTTCTCTTACGGCTTCTTGATCGAATTGGATGGCAGAAAGGCCTTGCCCAGGATTTTCTTGGCCTGTTGATTTCGATACTGCCGGGCCAGTCTTATGGGATCATTCAGTGCCTCACGTTCAAATATTCGATTAAATGTCTTTTCAAAAAAGCCATTCTGCAGGGCACAGCGTTGTGTAGCAATGCCAGCCTGCATCTGGCGGCTGCGGTGGGCTGACTCATTGAAGGGACCTGCATATCAGAAAGAAAAAATCTTGACTTGGTCTGATTAAAGTTTTTTTTTTGAAATGTAGTTTGGTAGAGATTCATTTTTGATACACGGTTTATTGTAATTTTGTTTAAAATTGGTTGTTCATTTATTTCAAGCATCCACTCATGAAATGCTAATAGTCTGAGGAGTTTGGACAGTAAAGACAATTTGTTTATGAGCCATATGACATGAGCTTATAACAAGTTTTAATAAAAGTTACAAAGGGGTTTGCAAGCACATGGCTGAAAGTCCTGCAGAAGTACATGTGTTTTGATAATCCAATTTCCAAAAGACGTAAACAAAACATTAAGGCATATTTTAACATGCATTTCACATATAAACATGCAATATCCTGTAGCTTTTTCAAATAAACTTTGTCATGTTCAAGGCACAGGTTGAACTTTGTGTCCTAATGTCTCAGGTTACCCACAGACTGAAAACTACCCTTTCTGTAACTGAAGTCAAGTCAAGCTTATACAATAAAGACACTTAGCCTGTACAAAATAATTATAGATGGTCTTGCTCACGGTTGGTGGGTGGGCTGTACTTGTCCCCTATAGAGATGTAACTCATCTCTTTGAAGATACCCAGGCGCTCCATGTCACTCTTCCCTTCACCAAAAGCCATGTTTAAAACCTGTAAACACAAGAATAAATGCACTCATAGACAATGTTACATGGAGCACACTCTCTGACTACACTATTAAAAATGTGGCATACCTGTGAACTCTAATAAGCTGTAATTCTCTTTGTTAGTGTGTACAGCTGGTTGCCGTGGAGAAGGTAAGTCAAACCTTTAATAGACTTCCTCCTCTTCCTGGAGGTCAGTCTTCCTTCAAATTAAAAGCAGTTCATTGACAACATGTAAAGAAAGATGAAGGCTAATGGTTCTGAATATCTGCATCAGTCGCACTGTATAATTACACAATAGTTTATAATTGACCTGTTTTACCTCCATGAAAGTGTGCTGCAAAAGTTAGTTTTCATCCTACCAAAGCAACAGCGTAATAAAAAATATAGTCTTAAGGGATTTTCTTTATAATCTAAATGGGACTCTAGAGCCTTTTTATTGTAATAGATTGGTGTCCAAAATACATGTTTGTAAGCAATTATAGGTGAATGCAATTATAAGATGTGAGAAATTCTTCTACCTGGTAAACTATGGTGGAATTAAATAGGATTTATTAGACTTTTATTTGATTTCCTGTATGTGTTAAAATTCAGGATAAAATATATAATCTATATATAATTCTAATGTTGGGATAAGAATTGTTGATCCTATAAAAGTTAGTGTACATGTCATTGTGGCCACAAGGTGACAGGCTAGCACCAGAAATTCATGGAGGTTTTGCTAAGCTTTGTCTGTCCTCAGCCAGAGCCAGAATGTTTCACTCAAGACCTCAATCACAGATGCACCTGAAACACTTCAAACAAGCCTCAGACTCTTCCTCAAAAGGAACTCCTTGAGGTTGAGTCTTGGTTGAAAGCACAGATGTTAAAAGAGGCAAGTGATGTATGTGTAGGGCAAACATAGGAAACCAAGGAAAAAGAAAAATATATCTGTAAGCAAGAGTAAGTGAAGCTAAGAAAGATTTAAATGTCTAGAGACCCTGGGATGAAGAGTGTAAGAGTGACTCAAGAGGCCCAGCAGACGGGAGTAAAAAGTATAAGAGCGGCAGACAAAGCTCTTGACTCCCAGTTGGCCTCACGTCCTTGGAGAATAGAGGAGCTCTCTTTCCAGCTGCTGGGTCACATACATTGACCGATATGTTCAACATGCATGTATAAAAAGCACTCCTATTAATGTATACAGGAAGCCTAGTTTAATATTGCATGTTCACTGAGACATTAGTTGTGGCTGTTTTACTCCAAATCATGCTGTAATTGTAACTTTAATACTATCAGCGGATTACTACTGTCTTTATAACAGTGTGCTCTACGGGAAAATGTGCGAAGAACTACATTTACAACCAATATAAAGCATCTGTAGCAATAAACAACCAATGATAACCATTTATCATGTTTTTTTAAGGACAATATAAAAGTACAGCTGAACTCATAATTTTAAATCCACATAATAATGGCCACTTATCAACTTTCAGGTCCAAGCCTAATTGGTTAAAAAGATTTAAATGAATTTGCACTTAACAATCACAATAATGTGTGATTACAGATAGTTTTGCTCTCAGCAGGTTTTGGCTTGACAGAGGTAAGTGCAGGACACATGGCATGGTCAGATGTGACATGTGGCTCAGGGACAGGTCTAATTGAACACCAAGACACACATGAGGTGGTTCACACAGAGATGTGTCTGGACTCTGACATGTCGATTATCTGTTTGGGAAAACAAAGTAAATGTGATTTACTGATAGACCTGAATTGAGCTGCCAAACAAAATGGACCCTGGCAACAAGGCACCTTAATCAGTGGATAGGATGCATTCTTGTTAAAGAAAACAGGGAAAACTATGTGAAATCATGCTAATAATACATTTTATATGAACATGTATTCTATAAAGAATAAAGTAAAACTGCTTATATTTATTGTGGGTGGCTGGGGCCTTTCCCAGCAGCTTTTGGATGTGATATATAGACCCATTCACCATGGAGACTCCACACACTGACAAAAAGGGCTTAAACCTACAACCGTTTGCTGTGAGGTAGGAAAGCTAACCACATCTTGACTTGCACCTCAAATTATGTGAATAGTTAGATAAAATCTAAGCCTCCTGGCCACACAGTCTGAATGTAGTCTTTGATACAAAACAAACAGCAAAATAGTCCTTTCTCCTTGGATTGGATAAGTGCTACAACACTTATCCAATCTCAATATTGACAGAAAATGTTAAATGAATATGTTTTCAGGGTAGAGGTTGTTAACTATTTACATTAAATGCAGGTTCAGTGATTTAAGGCTACAGTTTTGTATTCCACTCAGCAGCGGCAACGCACAAAATGAAATTTTGTTACCTTGGACACATTTAGGCGGACCAAGAGACTTTTGAAAATACTGCAGACCACTTTAGTTTAGTGTGTTGTTTATGTGTTGTAATAAGAGTATAGACAAAAATGGACACACAAACAATAAAGCAGACACCTGTTCCTGCTGCCTGGTCATCTTGTCTGCCAATCAAAAACACTGCAGTATCAGAGGCATCCACTTCCAAAAATCTACTTTATGCTTTATGACTCAGTCCTGAATATTCCCTCAACAGTTTTATGTGACTGCTTTTCACAGAATATTGACATACTTGCACAGCTTGTAATACAACAATTTTGAGGGTTTGCAGAATAAGAGCGATGTCCGTCTGAACCATGAATTCTTGGAAATAGACTTGATGCCTGTGAACAGTGAGTCAAATTGTGTCAAACCCTGCTATTCCTATGGCCTAACACATAAAGTGTGACAGTGTCACTCAATTTGGCAGTTTGTTGTGTGAAGATTGAAAATTAAACCACATTTTGTCTGCTAAAATTGTCAGGAGTCACAGTCACCCAACAAATAACAGTATCCCACCACAAGTCCTAAAGTATCTGTGTTCTAGTATTGAGTAGAAAGAGTTACTTCAAGATGGATCTGTGATTTAAATGCAATAAAGACTGCTATCAGGCCTCTGTGTCTCTCCTCTCTCTCTAAGCTTTATTGACATACACTACAATGCAGCTAAGCGATTCCATTATGCGTCCAAGAGGAAAATCACTGAAGAATTCACCCTGAATTGATTGTATTTTGGACCAATCTGTCTGTTTTAAATAGATGTGTAATAGAGACTCCAAAGACTCTCACTCATTCACTCTATTTCTGATTAAAATACTGCTACAATCACACACTAGCACCATTGGCATTCGCAGTGACACCGAGAAAATGTTACAAGACAGTAACGCTGACATTTTTAACATTAGATGTGTCCTAATTAAATCTAATCAGTGGTAATGGGAACAGGTGTTGATGGAAATGGCTCTCACTGAGTGCCAGTCTGAACATATGGTGCCAACTAATTTTAACTCCAAATGAAAAACATGTCAGCGATTTACATTAGAGTGTCATTAAAGAGTTATTGAAAGTAAACTAAAAATATCAGATGCACCTTTATAGAAAGTACAGATTTGTAATGCTGCTGCTGCTGTGATTCGGGACAACTTCAGGGACATCAGTGCCTAAAATAGCTGTGTCAAAGATCACTTGGTTGATTGAAACAAACACGCGTTAGTCACAAGGTGGATCATATCCTCTGCATGTAACTGTCGGCTCATTGTGTTCACTCTTCCTGTTCCTCGCTCATTTATCCATCCATTCTGTAGCCATTAGCAGCGGGACTCTAAGCAGTATTTAGTGTTCAAGAACGGTGTCAGCCCCATTTCTCCCTCCTTTTCACTCCATGCTTTTACTTACCCATAAATCACCTCAGCCTCTCCACATACTGTAGTAAAACTGAGGCAAACACTTCATTTTTTACGATTCCTACTGTATGTAAGAGGTGGTATGCTTCATATTCAGATGTTCCACGGGGTATGATTTACAGTATAATGATGGTAATAAACCAGCAAGCACGCGCGTCTCCAGCCATTTGAATAAGTGAAGAAGTTTTTAGCTGACAAAGAATTACAGGCACCATTAAATTAGTGAATGCAAAGTAAAAGACTTCGACTGTAATCCGTAATGTATTATTTCAAAAACAATAATGTGGATAATTTTGACGTGAAAGGAAATGTAAAGTTTTAAAAAACATTGTGGATAATACCATGACATCCTTTCCATACCTTTCTTTTACTATGACCTGCTTAGAAAAGACCACAAAGCACTGACACATATACAAAACTTGTTTTATCATAACGCTCCAACTGTTTGCACTCTTATATTGAGGTGCAACTTAAGCAAGGTGGCAAGCCCTGCAGCTGTTCTGTGGATTTGAAATGTCTCTGTCAAAGTCCTTTCTTTCAAACCTCATGCTGATGTGTCCAAATGACACACCGTCAGAATTTCATACCGATCCATGCCTAGATGCGGTCTAGTGTCTTGTTTTGCTCAGTGCAACACTTTCATGACGATTGAAAGATAGTGTTAAGTCACCTAAACATGACCTGAACAAGAGTAAAGCTAATGGCAGCTGACGTTGTAAAGAGCCACTGGATGACAGTACGTAGTTGACCTCATGCAGATGGTGTTGGTGTCACCGTGTAATGCTCCGTTTCTTGACCTTTTGATCTTCAACCTCTTCTCCCTTCCTTGTTCCTCTTCCAGGACAGTATGATGTCATGTCTCAGTGCCTCCCACATCCCCTGGGACCATAACCAATCAGCCAAAGTGCTGTCCCCCCACTGAACCTCTAAAGCTGGTGACCTGTCACCTAGCCATTATCTACCTAGCGACACCTACCATGGGTGTATAACTCAGTGTTTAAGTGTATGTGCCACTGGCAGTGCATGTGTTAGTGAGTAACTATCATTTAGTCATAGAGAGAGGGCCAAGGTCAGGTGCATGGCTTTTTCTCCAGATTTTCACCAATAACTGTTCAAAGGTGACATGTGTATGAGCGACTGCCAAGAGCCATATCATCACATTTAAAGGAACATTGATCATACTACATATATACTACATGGGACATATACACACACACAGACACACACTGCACATATATGCGACAGTGAGTCCTGTGAGTGGAGACACTCACTTCTCCTTCTTTTCCCAGGCTCTTGGATAGAACCTATATGCTTTCATTCACTTGCCCATGACAATTTATCCATTAATATTATAATAAACTCAACATATACAGTTTAGATTTGTTTCCACAAAGGTTTATTAAGAAGAATTTCTTTGCCTGCACTATCCATCTGTTATAATCCAAACACATGGGGTTTCTACTACCCTGCTTCCCTAACCCTCCTGGAGGTGCATATGCAATCTCAGATGTTTACAACTTTAATATATATATATGTTTTCCTTTTCTCTAGACTCCTTGGTCATGATTTCCTTTTTCACAGTCTCAATTGCTATGACACAGTTGGAGGAAAGCAATTACATTCCCACAGTGTCATCCTACACATCCTCATCCACATACATCGCTGTTGTAGGTAACTACAAAGCATATACACTACATACTGAGCTATATTAGAAATTTAGATGAGTCCAAGTGTAAATATGACATTTTATCAGAAACTACTGCATCTCACTGTTTTGAAAACATGACACATTTCATACCAATCTATTTTTTCCAACGTGTAAAAATTAAGTGGGTTTATCTTAAGAAGTATGAATGTGCTTTGATAAGAGCAAAGGCACAATTTCAATCAAATCTGCTTTATCTCAGTTGAGATTGTTTACCTTATACTGACATTGCTTAAATTGACCTTTACAGACCTACACCTGCTTCTGAGTAAACAAAATTACTTCAAGATCATATTTTCAAATCAGCAGCTGTCAGAAAACTGTTGACCATAAAAGCCCATACTCCGGTTGTTGTGGCTGGCCCTTGTAGAGGAATCTCACAGCCTGCTATCACTCAACACAATGCAGTGCTAAAGCATGGTCCACTATCTCTAGCTCTCAAGGGCTGGATTACAGAAGCTCTTTTGTCTGTGGTAGCATACAGTAAGCAACTCCTCATATCTCTGTGAGAGTGTGCATTCAGGAGTTATATGTGAGGAAGGAGACTGTGATGTGATATAGTGGCAAGAAGCTCTTCAACAACAAACCACAGCGGCTAGAAGTTAGCATCAGAGCTGCCAGAGGGATGAAAAGCAGAGAATGCAGATTATAACCAAATTGCTTCCTTTTGTCTTCATGATTTGTTTGTTTGGGGGCTGGAGCTTATCCCAGATACCTAAGGCCTACATGGTACAACCTGGACAATGGTCAGTTAGTTGCAAGGCACAATCATGGCTGTATGATTAGGACAGGATAATGAAAGAAGCCATTATTTTCAGTGGACGTTGTTCATTGGTCCAGCATGACAAAAAAGTTTTTGGCTTCCGGGTTTATTTCCATGTTGTGTGGCACACAGAGCAGGTGCACTATGGCACTCACACATGTGGTCTTGTATTTTACTTGCCGTTGAGTTTCATGTGATAAAATCCATCTTGGACCACAGAATTTATTTGCTGCAATACCTCGAGTGGCCACTAATCAAATTGGCAGCACGGGAAAGGGGGCGGTGCCTTATTGAGATCTTATAATACATTCATTGGCACAATAAACTATAGATAAAATAAAATCAGATCCCTAGATATATTGCGTTTAAACCTGCCTAGCTAACAAAAATACAACTTAGAACCTTCATGTAGGCTTTTCAGCTTTAGCAATATGTTGGCTTATTTCATCCGCTAACAGTTTTGATGAGGATGCACAAGTCCTATAACAATCTATGTATAGCTCTGGGTCCTCATGTGGTTTTATTCAGCGTTCTATACAAGTCCAGCGTGACATATGTCTTGATGCTTATAGCCCTGAGCTGCTGTAGTTTTATATAAATACTGCCACTAACTCTCAACCCTATTTATACCCAATCACTGACAGCACACCCATGTAGTCAATTGTAATTTCCTGCAATACTACAAACTACTTTTTTAAACAGAACACATGGTGCTATTATAGTTCTTAGCTGTGGACATGTTTGTGCCTCTGTAAATGTACTCTCCATATTGTACTTTATCAGAACTATGCAAAGTTTCACTGTGAGGTGCGCTCTCACGTAATCAGTCAAATGAACCTGTTACCGAATTAGCCTTCTGCTGGATTAACAGGTCTGCATCACACCTTTGTGAAGATGACTGCTTCACACACAAAGCAGCTGGATTAGATTTTTAACAGCCTCTCTCTCAGTGGTGTGTCATTAGCAGCACAAACACAAAGGTAGATAATGACATTAACGAGGGCTCTGTTTCATTAAGATGTCTCAGTGGCTCATGCTCTTCAGTCATCATCATGCAATAACCATCACTTTTAATACTGTTGTTGTTATAGAGAGAATAGGGTGTCATAGTAAACATGCCATGCTTTGTATTTCTTACTCTTCTTCATACCATCTTGCAAAATTGTTTCAAACCTGACATAAATCTATCTTGCCTTCACATTTATTTTTTAAGGCTGAGATAATTTCTGAATTAAAATGATTCAGTCTCTCAAATCGTTAAAGCGAACACATTTTCCCACCTATTTCCAATATTTTCAACCCTTTTGCTCCAATATATCCAACCCACATGCTCTAGAAAGAAGTTGTAAGAGGTGAGCAATTAAAATCTGCAATTTCACAATCCACCTTTAAAAAATAGGTGTCAAAACAATCTCTCTGAAGTCAATATGTGCTTCTTATCAGTCTTTTGGCAGCTTATAGCATTGTCCTGGTAAAAGCGTTCCTTGTGATAAAAGGTTTTGCCCTGTCTTAGATAATCATGCTAAATGGCTGGCTCGCTTACAACTCTCCAAGTGCCCAATTCTGTTTAAGACTCGTAGATATAAGCTCTTGCAAAAGCAGGAGTCGAAAATATTCTGCAACATTCTTATACATTACAATTAACCCAACTTTTGACAGTTAAATGTGCGTGAGGAGATAAGGCAGAGGGCTGAAGGTGAAACGCTTCGTACTAATGTCGCAGCTCGAGGCGCACCATTTGCACTTTCTCGTCGGCGTCCCCTCTTGAAGTGAATTAGTGCCTCCGTTATGCATTTACTTATTGCTCACGTACTCCGTAAAGCCGATGTGCGCTGATTGTTGGGGTCGTTAGTCTATTTTCTCTCCTCTCACGTCACTATTGGAACATACATATCCAACGATAAACCGATTAACTGTCCTGAAGTGAGATGATGATCTGCTTTTGATTGGATAAGAATGGATGTTTTTTCGCCTAATGTAGGACTAATTGGGACGGACAGGAAGGACGCCTGAGGACTCCAAAGATTGCCATCTCACTTAGGATGCTAAATGTGGCTGTTTATGATACAGTAGAAGAAGAAGGAGAAGTGACACTTACACAAGGTTGGGAGCCATCGCTGACGGAATAAAAATAACCTTCACAGTTCAAAAGTGCAACACGGAGCTGACTTTGTTTACGTAGTGCTTGTGTTAAAACCACGCCACAGTCTAAGAACAGCCTGTTTCTTTCTGGATTCCTCCCCTCTGTAGAATATTGCCGATGTATTATAGATGATGTTTTGTATTAAGCCCTGGTGTTCCTGCAGCCTCTCTTTATCCCAATCATCACTTGTTCAACTTTTCTCCCACACTGCTTTTCTCCTCTGCCAGTCCGTCTCTCTAACATTTCCTAGGATTATTTTTCCTGAAACTTCCCCAAACGCCGTATATATCCAGGCCTGTCCATCAACATGACAGCAGTGAAGTCCACGGTTATGTAAACTCCAGCAAGATAGATTCACATACATTTTTTTTTTGCATATGATTGTAGGTGTGCCATATTTCTCTCCTTCTGAAAAATAAATCGAAGTAAGCAGCTAAAGACAGTAATATATCATTAACCGCTGACTATTACCGTCCAAGGGATTTGAAATTGTTATGAATATTTAAAGTGATGCTATTCTTTACTGTGCATGCAGTGCAAATGGGCTCACTTTTGCATACTTCTGCATTCCTTTACACTGTGCATACTCCATACTAATGCTTGAGTAATGTGTTCAAACTAAGTAAAAATGATGCAACAGTTTATATTTTATGACTGCTAATATTTAACCATCTGCTTATATGAACCTAACTGTCTTTATTGAATGCAACTGTATTTTAGTTAGAGTGATCGTTACTCCTTGTCTTCTTCTAGATGCTGGCAGCCACTTTGTGTAAATAAAGTGTAATGTGTTATGTTGTACACTCAATTAAGAGTAATAAGAGCACTAACAGCATATGCGAACTGCACTGTGTTTCTTCACGCTCAAGTGTACAGTACAAAACTGTGTCAGTTGTGGCATAGTGTTTATATACAGTACCTTCCTGACATTTAGTTGGTTTGAGGAGATTTTTGCAATTCTTTCATTGCATACAGAGCTTGCACAGTTAATGTTTGTGTGACATGAATAGCAGATCCGGATATATTAAGCTATCCGTCATTCATTTTAGAACACAAACATGAGAATAAACTATTATAGTGTAGGAGCCACTATTGTATACATAGCCAATTGTAGTGTTTCCTGCAGCCAGTAAAGGTGAGTTCACACCAGAAGCGACAAAGTCATTCGTCTCAGCTCTCTCTATTTGTGTCACCAGCTCGCATTCAAGTCACTTGCAGAGTATCGGGATGTTCAAGCTGCTACAACTTTTCCTGGACCTATTCCTCTCAGGTGTCTGTCAAATCCTGTTGTGTGAATGGAGGTCACTTCGGTGATGTTGCTCCTCATTGGCATAAAGTATCTCTGTTTATATGGCAGCAGAAGAAGAAAAAAGTAAGCCAGGTGGTGCAAAATTTGGAGGTGAAAGGATGTTTAAGTTGTCATAAGTCCTTGTGTTATTTATCTTAATGTGGCCATTTGTGTGCCAAAAAATAAAAGGCACAATATAACACAATATTTGAACTTTTTTTTTTTTTTTTTTTTGAGAACACACATCTGGAGAGCCTGAAAGCTTTAGCAGCCATGAGGTTAACCTTTATTTGTTTTTAAGGGTGTGTTTCCACTTGCTCTGTTAGTGCGAGTTACATGAGTAAGTTTGAATGCTGCTACGCAAACTACATCACCTAAGATGTGCACTAAGACTCCTCGAAAAGACTTGTCTCGGTCTGCCTCCATCTAAACTTCCACCTGGTACAGTTCGACTGAAATGTGAACGGACCACCGCCATCCAAACAGACCAAAAACAGGGAAAAGCGTAACAAGACGGAACGTCAAAATCATTGTGTGACTTGATAGCTCTTGGAAGCGGAAGAGAAGCAATGTCTGTTGTAATAAAACATAACGTGGGTGAATGAGGATGTTAAATGCCATATTAGTATTTGGTGCAGGCAGGCTACCATTATTTTGATTTCATCACAAAGCTAACCTCATGTCTGGTCAGATATACACACTGTCTTCTGATGTCACCATGTAGTTTGTCTCCAGAAAAGCTCAGTCTGTTGTGTCATTTGGTTCAGCGCTGAAATAAAATACTATTGTGAACACTAATCGAAATGAGTCGGACTATCGGAAAATTGGACTATACAACTTTTAACCCCTCAATCCAGATACGTAAGGATGGTGTTGTGTTGTTCAGGGTCACAGAGCTGTATTGCAAAACCCTTTTTAAGCAAATGAGATATTGTAACATTGTTTTTGTCAATAAAATTTGACATAATCTGAAGAGCACTGTTCTATTGAGGATTGACTGGATGAAGCCACCGCAGTCGTATTGTGCCCTGAGGCTCGATCTTGGCCCAGAGTTCACTGATAGGTTAATTAGGCCCTGGCTGTAACAATCGCAGCAGTCTGTATATTGATATTAACATGCAGCAAGATTTGTCATTCTGAAGGTTGAGATCAGACTTTTCACGGCCTATCGTTGTCACTTTTAAGAAAAAAAAAAAAGTACCTCATCATTACAATATAACTGTACTTGCACTTCTGTGTGAATATGAATACGGGGAACTCTAACGCATGTGTAGTGAGTTGGAGAAAATCCCGATCTTGAGTCACTCGGGGAGTTTATGGCTCATACACTTTTCAACAAGCTGTCTTCTGTCGTTCTGTAACACTCTGCATCTCTCTTTTTTTCCCCTCCTTTGCTTTCTATTCATTTGTGGCTCAACGCGCCTTATTAAATCTCTATCTGTCTCACTGAATCTGTCTGTCTCCCTCTGGTCCCTGCTGGCACCGAGTTCTAATGAGAAAACACAGGGGACCGACAGAATAATTAGGTTAACGTGGATTTGCATGTCCCCCCTCCATTCTCTTTCCCTCCTTTGCCAAGCACACACAAACAAACACACTACATAAATATGATTATTGCTAAAAGAAGGGACAGTCTGCGTGTGCACTGTATACATCCGTGTTTGTGCAATTGTATAGGTGAGCCACATGCCATTTTGGACTTTATCACACGCACACATCTCGATCCCTCCCTGTCTCCCGAGGGACTCGCAGATAGCGCCCATTACTGTCAGGCTCATCTGCCTCTAATTGGCTGTGATCGGAGCCCTTCGGATCCCGGAGGGAGGGGCCTCAGATTCAATTAGACCCTGTGATTGGTCCCTTTAAATATTTAATGTCCAGGACTAAAAACAGCCAGAGAAACACTTCCTGGAAAAAGACTATGACCAATGTGTGTATCTCTGTGTATCTCTAAGGCTCTGTGCGTTTATATTTAGTCTTGTGGATGTGTGGGACTCTCATATACATGCAGGAATTATGTAATACCTAAATATAATGAAATATACCCAATAAAAGGGGTAAAAAAACATTTGAATAGCAATACAGCAAAAAGACATACAACTGTCCCCTTTTATGACATTAATAAATTATCTACATGCCACACAAGCACTTTTTATGATGCAAAAGTAACACACTAGGTCATTTTGCAACTGTAAATGCACATAAAAGCATTAATAGATGCATTGGTGGGGGTATAAAACATACTTGTGTGCACCTGATGTCATTGATTTACCGTAATACTGACCCAGTTATGCTTCAGCCGTCTCCATCCGTCTCACTTCTGTGACACTTCTTTGCTGTTGTTGGACAAAGAGGACCACTTCACAACCTGCCCTGCAACACTTTGCGTTTAGGATGATGCGAAACCTAAAAAGATAGGAATTTCCTCGAATAGGCAAAAATTGTGTCGCAAAGGACAGAATGCGGTGACCATGTGATATCACTTTGTGTTGTTAGACTAGTGATATCATGACATTTTTAGGCAGGACAGGTCTTCTCAAATGGTTTATTAGTCCACATCATTGTTGTGAATGGATGAAAAGTTCATTCATTTTATAATCAATTAAACATGTTGCTCTAATTCACATTCACCAAACACCAACCTTTCATGAGCTTGGACTTGGTCTGAGACTGGACTCCGACTGATTTTACAACAGTTTCCTGGGATCTATTCCAGCGCATCATACACTGTCTTGTATCAGAGTCAATCTGCCATGGTCTTGACTCTAGATAAGCTCTGGTCTCGGCCAATGGGGTCTTGAGTACAACACTAGAATAAGTGGAAAAATATATCTGTAGAGAAGCGCTGCATGGGTTACAGTGTGGGAAAATTGTTCTGAATACATAGGTGCTCTATGGAAAATCAGGGTGACATTACAGTCTTAGAATAGAAAGGGGGTATAGCCTGCTTTGAGTAAAAATGCATCAAATAAGTGAATATCCATGCAGGCAAAAAAAAACCAAGGCACTCTGTTATATGCAAAAGCTAAGAAGCCTTTTTTTTATTTTTTATTATGGCTCTATAATACATACTGGACCAACATCAGTGTGACCAATAGGTGGAGTTGTGAACTATAGCGGTCTTCTGTGTAGGTTCTCAGTCATCCAGGTAGTCCTAATGTTAAAGGGAGACGACGGGATGTAGTTTGGAAATAGAAGATGTTTTGTCCCTAATCCAAGGAAGTAGTAGTAGTAGCCTCTCATTGGGTAAAACTCTGCTTAAACCACTCCCTCTTAGGGATATAAACTCATCTCACAGACTAATCTACTTCTGTTTCCAAACTATGTCCAATTGCTTTCTTTTTCAATCTTGTAACATTATAACAGTCTTCTTTTGCCATAAACATAAAAGAAAAGCATTCAAAACCTCATTAATATTAATATTTCATTTTGATACCAGAAACCAGAGTCTGAAGTTTGTCCTGAGGCAAAGTATATATTTGAGGAGGGACTTTAGTTCAAGTTATGATTTTTTTTGTTTAGATGAAGCAGTCCTTGTTGAGAAATACACATGAACCACTCAACATTGGGACTTAAATATCTGACATATACAATGATAGGTACTGATGTATTATTCAAATGATCCAGAGCCAAAATGAAGAGGATAATTAGTGAGACTTCAGTTACCATAAGGCATCAGAAGACTAGTCTAATGGCACAAATCACCAACATATTACGATGCATACGAACATATTGACATTTACAGCTTGCATTACGGTGGTAAGAAGATTCTCAATCTCCATGTGTTGGTGTGCACGTGCATGTCTTTATTTTCACTGCAGTTCGAGGGTTTAAATTCAGAGATATTCTTGGCCTGTATGTGTGAATATGTGAATGTATGCATGGACAATCTGCAGCAGATATATTTGGCTGAATGTGTTTACATACTGTATGTATGTGTGTTTGTATGTCCCAGTTAATCCGGCAGGCTCAGGGGAGAGTGACTGGAGCCATCAGAGGCTTTTCTCCTCATCCCGCCACTGCCACAACACACACATACACAAAAATATACACACTCCGACTATCAGCAAGACAAGCAAAACGCACGAGGGAGAGGCTTCACTCTCAACGCTGTTTAATGAAACATCTTAATACTTAAAAAAAAGTATGAGTGGAAGAAACAGAACAGAGAGATAGAAAAAAGGTAAATAGATTAAACAAATGTTGGATAACCTCAGTTGCGAGAGAAGGGCCATGTAAAAGATGACAATGAGAAGTGAAGGCAGTGGGAGTGAGGGAGACGGGGAGAATACAGGAGGGACAGAGTGGGAGTCGGAGAAGAAAGGAAGGATGAAGGAGGAGGAGGTGGATAAAACAGAGGCGCAATACACACAGGAGCAAATAGATTTACCCAAGAGAAGAGATGACAGTGAGTGAGATAAAAACAGTAACTGTGGACATGAGCCTGGGAGATTACAGACGGTATTTCAACTGTATTTGTGCATTTTAGGTCTAAGATTTGATTTGATCATTCCACTGGTAGTCATACTTTAAATGCACATTGTTAGATATTTGCGACTGAATTTGAATATCATCGATATTTTGTCCACATGCAAGCAGCAATTGTAGCCCACAAATCTGAAATGTGTGAATATACAGTAGTGTGGGATGTGGGAGCATCACAGCTTATTTTGCATATGCCCATTGTTTTATGTGTTATAAATATAAACATGGAAGAGTAACAGCAATGTAAACAAAGTGGTCATATATCACTTATTTCAGCTGCACCTGGTTGTGTAAGGCAAAATGTTCAATACGAACACTAGCATGTGTGAGGACATGGCAGATATAGTTTATATAGTCATATCTTCTTGTATAAAACCATTTTTTCACTTGGATCTACAAATACAGTGTATTGGATTAAGGTCATGTCTTTATGAGGCCACTGTGTCATTCACTCTCTGGCCTTCAGCATCGGAGTGTCTAATATACGTTTGTAACTGTAAAGATCAAATGAATACTGTATAATAAATACAGAATACTTCCTGTATTGTGTTCATCTGCCCAGAATGTTTCCAGGTCAGATAAGTGCTCATGTGTCAGTCTTGTTGGTTTAAGTGTCTGAATTCAAGAATGTTTTGAAAGAGAGCCTAATCTTTATACTCCTCTCTGGAGTTTAATTCAGAATATGACCATAGGCAAGCCCTAAAAACACTTATAAATGATGTCCTAAAGCAATAGTTTGGGAATTCAAATGTCAGTTTAATTACAGAATGTTGGTGATGGAGGGCCTTAATGCATTTTGAACACCCAAGTCCTAACCTAAACAAAATCAGTAGTAACTAATTTAATGTAACTAATGTTTATCAGTTATCTTTCAGTTTCATATAAAATGTAATGGCTTTAGTAACTGCTGGCCAATATACAGTACAATGTAGCCAATTAGGATAAAATAATACGTGATGGTGCTTGAGATTTTATGAACCAGGCTGTCTCATTGTAAATATTCATTTACAGCTGGTATCTGCACTTCACAGCATCAACACAGGCCTCATCATAAATGACTGCATCATTCCCTAGGTGGTTCTTCTTGAGAGAACAGTGCAGTGTTAGACCAAATTACAGCACTTAGAGACAAAAGCAGTGATTTAGTGGGGTTATAAATGTCTTTGTTATGTTTAACATTTTATTTGGCCCGACACAAATGATCACGTCTGCCATGTCAGTTCTTTTGTATGTGTCAGCCACAGCATAGCTAGAGCACATGACATCACCATTAATTTCACTTTTATGGTTCATAAAATGATGATGCCATCCTCTCTCAGAGGACAGTCTCTCCTTGCTCTGCGTGACTCTAGGAACCCTAATGAATTATTCTTGATGTTGAGGAATTCTGCTTTAAATGGATTCTATACTGTTCAATTTGAAAAAAAGGCCATACAGTGCACTGTTAGGACAGCTAAGGCACTCAAATTAATAAAGTCCTCAGTGTGTATAACATACTAAGGAATATTTATGTTTACATAAAGGGGTCAATGAATGTGACCCTTGAAACATGTAAACACTCAGTTGCTTTTGCTGGCTGCTTTTCACAACCCACCTCCGCCTTAGTGCCTCCTTTTGTTGCCATTGCTGACATTGGTGCTTACTTTGTTCTGAGAGGCTCTTATGACTTCTATGCTTTTTCCTTTTCTGTGTTTAGTGTTTTGCTGTCTTTATGTTTATCAATGTTTTCAAGAAATGTTAACAGAGAAAGAGATCGGTTATCGCAATGGGATATTTAATACTATTTATTTTTGTATTTATTTATGTATTTATCTAAAGGATAGTCCTCATATCCAGGGAGTCCTGGCCCTATAGGGGACCTATTGTGCATGTTTGTAGTGGTAGGTAAAACTGGAGTACCCAGAGGAAACATATATAGACACAGGGATAACATGCAAGCTCCACACAGAAAGGTGTGCTCCTATTTCCCTCACCAACCTTGAAAAAACATGCACACTATAGACTAGTCCTCCACTCAGAACCTACATCCAAGATACTGGCTTAAGATCTGGAGAGGGTCCCGGGCATGCTCAGTGGCTCCCCACTCCTGACAGGTTGCCCCAGCGACACTGGACTTTGGATGGTTTAATGCACACAATATGTATCAGGTGGGCAAGAGAGGGACTTAGAACGCAGTATATCCAGATAAAAACTGTTTTCTAGTGGCAAAAGCAAACCCTGTGACCTTGCTCCAAATATGTCTCCGAGGTCTGACTCAAGCAGAATACCAGACATTAAAAAGATGGTGTGTGTAGTTATTGGTGGCATCTGAAGGCAAATACAAATATTACTTCAGATTTAGTCATTTATATTGGGTGGCCAGTTTTATTCCTGTATGAATTGCATTTATTATTAACTTATCAGCTTAAACAAAGGGTAAACTTGGACTTAACTCCAGGACTAAAGCCAGAGCAGAGACTGCACCAAAGAGCTTATCTTTCCTGATTATACTTTTAAACCTGACCTGTGCACTTCTCCCAAAAATACTTTGAACTGCTTTTGACCACTGTAATCATAGTTTTGACTTATTTTGACTAGATTTTTGACAATGCACCTTTAAGTTAATACTTACATGACCTGAACTTAAGGCAACGTAAAGGAAATGTTTGGTCCATTGACAATTGTTTGGAGTATGGACCAGACTGGTTATACTGCATGATTGTATTGGGCCTGATCAAATTAGCCATTTAAAACATTTATAGAAAATATGGTGTTTTTTTAAAGCGTGGTAAAAAATGTTAAATCACATTGTTCACAAAGAGCCAGTCACAGCAGGAACAGATAAGAAAATCAAGAATGTCTTTTAAAGGGAGTAACAACAAAGACAATTTAAAAAGGCCTTGTTCTGTCTGTTTTCGGATTCATTAATGTAGTTTTGGGTGACATCAAATTTACACCACCCCCTTACACTCTGGAACGCCGCATTCTTTCAGCAGCTGTCTTTGACATCAGTGGAGTGTGCTTTTGACAACACAGGTTCCCATCCTGTCATGTTAATAAAGATGAGTGGAGTTGAATTGAAACACAAGGAGAGCGGAAGAAAGAGTATATATATTTATTTTTTTTACTGCTCAGATACAGCTTTGCACAGCGACTCAGAAAAAAAAAAAAAAAGTGAAAGTGAGAGAGACAGCGCGGCATAGAAGAGGAATAAAAGAGCGGGAAGCGGTGCCTGTGTGCAAATGTGTGATAAAGCCACGGGTTGGGAGGGTAGAGATACACCGAGACAGAGCTAGAGCGAGACAGGGACCGACAAGCGACAGACAAAGCCCGATAGAGGCTGCAGAGTCGCTCAATAGACTATCGGAGGCAGGTTCCACTCGGTCTCGACTCCATTTTGTCTGTTGTGTTGTGATGTGTGAGCAAAGATTAGCTTTATGAAACTACCCGTGTTGACTCAATTTATTGAATTCTGCCGTCGTGAATACCAATAAAGAAGATGATATTTACTTTGCAAACAGCCGCCCTGACAACACTCTCAGGCAGCTGTCATGTAAATGTGTGGAGGTGAGTCAGTATCTTATCAATGATACCAGCTTTGTGTGACAGCAGCACGCGCACAGAACAGAGAGGACGCAGAGGAACAAGTGCCTTCTTATCGATATGAAATGAGCTTTTATTTGCACAAATCAGTTGCAGGTAAACATTGCATGCAGAAGAACCATAGTGCAGAGACAAATGGATTCAAAACATTTCTATTCACATTTACTAAGACATTATCAGAAAAGAGTTATGTTTAAATGCTGCAGTGCTCATTGTTGAAGGTTTGTACTTTGTCTATTGTTACACATCACATGGGTTGATTTACTTGGTTGGTTTTTAGTCAATAAAAATAGACTTTTCTTCTCTTCTGTATGTTCTACGTTTTTTGACTGAAGAGGTTTCTGCAATTGTGTTATAAAAATATATACAAAGTTTTTTTTTGTCTTTGGCTTCCGCCTGAATTTATAGCCTTATAGTTTTCGTATTGTATTGTGTCATGTACAGGTTGTAGCAGTTCTACCAACAACCTGGAGGTATCACAATTTTCTTTTTTAAAGTTGGGAAACTATTGGAATTATGTTTTGTTTTTTTAATCAACTACTGTAATTCCAGGAGTATCTCAGTCAACTCAATTTTACAGGCATGGTTTGAGAAGTTTGCATCAAATTTCCATTGTATGTCATTGAAACACCAGTGTTGTCATGTACTGCACTGGAATCAAAGCTACTGCTACATGGTCTTACAAATTGTTACTGTGGTGGCACATAAGGCTAAAGTATGATTTAGTTTCCAAGAGAAATTATCCTAATGTCATGTCAACCATCCTCATCCTTTGGAACCATGGTTCTCTGGCGGTTTCACACCTGAAGATTTAGTATGAACCAAACAGGAAAGTCTGAAAGTCTGGACCACCAGTGAACTAAACCAAAACTAATCAAAGACCAAACATAGACCAAACCAAAGTAATAAACTGGGACTGAATAAGGTGGACTAAAGCAGACTAATCCTCAGCTTGTTAGGTTCAGTAACTTTCGACCACGTCTTTTTGCGGGACCAAAAAGTAGTTGTTTGGTCCTACCCAAGGTCCTCTGGTGCTTTAACACCTGAAGATTTAGTATGAACCAAACAGACAAAACCAAAGTAATAAACTGGGACTAAATAAGGTCTAGACCGAGGACTAAAGCAGACAAGCCCTAGGACTAGGAATACTAGGAAGTATTTTTAGTATCCTTTTTTTTTTAAGTATATAAAATATATATAACTAAACACTGTTTAAATCTTCAGTTTGATGTAATGTCTTTTTGCAGTGCAGTATTGGCCCAGTTTGACCCTTTTTAATAACATCAAAGGAAAATTTACTATGATCTTAGGGGAAAGGGACAAAAGAAAATTTTGGTGAATGCATCTTTAAACATGGCGACCGTGTCTTATTAGACCCAAGGGTTAAGTATGACTCCTATACACTGTGTTTAGGCTGATAGTTTTGTTTTTTACTCCTTAAGACTATTGTATTGATTAAAAGAATTAATTGCTCCATACATCTTTCTTTTTTTTTTTTCTCAGCAAATTGAGCTCCTGCCCGTCTCTGCGTTTGCGTGGATGGGCATTATGTGCTGTCTGTCTGTCTGCGCGCCCATGCTTGAGCGAGTGTGTGCGTGCTGTGTACATGCCGTAATGCGCTGCTGCTCGCTCGTTTAGCTTGTTGACACTTTGGGGTCAGAGCCATGCAGGGTGAATGGTGTTGGCTGACAGTGTGGAACCTCTTCATTATCCAGCCATAATGTTCTCATCGCCGTGGGCTCCTCGACCCCTCCCCTGGCCCCCCCCTCCTCCCGCTCACTGCCACCAGCCTCTGCCACACACCGCCATCATTCTTCCTCCTCCTCCTCCTCCTCACCTGACTGTGCCCTGCCTGGCTGCTTATTCATCGCTGTCGATTCGTCCGGCGGCTGGCTGTTGTGTCTCTGCCTGTGTCCGTGGATCTGCGCCCCGCACCCACCCGTCTCTCTCTGACCCCATTTCACTGAAGTTATTACTTTTCCACTGTTTCATGCTTTGCACTCTCTTCATTTTACCTTCATTTGTCACTTCGCTTTGATTCATTGGCTCTACCGGCCTGACTTTTTGACAGAAACTATATTGCCAAAACAAAACCGGCTTTTCCACCAATATTTCAGGCGAACAAAGCGTATCTTTTTGTGTCACATTAAGTATTCGTATTTGATAGCGCCAAATGTTTTTTTTTTTAATAGATATGAAGGAACAAAATACTGTGGTTTGAAAACTGTTTCTGTTTCAAAATGTCAAACGAAGACTATGTTCCTCAAGTAAAAGATTTGAGATTTGGATTGTTGTCGTCATTGTTGAAAGAAAATAGTGATCTGACTATATGATTCTGACTGGTCCATGTCAATTGATTGAAAATTTGTTTCCAGAATGCAAAAAGAAGTTTGTTGCTTAGAACCACACAGCCACTATGCACATTCAGTTATCTGTTCTGTTGTCTGGTCTCAGAATGTGTCCACTTTTTTTTTTAAGACAGAGCAGTAATCAAGATTGGTGCAGCCAATTGTTCCTGAAAGTCACTCAGATGAATTAAGACGTCTCGTATCTGGAATGTCCGATCACTGGTCGATTCGTTTTCTGGCTACAACACCACTAGACGTCGTGACTTTGTGAAAAGTTTGTGACAAGGCCTTCTTTTTGTCTCTCTTGGACTCAATTGCCTCATCCTAATTATCTTTATTTCCCAATATGAGAGACTTCTGATCATATCTCAGGGCTGGCCAGAGATGATGTAGTGTGTGGTGTCTGTTTGTTCTCCTTTTGGTACTGTGGGTTCTCTCTGTGCAACAGACATGCATTTTTGGGTGAATTGGTGAATCTAAATTGCCCATAGTGAATGAATCTGAGCACTTTTGTTTAATAGAGAAGGTGCACAATAAAATCTTCCAAATTAAGGACATATGCATTGTACCAGATTTGGTTAAATTCCACTTGTAGTCTCTGGGGTTGCAAGATTTTAGTTTATATACAATAGACAAGCCCAGCTGATACATACATACATGCATGTGCACCTACCAACATGCACACATTAGTTTATAAATGTATACAGGTTTGGTATGACAGTTGTGCTATTACATTGCTATTTGTTGTGTGCAACAAAATATATATAGGTACTAATATTATATATAATATAATATAATATCTTTTACATCTGCCTGCATTTGGAGAAGGGCGTGTCAGTTCCCTCGGCTGTGATTGGACGCCTGCTTAAAGGAAGGCCAGTTGTCTTTTATATTCCTTGGTTAGTCTGAGGTTTATCTTGTGTTATAGCATTTGTTATTCTGAAATCCCTTGTTAAAGTTAACAAATGACCTGTCTTTTCTTGCCTTACACTTACTCTGGTTGTAGTTAGTAAATACAATTATACATCAGTGGTTGTAACGATATCTGGTAAATATTGTATTACTGTTTGATTTTCACTGCAGTTTGAGCCACCATCTAATGATTCTTGTTCAGCAATAAAAATTATTTTATTGAATTTTCCAATTTTATTGGATATTTAAGTCTTTTTCACTCTATTGTACAATCAAAGTGTGAGTCATTACGATTCAAGTGTCATTTCTATTCCATCAGTAGTTAGGCTCAAAATAAGAATGTTCTTTCCTTGTGTGTCTCTCTTCTCAGTCTTTATCCTCCCTCGTACAACCTTCGGCCGGTGCTTTCAAGTGCTCGTCCCCTGCGCTTCCATTCTCTTCACCTTTACCTGTCTGTCTCTTTTCAAACACCTCTCCTGCCAGACATTCTCCTCAGCCCGAGCTCTGAGCCCCATTTCCTCTCACCACTCGGCGTCTCATTCCTCTTTTGACTGCCAACTTGCCCGACTCTGCGCAGCTTCTTTCTTCGACCCTCCACTCCTCTCCCAGTCACTCAATACTTTCAATTTACTCTCCTCCTCTCTAATCTGCCACTCCATTCATCCGGCGCTCCCCTTCATTATCTGGCCCTATCGTCCTCCGCCTTCTGTCCTCCTCTCGCTGTCGCTTCGTCTGAAGGATGGATTCAAGGATTCTTTTTCTCCTCTTTTTCTATCCACTCAATAGCACATACACTGTACACTCCTATTGTTCAGACAGTGCTGCGGCGACTGTGGGCTCTCAGACCAACCACTCCACTGCAGCTGGATTGTAGCTTGAGTTCAGAGGTCATCTTGTTTGTTATGGTTTATTTATGAACGCAATGTCACTTAAACATGTTTTAGAATGTTGTAAAAAATGCTTTCCAAATCAATTGAATCTATGGAAACAAAAAAATCATAAAAAGACACAATAAAATGACTTGATTTGCTTTGAAAATTAAATTAATAGCCAACAGATCATAAACGCTACAGAACTGTACTTATATAATAAATATCCTAATAAACTTTCCCTTAAACTTATAAAAAATTAAATTCAAAATAAAAAATATACACAAATTAGACCATACTATCTTGTACCTTTTAAATAGAAAAAAATAACTATGCCAATGGTCTTAAGAAACTTCTAAGAAGGGCTTCAATAGAATGCGTGAAAAGAGAAGGAACTTCAAATGAATACCTGACTGTTGATTAGATTTATCATCTGTGAGTGACCGCAGTTTTATCCAATCAGACAGCACCATGTTGTTTACATAACTGTCACTTTGTCATTAAGTCTAAAACACACCTGTAACTTCCAGTGCTGCCACAGTATTGGTTGAACATACAAATCTTTAAGAGTGACTAGCACAAGTGTCAAAACTTTAAACTCATGCTGAAATCTAATTAACTAGACATTATAACAATACAGTGACAGCCTAAATACATGTCTCCACAAAACTGTATATGCATTTATGAGTCCTGTTTGCCTCTTTATTTTGAAGTAAAACACACATCTGAGTTGATTAACCTTTACATATCCTCCATAGAGCGTTTCTGGCAGGTTATCTGGATACAATAGTATGCTTGTACTAAGATAGGGACAAAATAAGAATTCTAATGTAGAGCCCAACACACACAGTGTCCCCTAGTATTCAGAGGAGGATGTAAAGTCACACAAATATAAGTCACGTCTCCATGAATATAAGCAAAAACTTTCCTATAGCTCAGAAAAAATGGCTTATGCTCCTTTGATTACATTTTTATTTTGTGTTTTTGAAATAAAAAGGTAAACTCTAACATAGGAAATGCCAAACTTATAACGTTTACTCATTTTTCTTCATGTGATGTACAGTTTAACTTTAAATATACTTTATATTTTGAGAAAACACAACTAATTTCAAACTTCAGAACAATTAAGGTCCCAAAAGAGAATGCAAAACTAACTTTAAACTTTGATATCACATTATCCATCGAAATATCTTGCTTTTTATTTTCACTCTTAAGCTTTGCCTCATCTTTCATTCTGTCTGAATAATGCTTGACAAATAAGCATGGCTATGGTTCAACAGTTTTAATTTACCTTCATTAAAGGTATCATTTGAGAGACTTTGTTTGAGATTTAAACGGGAATTTACTCTTCACACTTCTGACTGCTGAGTGCTACCCCTGCACCAACCATCAGCCAATTACAGCCTTTATATAGTCAACCACTTGTGCATTTATCCTTGATCTTGTTTTGTCTTGAGGGAATTAAACACGAGGCTGCCTGTGTTCTGTGTGAGTGTCCACGCTGAAGCTGTGATAACAAACCGGTCCACTCCTGATACAAGGAATAATGGAACTGATCATCAAATTGGGTCTTTAATTTCCTGCTGTTTAACAAGATTAATTGTGATCATTACTAAAGCTATTCATTAATTTAAATCCCATCCAATCAAGAGGTCTTATGTCGGAGCTGCAGGCTAAGCTTTACTCTATGATCTCTGCACATCCTCTACGGCAGGTTAATGTACATCACACAGAATGAGCTGGGGAGTGCTTTGTTCACTGTTGTCTTTGAAAATCAACTTGTCAGCCTGACCTGGCACTCAGACGTTCTGCAGTTTGCAAATGGCAGCATAATATAGTTATTTCTCTCCTTCTTCTCAGGAACACATTTCCATAATGTTTCAGTTTTAAAGAGGATTCTGGCATTTATCAATGTCTGAACGTCTGTGTCTTTCAAATATCTTCACACAAAAACAGCCCTTTTAGTCCAAATTAAATATAGCCTGTGTACAATAGAGCTTTACATTTTCTTCCTATTGTCAGCTTTTACACATTTAAATAACAATGATGTGTTTTGATTAATTTCTCTAATTACACTGAAACTGATGGATGGAGCATAAATGGGGCAGCTCACCCTTATTGTGCTTATTTATGCAAATTAGCCACGTGCTTTTATTCCGCATTGATTATTTCTTTTAGTGCATCGTGACCTGAGCTTGTGTGCGTGGCATGTATATCACACTAGAAGAAGGGCTGTTTTGGCTTTTTTAACACCACAACACAGCTTAAAACAGGACAGTAGCTGGCTTTTTGACACCCCTGAAACAAGACTGAAGCACTAATTGCAGAAATTCCCACCAGTATCAAAGAATGAAGCATAAACAGGATTTATCCCTCCCAGCTGGAATGGGGATGTCTTGGTATTGTCCCAGAGGAGCTGGTGGAAGTGTCTGGGGAGAAGGGGTCTGGGTATCCCTCCTTAGACAATTATCATCATAAATCCCATCTGTTGAGGCGGCTCTTATGAATGAACAGATGGACACAATATCATGTATTTGTGATGATGATTACAAATACAAAATGGACGTTTATACATTCTTTTGCTGTTGTTTAGTCTCAGAGAGCACACATGACAGGCTTCAGTGGGAAAATGTTACAACGGATTTGTTCTTGTAATAAATTTCTCCAAGAATGAAACAAAGAAGAAACAATATAGATGACTGCGCCTACATTAAACAGAAATCATTCCACATGAATGATTTCTGTTTAATGTATCCCTTTGCTCTTTCTGTCAGATCTTATTCGATTGTGTTGTGACTGTCTGTATTTTTTTAATGCGAAGTTAAGCGTCTCCAGGGCCAAATGTTTTCAGGTAAACTTTTAATAATAATTAATGAAAAACAAATATGAAGAGAGATGGCTGGACAATAAACATATACAGTTATGTTCAAAATAATAGCAGTGTGTTTAAGAAGTGAGGAAAGCTCAAAATCCTTATAATAGCTTTTATTTTCATACACGCAAAAGCATTGACTCCAAACACACCAGTAAGAACAAAGATGTGTCAGCTTCTCAAAATCACTGGTTATACCATGAAATATTAGTTCAGTGATTCACAGGAATGATAAATCCAAAGCATTTTTCAGTTTATACAGTAAATGTTTGAGTTTTTAGAGAAAATGCAGACAGTGCTATTTTTTTTGAACAGCCTAATATTCAATTTTCTTCACTTTCTGTAAAGCAACAACAAATTTGATGTTTCGATTTGGAATAGAATGCGCAGTGTTCCCAATGCTTTTGCGTGAATGAAAATAACAGCTATTATAAGGATTTTGAGCTTTACTCACTTTTTTAAACAGACTGCTATTATTTCATAACTGTACATGTCAGTGGAGGTTCTCAGTCATCCAGAATGTATTCAAGAAAAGCTTTCAAAGGCATGTAGTCATAGGTTTCCACCTTTAAACCTGTGTCCAGATGCTTTTTTAAAAACCCTTTCCTTTAAGCAATTCCACATTGACACTTTGAAAGCTTCATCGTGGCAATATCACACGAGGGAGTGACATAAAGTAAATTCTTTGATGGTTATGAATTAAACTATGAAATACCATTTCCACCAAGGAAAAAAACAGAGACTTTAAAAAGACAAAATTATAGGATAAAAAGGCAGAATTATGACTTGAAAAGCAGGATGGTTTTAGCAAATGACAACCGACCGGCATATGTGTTTGATGTCAGTGCTTTGGGAAAGAACATTAGCAATTTGCTTGATATTTAGCTGTTTATTATTATAATATATAAGTGAAAGGATACGTACTAAAGGTCAGTGAAATGTAATGTTGGACAAGCATGAAGCAAGCAGAAACATGACACACCTCAGTAGTTTGTCAGTGTTGGCTCTGGGGTTTATTCATCAAGGATCATAAATAAAGTTAACATAACTACTAGATCTGTGTGCTGTTAGTGAGTGGGTAGGAGATAGAAGTGGCTAAGAATTAACTGGCCTCTTACTGGATATTTTGAGTATAAAGGTGCCATTCTCTCTCGTGACAATTATGACTTCTGTTCATATTTTCGTCAGATTTTTTTTCTCCCTTTTTGAGAGATTCGTTCCATTATATCATTGTTGTCTTTGAAGGAAGAAGTGATATAAATGCTGCAGTCACGCTCAGAGAGGGAGACTGAGTGGCAGCTCCAGTTCTCTTAATAGACTGATACAACTAAACACAAGGATGGACAGCTCAATGTCCTCATTTCCATTATGGATTATACGGCAAGCCACAATGTTGCATTAATGGCTGGCACTACCAACTGACACATTTGTCTTCTGTATTGAGCCACACCTGCCCTACATTTATTTAAAATGCACTCTTCTAAGTATGACACCCTGGACTCAAATCAGGCAACAGGTGATGCCAAAATGTGGCTTCCTTTTTTCCTGTGTGGTCTATCTTTATGATGTTGACGGTGGATTGGACCTTGCATAAGGCAGACAGATGCCGTCTGCCGGTTAGCCTGCAGTTTACTGTGTCCAATAAAGGTGTATTGATTAACAACATCGAAAATCTAATTCATGATCTGAGCTTCTTTGTGTATTCCCCCAGCACAATACAAATTAGATGAGAGCAGTATCATATTAGCGTGTCAGCGTCTATAAATGTCAGCTTCCATATAATATAACAAGTCTCTCATGAGTCTGTGTGACACCATATTTGCCACCTTTTTTCACCTTTTTTATTTCCCTCTTAATCACAGTAGCAGCTCTCTTTGACTGTAGTGTAATAAGCTGTATTGTGGATGCAAGTGAGCTACAAGCATATTATTTCTCATGTTACTCACCTATAATTTATCTTTTAACCTTGGAGTTCATATATCTGTCAGAAAAGCAGAGACGTATCTGTAGGCCTACTGTATTCTGAAAGATGGGATGCCTAGTGTCAAAATATAGAGACATAGAGAGGTGTAGGGAGCTGTATAACCAGCACATTCTCTTTTTACATGAAACATGTCAGTTTGTTATTTTAACATATGTTCCTCTAGGTTCAACCTGACAGTGAAGAGAAAATTAGCTGCTTCGATTACAATGGTTCACTTATAATATTTGCTTTTACAACACACAAACAGATTAAATATGTTGCATATTTGGCACAATGAAGTTACGATTTATTGTGCAATATAAGCTGCAGTCTCCAAAAAAGTCCTTCCATCATGAAAGTTTTTTTAGGTCAGCATGATTATTATTATTATAGTATAGGTGATTAAACTATATTCTCAAAATACGTATACTGCACTTTTAAGTTCTTGCAAAATGATTAGCTTTCACTTTTTACCACCAAATTGTACAGCAAACAAATAATTTGCCAAAGACTACAAACTGACATTATTTCACAGAAAAAAAAAATATTTTCTTGCCTGGCCTGTCAAACCATATCACTTTGGAAAGTGAAATGAGTCTAGGATCTTTTTCCTTCACAGCAATTTCCACTTTGTAAATATCCTGTCAGACCAATCTCAGGCTTTATTTAATCCTTTGTTCCTCAGACTTTATCAGATTGTTTTTTTCAATTAATTGTGTTGAGAGTGAGTTTATTCTACGACTGTTGGTTCTGCCACCAAAAATCCAACTCAAATCTATGCAAAGAGAAAAAGAATCAGGATGGCTGGCTACTCATTTCCTGCATTAATAATAACTATTGTTAACGATAATTTTTCAAAGAAGGCATATTGTGTGCAGTCTTCCAGCAACCCAAGCATAGACTATTTTGTGTCAGCATTTGCAGCACTGATTTAAAAATATCTCTTCAAGTAAAAAAACAAAGTAGTTTTGATATGAACAATATAGCAGAAGTAAAATGTTATTGGCAACAATATAAAGTTATAAAAGGTACACAACTGTGCTAGACAAAGCAGTGAATTATCCAGGCAGGAGTTTCTGTCAGCACACTCAGCCACACGCAGCAGATACACACACAGGCCTCCATCTGTGGTCGATTGTTTATGACTCACACTAACGCACACGCTCCATATATGCCATATGCACACATTTATGTATTGTGCTTTATATCCACCAAGAGCCACACAGATGTCTATCTGTCTCTGTCACGCCGTCACAACATCGTCTCCATCTTCTGCTTACATTTGCAGACTGTCTCCATAAATTACCAGAAGCCTCTCATAACTAACGCAGCAATACTGTCTGTTGTGTGAAGTGCTAATTTAATTTATAACTCAAAGCTTCTCTACTGTGCAGAACTTCAGGAATTCATCATCTAAAAGTCGAAAATAAAAACATTAATTGAGTGCTGTACAGAACTCATCCTAGCATCAGACTTCAGACAGAAAGGGGCAGATATACATCCACATTTATGAGGCGGAAGATGCACATGGTTATTACAGAAGACAGCTAAAATGATGCGTATAATGTAACTTTATTGATTAAATGTCTGTGAGGGTCATGATCAATACTACTTTAGTCAACTAATTAGCAGTGTAATTAGATTTCACACAACAGAGAGAACGCATTTGATAAACTCATGAATTTCAAGCATTGTTTATCTCTTTTGAGTTTTAAATTCATCTGTTTGAGACATGTCAGTCCCAATGACAATAAATAATTGCCCTCTGAACCACTTAACTGTGATCTTACCTGCATTGGGCCTGTGAAGCTGTAGAAGTTGGCAGACTCACTGTAGAACTAATTGACTAGTTGAAGTATTTTCAAGATAGTGATACTAACAGCCCTCAAAGTAGGACTTTACATTGAGACTTCTTTAGAAACTGATTTTTGATCACATTGTTATCAATTATATCAATAATACGGCAAACTAATACAATACACCTGCATTGTTGAAAACAATTTAGGCTCACTGTGGGTTAGTTCACATTGGCCTCAAAGAGTTGTTTTGGACAGATCATATTTGCACAAAGTTAAACCATTATTTCCAGAAATATTTTATTTGGTTATGGTTTATTATGTTAAGCTCTTTGTTAGCATTCAATTATTTAGCTCTCATTGAACTTTGTTAGCATAACAGTAATTTGTCTTACTTGCAGAAACTCAAAATCTACATATTTAACCTCCCACTCTGGCCGGCATATTCACTCAAATGGGTCTGGGATCCATTCCCCTCTCAACTTGGTAGAAATTCAGTTGGACAACCGTCTAACCATATTGGAATGGGTTTTATTGCTTGCTAGTAATGCTAACAGCACTTAGAAATGTAAATCTACATCCAGATGCCTTCTTTGAAAGCCTTTATTGAATATGTCCTGGATGACTGAGAACCTTCACAGACTAGCTCTTAAAGTCTTGCATCTGAAAAAGCATTAGTGGAACATTTTGCACATCTCAGTGACATTCACTTGAGTCAAGACAAAATCAAATACCTTCAATATTATTATTATACCTTTTTGCAGATTACATCTTTGTGGTTTTAGTTGTTGTTCCACTGTCCTGCTTCACTCATGAGAATTTTTGTTTATTTTTTTATGTAATTACACCAAACCAAAGTTTTAGAGCTTACCTAAAACTTCTTGCTCTGAGCATCAGACCACTGCCATCCCAAGTATACCCTCCTCCTTAAACACTGCTTTAATGCATTGCCAATATTTATCTGTTTCACTTTTCTTCCCTTTCCTCTCTTCGTGTTTTTCTTTTTCATGCTGTTCTGCTCTGTGAGCAGACATATGTATAAGATGCTTTCTCATTGATGTAGACCAATGGGAACATGTGATTGGCCAAAGGTTCCGGTATGTGTTGAACATTCTCATCTATTAAAATCCTAAAAATAATAAAGCCTAAAGGACATTTATTGTTTTGTCATAGATGAATTCTATTTCATTATGCTATTAGATGATTAAACAGTTTTTCTCAAGACAAACTTGTGTAATTTCTTCCTTGAACATATATTTCTCCTGACAGTTCACACTTTTATCAGTTCCGACCAGAAGTGCCCGACACTTTCCAGCAGGATTATTATTAGTTTACCACATTGTCATTATAAGTATCCACAGTTTGCCTAAATGTACAACAGCTTTCACCTTTTTAGGGACCTGCCAACTCCACTAGATTGAGCAGCACTCTTAAATGGTCCCATAGCTTTTGAACGTAATGGTGTCATTGTATGGGCTGCAGAGTCTGCGATGTGAGCTGACGGAGCGGGCCGGGGAGTGTAGTGGCGTGTCCGTGCATGCGTGAGTGGACTGTCAGTAGTCACGGCGGTGCCAGTACTTCATATTCATGTTTCACTCTCTCTCTCCTCCTCTGTTTTCCCCTCCTTTCTTCCTCGCTGCGTCTCTCTCACCTGTTCATTTGTCGCTGCTTGACAGTTCTCATTATTGCCTTGGCACTAGCTCAGCATGTCCTGCCAAAGCAAGACACTGAAATGGAATTTGAGAAAGAGGGAGTGTGTGGGAGATTGTAAATGAAGAAAGGGAGGGAGGAAGATGCTGACAGAGAAGGAGGGAGAGATGGGGAATGAGAGAAGAAAAAAAAAAAGAGAGAACGAGAGAAAAAGGGGGGAAAAGACAAAGTAGCAGGGAGCAGTGTTGGAGCGGGGCGTAATTAAAAGTACTTAACTCTCAGCGGAATGACAATGAAGCGGCACAAACAACCCCGACAAAGGTATTAACATGGACACGTATACCTCTACATAGACAAACAGCCACACTGACAATGTAGACGCCAAGCCGACACCACCGAGCAGTGCCACGACGCGCCACACACACCGCAGTGCCTCTCGAACTGCATCATACAAAACACACACAACTCCTTCTTATTCACTCCGCTCAACTTTGTCAAGAGAAATCTTTGGTGGACGTTTCCGAATTTGTATGCAGTGGTCTTTTCCTGAGGTTGAAATGTTAATTACATCCTAAAATATAACCACATATTTAATGTCCATCTTAAAGGGAGTTTGACTTTGGTTCGATTCAGCTCATAATCCTCTTGGTTTGATGTGTTATCTGGAGAATAAAATTATACATCAAAGTTTTTAAGAATGGAACCTATACTAAGTTGCTAAAAGCACCTGTGGCTTGAATATTATAACAATGTGGAGTCTAGACACTGAGTGAGACCAAAAGACTTTAGAGTCCTACCAAGACCTTTCGTCATTTCTATATATGCAATGTTTAGTTTTGATTGTATAAGCTAAACATTGTTAGGCCTGATTATTCATCAAGAATATTTAAACATTTGACTTCAATCTACTTCATTCAATATATTCACAGCTTCATTCAATATATTTGTAACTTCATTTAGTATATTCAGATGTTTCAGTCAAAATATTCAACTTAATCTGCTCCATTCAATATATTCTGTCTTTTCATTCAATATCTCTATACTATATATAATACAAGCTACAGATGTTTGTGTTACAGACTTTCAAATGGCCGTGCAGTCCCTCTACTTTACAACAAACCAAGAAAACGATTACTGGTATCCTCTTTCCTTTTATCCAATCAGAAGACAACATAATCTGTGTGTGTTTTTACACTGATCAAACGATAGTAGAGCAGGTAAAATCCAACAGTTTGTGAGCTATATGTGAGTCTACAGTAGCTCAATAGGTTATGTTTCTCCTCAGTGGTAATTATACTGACGTGTATGAGGTAATGCAGCCATAGCTCGAATAGAGAATTGTGTGCAGTTCTTTGAGTTGAGACAGACTAGAGACACTGAGGATGTCTCGACAAGCGACCATTCGTTTCCTTCTTTTCGACATGAATCTAGTGATTTGAGCGTGGATTTCAGTTGAACAGAACTCAATTTTATGCAAATGAGGAGTGACATCACCAAAGCCATTCACAGAACAGGATTTGATAGACACCTGAGAGGAATAGGTCCAGGTAAAACTGTAGTGGCTTGAAGCTCCCGCCCACTTAGCTTAGACGACTGATTTTGTCACTTTTGGGGTGAATCCACCAGTACAAAGAAGAAATACATGACCAAAAGATAGTTGAACAGTATTGACCATTTGAGTACAACTATGCTTCCGTTGTATGGGTTTTTATACCATAAGCCCATGCAAGTCTACAGATACAGAAAGATATGTATCATAAGGCTTTCCGAGAGGGTAAACAGATGAAAACAGGGTTCAAGTGGTACTGACAGGACTTGATGTGTGCATCCTGATCTTTGACCTCGGTACTGCAAAACTGGATCTGCTCAGAAGTGTAAGAGCAGAGGAAAGACATCTTATTCTGCCATCAACTAGGAATTACAGTTAAAACAGTACATTAATTAAGATAAAGTTACACTGTATCCCTGGACACTTTTTATTGCTTCTTTGGCTAACAATGAAATGTGATGCTGTCTGCAAAAAATGACAGAAAGTTAGCAAAAATGACTCTCCTTTAAATAAAAGACTCAGCATTTTATCATTTATTACAAGAAAAACACAAGGCACAGCCATGTACTGTTATGTTGTAAATGTAGTCATAAAAGTCATTTTATATCAGGACAATGCAATTCTGGAATGCCAGTATGCACTTATAATCTTTAATGGTTATAAATGGAGCGTTTTGAACAGAAGCAATAGTCCGTTGGTTGTATTGGACAAACAGGTGGAGCCGCTCCTCACTGTGGCGGAGCTGTAATAATGCACTGTGTTTGTGTGAACGTGGGTGTGTTTGCTGAATAACTCTAAACAAAACAGAGGCTGGCTGTCAGACTCAAATGAAAGCTGCCAGTTATTTCCTCTGTGAAAACTCACACATAGTGGCGCCTGTATCGTCGTATGGTGCAGAGTGTCAGCCTCAGTGAGTAAATGTACTCTCAGCTCCCACTGCACACACCCAGAGGAGTATTGATTATGATGAGTCCTTCATCCTTTCAGGTTATTAAATTATTGATCAGAAACAAAGACTTTTAATGGAACCCAAATGTCACAGTGTGTGTATGAGAATGTGTTGTCTCTGGCCTTCTTCAGACCTGGCAGAAGGATGTATTTTTTCATATTAATTTTTTCCATGACATTGGTAAATTTCTTTTCCACCAATATTTTGTGTCAGTCAACATTATGCCCCATTTATGCTTACCCAGGTTTCTAGTGCAATGGAAATGACTCTTTAGACAATAATGCAAATAAATCATGCAAAAAAGCCCAAGGTATTGCTACACACACCTTAAACAGTATTTTGTACATTTTTTCCCCGTAACATTTATGCACAAAACTATCTCACCTGTTAATACCCTCCACTGTGGAATAAAGACAGGACTACTTCACATACCTCATTCTGGCTCTGCTTCTTGTAGTTTGAGGTGAGACATTACAATGACAGGTACACCTTGCAACAAAAAGAGAGCATAAAAGGATTTTGGATTCATCCTACAACATCTATGAGGAAATGGACTGGACTTTTCCTCTTCACATCCATCCATGTCATTCTTGATTAAAACAGCTCTGTTCTGGGAGAAAATGACCAGCTCTATGACACAGTCCCTGCAACTAAAGCATGGTCTGCAGCATCCAGTGTATTGGTGTAGATTTGCAGTTCAAGTTACTGTATGCATTTTAAGATAGTGTTCTTTACATGTTCTCCACTGACATTGCTATAAGAAAACACTTTCATACATTTTAAGTGGTATATTTGCTGAAAAACTTCCAGTTGTGCAGTGCAGAAGTTTTACAAAGTCACCTCATGCTCCACTAAAATTGTATAGCGTCCCAGGAGATCAACTGTTCCGATCCAAAAAGATTGGAGAGAGTTTATTCAGTCACGTAAACAGCTGAACAAAACTGACAATATCAGTCAAAAGTATGTCATTATAATGAGAGATGACAATACAGTCTTTGGCAATCTTGGAAAAAATACACACGTAAAGCTCGCTACAACCCACTGGAAGTTTAATTGCTTCCTCTTTGTATTGATATTTTGATTTTTGAGACATTCCCGGTGTTCAGGAGGATAAAGACTGCACCGTGACAGCAGTCTCGCCACAGCAAAGTAGCAACAGACACTGAAAATAGGATTTGTGGCTAAAAATACAATTATATCTCTACCTAGCGTTTATTTTAGCTTATCTTAGACAACATATTTGCTGTACTTCTGCAAGATAAAAGCTCCCATTTTATGATGTAGGTTATTTTTAGGCTACACTGAAAGCAAAACAAGGCCTTGTAATTAGAAGTAAGATGTAATGATCCGAAACAAATATAGAGCTATATTACAATGACTGTCTCTATTTTGAAACTGAAAGTGGCTTAATATTATATTAGGGCAAACAGCCACAGACCGGATGCACATAATAACAGCAATGATTCTCTCTGTGGAAAGGTAGTGTCTTTTGCCCTCCGGGTGGCAGCTGCCCTGAGAATGTAAATATAAAAACTACGGTGCCCTGAGTGGACAAACTGAGCACTGCTGGAGAAGAAGCGCACACATGTTTCATTTTGAGCATAAAGGTTCATTGCATTCCCGAAACTAATTTGATTTTGTTTGTTTACAGACCCCAGTATGTCCCCGCAGGGCTACCGTAAACTTCAATTGCAGGGTTTGAATTGGCCCTGTTTGTGCAGTGTACTCACTTGTGACAGTGTGTTTGTGCATCCAGAGTGAAGCGCACAGTTAAGCCCCTTCCTCCATCTCTTTGTTTACACTGCCTTTACTCTATCATCTTTATTAGATGACTGACGACGCACACTCACAGAAGTGCTGGGAAATATGACGGGTCGGAGCAGCGGGGAGGCTGATTATTAACCCCTTTATTCTTTCCGTTGTTTTGCTCTCTGCCTGTATTTCTTGTTTTTCACTCATTTTTCACTCGCTCAGACAAACACACACAAACACAAAGCGCCTGTCCCCGCGTCTTATCTCTTGCTGAGCTTCTCTCCTTGTCTCGTCTGTTGTCCCGCTGCTTTCCCTATTGGCCTCTCACTATCACATCAAAACAACTCGGACACGTCAATGCCAGTTCACTGATAGAAGGAAATAAATCACATTTCGGCCCAGTGTACACAACATAAAGGCACTTTGATCTCCAGGTAAAAAAAAGTGTCCAGGCAGTAGGATTTCCTGACTTTCAAAAGGGCCTACATGGTTAGAGGACGATCATCTATTCACGGCAGACTTTCATAATATTTACCATAATTTTCCCCAGGCTTCCAACCGGGTTAGTTCAGGTGTGGTGCAAGATGACGGCCCCTGGCTATTCTTGCATCAGGCAAATGGCAGGATGGCTACACACTGCTTAATTTACTAGCCGAGCGGACTGGCTTTCCTCTCAGGGGCTGAAAAACGAAGTCAAATGTGCAACGAGAAAACCCTCACACTGCATTTTACCGCATTAGGAATCGTCCAACATGAAATACATTCAATTAAATCCTGGTTTTGTATTCTGTCGGACCTCTGTTTCAGCCTTAAGGTCATATTTGTGGAACGTGATAAAAAGCTTTAAAGGTGCTGTTATTTTCACTGTCGGCATGTGGTAGTGGTTTAATATAAAAATGATAAAAAAATAAATATAATTTTCCTTTTATTTGTACAGCTATATCATGTATAAGGTTTGAACTTTGCATGTATTTGTTTAAGTACTTGCAGGTCAGCCTTAAACACTGTCTATAAAGTATATTGTATGATTGTATATATATTTTTGTTATCTGTTTCTTACCCGTGTTGGAAAGTGGCAACTTTCTTGTGTGTGCTCCATATTTGGGCAGTAAAGCTGATTACTGATATGGCACAACACATTCTAAATGAAGTACTGTTTTTTTAAGTAACAGTAATGCCAAGCTGGTACAGTATTACTAAATATGTAATCAGTATGTAATGCCATGTCTGTTTAGGAAGAACTGAAGTGATCAAGTGTTGTTTTAGTGTATTTTATTGCACTGTGAAGGAATCGCTTCACACAAGTGATTTGACATTGATTTGTGTATAATAATAACCTGGCTTGGACTTCCACAGAAAGCATTTGCAAAAGTACTTTAGATGAATACCTGGTTAGGGATTTAATGAATTCCCAGTCAGTAACCACATCCTATCCAATCAAAGCATCACTATGTTGTTTATTAGTAACAGTAAACTGATGACTTCATTGTCCAACTTAAAATGCACCCATACCTGTCAGTTCTGCCACATGATTGGTTCGAACACACAACACTTTGCTTTGAAAAGTGCAAGATAGATTTTAGTGAGTTTTGAATTCACATATCTTGTGAAATCCCAGCTGATGTGCAAGGTCTTACAGTAAAAACTATGTTGTCACCACTATATACTGCATTAATAATGAGTACAAAAAAATATATGAATAAAATCTGTCAGAATTCTATGTCTTTACCGGTCCCAGCAAAATACACAACAAGTGCTCAATGCTCATATTTCAGAAATTGATTTCATTCCTTCAGTCAGGCTTTAACAGACCCTTATGAGTTCTGTCTGGACTCTCATCCTTATGGTAACTGCTGGTCATGAAACTGCAGATGCATGCAGTCGTGGTATTTTTGGTGGAGTTTGTTGAATTTTAGGAGTCATTTGTTTATGTATATTTTGACATTTGTCACTACCAAAAGTTTGGCGCATCTTTTCACAAGGCACTATGAAATTCACATCAGCAGTAGGTGAGAAGGTGCATGTTTCCAGACACATACGCAAATTGCACATTTACCATTGCTCTGTGCAAAATGGTCCAAAGTAGATTTCTGTGACCTGAACACATGGAAAAACATTTAACCGAGAGCAAAGCCGTGTGCACCAAAGAAGCTGCCTCTGCATGTGAATACAGGCTTGTGGCGCCGAGCACTAAGCTTTGCTGCTGCTGAGCTTTTGCTGTGGCTACAAACCCTATGAAATAAACTGCAAACACAAAAGCATTGTCATCATCTATTGTTGGCTCTATCTCTGTGGACTCTCTTGTCTTTTCTGCCTATCATCCTTTAGCCAATCCTCTCCTCTGCTGCTCTTTTTTCATCTCTTCCCCTTCTTCTCCTGTGGACTCGGTGACGTCACAGCTCGCCGTGTCTCCCACTGTGCCGAGTTCAATTCGGCGACGGGGAATGATGCAAGTCAAAGCAAGTAAATAAACCGGTTATATACATTATCTGCTCCCTATTTCGCATATGCCTCTGTCCCTCTGTGTTGTCAGTGGAACAACACACGCCGGGACATAAAGCACATGCCTTAGCTCTCCTTACTGCACAGTAAAATGAAATACAGAGCGGAAGAGGCGGCGGGAGAGGGTGAAAGATAGAGAGGCTCTTAGGTGAATTGTTTTGTTGGATTAATGCTGGGGATAAATGAAGAGAAATCGGAAGTGTCGGTGTGCTGTGATGAGCTCCATCACTCCAGCGCCCCTAATAAAATCACCCAGCTCTTCATATTTCATTCAGCCGCACAATCTGATTAAGACCTCTTCCAAATATGGACAAACACACAGGCACCGGCGAGCAGCCACCACTGTGTTGATGCCTCGCCACACGCTCACACATCAAACAGAGAGACATATGGCATGGAAAAAAAGAATGAATGGAGAGGAGGGAGGAAGGAGGAGAGCAGGAAGCACATATGGGCCGAGGATGCAAACACATCTCCACAGCAGCTCAGAGAGAAGAGTCTGCCATGTTGGCTTTGAGGGAGTGGAGACAGGTATCACATGTTGAGCCTAGATGTTTTGGAAAACTTATTTTGTATTAAAGAAGAGAAGTCTGGGGTGCACTGGTGGCTACACGCATACCACACACTCGAGAGACCCTGGATCGGTTCTGGCTCCTCTTTCTTTCCCCCTGTTTCCACTCTATCTACTCTATCTAGTCTATCAAATAAATTTATCGTCTATTGTGACACTGATAGATCTAAAAGAACTCACCCATAACATTATGACCACTATCCAGTTACAGTTGTTGTCTTTTCAGAATTTCCATCCACCAAAGGACTCAGGTTTGCTGTGGCATTGCTGCAAGCTCCCATGGGACTGGTATCCTCTGGAGCACGTAACAGTCGGGTCAGGATGGGTACCAGAAGGGGTTTGAAGCTTCCCTACAGAGTGTGCAGTATCGTACCACTTTTGGAACGCTCGGCCCCTGATCCCAAGTGTGTGGTCCACTTTGAAGTGTGCTGATTTGGATGAATCTTGGATTATAATTGGATAATCCTCACTCGAGCAGAAACATGATGCCGATGTTTATCAGTTTTTCAGTATAATGGGATGCTAATATTGCACAAATGTATCAAATGTTTGATATCCACCCCTAAATATTTATCTCTGCACTTAAGCTGTGGAAAAAAAAAGTTTGGCCTACAGTACTGTGCAAGTTTCGGCAGATGTGGATATAAAAAGCAGAGTAAGAGTAAGAGTTTTATTAGTTTATAAAATGCAAAGTGAAGGAACATTGGACAAGTCTAAATCAAATCAATATTTGGTGTGACTTTGCCTCAGAACACCAACAGTTCTAGAAGTTCCACTGTCCCAGTTTCTGAAGGAACTGGGCAGGTTCTGTTCAAACAACAACCTGGCCAAACTGGGCTAAACCAGGCCATGTTATCCCAGACAGGACCAGACTCCATGATGTTGGGATCAGGTTTACACTATCAAACCTGGACTGCTTTTTCTGTGATCACTCTAAAAATTTAAGGTTTTTGTCTCGTCACACATTCTGTAAATTGAAAAGAAAAAGAAAAACAAACAAAAATCATTCTTTTTCACAGTACTGTACCTCACGGCTTCCATGACAGATCCCAGAGTGCACCTCCAGAGGTCACATGGAGTCTCTATGACCTTTGGAGATAAGTTCATGTTTCAGCCTGCTCATCAGTTAGAATAAAATGGAGTATGAATTACGCTTTCATGATAAAAAGGGCCTTTAGATATCCATTATTTTCATTGCTCTGTGCTACCCTTTTTTGTTTGCCCCACCACTAACAACGGTTAATAAAGAAGCCCACAGGATCTACCTTTTGACCACCTCCAACGGACAAACTCCTCACTCTATCAAACCCCGAAGGCCTATTTCCTCATTCATCCATGCTCCTGATGTTAAGTACTACCACTCTGATGAAAAATGGCAGAAATCACAAAGTAAAATGTGCTGTTGTCCTCGACCAAGGATAATGTCCCTTCAGCAAATCAATAGGTCAGAGAAATAATAACAGCAATTGTTTACTGCTCACATTTAACCAGTCGACGACACCTCTGTTCCTCACGAGGGACGCTAAATCAAAGACACATTGGCATAAACTCGGGTTAGAGTATCTGCAATTAAATCTGAATGATGTTTCAAAGCCAGATGAATGTTTTGGTGTTTGTTAGGCCTGTGTCACCCATGATACAAGGAGCAATGCGAAAGGATGCTGGGATATTATGTCAGCCAAGTGTAAATGGCTCGGAGCAGTCGGTTTATCAAGGAATTAAAAGAGCTTTCCACATAGGAGCGCCATTTACCATTTAGTCGTCTGCAGTTTCGATCAAGACGGACAGATTTACATTTAAAATCACGAGCAGCTGTTTTTAAGGCTCCAGAAAGTGATTTCGACATAAGGGACAGGCACATTTTGTAATTAATACCCGCATAACACGAGTGCTTTCCCGGTGATATTGTTAATTTGTGATTCTTGGCTCGGGCCCCAAAGCCATTACCTGTTTTCAACTTTAATCCATCCACTTTAGCTGCACTGCAGATTGCACAATGCCATTAAAACAACAATAAAACTCATCAAAGGCTGAAGGAGGGGAGGAAGGGACGGGAGTGAGCCAAGGCAGAGGAATAGGAGCGGGATGTTGTGATGTTGTGCCCAAAGTGGATTTAAGGTTCTCAAGACAACATCAGTCCCTATAAGAAGGTATAGATTTAGAAATGAAGCTTATAATTGAGATGCTTAAGCAGGACTGCATGTTTGAGTCTTGGGAAGAAAATCAAAAAACTATTCTGAAGAGTCCAAATTACAGTTTTTGGGCACTAGGTCCAGTCTGTTTGTTTGTTATTGAGCTTCTATAGGAATGTCATAATTCATTTGTTCTTCAATTTTAAGTTGGTCCAAATCTTGTGAAATGCTTAGTTTACCTGATTAGTTTTATGTTTTTCCCATTGAATTGTTCCAGGAGCAGTTTATTCTGCTAATGTTGGTTTTGCCCTTTAACCTCGTCAGATGGTTCTACAAGAGAGTGTTTCCACAGTAAGCATTTGTAAAGGGCAAGTAACTAAGATGAATACCTGGAGGTAATTTTATTCAATCATGCAAACAACATCATGTTGTTGAAATAAAAAAAAAGTCATACGGTTTGTTCGTCATCAAACCTGTAGAACATGCTCCAAACTGCCACTAGAATAATAACACAAGAATCATTCTAGATTATCGCTTTTTTTTTTCAATTGACTTTAACGTATTGTAATGTAATGGTTTTTTTGGGGGGGCTTTAAGTAATTATCTTGGTTTGATCCTCGTACACTTGGATTCTTGTTTAGTGAAGGAGAAACACACACACACACACACACAAAAAAACCTCAAAACACGACAAACAAGACAAAAAATTGGCACAAAATAGCAAAACAAACAGAGCTCATTTGTCAAGAAGCTAAGTCGTGTCCCACAGTTTAGAGACGTTTATTTCGGGAGTTGAGTTTTTTAATAAGGTTTCTTTACCACATTTAATTCTTTCCATCTTTTTCATAATGGTTCATTTTTGGATACGAGAATGTCATCAAACATTGATGAGTTAGACATGGAGTAAATTTAAGTAAAAACTACTGTCCTGAGCCTAAAGAATGCATTCAACAAATATCTGATCCATGCAGGTTGTCATTTATTCTGTACAATCATTCTTACATGTAAAAGAAGTTCTGAAATTACAACTGAAAAAAAAAAGATCCATAAATCCTTACTCTCCGCCTTCCCTATCCCTCACTTATATCGTACTTTTATATTCTATGGAACACTTGCTCGCAGGGCTTTAGACTGTTAGTCTTGTTTATTTATTATTATCGATATCCTATTATAAACTGTAATGCATTTTGTGGTTATCAGTCAATTCCATTCCAATGCTTTTTGCAGAGTGGGGCTGAATTAGAATTGGGGGGAGGGTAGGGGGATGATGTGCGTGTACAAGTCCATTAAGACAACAGTTAAAGTAGTGGTGACTACAGAGCAGAAAGGAGACGGCTCCGACCGAGAGTTATTAGTCAGCAGCACACTACTCAGCGCTGCGACAGGCCCAGGGTCTCTCTGTCTCTCTGTACTACGCTCCAGTACGCAGCCGACAAAGCTCAGCCTGGTGCCAGAGCTCTGCTGCCACTAACATCCGGGGCCTTTACTGGTAGTTCTCAATGAGAGTGACTCATTACAGCCGAGGTGAGGGTGGCTTTTACCTGCATTTACAGTACTTCAGTCTAAACACTTTGAGAGAGCATTTCCACTTGACTGTCCTGGCAGATTCCATCATAATATGTGCTCTGTGCATTTACATAAAGCTCAGGAGGGCCTTGTAGAGTTCTCATAGGCAGCTTGAATGTCTCTACCCCGAGCTTATATAGATTTCAGGTAGATTTTGTTGCGGGCTGGTTGTGGGCCAGAAATCAAACTCAATCCAAAATATATATATATATATATATATATATATATATATATAATATTGTATAGAAGAGAAAAGGCATAAGGACGACTGGCCAGGGTAAAATCTCTCAGCAACTATTTCCTCTTGGGTGAGGAAAATATAGCTACCTGTAACTGTTAGTTTGCACAGATGGAAGATTATAGTGCTTCTGACAGGCAATATGTGTAATTCACGAAAAATACAAGTTTCCCTTGAGATTCAAAGCTACTGTCCACCTCTTTGTTAGCCACAGACATCACCAATCGCAGATTAAAACACAACATTTAAACTTTTGCACGCTCTCCTCTGCATATCACTTTTCTTCTTCGTATCTGTTAGGGCTGAAGCGCAGCGAGCCATCAGTGCTTAATGATGAAAGACAGAACCTACTGCTGTGCACTTGAGCTACTGCTATATTGGTCTGATACTGTAATGAGAATGAGCAGGCCGTGTGTGTGTGTGTTGCCTTCTCATTGTCTAATGGTTAGTCTTAAGGGCTCAGATGAAGATTCAATTACTGCGGCCTGTTGTTGTTCACAGCCTGTGGGTACACGCACACACAAAGCCAGGATCTATATACTGTCACAAGATTAGCCACACACACTTCATATAATGCCCATAGTTCATTGACTCAGTGAAATTTGAATGCCCTCAACACGCAGATAAACAAGTACACACACGCACTCTCCCCACACACTCCACAACAAAGTCATTTGAGAACCCTGAAGGAGCAATATCCAAATCTGCCAAAGAGAAAAGAATGATAATTCTATTGAGAGTCAATCTCGGGGCGTTTTGTGATTATGGTTATTTATTTGGAGCAGCGCGGTACAGTCAGCGTCAGAATGAACGCAAATATCGATCTCTTTTAGGATATGAAAACACCTGCAGGCCTCAAATCATTCCTCGCAATGTCTCTCCTCAGCACTCATTCATTGGCTCCATCTCTACTTCTACCCCTCCCTCCTCCCTCCTGCCTCCTTAACTCCTAACGCTTCAGTTTCACCAGCTCTTTATGCGCCCTCATCTTCTTCGGGTCGTCTCTAAGAACATTTGCCAAGTGTTTTTAGACACAACTTTTAAAACTGTCCTTTTTTGTTGTATTATTGAAGCTGTTATATAGGGGAATTGTGTTTTTAAAAAATAAATTAATCTTAGAACTATATAAATGTGTTTTATGGCCTTAAATAATGAAAAGAAATGTTTCCTTGTTTACATGGGAGAGACATTTTGAAACTACACAATGGATACTTAACCTGTATTTGATTAGTCCAGATTGAGGAAAATGGCTAGCTGCAGCCAACTCCACCTCGGTACCTCAACATTTGCTGGCAATGAACAATCTTCTATTGCATTTGTATTTTATTGCAGTATAAAAAAACTATCATTTTAAACACCTCTGAAACTAAAGACGTGGTCATTCACTTTAGGAGCAATACGTCCCTAATTAAAACTCTGACCATTGGTAGAGAAGAAATAATTTCCACCTATAAATACCTGTGAGTGCATCTGGATTACAAGCTGGACTGGTCCATAACTACAGATGGACTTTGTAGGAAGGCTAAAGCCAGCTATATTTTCTTAGAAAGCGTAGATCTTTAATATGTTATCATGCAGTAATGGATGACTCTGTTTTACAGTATGTTCAGGGGATAGTTGCAGAAAATGAGTTCACAGTAAATCTAACAGAGATGAGTTGTTCAACTATGTATTAATTTGGAGACTCTGGTTGAGGTAGTGCAACAACAGACACACAACAGGACAGAAGCTAAAGTGAACAACATGGACCATCCCCTGCATTGGGCTTTTGAACAACAGAGAGCAGCCAGTGGACATCTGTGAGCTGCAGGACGGAACACCACAAAAAATGCTAGAAAACTGTACAATCAATCAGTCAATGGACAATGGAGTGGATTTGAAGAGATTTGGTTGAACGTCAGTCATTAACATACTTGTTGGAGGCTGAAACAATGCCTTATAGTTTTAGTTTATAAAACAGTTCAATAAATGTTAATACTATACAAACCATTGTTTTCTATTGTGAAACTGATAAAATACTTTCCTCCTGTGACTGACTGGAACAAGTGAATTTACAGGGAGTACTACAGCATACAAAAAAATAAAGGTATAAAGGCAATGGTTGCACACTGTTGCTGCTGCAAAAAAGAGACAATAAAAATAAAATATCAGCACTGGCTTCACATGTTCAATGACACACAAAGCCCACAGTATTTCAGCACAACTGGCCCAATACTGAACAAAGTTGAACAAAGAAGTATCCATTATACAACTGCCACCGGGATGGCAGATGAAAAAGAATTATCAGCAATAAAAGTAACAGAATAACAAGAAAAGAAGGAAAGTTTGAAAAAACAATCTAGGACAAACTGATGGATGAAAGACAAGTAGGAGATAAAGAGTAGGAGGACAAAATTATTAGGCGAGGAATAAAGAGAACATAAAAAGATGAAAGCTGTGTTATACTCATAGATTGACTGGAGGATGAGAGGGGGGGTCATACACAGTCGGAGATGGGATGAGTAAATAATGAGATGGAGAGGAAGTGGGTCCCGAGCTAAATCAGCTGGCATATACTGTAAATCCCCCCGACCTGTAAATAATTCATAAAGTCTTCCTTCTCTGCTGATGATGGCTCTTATTTTATCACTCGCGTCCACTGCGCTCCGTCTGCTTGACTCCTCAACTTAATGCTTTTGTTCATCAGACATTATGCTCCTGCTGCACACACCGTGTTCCATCGTGCTTCGTCAGTTCTGTCTGGTTTTTATTGCTCCCACTTTATCGCTGTTGCTCTATTGATCCTTATTCCAGCACTTTTCTCTCTAAGTATCACGTGTGAATTTCAGTACATTTGTTTTCAGAAAATCACAACTTGGCTCTAACATTGACCACGCATGGGGTTGACAAATAACATTTGAGTGGGTTTACATGCACTTGAGTCGCCTTATCCTGGGTTCTGACAATATTCAGGTTCATTGTACAGGAACCATGATGTAAATTTTGAGTAAAAACAGTCAAGTTAATAGGACAAAGTAGCTGCTCCAACCCTCCAGAACGCCCTCCCCCCACAGATCCAAACTTCAGACTCACTACAAACATTAAAAAAAAGTTTCAACTTCTTGTAATCTCCTCTTGTCATCTTCATTTGCTGTTTTCTTAGTATACTATTTGTGTCCATGTGTTTTATTAAGTAATACAAGTAGTACTAGTGGTAATATCAGTGGCGGGCTGTGCATTTCAAGCTTAGGCCTTCAGTGACGTCCCACTTACACATTACAACATCACCTTAATATATGCTAGTCAAGCAACACTTAATTCAGGAGCATTTAAAACCAATAAGCATGCATTCACAATTAAGAGTAGGAAACTAAGTTCACAGATACTGTCAAAAATTAAAAATAAAAAGGCTATTTAAAGATGCCAAACAAAATTCCACCAATTTGCAGTGTTTGAAATGACGGACAAACCCTTTTCCTTGTTGGGACAGGCTAGCTAGCACAGGGGTTGGCCGACCTCTTCTCACAATATCCAGCTTTTCGTGAAAGGCTCGTCTTGAAAATGGCGTGGACAATATATCTGCAACCAGATCAATCTCTTCTCCTCCTTCGGCCATTATGAGTTAAAAATACAGCGATAGCTGTTGGATCTCCGGGTTTAGTTCGATATTCTGCAAATTGCCACCTTTCAGTGCAAGTGCTTATCCAATCACAGGACGCGTACACGTCCAGTTCAACGTAAGACCTTCTAGCTGGCCTTGGTCTGCAGAATCGAGATTTGATTGGCTATTGCAAGTGACTGTGTCCGTTCACTTACAGTGCACAGGGGCCTGCTCTGTTGATTCTGAAGGTCTCAGGCAAATTTCATTTGCCTGACATCACAAGCTAGCTGAAATATAATTGGATAAAAACTCTACCATAATAAACAACATTGGAAGCCACTCAACTAAGTGGATATAATGTGACATTAAGAGAACAGAGAATAATTTTGTTTACATATTTATGAAAATAAACTAAAATAAATTTACTTTTCTGAGCATGTTTAAGCCAGCAGAGAAGGCCTTGCTGTGGTAATAGTAATAGTGATAGCAGCAGTAATAGTAGTAATAGTAGTAGTAGTAGTAGTGGTGGTCGATACTAGTAGTAGTACTATAATAACTGTCATCGATAAACAAAGATAGCCATAACATGAGATGACCTGAGATTTACAAAAAAAAGTAGAAAAAGAGAACTATCAGGTATACACCAGGTCCATACAAGTCTAAACCAGGACTACATCTCTAAACCAGACTGCCAGTAGTAGACCAGAACTACACACATAAGCCATAAGCGCAAAATTAATGAACAGTGTTCTATGTTCAACCTGTGTAGACACTATAAAATTAGCCTGGCCAGCCAGACGGCTTTCTCATTGTATTACGAACAGAGAAAGTCAGTCTGGGATTGTGGAGTTTTAACAGGATTTCAAGGCGGGACCATGGGCGGAACTAACGCTCGCTGAGTGAACCAATCAGAGAAGCCACGGATGTGACGTAAGGAAACCGAAACCGATTCTAGTTGTCAACAAACCACAGCGTAAACCAGCATGGCTAGAGAGAAGCTGCTTCTGTGACGGTGAATGACTTGAGTTGTTTTTGTCAGAAAAATCTGAGGACACAGGGTGTAATATCGAGTTAAGTGTCTTTTTCGATTGTTGTAAGCTACATAAACCTGCGTACTGTTGTGGTTGAAAAATTCTGGCGCTCAAAATGCTCCCTCCTCCCTCGCTACGATTGGCCGGTAACAAAGAGCCGGAGCAGAATACGGAGCAGACTGGACAATCCCAGACTGACTTTCTCTGTATGTAATACAACGATAAAGCCGTCCGGCTCGGCAGGCTAATGTAAAACAAAGTTACTTAAAAATCAGTGGGGTCAATATCTCATTTATTGTATTAAATTATGTATTTGTTTAATTATTAAATTGTATATTTACTCAATGTGGTAATTATTTTATTTCAATGACAATAATGTATTAATTGTTTTTTTTAATTATTATTATTAACATCTATTTGACTAAATTTATTTTTTGTTTGGACCTAATTTAGTCCTGGTATAGAAATATGTGATTTTATAAAGATCTAGCTTTGTTAGACTAATCATCTGGCATTGACCTGATTTAATGTTGGTCTGGTCCAGTCCTGGTCTGGTTTAGCCCTCGTGTCCGAACAAAACTTTTATCGTAATGATTTTGACCTAGCTTTGTCACTTTATAAATACATATATTTTATACTATATGGAATCTGTAATCTCATGTAATAAACTTATTTAGGCCTATACGTTAAAGAAATATATAACATGGGCTCCTTTCTTATGTGTTCCTGTTCACTAAACTCACCACTTGATAACTGAGGTAAATCTTCCTCTGGTTCTGTCTGTCCCTGAGACTGAGAGCTGCTGGGCTGGCTTGGACCTATTGCCAGTCTGCCCCTAGTGGTGGTGGTAGTAGTGGTAGTGGTCATTGTAGTACTAGTGTTGTGAATTGTGGGTGCCCTCTTCCTCTTCTCTAGTTTTAGCCTGGCAGGAAATAGTTTTATGACCATCAAAACACATGTTACACTTGTCTTGACTTTAAACTGCAATTGGCTGTAAATCCATCCACGCCTTGGTCTTTATTTGCCTGTAGTTTGTAAAGGTTTCAAGGAAATATCATTCTACCTCACAGCCAATTTGCCATTGATACACTCTACTTGTAAATTTACTGTTGAGAAACCAATGAAAGAACAAAAGAAGAGTTGGAGGAGGGGAGAGGCAGATCTGAGATCAGTTTCAGCTCATGACTGAAAGGGGGAGGAGTGGCATGTCCTGTGTAAGGGGAAAGGAGAGGGGCAAAGGGAGACGCTACAGAGGCAACTTGGAACTAAAATTGTTTAATATAAATAAAAGCACAAGTGAACCATCGCGGGTTAAAATATTAGGCAACAAGGAAACATTGATTTATACCAAGAGAATTTTGAGATTTTAAACAGCTCCACCTCGTGTTTAAAAGAAACCCCCCCCTTAAAGCTTCTAGCCCTTTTCCACTCAAGCTGCATGGGGGATGGGCAACTGCCAGGAAAAACCGGTTTCAGCCAGACAAGAACTCTGTGCTGGAACAAAGAGCTGCTGGCTCACACACACAGTCTGGAGCAGACTCTGCAGTGAAACCATTTCTGAAACAGCACAGTGACTGCATTGAGAAAGGTCTTCACGATGAAAAAGAAGTTCTGGTCTGTGGGAGACATTAACTCTCTTGTTGCCATTTGGACTTCTGCAGACATACAGCAACAACTGCATGGAGCAACATCAAACAAGAAGGTGCTTCAACAAATACAGCATGAGATGGCTGTGAGGGGGTTTTACTGGGAGCCCAGACAGCTCATGTTGAAAATGCAGAAGATAAGAGATCAGTACAACAAACAGAAAAATGACACCAGCCGAGGCAGAGACTACTGGATTAAAAATAACCCATATTTTGAGATCTTGGACTCTGTCCTCAGCACCAGAACAGTGGGCCAGCCAGAGGCTCCAGAAGATCCCACTGCATCACAGTCCTCCTCAGATCTTGGACGACCTCCTGACTCTTTTCCTCTGAGGCGGCGTGAGGGACAGGAGAGAAGCAGGAAAAAACAGTTTCAGCCAGACAAGAACTCTGTGTTCAAACAAAGAGCTGCTCACACACAGAGGCCGGTGGAGGGCTTACAACAGCCTACAAAAGCAGACAACACAGTCAAACCTTCATTTTTGCAACAGCACAGAAACTTTATGGGACAAAAGTTAAGGAGGAAAAGGTCTAAGCAGTTCTGGTCTGCAGGAGAGACAAACTGTCTAGTACTCATTTGGTCCACTGCAGACATACAGAAACAACTGCACGGAGCAACAGCAACCAAGAAGGTGTTTCAACAAATACGCCGTGAGATGGCTGACAGGGGGTTCGACCGGGAGCTCAAACAGATTATGAACAAAATACAAAAGTTAACAAAGGAGTACAACGAACAGAAAAATGACACCAGCCAAAGCAAAGACTATTGGGTCCAAAGAAACCCATATTTTAAGATCATGGATTGTGTTCTCAGCACCAGATCAGAGGGCCAGCCGAAGGCTCCAGAAGATCACACTGTATTACAGTTCCCCATTGGTCTTGGTATGTTTTTTTTCCTGTCAATTAACTGTTGCTATGATTTCTCATGTTGTGTGTTTAAAGAGCTGTTGTTACTGTTCTTGTTTTTGTTTTTGGTAGAGATGGGGATGAACAAACAGTATTGGACTGTAGAGGAGACACACTGCCTCCTTGTAATTTGGGCTTCTTCAGAGGTGCAGAAAAAGCTGGTGGGTACAACAAGAACCATGCAGGTATATAAAGGAATACAGCGTAGCATGGCTGCACAGGGGTATGAGCGGACAGTCGTACAGATCCTCAACAAATTAAAAAAGTTAAAGAGAGATTATTGGGCTCAGAAAAATCACTCGAGCAAAGGCAGAAACTACTGGTTGAGAAGAAACCCATTTTTTGAGATCATGGACTATGTCCTCAGCACCAGGCCAGTGGCCAAGCAACAGCCTCCAGAAGGTCACACAGTGTTAGAGTCATCCACTAATTCTGGTGAGTTTTATTTCTTAATTTTAGAATTTGGTAACATGGGACCGTAACATGTCCTTACACTTTATTCAACTGTTATTCTTCTTGTTTGTAGACTTGGAAAAGTCTAGGCAGATGTGGTCTGTGCCAGAGACAAACGTCCTCCTTCAGATTTGGTCTTCAATTAAGGTGCAGGGAAAACAGGATGGGCCAACAAAAAGTAAGCATATATATGAACAAGTACACCATGAGATGACTGAAAGGGGGTTTGACAGGGAGCTCAGTCAGGTCATGAACAAAATACAAAAGTTAAAAAAGGAGTACAACAAACAGAAAAATGACACCAGCCAAAGCAAGGACTATTGGGTCCAAAAAAACCCATATTTTAAGATCATGGACTCTGTTCTCAGCACCAGATCAGAGGGCCAGCCGAAGGCTCCAGAAGATGACACTGTATCACAGTTCCCCACTGGTCCTGGTATGTTTTTTTTCCTGTTAATTAACTATTGCTATGATTTCTCATGTTGTGTGTTTAAAGAGATGTTCTTACTGTTCTTGTTTTTTTTTTTGGTAGAGATGGGGATGAATAAGCAGTTCTGGTCTGTAGAGGAGACACGCTGCCTCCTTGAAATTTGGGCTTCTCCAGAGGTGCAGAAAAAGGTGGTGTGTCCAACAAGAAACAGGCATATATATAAAGGAATACAACGTGGCATGGTTGCACAGGGGTATAAGCGGACACCCGTACAGATCCTCAACAAATTAAAAAATTTAAAGAGAGATTACTGGGCTCAGAAAAATGATTCAAGCAAAGACAGAGACTACTGGTTGAAAAAAAACCCATATTTTGAGATCATGGACTCTGTCTTCAGCACCAGGCCAGTGCCCAAGCAACAGCCTCCAGAAGGTCACACAGTGTTAGAGTCATCCACTAATTCTGGTGAGTTTTATTTCTTAATTTTAGAATTTGGTAACATGGGACCGTAACATGTCCTTACACTTTATTTAACTATTATTCTTCTTGTTTGTAGACTTGGAAAAGTCTAGGCAGATGTGGTCTGTGCCAGAGACAAACCTCCTCCTTCAGATTTGGTCTTCAGTTGAGGTGCAGGGAAAACTGGTTGGGGCAACAAAAAGTAAGCATATATATGAACAAATACAGGCTGAGATGTCTGCAAATGGGTATGACCGGAGCTTGAAACAGATTATCTATAAACTGATCAATTTAAAGCGGCAGTATAAAAAGTGGATTAGCCATCCCAGTCGAAACAACCACTTTCGGGTCAGAAAACACAAACATGTTAAAGTTATGGACCTTAGTGACAGACCCGCATGTCAGCAGACTGGGGTTGTGAGCTCAACTCCAGTACAGGAGGAAACAAAAGACAACACAGTGCTGCAGTCCTCCACTCATTCTGGTGAGATGTTATTTTGTACCTCTCAGATTTTACAAACAGAGGTGACCAACCCAGTAAAACACTTCCTCTCATTCTCATCTCCACAGACCAGTCCACTGACAATCTACCAGCTACAGCAAAGACGGAAGATACAGAAGACGACTCTTTGTTAAAGATTTGTCATGTTCAGAGTAAGTATTTCTGAAATATTGTGGTAAATGTTGAAGTTGGACGTTTGTACTAAAAAACCCTAAACCCTGTTCTCATCTTTCTCTCCATAGGCCTGGCCACCAAAGATAATGTCAAGACTGATATATTCACTGAGACTCCAAGCTTAGCTCCAGTAGAGACTGAGCCTTCAGAAGACAACAATACGCTCCAGTTTTTTACTGATCCTTGTAAGTAGTCAAGCAAGCAGAAATTAATTATGAATTACCAAATTATGGCTTGGATGAATTGGACAAGACTGATGTTTCTCTCCGTACAACAGCATATGAGTTGACCGAGGCTCCAAGATCAGCTCTAGTGAAGATAGAGACTACAGAAGATGACACTATGTTACAGTTTTCCATCAATGCTGGTAAGTCATTTCTATCAAACTCCATCATATCATACAGCAATAAATGAGTTAAAATACTTTAAATCCTATTGGACAATCTTGTGCTGTGATGTTTATATCGCAGACCTGTCCACCACTGATGACGTCAAGAGTGAGTTGGTTGTGTCAGAAGCACAGGACTGCAGCTCTCCTGCACCATCATGCAGCTCAAACTCATCTTCACCACCTCCCAGACCAGGTCTATTACTGTGCTGTATTTGCTATATTAATGTAAAGGTCATACCAATGTCATACAATAGAGAAGTAACTGTCATTGTTCTATTTCACAGGAAAACGTAAGAGAGAGATGAGCCCAGACATGTTGGAGTGTTTGGAGAGGCTGCAGGAGAGGTATCTGCAGCACAGCAGAGAAATGCATGAGGCATTACTCAACAAGATGGACACCCACATGACTGCTATGCTCGGGCTGATGGGTCGGATGGTGGCAGCAGTAGAGGCCCAGAACAGCCAAAAGAAAGAGCAGCTTTAGAGCAGCTTACACTAGTTCAGAGACATGTTCTTAAGTTTATTTAGTTGAGGCATATTTCTTCTCAGGATTTAAAAAAAAAAAACTTTTTTTAATCAGAAAAGTCTTATTTTATTCTTTTTACATAACAGATGATTTTTTTTTGTTCACTTTAATGGACCACTGTAAAAACAACGGTTGTGTATAATACCCAAAGGACACAATTACATGATAAATTTCATTTATTGACAACTTCTTGAGCCACAATATGATGACCTTTGTATTTAGTATGAACAGTGTTTTAAGGTAGTGATGTGATATTTACACAAAAGAATGTACAGAGAAGAGGGGCTTTTCTGTTTTAATTCTATGAAATCCTCTAAGCAATGTATAAACTAAAGAACCCAACTAAATCAGACAAAATAGGCTTTAAGGCTTAAAAATGATCTGTGAAGAGTTTGTGACTGGAGCCCCATTATAGATCGGCACAAAAGGTGACATTAGCACAAAGCATGAAAATCCTTTAAAGGTTGATGTACACTTATAGAGATACCACTAATATTGCATACTTCAATTTACAAAGTGGTTTCGCATGTTATGGTTTGGCCTTCCCCCATCTACACAATGATACAGTAACAAGCTATCAGCATTTTCAGTGTACTTTAACAATAAGCCAACATACACTTTAATGTAAGAGATGACACCCAGATAGCTCTCAACTCCAGGGATACATGATTGTAAAGAGTTAAGGTTTCTGGATGACTTTTGTGGCCATGACTTCTAATTTACACTCCTATTGTCTATCCTCTTCCTGATTTTTTTTTTCTTACATATTAAAACGTGACTTTGGTCAAGGTAACTGAGGTAGTTTGCGCTGCATTCACGACAGTGACACATTTTAGGCACATCTTTCCAATGAAGTATTTACTTGCCGCCAAGCAAACAAAGATAATAAAGGTGCCAGAGTGTGTCAGCTTCTCTAAGCCCCCCTGCCATAATGATCCCTTTACACTGCCTCGTGATTTAAGATGGTGGGTTAACAAAGCAGATGCTCTCCTCTGGGGAAAAAACTCTGCCATCAGAAAGGAACGGCATCAAAGGACTTTGGAGAAGTTTGGATTGAATAATACATCCTGCATGTAACTTTAACTATCCACAGTATGGCAGTCAGTCACTTTCAGAATGAGACATTATTGATCACAACGAGCTCGACGTTAGCCTCCGACAAAGACACTAAATATGTATCAGAAAATCTTATGACAAAAGTCTTCATAAACAGTCTGCTGATGGTTATTATAATGACATCTGGTATGAATGTTTTTTTGTTTTTTTTTCTTGGCCTGGTTCATGATATGCATAATTAATCCTACTAATTATTTTTGTTTCCAAGCAACAAATTAAAGCATGGCTGCTGAGCAGGTATTTGAGTGCAAAGCTCGCAGACAGTTCTTTTTTTTTTTTTTTTTTCTTCTCTCTTGGTGTGTTTCAAATAGTTGGAGGCTGTCTGAGCAGCACCAAAGTTGGAAGATGAAGTTTGTTGAGGGCGAATTAATAATATGTTAGCATATACAAGTGTGAATAAAAAGTATGGAGGCTTTACTTTGAATGGACTAGGGTATGTGCCGGAGTATAAAGGTTTTTTTTTTTTTTAAATGGCCGTCATTTCCATCATCGCAGAAAGAGTTCTGTCATACATTTTGAAAAATCACTGCTAAGTGGGAAAGATCTCTAAAGCTTCTTGTTCTCTGTAAATTAGCAGGAAGCCACAATGGATTTTCACTCTTCACACCAGCAGTTAAATACCATAACATTCACATGTTAACCCTGTTCACAATGCTGGAAATAGGTCTACAGTACTGCTCAGGTTGAGCAGTACTGTAGACCTGTAGTACCATCTTTTGTTACATGAAAGTGCGAAGGCAACTATGTGCACTTGTAATGTAATGCTCCCACTTTCATTCAACAACCCACAGCCTTCTTAGCGACTGCACCTGCTCATTTTCATAACTCATAACAGCTTTCAGAGATAAATCCTGGAACTTTTCTGGGAAACACTCTAGTAAGACTGTGGTTTAAGAGCTAGGCTACTTCTGTAAGTCATATTTAGGTCCTATAAAAACCCCACAAATGGTATAATCCCTGAAATGGAAAAAGTTGGTCCTCACAAAGGCTGCCTGGATAAAAGACATTCAGGTTTAGATAGACAGAATAAGCATTTGTTTAAAGCTTGAATGTGTATGATTTTAACTAGAAATAAAATTAAAACTAAAAAAAAATTGTAGTTAATGGCTATCTGCCTGTTTTTCACTTTTTCCATCCTATTTTGACATATTTGCTGTATTGGAGCTGCTAGGTATAGCTTTAACATGAGCCCAGTCCAAAAGAAATAGGAGCTTTAGTGCTCACTAAAATCTTTCATCTTTTATTAAGTGCTGTAATTACATTGTACTGCTACTACACATTAAAAACAGAAAATTAAAGCGACACAAACATCTTTTTTTAGTCTGCGGTTTATTTTTTGATGTAATCCAAATGTTGACCCTAAGACTCCTACTCCTGCCTAAACAGTCATTAAATTATGGCAAATATCGGGGAGTCTGTATATTGAAATGTCAGAATGATCACCAGTACGAGTGAGTGTGGCAGGGGTGACTAGAGTTTAAGTCAAAGTCCTGTACACTGTGTTTCTGTTCAGTAGTTTATGTTGATTAAAACCATCCAGATCAGTGGTTCTCAAAGTGGGGCCTGGGGGCCAAATTTGACCCACCAAGGGGTTTGATTTGGTCCACCAGGGGTGATCATGTTTGTGAATTGCACTAACTACTGCATTAATTGGTAAAGACGGTCAAGCATACTTAGTCATTAGTCATGTAAAGATTTAGAAAAAGATAAAACATCTAAAGATTAAAAAAAATATAGATTTTTGAAAGGTATGGGTCAAACAGTCTAACTTTGTGGGCTTCCAATTAAGCATTACCTCGTCAGAACAAAATGGAGCATTATAGGCAGTGGCACACAGACAAAAGGCATTTTAAACAAACCTGGGATGAAGAGTATTTCTTTTCATTACGTGCCAAAGATTTTTGTGTTTGGCCTCTGGCTGTGCTTTAGCCCTTCAAGGGAAACAATTGGGCACCCCTGATCTAGGTTGAAAGAAGAACATCAATAAGTATTTCAATGATGCACTTAAAAGGCACTAACACTAACACTCTTCCTTTGGTATTACCCTAAAGTAAGAGACTTTGGTTTCATGTATTCACAGAATCCTTGGTCACACAGTGCCTTTTTGCATGTGTTTGTTCATATTTGGTGAACCCTCTTCACAATTCCACACAATTCCTTCTGAGAAGAATCATACTGGCATTATTTTATGAAGGTGACTCCGAATTCAAAGCAGCTTATGCATCGTGAAATCACTTAGCCCTCATAAAAATAGGATGAACAGAGATTATTGTCATCTTTTGAAACTTATTAACATACATTTGCCCACGATGCATTCGCTGCAGTTCATTTCTAACACGTCCCTTGTGAATAAAGTGATAAATAGAAATGCGGTGTATTGTATCACAAGCACATTAGTGTTATTTGTGTCCAAAAATGATGTTGTTACAAAGGCATGCTGTGGTTGGGATTTCTGCTGGTTCATCACAGGGCACTGCCATCCTTTTATAACTGAAAGAGATCATAGCGGGCCAACAAAGTAACACCCAGCTACAGATGTACTGAAGTGATCCCGCCAATATCTGAAAAGAAAAGATAGCTCTGCATGAAGAATTACTGTAGCCGTTCCTTTAGTGTTTGGTCTCCAGGCGAACAGAGCTCAGCACTAATAGTTGGTGGAGTTTGTAATAACGCTGCTTCATGTAAATGCCTGCAGAAAGTTTTGGAGCTGACTGAATTGGAAGCTACTTGATTTTTTTACCAAGTTTTTTGTTGATGGAATACCTGAGAAACTGGAAGGTAGTGCAACATTATGCACAATATGTTTAAAATGAATCAGACTCATATGTCTATTGACGTAGTAGATTGTTGGAGAATCCTAGCTTCTTTGTGACATTTTTTATTTATTTTTTTATTACTTACTTACTAATTACATTGGCTGTGTTGATTCAAATGTCGTAACATTTGGCCAGGTTCTGTATTTTAGCGTGAATTTTAATTAATTTTCATTTAATTTTCATGCCTTTAAAAAAATGGTGCCACCATTTTTTGTGCCATTGACTTCCATACAAATAGACTTTAATTGCTAAAACAAGCATTTTTTTGTATGATGAGAACTGAAGTTGATAATGGCATTCATAAAAAAATTGAAAAAATATACTGACACATAATTTATCTATGGAGCACTAAATGAAGGGACCCCCAAGGGTTAAAATGCTTTGTAAATCTCCCTAATGAGGCAGATCAACATTGTTACATCCTTGAGAATGAAAAGAGACTGTTTCACAAGAATTAAAGGCCAATCACAGCTGCCTTTGCTTTTTCGAAATTTGCTTCTTGTTTCAGGAGGACTGTGAAACAAAATTACGATAGAATCCGAGCAGTTCAATCAGAATTTCTTTGCCCTGCTGCTGAGATGTTAGGCACGTAGCCAGTCACTCAGGCACACAGTGTTATTAAGTTTTCTGCAATGCTTCAGTTCTTCATAAAACCATAATAAAGGATGTGCTTTATGGATTCTCGTCAGGATGCGGAGTCGTATCCATATTACAGTTACAATTCAGCTCATTAATTTTGGGGGGTATTATAACCATTGCTGCGACTGTGTGTGTGTATTTGGCTTTCCTTTCAGCCTACAGCTTTTGGATGTGTTCATTTCTGATCAGCTCGCCCAGAGTGGCTTTGTGTTGTTTGCTGTATCAATATGTAATTAGAAGCCACTGCAGTCTGGGCCGGCTGTGAGTGCCATCGGTTCCTTTATGTGCCGTCATTATACTTATGAGCTACAGACAACAGCCCTGCAGCCACTTGAGCGCGCAAACACACACACACACGTACACACTGGCACCCACGCTCACACGTACGGACGGTTTGCTGGTTAATGGAGCTCCTCTTTTCTTTAATGAGCGCTGTAGTCGTTCTTCTCCCCGCTGTCCCCCTCATTACCTCTGTCTCCACTTTTTCATTCCTCCTTCTCTTTTCTGTCCTTTTGTACCTGCGCGTCGCTACAGCTTCTTTTGTCTACCCCTTCCGCAAGTGTACTTTTTCATTTCTTAGTCTTTCCAGTCAGCTTGAACTTAGACAGACCTCAGTGTTACAGAAGTTTCATTGCAATTTTTTTGTTTTAATTCATTAGGGGCTAACTGCTGTAATTTCCAGCTGTTCTTTGTGCGAGATCATGAATTTGGTAATGGGGATCTCCTGAAGAGCCTTTGTGTAGAGCCATGTGAAAGGCTAAAGCTGGTGTTAAGTAGAAAAACATGAGCAAAGTCTGTGACAATAGTGAGTCACTCAGAAACTGGTGTAACTGTCTGGATTTATAAACTGCTGCATTAAACTGAAGGAGAATAGCATGATTTCCTTATACTCATAGCTGAGTTAAGCTCATGTTATGCTCATGTTTTTCTCTTAACCTAAGGACAGTCAGCACGTTTACATGCAGGTATGATTGCGTAAGGCCGATTAACATTGAAGTTTTAAAGGGTTACCTGTCAACTGAATGTATTGTGTGGTATACGGCCTAAAAGGTCACCTGGGAAAAAAAAGTGTGATACTTATGAGCTGAAAGTTAAAGCTAATGCCACCTGTCGTCTTACTTTCTCATTAATTCAACTATCTGGCGTGTTTGGGTACTGAGACAAAATTTTGTTTGTCTGGTTGCCTGGAGGAATTGGAGTATGAGCATAGTCCGCTCAAGATTTGCCTAATAACTGAGTGAGAAGAATGTTTTAAAAATAAATGAAGCAAGAGCCACATGAGTTCATCTCAAACCAGTAAACTGCTACTGCAACATTTTTTTTGCCTCAAGTCTTCACTGAAGTAGTGGTTTTGTATCTTCCAATCAACAGACTGCAGTGTTTAGCTCCACCATTTGAAAAGCAGACCACACTGATGAAACCAAAAGATGCTTTGTGAGTTCCCCTTTTAGCAATGGAAACTGACCTGGACTGACTCGACTCAGGATATTGTGCTACACTGATTCACTGAGAATGAACTGGTCTTCAACAACCTTGAGTTTACCTCGGTTGTCTATAAAAAGCACTAATTGACTGGAGCACAGTGGTTGATGAACAAGCATTTATTCTGACATCACATTAACATTTCAACAGCCATTGTGCCTCATCATCAGCATAAAGCACTCACTTAGTCCACTGCCTGTGATAACACTTTGATTAGATAATAGATACTACAGCCATGAGATGATTGTGAATGTTTCCGCTGCTTAAGAGAACAATAGACTTCGTGAAGGGATCATATACACATATATTGCTTTGACTAAATCTGTTTTCAATCAAGTTGTTCCTAGGTTGTTAATCCTGTTCCAGTTGTATGTGTTATGCATATTTACGAAAGTTTTAAAATTGCTACTCAAATGCACGTAAACACACTAACGGTCTGTGTCAGCAGTCAACTATTGAGATGAGCAACTGTCTTTTTTGGCAAGTCCAAGTCAAGTCACAAGTCTTTTGATCACAAGTCAAGTCACAAGTCTTTTGGTCACAAGTCCAAGTCAAGTCTCAACTCTTTTGATCACAAGTCCAAGTCAAGTCTCAAGTCTTTTGGTCACAAGTCCAAGTCAAGTCACAAGTCTTTTGGTCACAAGTCCAAGTCAAGTCTCAACTCTTTTGATCACAAGTCCAAGTCAAGTCTCAAGTCTTTTGGTCACAAGTCCAAGTCAAGTCACAAGTCTTTTGGTCACAAGTCCAAGTCAAGTCACAAGTCTTTTGGTCACAAGTTCAAGTCAAGTCACAAGTCTTTTGGTCACAAGTCCAAGTCAAGTCACAAGTCTTTTGGTCACAAGTCCAAGTCAAGTCACAAGTCTTTTGGTCACAAGTCCAAGTCAAGTCACAAGTCTCTTTGCATACGTGGCTTAATGTGAGTACTTGAAGCACAATACTGCTGTCTTATCAATAAACCTATTGTATATGAGTGTATCACTTTGAAATAGTAAGCTGTAGAGCATAGTTAATTTCAAAATAGAAAGAACAAACAAAACATTTTTTTAGGATTCTTAACTGTATTTTGTATATGTACATTTCATACATGAAAATCCATAACATTCCTTTGTTGTGGCTAGCAACATCAGTTTTACTAAATAGAACAAATTACTATCTGTCTCTGATTCTGTTCTAAATCTAATAGAAACAGGTGGGTCTGAGGGTGATCTCACCAATTCAAACAAAATCTTTGCCCTAAATCATAAAATTCATTCAAGAATGTGTTCAACAGGAAGGTGCTTCTCTGTATAAACTGTTCATAGGCAAAACTTATTATAAACGGCACCGGAGCAGCCCGGAGACGTGCCTGGCATGGTGATGTTTTGAGTAGTTTTGCTGGGGCAGTAGAACACGTCATTAACTGTCGATGCACACCCGGCTCAGAGAAGGAAGGGGGAGTGAGTGAGGGAAGTTCATAGTCCCCGAGTCTCAAACTGCAACTTCAAGTCTAGTCTTGAGTCTTTAGACCACAAGTCTGAGTCGAGTCGCAAGTTTCTGTCTTTAGCAACTTAAGTGTGACTCGAGTCAGAGTCGCTATAACAAGTCCTCAACTCTGAATATTCCTTCCATGAACCTTGTCACACCTCAGTCATTTCAGGCATGGTGTTCTTAATTCAGTACTTTGCCTTTCACAAGCTAATAAAGACTGTAACCTGTTTCAGTGTATAATGAGGCCATGTGCATACTTAAACATAATCCACATAGTAAGCCACACAACACTTGTATTTTTGTCCTGTGATGTAATGTATTATAACTGTCTGATGAGCCTTTAAATTCAACGTAACAAGATGACAGACAATTATCTTCACTCTATATACAAGACCTTTACCATATACCATAGACATGTATGTATCCATCCATCCATCTTCAGAATGATGGAACATTGTTTTGAAGTATGTTGCAGCAAAATGAATCACAGCTCCATTGGTTTGTAGATGTTTCTGATTATTGACAGTTATCCTTATTCTTTTTCTATAGAATAAGTCTGGTCCCTCTTGATTTGAGTTATCAGAGGATGGAACAAATGGACGCACATTGAACTACCTCTGAACGCAAGTGGATAGACATACAACCAATCAGAATTCAGGGGCCAGTACCAACAGAAGCAGAAGAAAACATAAAAATAATCAGAAAAACAGTGCATCAATAAATATAAACGTTTGGGATTTGTCAGGTCATATTGAACTTGGTGAAAGTTGTGTTCAGTGGGAGAAATTCCAGACCCAACTCATTTTGCCAAGAAAGTGAGTGGGTCTGGCTGGCCGGGCTTCCAAAGTCAGTGTTTCTCATAAGAAATTCAAGGTGGTAGCTGTTGACAGAGCTACAATTTTCTTTCCACAAACTGAAGCAATTGACACCCACATTTTCAGCACCTCCATGAGCTTCAACACAAGCGCACCACAAAGATATTTATTCATGACATACACTGTCACACAGGCTGTATGTCATTACATGCTGGTGCTTGTTGTCAAGGCGGTGACTTTAACTATAGTGTGCTGTTGGAAAACACTGAAAGGACACATGAAATGAATTGCAGATCAGAACTGAGCGTAAACAGGCCTCTTGACTAGCTATAAGATGTTGACCCGCTAACAATTTCTGGTACAAGAAGTAAACCAAGCAAACCAATGAATGCAAGGACAACTACATGCATGGTTTATATCACAAAAGAACTACTTTTCAGAACCAGAGAATGTTCTTCAAGGGGTAATGTGCCTTATTTGAGTAAATATAGCACCTATTACATGGCCATGCAATCACTTAAGTTATGCGTTACATAAAACTGAATCTCTCCTCTTACCTTAATATACTTTCAACCAGACATTACACAACATCACCATTTTCCGCCTACAGTTACATTGAGCTTTCAAGGATAACCTGTTGGAACCTTCTTCCTTTGTTCTGTGAAGTCATTTATATTTATATAAAAGACTGGAAGGACCCTGTGGAGTGGAGAGTGGAGAGAAGGCCTTGTCTGCGGTCGGCGCCTCTGTAAAACCGGTGACGACACGTCTCGCTTAAGCTATTATCCTCCCAGCGGTGAACACAAAAAAGTGTACAGCGCTCCGAACTCTTGAATACTTCAGTTCGTTCCAAACTCCCCGAGATAAACAGTGACGTGGCGCACAGCTGGAATGTTTGTGAAGCTATTCAGCCGCCGCCACCGTTGCCATGGCGCTGCACCTGCATCTGTCCATCTCTCGCTGACAAATATAGCCGCGAGCCGTTGGGCAAATGTGCGTGAAGTCGTGTACACAGCGCAGGTACAATTAGGAGTCATCTACCCACTGAGCCATTCGGAGATACAGCCATCCTTCTGTTTGCTGCACTGTCACCCTCGCCGCAGCTCAAATAAGACGCAATAAATCAGAAAGTGTGACAGACTCAGGGAAGTGTTTGTGGTATTTATTCGCTTAAATATGACACTAAAGCGCTGCTCAGTTTGAAATGATACCTCTCGCTAAACATTTTATGCTCACCTCGGGGCTGAGAGTCACTAAATCAGTCCCGCTGTCAGATCACACGCAAGAGTGAATGTTAAAAAATGGCATCTTTGAAAAGTGAAGACAAAGTGGTATAGACAGATTTCCTAACACAGGACTGTTTCTAGAATAGTTTCGGCTCCTGCTGGTTTATTTCAGGATCGATCAGCCGTACTGCTTTAAAGTTTAAATCTTCTTTGACTTTGAGATCAGTCACAAAGACGGTGGGAATCTGCTGCAGATATTTGTGCAGGCAACATATTCCTGATTGGGCAGAGGACTTGAGCAATACGGTGGCTCTCTGGTGCCAAATCCGTTGGCAGTGCACCGCGAAACCGTTTAGGCATCCAGACGTGATTCTATTTCACATATGGTAAAGGCTTTGAGTTTTTAGAATGGCAGCGAAATGAATTGGATGAGGTAACTTTGTGAAAAAAGAGAGGCAAAACAACAACTGACTGAGTATGAGTGAAAGTGAGAATATCCGTCCAGTTAGTTTACTGTTCAGGTATATTTGACACAGTGTATAATAAGTTGGTTAAACTTCAAATATATCCATCTTTTGGAATTAATTCCTAAGGTTTGGTGCAAATAAAAAGTGCACAGGAAGGGTCATCAGTGTCAAGTTAGTCAGAGATAGAAATAGATATGAAGAAAGAAAGATGTGAAGACCTTTTGATGTTTCTTTTGAAATGAAAGATAGTTTACCAGAACCACACAGAGCCACTGGGATGCTAAAGTGTTTTGGTAAGTCTATGTGTGTATCTATTAATTTATTGGTGGACCTACTGCCTTCAACACAAACATATTGTCACACAGTCAAAAATGTTTTGCCTACACTTTGCAGCAACTATGAGTAGTGATTAATTAATAAAAAAAAAGTCAATAAAGTGAAAACTAATTTGAGAAACTGTATAAAGTATACTCTATAATTGTTGTTGTGATACTGGGCTTATAAATAAAATTGAAATTAAATTAACAATGGCTCTTGTGCCACCTAAGGACAAGTGGGATGCTGGAAAGAGTTACCCATCCCATTGTGTCCTTGCAAGACACGAGGGCACCCTTTTTTAGTATCCTACAATTAGTTGGAGACCTAAACGGACATTTAACAGACTTTGTTTACTTCAGCATTGAGTAAATGGAAGTCAGAGACCATGTGGTTAGCTGCTGGAGAAATTAAAGATGCCAGATTGTGAGAAACTGGGCCAGTGTTGTAACTCATTTCTATTCAGAAGCCTTAGCCTGGTCCCTCTTGTTCCGAGTTTGATTTCCAGGGGGCGGGACAAATGGATGCAGAATAAACCAATCAGAGAAACGAAACGAGAATAGCTTCACTTCTTTATGTGTAATCACTTAAAGCCTGCCCTGTTTCTGATAAATGATTATAATTGCTCAATGTTGTTGGGCTCAGGTAGAAGACAGTTTCAATTGGACGGGTTCCAGACCCACTTGATACCTCTAAGAAAGTCAGTGGTTCTGGCAGACTAGGCTAGGAACTAAGGAGTCACACCACTCTTGACACTGTTTGTATTACTGGATGTGTTTTGCAAGGCCTCTGGGATTTTTACTACTTCAATACATTCGGAAATGTAATAGAACTACTGAAGGGGATTGTTAGGAGAAATTCATTGCTTTAAATAAAAGGTGGTCTGGTTTAGAGTAAAATTATAATTTGATTTGAGTAAAAAACCTTTTCGTAGTGCTGTTTTCTATACGACTCAAATGCCTGATATCTTTCCTTAACCTTTTCTTTCTTTAAGTGTAGCTCCTGCCATGTTTATAAATTGTTCCACCATTTCACAATATGCCACAAACCATCAAACTCAGACGGTTAAGCACATGACCGCAATATACATCTGTGCATGTTTACCTGTTTATCATCAATGAATCCCCATTTCTGGAATATTACAACCATACCCTAAGTTTGATTTGCAAGCTTTCCTCGGGTCATCGGCCCAGCATCAGGACCCATCAATCATGTGAAGCTGATAAAAGCAGAGGATTACTTTGGCAAACCTTTATAAAGCACTACAATCTAAAAGTAGCAGCCACAAATGCCATTCAATCTTTACTGTGCCAGAAGTGTACTCAAAGCCCACTCAGCCCAGATGTACTGCTGCACAGTCCGTATATCTCCTCATTTAAATAATCCTTAATATGAGGAACAACATTTTATTTTGAAACACATATTTTTCATAAATCATACATATCAACTGGTCTGCTGAGATTGTGTATGAGAAGGTCAGTCTGGAGAGTCTTTGTGCTAAACGCCTCTGTAATCAAACCCAATGAACCTCTGTGTTATTTCCTTTGAATAAACCTGGGCCAATCATGTGCTGAGTCATAAACACTGTAATCTCCGAGATCATCCAGTACATTACAAATGACACGCTGCACACCTGAGAATAATTTTTGTCCGGGCTCAGTGTACGCCGTGGTACTGTCTCCACGCAGCAGTCTCCAGGATTAATCCCCCGCTTTAGATGAAGTGTGTGGGAAGCAGTCATCCGGGAGACATTATTAAGCCTTCTGCATTGCCTCGGCTTAATGTAAAACAATAATAAAGCATTGACTTTATAGATTACGTTCCCGATGCAGACTCATATCTATATTATATTTGCGGTGGAGATGTGGCCGGCTGGTTGAACGATTGGCTAGTTGGCTGGTTGGCCGTAATAAGCTGCAGATCAGCAGTATTGAGTTAGTCGAATCTGGTCGAATCTATTAGTTCTGGGGAATTTCAAGTGAATGTGCAAATAGAGCCGACACTATCAGCTGGCTGCACACCTGGAGAGAGGGAGACGGCCGGCGGAGACACAACGCAGCCAAAGTGCGGCAGGGAGCGCTAAGATGATGCTTAATGTGGTGTGTAATGCTGTTTTTCTGTCTGTGATTGGCTCCATTTAACCCCGAGTAACCCCCCCTCCACCTGCACCCGCCGCCGAGCCGTTCTCTTCAGCAGCAGCAGGAGGAGGGTGAAAGACTGAGCCGTTCACCCATACCTATAGGCCTTACATATCTTATACGAGGACCCGCATTTTCCCAACTGCAGTATCTCCTTTTGGAAGGAAATTCATCTCTATCAGGCCTGACCCATTACCTGAGCATGCTGTCTCAGCCACATCTCTGGTGATTCAGCACAAACGAAAACCCATCAGTGGTCAAATGGAGGGTTGGATAAGACCAGTTGAGGAAGTAGGGGTGAGGAAGGACTAACTGAGAAATTAAGAAACAGGTCTTTTCACACATCTACTGCATGTCTGCGTTGAATATTGTCACTCCTAAAGGGTCAATGACTTCATATGAAAGGCATACTGTGTGGTTTAACAATTGGGAACACGCCAGACAAGTGTTACAACAAGTGTTACAAGTGTTTAAACGCCTCATAATAACACAATTTAAAATTTCCAAAGACGGCCATATTACTTCTTGTTTCAAACCCTGTTGTGGAAATAAATGCATACGGGAAAAATTGACACTTGCTTTCCATTTACTTGTTGAAACAGATATGGAATATTTTGATGGCACAGTGTCTAAAACTTAACATTTTTTCTGATGTTTTATACCAAAAATTAAGAAATGATGTGACAGTTACTTTATATACCCATAAATATCTTAACAATACATCAAAATAGACATAAAAAAGTAAATGATATGATAATAACGTTATCTTACATAATCTTATTTAATTTACCCTTTTTTTTTGTTCTTGCCTGAGATGCTGAGGCGGTATACTACAGTAATCAAGAAATGAATGGTAAAATAATAGTCCTTCAAACCTGTAATATCACATTGTACCACTAGGTGGAGTATAAGCTACTTTATCAGTCATGAATAAATATTGCTAAGCTTCTTTGGCCATGGTTAGCCAGATGCCCTTTGCAGAAATCGCCATATAATTTATTTACAGATATGGCACGAGAAAGCAGCTGCTACCAAGTAAATAAACGTCATGGTCTATGTATAAGTTTAAGGATGGTTACCTTAAGGGCACAGTGTTTCTGGCCGCACACTATACCAACACTACACACATAATAAAGAAAAAAGGCCAATGCATTGGACCCTAGTAGAGTCATATTTGTACAATATACAATAAAATGACCCTACCGTTTCAGAGGACATGTTTTGAGATGTTGACATGTTGTAAATAAAGATGGCTGCCGGTGCAGTTGCACAGACGGGGATCTGCGCCCTCTGCTGGCTAAAAGTTACACAGGGTTGCTTTAATGTCCTAATTCTTCATGCAACTTTGTGAATGCACTGGGCTAATTTTGTTCACTCAGGGCAGTTGAAGGAACAGGAAGTAATGTGCTTTACATCCAAAAAGAATGTACAGTAAAAGAAATCCAAATGCAACTTGGAAAAAAGAAGAATGACATTTTTTAGACCTTTCTACTGCCTGTGAATTCTTCTTTGCACTACTCCCCCTACTGGTGATGATGGAAGTTCATTTTTACAATAGTATGCTACGTATTAACAGTTATGTAAACCCTTCGAGCTTGTTTAAAGCTCATGGTGGTGTGGAAACAGATCAGTTCAGTTGCACTGAGCGAGACATGGCAGATCTGTCCCTCAAATGTAATGTTGCCCACACTGTCAGCTGCCATATTCGGATAGGATTAATATTCCAGGGAATGTGGGTGATTAAACATTAGTCACGCTGGAGTGATCATTCATAACCAAATTTTAGCTTCTTCCAAAAAGAAAAGGATTGTATTATACAAAGCATTGAAGTGAGCACAGCCTTGGGGCAGAAAATACATTAGTGTAATGTTGTGATAGCATCTTGAGTAAGTTTGACTTGCTGGAAATACAGCAGAATTACTTTTGGAAGTTAATGCATATGGGAAACTCATACTCAGTTTCCACTAGCCTTTTTTGCAATATGGAATAGTTTGATAGGGTCTATGGTAGATTATCAGCTTGAACATGGTGATTGCAAAATAAATAGAAATAAATCAAATAGCTTCAAAACACTCTGCTACTGTTAGTCACATTTAATTAATCCACTTGTTGTTGATCTAGAACTGGTCATGAGGCACTTCACACAGCACAATGCTAGTCTTAGGATTAGCCTAACTATTGTGGTGAATGGCCTTTAGTATTAGATATAAGTCACTTAAATGATCCCTTTAGTTGTATGCTTTATGCTGACTTGAGTTTTCTGAATCAATCATCAAAGTTAAATCCACAATTATAAGTTAGTGAAATGGTCTTTGTTGGGTCTATTTGACTACCAGTACTTAAATCTTAGGGTGTGTTCACATTTGTAGTCCACTTCCTTTAGTTCACACCAAAACAGAGAACAATCCATATAGTTTGGTCAGCTGCAAAAGCCCCGGTCCACCAAGCACTCACTATAGCACACCACAAAAAACAATTCATTTTTCAAGAATCACACAAGATGGTGCTGTTAGCCCAAATGCCAATAAGACACCTCCTCAGTACTTTGTCCGCTGCTCATTTTGTTTTGTTTATGGACAGTATTGTTTTGGTGTGTTTTATCCACTCTCAGGAAAGCTAAATGTTACTTGACGTTTTTACTATCAGAGTTTAAAATGAAGCAGACTGAGACACCCCCACAAAGGGTCTTGAAACATGTTTGCAGTATTCACACTTATCCAAGTGAAACTCACTCAAAACAACAGCACCAAAGTTTTAATCACACCAAACACGGCAAGTGTGAACACACCCTGAGACTCCAGATGCAGCTGGAGTCTGTCTTTAAACACAGAGACACAGGAAAGTGATATATAAATGTACAGTGTATGACATTAGTTTTTTTTATTGCAAGAAAAAAAATGCATTTAGCATGCCTTGTTATAAAAGTTACAAATCTGTAATAGACTAAATAGACTATTTCAAAGGATGTTTTCACTGAAGCAGTACTGTGCAGGTCAACAAAGTTAAGTGTACAATCCTGAGCTTTGGTTCCAACATCGTGGAACATATGGAGTTAAACATGGCAGTTTGTTGATTGAACAAGAAAGAATCCTTAATTGGAATAAAATGAAAATCAAAACAAAATACACAAAACGGCAACAAAACGGCAAAATGAAGAATGCTAAATGTACTTTTCTTAAAAACAAAGTATTTACTGGCGACAGATGGAGTCTACTTCTTAAAACATTTCTGTATAAACCACATTTAACAAGCTTTCTAATGACTACAAATACTGCCTTCCTAAAATATAGAAAGCGTCTGCAGCTCTCTGAATTTCAATTTGGGAAAGCTGAGGATGAACCAGAAACCATCCTTCTACTGTTTATTGATGGAGTATATCGCCAAACCACTAACCTTTCACACTGCTCTATCTCTCATTATCTGACTTTGAGAACGTTTCAGTAAACACTGCGGTCGGTTAAAACCTTCCAGTCCTTTTCTCCTTCTCCTGACACATGATAGAAAACTGCACTGACACAGTATCATTAAAAGCCTACAACAAGCCGTAATGATACAAACTCACCACAGGGTATTATCTAACTTAATAGCTACCTCAAAACCTGAGCTTGTAAAATCCTGCTACTTTTTCAGCTGCGAAAGCAACGAATCATGAATTTCAGCGCTCTGCAAAATGGATATGTGGTGTTTTTTGGGAGTGAGACTGAACGACGTGAAAAAAAGTCCTCTACACGGCAGTATATTCTCCATGACAGCACTTTATTTTCACGTAGTGGGACGAGTATTTTAAGAGCTAATATGTTTTTCTTTGTCTTCTCCCCCCTCGGTCTCCATTTCTCACACTGTCACTCCATGTTGGCCCCCTTAATTCCCATTCTCCCCCCACCTCGCCCTTGCTGCCTCTTCCGAGTAGAGCCCTGCGAGCGGCGGTGATTTGATTACTCAGTGTGGTTACGGCCTCTCTTTGTTATCAGCCTTCATAAATGTTTAAGGAGCATTAAGGAACAGAGAGAGCGCAGACGGACAGCGGGGATATCTTAATGCCTAAATGACCATTACCCCTCTCCATTTACAGATTAAAAGCTTACTTTGTTTCCTTCGCTACAGCTCATCCTCCCCCAGCGCAGCAGCATCAGCATCGTCGTCTCTCTAAGCGTCGGTCCGCCAGGGCTCAGGAGGATTCATTCAGTGTAGGTACATAGTAGCAGTGATCAAACAACTAGATCAGAGAGGGAAGTGTGTATAGATGTTTGTTAAGGGACCACTTTTACCTGTGCCTATCATAAGGACTTTAATAGTACACGTCTAAGATGGCAACGCTGCCAACACCAGCTCTCAACAACAGCACAGAGACCTTCCCTGCTTTTATGTGATTAAAAAAGTAAACCTGAAACAATGCTCCATTGTAAAATACTAATAGATTATATCAAACCAAAGTTTAGTGCCTTATCTTGAATATGTAATGGAAATTTTGTCATTGATTCAGTCAAACAATTGGGAAACCTAACATTTCTTATAAGATTATTTGAATCTGTTTTACTTTTGCCAAATGTCATAATCTGTTTAGGTCTGCTCAAGAATGATTTTACATCTAAGTGTGAATCAAATTAGCACATACATGATAATTAACATATCCTCTACCCAACAGTTCCCTTTTCCTTTAGTCCCCAATGGCTCTTTGTAATGTATGATCATCTGTTGTTTTTCCTTTTGTTTCAAACTTCCTTAACCCCGTTGTTTTCTCCCCACCTGTCATTTGTTTTGTGTTTGATGTTACCGCTATATAATACTGGTCTGAACCGAAAGGCAGTGTCCAACTTCATTGTCACCGTGACTCTGTCACTGGATGGTTGGAACTTTCTCTGCCGAGAAATAAAACACTGGCAAGCCTTTATTTCACAAACTCATCGGCGCCCGAGTCATTTTTTTGCCGCAACAATTATCTAGCTCTGAGGTCAGTATCAGACCGACAAGGTCTTTTACTCTACCACTTTAAAAATCACACGAATGCACTGCAAATGTTTGTCTTCATTTTACTATACTTCCTTTTTTTTTTTTTTCTTGTGTAAGCAGGCGTTTCCTAAGTAGACTCTGCCAGATAGAAAGGGCAGGTACTTTCAATGAATAACTGGTCACTGATTGGATTTATCAACTACAGTTTTATCCAATCAGAGCAGTGCCATTTTGTAAAATAAACCAAAGCTCCAGAGAATCCAGCTGCAGCACAAGGTTAAGCATTGCCAGAGCTGGAAAAGACATTTTCTCTGTATTATCGGCAACACATGATTCAGTTTTCACAAGTGATGTAGACCAACATGTCCAGATTAAGTGGGGTCTGCAGCATTTTCAAAATTGTCAATTTTGTGTTCTAATGAACCTGGGTTGTGTAGGTGCTTGTTGGAATCAAAGCCACAAACAAGTCAATAGCAACCAAATCAATCAATCAAGTGTAGACCAGAGTGTAGCCTGCTGACCAAGACTTTAAGAGGTTTTATAGTTCTGATCCACATCCCTGATTCAGATTTGGAAGCGTAGATTGTAAAAGACCACTATGATTCAGTAAATTAAATTCTTGATTTAAAAACTTGATTTAATAACAGATCACATATAAAGTCACATGGCCATGGGCTGTCATACAGAATATACACAAGTCTTCTGTAGTCGAGCTGCTATACTAACAGTGCAGTAATATTTTATATCTCTAAACTCTGAGTCCTGTATGCTATCACCAAATATGACACAAAAATAACTGACTGCAGCTGTATAGAGGAGCTGGTTGGTTCAAAAGATGAACATTATAGTCATATATGGTTACATGGTGAAGTGTAAACGTGTAGATTCTAATGAGGTGTATTGGAAGAGATTGCATGGAACAGTTTAATATCTTAACACTTAACAAGTCTAGTCTTTAGCCTCCAAAGTCTTAACTCATGAAGGGGTTGTGTTTAAAAAAAAATGGAGGCAAAGTCAGAGGTAAATTTCAGATAATATCCTACAAAATGTATTTTAATCACAACAACAACAATGCAGACAAATAATTGTTGATCTTAGCCAGTATGTTTTGTGTTGTTGTAAGAGCTGTGCCAAGAGCTGTGTTGGAAAAAGGCTATAATAAACTTCATCCAATAGACCAAGACCTTGAAAAACTGGTCTCATGATCAAGACTGGCATCTACATGAAAGTTTAGCATTTTTAAATTAAAACACATTAGACATTAGATGTACTGTAATTTGAGCATTCATTCCATTCTAATAGAATAAATTTCCTTTTTGCAGGCAGTCCCACTGGGTCTAATACTGTAGCTGCCTCTTTGATGGTCACACCAACAATCAATGTCAGAGGCTACCAGTCCACCTTACAACACAAATCTGAAGTTTCACATTCTTTCCAAAGCCTCTGTATTAGTACTCTGGATAAGTACGGCTCTGAAGTTTCAGCTTTTGGCCAACAGCAATACATGTACAGAGACACAAAAAGCTCATGGCTTTTAAAACTGTAAAAGGAGAAGGCTAATGGTTGGTAATTTGTCCAAGTGATTAAAGGTGTGAGATGCATATCCTTATGCTGTGGTTATCACCAAAGGCCACACAGTGTCTTTGAACCTGCTGCGTTTTAGGATAAGCTTCCATTAATACTATATCCTACCCCCGGGTAAAGAGGGAAGACTTTATGAAATGATCTTATTGGTGGCTTTCTTTGTATTAAGTCAACAAACAACGTATGTGAATATGAAACAAAGGGAATTAAGAAATAATTTGCTGCCCCTCATTGAGTTCCATTCAATTTTTTATTTTTTTTTTTACTTACAGATCCATGCAGTCTGTTTTCGAATAATATAACACTATACTGTCAATGCATTGTCATAAGAAGAATGCAGTCGGGCCAGAGGTTAGAAAGCTTTTTTTGTCCAAAAATGTAATTTACTGCCAGTTTATAGTATATATGCCATTCGACTGAGTATATAGTCTGCCTCACCAGCCACAAGCCTAACTGTAACAGTTTAGGAGGCACTGAGCAGCACCTTAAATGCATACCCAATGCTTCATGGAAGCACATTTGACACTAAATTTATTCTCAAATCCAGCCACAAGGACTGACTTGAATCAAAAAGTAATTGAGAAAAGTTTGGAGCAGAAAGAAAGAAGAGCAAATTAGATTTTTACGTAGTGCTGGTTCACATTGTGTGCATTAAAAGAAAAAAAAACTGTACAATACATCATAGTGAGCAACAATTTTACGCTTAAATTGAGCAGAAGTTGGGACCAAGTACATCATAATTACTAAAGGGAACTGTTGTAGACTGCTAGTTGAAGTGACAGCTCCATGTTATTTAACGGGTTTAAATTTAAGTCTATGAAGTATTGCAGCCATTTGAAGTTTCCTTCTGTGATGTCAGCCTTACAGTTAAACGTATTCCCACAGCGTGACCGGAGGAATCAAACGGAGAGGTGGGTGAGAGGATGCTTCACAGTGTACAGTGATGTGTCATACTGTACCTGTATTCATCTACGTGTGTGCCAAATAGATTCAAAGGTAAAGAAACACTGAGGCCTGAATTGATTGGTGAGAGTTGAGCCTTAAAATACTGAGCGCTAATTCTGGAGCTGCTCCTCTGAGATATACACTCAAGAACACACACTTCAGGATTTCCGTGCACACTGACATCAAGAACGATACCTGTCCCGCACAAAACACACGGCGCAGCAGAGATAACTTCTGATTTTGCCAGCGGGAAAAAAGCCGCCTGATTATTTAATTGGCCTCACAATGGACCTCACACGGAGCTCAGTTCTAGTGCGTCTCTATCTCTGTGAGGACTTAGTAAGCACTATTAATCTGACTCTCTAAGCTTGTTTAGCATTTATTCTTGGGGGGTTAAATTAATTGAATAACCAATGACATAAATAAGTGCATATTTTTATTCATTGTCACTACTGATTTCCGGTGGCAATTCAACACACACTCTCACTGATGAACGGTTTGCGATTTCCTTCCCGAACGCCGCCAGCTCTATTGTTGTGAGCCAGTGGAGCACGGCACACGAGCGCAGGGTGTGGCGGGTGATTTGTGGTAATTTTCGTAGCCTGAGGGGCGCGGAGTAACTGCAGCCAGAGTTGCAAACAGCAGGATTAGTCAGAATACATTAATAGCCGGAGAGTGGTGATGACCGGTCATTATAAGCCCCTTTTCTTTTGTACAAATACAGAAGGCCATTAGAGGAGAGAGTGGCCGTTTGACAAAGTTGAACAGAAGTGTCACTGTGCAGGAGGGTGTGCAGAGCCATCAGTGTAAATGAGACTACAAGTCCAAGAGTGTGGTTCTCAATGATGAACGCCCAGTGGCTTTCTTTTTCTGTTAAAAACACATTTTACTGTGAGCACTTTTGTTTTCTGTGCTTTTTTACATATTAGAAAAACTTTACAACGCATGAAACGTAGAAGGACAGCACAAAATTAAGCCTGAATGTTTTATTTATTTTGTAATCTTACTTAAGACCTTTTAAACCACTTAAACCACAAATAATTTCATATTTATATTTATTCATTCATTCATTTTCTACCACTTAGTCCCAGCAGGAGGAGACTATCCCAGCAGCTTTGGACCTGAGGCGGGGTACACCCTGGACAATGGCCAGTTAGTGACAGGGCAGACACTTAGAGACGGACAGTGCAGACAACCATTCACTCTCACATTTATTCACTATGGATACTTTAGAGTTGCCAGTTGACCTATATATAGTGTTTATTTCTTTTAAAGGAGGATAACTGTTTAATTGCCTAATGGCAGAAATGAGACCTTAAGGCGTCATCAGGGTTTTTTCTGTTCAAATAAGGGAGGGTCCTATTGGCTGTTGGTATACACAACGTGTTCAAAAAAATGATACTGGGAAAGTGCATATTCCAGCATAGAATTAATCACATCCAAAATTACCACAAATCAAACTTTGGTGTCAGATTTAGTTCATAAACCACGACACACAGAAAAAGGATCGGAAAACACTGGATTTCTTTAGATTTGCAAGTTTTTAGCACATCCAAAGTGAAATAATTCTTATTTTATTGCTTGGAAGCAAAGTGAGAAATCGTATTTACTGTTGATAAATGAGACTGAGATAACACCAGGATTGCATTGGTCTGACACTGAACTCAGAGCTAGAAGTTTAAGATAAGCTCTAAACTTGTGATGAGTGTGATGTAATGTATTTGTATTTGTGTTGATTTGGTCTAGTTTTACTTAAAATAAACAGCCAGGTTGCCATGTTATTATCAGGGGTGTGAACATGAGGGAAGGCTGATTGGTTTTATTTTCTAATTTGAGCCAAAATGAGGTTGTGATAACAGAGGAGGTGCAGAGCAAAGCAAATCAATAAAAGCACTTTTAAAATTGATTGTGAATCTGTTTTCTTTTTTTATATGCTTATAGCTACACCTCTGCTATCATATTAGATCAGAAATGTCATCCAAAACATTTTTAATAGACACCAATAACATTCTATATTTCACTGACCAACCGCAGTGTGTTGCATCATTAATATTAATAATAAACCAAAATTCTGCCATATACCGTTCTCATAAAAAGAAACCTACATTGCTTTTTGTAACTATTGGGTTATACATGATTTTTGCTCTTCCAGCACTTGCCCCTTTTGGCAAAAGGCTTATTGCTGGTGGCACTGCAACTATAATTTACTAATTGTCCTCAGAGCCTGCAGGTATTGCTGTTTTTTCTCCTCAAGAAAACATCTACTTTTGAAAAACGCTGTATAATTTTGCCTTAGGGGGACTTTTTTCTTTCTGTTACAAAAGAATCATCACTTATTTCCTTACAACCACAATCTCTAAGTTACAATTGCTAATGCTATGGTGACTGCTGATATTATTATTGCAGCAGATATATGGTCATGCACATGCTGTAAACCAATGCCAGTTAATCTCTGTCGTGAAAACATTTTCTTGCCTTAATGAAAGCCATCCTCAGTCATTTTTCAGAATCCCGCCGCCTTTAAAGTTGCCTCCCATTACAGCATTTTCAGATGACTTCCTTCCTCATAGTGTTACACACAGCAGTAGCACTTTAAACGTTGGAGATAATTTGGTGAAAAATCCCTCCAAAAACATCTTGGTAAATATAGCGCGACGTGCCAGATTCTGCCTGTGTTTGCTTCTGTGTGTGTGCGTGTGTCTTCTCTGTGCCAACATCAAATGAGTTTTTGGATATCAGTGTGTTTTCATCAGTCCCACACTGACAAGCTCTATTAAAAACACCCTTGGACTCATTCTCATCACAGTTTGACAGGAGTAATTCCCAAGACAAGATGGAGAGCAGACAGTTCTAATTTTAATGCAGCTTCATTGAATTTGATTTATTTGGCTTTACCCACTGTTAACATGCAAGTGATATGATTCTCAAAATGAATGTATGTATATTATATGTGACTCAGCTCAGTGTGACATGTGCATCATGAATAGTAATTTAAAACCCAGTGCTGGCTATGTTGGATAGTAATTGTTCTTTCTTTGTCAATTTTCTGGACTGGATCACAATCATTGTAGTGCATGCTGTATTTAGCACATATTCGACAGTAAAACAATTGCGTGTCATTTAGGTGGAGGCGGGGGATTCAAAGTGGGAGATAAATACTTGTTTTAAAGTTAATAGAGTGACCTGTCTGCTCAGAAATAGTGGGTGTGGAGAGTCTAACAAACATGTGTTGTAAGGCTGTGCTCTCATTGGCTGCAGGTTGTTGCCATGGTCAAACAATGTCACAGAACCTAGTGGCTAGTCCAGAAAACTTGCTCTTGGCTCCTGCAGCCGAACAAATACCAGACTGACTGAACCACAGCAGTCCATTAAAATTGAGCATGGATCTAATCGAGTACAGCAAGAAACCCAAGTAAACAAAGCCGCCGGAGTGTCCTGTAATGCCACACCATGTCGCTAGATTGTGTATGCGCATATAGCGAGTCTACAAAGTAAAGAAGAATGGATTGGGATGGTGGACTACACTCTCGTTCTACTCTAAAGTGTTCTTATTCCATTGTCGCATTCAGATAAAGTACACTGACTTGTTCTACATTGTGTTGTTTCGTACTAAAGCGGAAACATGTCCAACTCACACCTTAAAAGATGGGCATATTTCACATTTAATGGACCAAATGGGATAAAGTTGAAACTTAATTAAAGAAGTGAAAAAAACAGACTGAGATGCTTACTGTAATGTGCAAAATGATGACCCAATTTAAGTACAGAAGTGCTTTTCCATATAATATGAGATAACAGTGCTCCAGTTCATCAAACGTTTGGCTAAGCCTGACCTTAAACCTGCTCTGGACTGTGATAAACCTCTTTTATAGGCTTCTTGGTGATTGAGCTCGACTCACGACAAAATGTGCCAGACTTGCAACCTAAGTCTCGCTAATGGGATGGCCGTCTGGACTGTTGGACTAATACAGAGTGTATGCCAGAGCACACAGGCCATACAATGTGAACAACCTGTGACTGTCCACTGTTTAAAGCAGTGTGACGTCAAAGTGGGGGTTGTAGTCAATGCATTAGCCTAACGTAGTGATTTGTTGCATTAGACGTCCATCAACCAGAGCACATTCTGGATCTAGTTGGAGACTGACAGTTAGCAGATGTTCAGAAAATAACATGCCACGGTCCACTACCAAACAAATCAATTGTCAGGCATTAAAATGATGACTAACACATCAATTCTACACATTCTTCTTCAACTTCAGATGATATTAAGTCAAAATCCATTGGAAGCCCGGTTATATTTACATAATTGCCAACAAAAAATCCAGTTATTGGTTTGACGTTTCTGTTTTTGCACACAATTGTTAGTCTTTTCAATTCCACATTTAATATTTAATAAACAGCAATCACCATGTGTTGCTTCCTTAATGGTGGTTTTCCACTTTACTCTTATTCCATTGGAAGAAGAAGAAGAGGTAATTCATCTCTAAATAATAACACCATTGCAGACTTAATGTTATCTTTATTCCCGGTCGTGGTGAACTTTCACACCTCAAACCCTTTTTGCTTGGCATTTTCCACCTTGTATCGCGCTCCATAGCAACGGAGATGCCGTCTATAGAAATCAAAGGTGGTTTAAAAGGTCTTGAAAATGACTGGCAGGAATGTTCTACACCAGACACAAACTGATTCCACAAGAAACTAAGCTCTTGTCTTTTTCATGCATAACTTACACGTGGCTTCCTCAGGTTTCTCCGGAGCAAAGTGGCAAATGCTGGGGACTGAGATAGCGCCGATGAGGTTTGTGTCTTGCTGTATCAGGCCGTTTGTGTGGGCCACAATCTGTCCTGTACTTAAAAAAATACTGCCTGAAGGGAAATCAATCTGCCTGTAAAGTCGATTCGAATTACAGCGGTCCCTGCATGTCGTACGTGTGCATCATTACGTATGTGCATGTTTACTACTGCGGCCATATGTTCCACCGAGCGTCCTCCCCCTTCCGAGGGAATGCCGTGCCGTCATTTGTAAGCTTGATCAACGCAGACTTTGGAAAGTGCATAAAAATGTTTGCTCCCGCTCATCCATCTGTATGTGCCGTTCGTACCTTCACCTGTTCCATGCAACAGTAAGTGTGGCAGTCAATCTTGTAATCTGCCAAACAGGAGCAAGAAAAACTCTCTAGTCCATTCACATATATTATTGGAGCCAACAAAGCATTTTAGATTTCATGGAAAAAAAACAAAAAAAATAACTGTTTTGATCAGCGTTAAAAAAACAAAAACAAAGAGTTATTGTGTTTTACATGTTCATAAGCTGTATCAGTAAATCTATTAAGCTAAAGGCTGTGTATCTACTGAATGTAGTTTCACCATAGTCACATGATTTTACTCTCAATGGCAGCCTTAATTTGATGTTGAATCCACTTTTCTGGCTCCACTCAGTCTGAATGAACACAATGAATCTGAGTTGGACTGGTCTGAGTAGGACAACCCTGATTTCAAATTTGTGTAACGAACAAATGTCAGTAAAATATAAATCAACAATGCTATACTAAAGGGTTATAAACAGACTTTTTATGTTTAGTTTAGGCTTGTCTCAAAAAAGTAACAGGAAAGGCTAAAGATTGCACTGGAGCTACAGAAAGTAAATGATCTCATAATACTCGCCTGACCCTTTGTCCATTATTATATATAGTCTGTAGTTATTTTAATAATATCTGTCACTGTAAACACTTTTCCTCTTTGTAACATTGGAAGAATTTTCCAGAAACAAACCCCAACACATTTCTAACAACACATAGAATAAGTTTTTATGATTTAAAGTCTGTAATTTTACCCAGTCTTCAAGCAGAAAGGCTAAATACTGACCATCATATATTGTTTGTTAGACTCAAGTTTTGCCACATTCTGCTGGTAGCATTAATGACAGTAAAGCAGCAGCAATATAGGAATAAGGAGTCATTTCATTTTAACGTGACAGACTTTAGTCACTGGTTAAGACTTTATTAACACGTGTCATTTGTAAATATCTAACATGTTGCTGTCCAGAGCAGTATATGGGCCTGTATATGAGCAAGTTACACCCCTCCTTAATGTGTGGAAGAGACAAATCTTATAAAGTTTTTATAATGTCAAGAAGTTATAACCTATTATAAATCCAGTTCAACAAGCACCAAAACATCATTATTATATAAAAAAGTGCAGGAGAATGATGGACACTGAAGTCGAGGTAGGGAAATGTCAGCTTGTACATTTATTTATTATTCACAGGTGAACACAGCAGAGGCATGGAGTGTTTTATTTCCCCTTGGGGGCACATTCAGCGGGGCAAAAATGTCAAACCGATGATCAGTGATAGAAATATTTCATGCGGGGGGCTGCGGACATGCCCCCCGGACATACACAGTATTTCACCAAACACAGTTCAAAACCAATCCATCACTGATCACTATCGACTGGAGTCATGTTTACTTGTGTTTTCTTTTTTAATTGATGTGCCCGAGGCCACAGTCCGAGAGGCCGATGACCAAAGGAGCGTTATGGAGCACACACTGAAATGATGCTGTGCCTTCCTCACTGTACACTGACATGCTTTTGACAGGAAGCAAAAGAAACAGGGAGTGGTTCTGGCCTTGTTCTTTTAAATGGAGTACATTTATCTCCACCTGCTCTTCAGTCAAGGCTTTAGTTTAGAATCACCCAAAGGAAAGGTTTACATTTGACAAAGTGAAAGAGATACGAGCGATCCATCCATTTTCACACAGAGGGATGAAAAAGAGCGAGGCAAGAGTTCCCTCGGACTGACAGCTCAATCCATGCGGCTGTCTCTTCTTCGGAGAGACAACTTTTCATCGAGTCAGACCGAAAAGCCTCTCTCGTTCCCGCCTGTGTGCGCGTGTGTTTGTGTGCGGGTGTCATCGCCTCAATTTCCGCGGCGATGATGTCCCATTGAGCCAGGCACCTGCCGGGATAAGAGGTGGGGGAGGGAGGCGGTCGGAGGGGGGGTGGGCCGATTCAGTCACTCAGTCAAGCAGAGAAAAAAAAACATGGCGTCCTCACCAGGTGTTGCTCTATTGAAAAGAATCCCACATCCGAAGATCATTCAGCTCCATTTACCTTTCGGGATCACCTGGGGCGCAAACGCCTAGGTGAGACCTGGGTAACCACGGCAACGCATGCCAACACGGATGGGCTGCGCATCTGCGACAGCTCGGGGGAAAAAAAACCCCCAAAAAACAAACAAACAAAAAAAAAAAACACATTTGAGTGAGGACAAAAACACTTTACAGAAACACTCATCTGGAGAATCGTGTCGAGGGCAATAAGAGCAAATAGGTTTGGAGTGAAAGAGACCAAGAAAGTGGTCGGCTGCACTTTTCACTGTAAAGAACTCAAACTGGCCAACATGAAGGTTCCCTGATACAAAAGATTCTCACAATAAAACCGTGCACAACAATCAAATCAAGCTGCGTCTTTTTTTTTTTACACAGTTCAGAAGTGTGAAACTAGCTGATGAGCGTCATCGGGATACATACACAGAAGGTAAAATTAATCTTGAGGTTTGTGCTTATTAAAGGCTGGATTTTTCCGGCCTTCTGTTTTTTTCAGTATTAACAAAGCTTTAGTGGAGCTTGTGCTAAAGTTTCATAGATTTGGCAAAGATGTGTGAAGTTAGTTGTCAGGATACTGTTTTACAAACTGACAGAAACTCAGTGTAGTGGGCATATATGGATTCTGACTTTTCATTAAAGACATTGTATGCAGGATTTACATGTGATATTAAACTTATTTTTACACGACAGAATCTCTTTCGTCCCACATCTAGGGCACCGTAGAATAATGTGGAGGTCAATGTTCTCTGTAAACACATATGAGAGCAAAAAAGTAGGTAGTTTTTTTTATAATATTCACCTCAAAATCCTGCATATCCTGTCTTTAAATATATAAATGGCATCATAAATACAAGTACTTCAATTGATGTAGTTACCCAATTCACAAAAGTCAACATTCCTAGATTCAGCAGATGTCATTTTAGGTCTTGAATTGTCAACCTTTGTTTTTTGGTAATTTGGGTGAACTCGAGGACACTGCAGGACCACAGAGGGAAGAAAATCTGCTCACGGTCTGTTTTTAAAATGGGTTAGAGCACATCCGTCAATAGCATTCAGTACATTTAGGTGTTGTGTGATGTGTAGTAATTAACTTTTCCAGTGGAATCAGCTCTTTGTCGACCTGCCTCGCCTCTGTGCCCCTCTGATAGATTCCTCAGTGTGCCACAGTCTCTGGGAAGAAACATTGACACCACACCGGAGAGATCACTGAGGCTCCCAAACTGTTTAGACTGTTACTTAAATACACTTTGGACTCATTTAGATCTGGAAGCCAATGAGGGAAGGGTAATGCTGCGGGAGTGTCATTTCAGAGGTTGTGACTGTTTGTGCATCTTTGTCTCCGTGGATGACTGGCAGCCAATGAGTGTCTGCGAATTAGAAATGGAAAAGGCAGGACAGTGCTGGTGTGTGCGGATGTATGTGTGTGTTGGAGCGTCGATGCGTCAGGACCTACGGAGTGTGAAATGGAGCAGGGAGGTTCAAGCCTCAGCCGCGACACTGTCTCTATCTCCTGTTCTTCCTCCCCCCAACCTCAGTGTCTCCCTATTCTTTCTCTCCTTTCTCCATACTTCCTCTCTATCTCTCCGTCTGCGCTTTATACCGCCGGTTTATCTCTCCGGATAAAGCTCTCCCTGCTGTGGAGTTTGTTTTTCCGACCGCTCGGGCTTTATCTTGCGTCGGGATGCCGTGTATGTGCAGTAGCACAGAGAGACAGCATCCCCATGTCAGGCCAATGATGGATTAGAATACTAAAATACTGGAGAGAGAAAATGCAGACGCTCAAATCTGACATGGTGTGTGCTTGCGTGTGTGTGTGTTTATGCGCGCGCAAAGCTGCTGCACGGTAATAGAACAATAAAAGGAGCGCTTCTCCCTCTGTATTCCTCTCTCACCCCAGAGGCTTTCCTCCTCTACCGCGCTCTCTCACACTTGATTTAACGCATGGCTTCTCCGCTTGTTTATTTCACTACATATTAATGTAAATCACCGGTGTCCACTCCCTCTCTCCGAGCTGTCTCTTTTTTTCCGTCCCCTCCTGTCGTCCTGCCACCGGGTGTCGGCCCCTGTGACAAAAAGCCGAGACAACAATTAAAAAGGAACAAGAGGGCCCGCCGCTCCGGCCCCCGTCGGCCACGTCAATCACAGCCTCAGCCTCCCCTGCTGCTCTCAATTAACCCCCACGACTGGTGGTACAGGGCGACCTGGCTATCTAATCTATGTAGAGCACCCCATGGTGGACCAAGGGCACAGGAAACGACTCAGTGTCTTTCTCAGTAATTCACTCGACCCTATATTCTGAGAGGAGCTGCACCTGAACATATTTCGGGGCAAGGAAAGTATATGAGTGTTAAAATGGTATCTTGGAAGGGACTTTGACTTTGAAGCAGTCCACTCAATGTGGAGATAAGAGACAGCGTGGACTCTTGCAATGAATTAAAATACTGCATTTGTCGCATACAATAAAATTTAAGCAGAAATCAACTAAAGAGCTCAAAAATCTGGTCTCTTTAGTTGATACTGAACATCCACGGGACAGTATTGATTAAAGTCAGTCATCAGTCACTGGTTTCCTATCCTTCCATCTTAGCCTAGCCCTAAAGCTCAAAATCCAGCTCCAAATCAACTGTGACATTTCCAAAACCACTGATATAGTAAATGCCGCTGGTTTAGAGGATTAAATAATAGCATATTAAAAATCCACGTCTATATTTAACATACTCCTGACATCTCTCCAGCAAGAAACACTGTATGCTGTACAAAATCAGAGAAAACAACACAGCCTATGATATTTGGAAGTCAAATGTCAATGTTCTTTGTAGTTTCTTGAAAGAAAGTTGAGCCATTCCATTTCAGAGACTTGTAAACTTCTAACACTTTTCAGTTTTTAGAGATTGCTAAAAACTGGACCAAGTAGCGGCAGTGTGTAACTACTTTTCAACTGATATGTTACTATTTTTGGTGCCTAAGCAAACTTTAAACCGCCATATATGTGTAAATGAATTGTCAAAGTGTCTGATTTGATCCACTGTAATAAACTTGTTGGATTCCTTGTCAGCACTCCTGTCCCCAGACTATAATTGCTGATACGCTGTCTATAAACACCACCACTCAACATAACCCCTGACCTCCAACTGTTTGCGTTATTATAAAAACTAAAGAGACTTTGATCCCACTGTCTGCCAGCTCTTGTCTGATTAGAAGATTACTCCGAGGCAGCATCTTTAATGAAGCTCCAACAACAAAGTCATGAAACGTATTACTCAAGTCAAACACTTTCCGGATTCACACGGTGTTAACTTTAACCTCCCCCTGAGCGAACACTTGATTCTCTGTGCGCCTTAATAAAAACACCACAGAGAAGCATGCAATTACAATGAAGGGCAGAGCTCCATTATAATCAGTATCCTGTGTTCGATGGCTGCGGCTGATTGCTGTTTATGACTAATACTTAGTGTAACTCATCTGAAGAGAGGGGAGGTGGGTTTTGTTTAGCCGACTGAATGTTAACGAAGTATCGGAGGTGAGTGGCGCAGCTTCGCTCTTATCTGTGTCTTATCGAGCTTCACTGATTGACAGGAGCTTTGTCGGAGGGGTGTGCTCGGTTCCAGGGGCTTTTCACTTTGCGTGTGTGTTTTTCCAGCGTGTACGCAGCAGCGCCTGGAGAAACAGAGAGGTTAAAGTACACTGCAGACCTCGCGCTATCTCCCGTCGTATCCTTTTGTAGATAGTTTCCTTGTCTTTACAAAGAAACCCACCTTTACCCTCATCCCCTATCTCTTTTATATCCTTCTTTTCTTCCACCCCTCTTTCTCTGTGTCTTCAGACATGGCATTTAAATTTGTCCTGAAGGATCGATCGCAAGAGGCCAAAGTTAATGTCAAATGTGAATGGGCTCATTGCATGTTGAATGTGTCCCCAGATCTGATCCGATCACCTCTTTACTCAGATTTTTTCTCTCAATGGCACTGTTTGTAGATACCTTACAAAATAAGGCAATTTCGACTGCAGTTTATGATATATGTGTAGCCTGTGATGATTCCTCTGTGCTTTAATAAATAAACTTCACTCTACAAACTACTCCAGCCTCTGGGGGTTAAAACTTCATATTCCTCGTGGGTTTATGGAAGGGCTTTGTTTAGAAAGCCAGTTGAATTTCAATCAAAATGTGCACTAAAGTTCATAGAAGCACCCTTGAAGTAAGTCAGAACTCTGAGGGAGGCATTATTTAAGAGCATTTGAACATTTGAATTAATTTCAAAGTCAATTCAGTGGCTTGGAAGCTACTGTCTATTTTTAGCTGATTTAACTTTTTTCCAAAGAAGTGTGTCCAAATCACTGTCCAGCCTTTTTTAACCTTTTCCAAAAGGATTTCCTAAATAATAGGTTTTGATTAAGCCAATCATAAGGAGTGATTGTTTGTATATTAAGGAAAAAAGTTCACCACTGTTTGGCAAAAGAGGACACATTTTAATGTCATGTATCTACAGAACTACTGGAGCTGGATAATGTAAATTACACTGTACAATGCAAGCTCTGAACTTTCCAACTGTCCATTCTCTTGATCCCCTCCTTCATTGGTTGTCCAGTTTCATCTAAGGAACCTTGCTATCTTATCCAGTACGTTTACATGCAGGTAGAGAAATCTGAAGTATTGCCTAGTCCGATTTTAACCAGTTATAAATGGCTGTAATCACTGACATTCAAATTTCTCATAATGGGACTAACACATCTGAATAATGTTTTGTTGTTGAATTACTGCTGCATTTATACAGCTTACTCCGACAAAGGTCAGACACATGACACTGAGCATGCTCCAGAGTCAGACAACATCACAGAGTAACACATGTAAACAGATGAGAAACACACATAGAGCAGTGTTTACAGCTGCAGATTTTTAGACCAGTGAAGACACACTTTGGGTCACGCTGCCACTGGATGTCTTGTTTGTCTATTGTTTTGCTCTGTCTTAAAAAGTTTTTACATAAAAAGTAAAAAGTTTAGAAGAACAAGCTAGTCTACTGTAGTTGTATGATGTGTTCATGTGTTTTCTGACGGCACAGTTGCTGAGTTAGGAACACATTTTTCTTAATTTGTTCATGTGTTTTTCAGCCGGGTATATTAGCATTTATGTCAGGTTTAACAGTAGCTTTTTTCTCTTTTTTAACAAAGGCTTACAGCTGTTAAATACAAAAACCACATGAATGCAACATTAGTCTGAGCGGAGGCTAGAAACACAGTACTTCGATTCTCTCTCGTTCATGTAAGCTCAGTCAAAGTGAGCAGTCCAGCTGAGAGGGCTCAATCAAGCTGTGAGCTATAAGTAAGCTCTGCATGTAAACGTACTTATTGTCTTTCATCTCTCTTTTTCCTCTTGCCCCTACCCCAGTGGTGCCCCCCGCAGATGGAAGTTAATTTTACACGTTCCCCAGAAATTGAAAATAAGAACAAATGGGAGAGAAAAAAATGTGTCAGCAAAAGATTTATAAGACATAGAAAATCAAGAGCCCAATTCACTCTGCTATGTTTGTGCTCCAGGGTTCTTTCTGCGCTCGTAACAGTGCACTATTTCTATCACTGCCTCGTACCCCCCTCCCTCCTCTTCCCAACATGCACCACCCCCCAGGAGCCTGTCAGATGATAAAGAGATGTTGTCAGGGACTGATTATCAGCCTCCCAACTAAAAACAAGTAAAACATCAAACACACAAAGACCACACAGGGACTTGGCCTTATTCCTTTTCAAAATTTTCTCCTCTATACATCTGTCTCCCACTCGTTCTCCAACTCTTTTCATTTCCGTGTCAGGAGTGGTGTGTTTTTCGCTGCTGGGGAGCTATTTGATTTGTTCTGCCGTTTAAGAGCTCGTATTGTTTCTGCTGTGTTGTTTTTATTATGACGGCTTTATTCATATTCATCCGCCTGTGGCAGCTCGGGTCCTGTCCTGAGTCACAGGGATGGCCAAAGAGGAATAAAGCCCCCATTATTTTAATGCATGTGCAAAATGAAGTGAGAGTGGGAACGCGCATGACATGGGTGGCATCGAGTGCAAATTATAACAAAAAAAGCTAGACCCAATTTTCTCTGCCGCTGCCTGCATGCCACACAAAACATCGCACACACCCAATGTTCATTAAACAGTGAGAGACAAGTGTGTAATTTGTCATTCACCGTGGCTGCAGTACGGGCTTCATTCATCAGCCAGATAAAGCTGTCGTCCATCATCAGCTCTTCCTCTTTCTGTCGTTATTAGGATGACCCCACAGACAGGTGGACAAATCGTCAGCTAGTAAGTCCAAAAACACAAGATGGTCTGACTGCAGCTGGCGGAGGTATTTCAGTATTTACAAGAACAGCTCTGCTACAGGCCCGCGCACTAAACCCCTTTTATCCTCTGCTGTCACGTGTGTTATAAATGTCATCTTCTTTTTCTATTGTTGAAATTAAAGTGCTTTTAACCTAATCTAGATGTACTAGCCTAGTACAGCTGCTAAATGTTAATGCTGTATGTATAAAACAAATGTTAATGTGACAAAGTGTTCCATTTTTGTATTTAGGCCAGTAAATAGCTTATATAAGACCACTTCCTAATTTAATGTGTAATGTAGAGTGCACTGATGAAAAATATAAACAATCAAACAGGCACAGTGTTAAATGTCAGTATATTTTACAAATGTAAGCTGAATAAGCCATATTTGGTTAGCCTGACTTTATATCCATATTCACGTCACTCTCTGCAAAGGCAATGGGTTTGGAAGCTCTTCCCTTCACAGCAATTTTTACTTGATAGAAAAAAAGGGGCAGGCTTTGTTCTCTGATTGGTTACATGTTTTGAAACAGTTTATTCTGTCTGTTGGTACTGCCCACTGAAACTCCAACAGAAACCAAACCAAATCTTCATATACAGAAGTACAGTGGCTGGTCAGGTAATTATTTGGTTAGTTTTTAGCAGTCTGTACTATGCCTGAAAACACAAAAAATAGGTCCAGGTAATGTGAAAGCTCTTTCAGTTGCTACCTTTAATTTAGCAATTCATATATAATTTCCATAAATATGTGTTAAATATATATAGACCTGCTCTAAAAATAAAGATGTTTATGAATCAAATGGATTGTGATAGAAATTAACCCCTGAAAAATCCAAAGCTAATGTCCCTTGCTAATATCTCTAATGAGCATACTTCCCCGGGCTTCATTTTCCCGACCTGTCAAAGGAAAGCCACATTCTAAATGCTCATTGGTTGTTGAGCAGCGCTATACAACTGGTAATTGTCACAGAACCAGAACACCCCCTGCAGGTGCAATCAGACCAAAGTGATACAAAGTGCCACGTAAAAGAAGCAGGAAAAGCGAGGACAGTTGTGAGGGATCGAAGGGACGCTACTGACAAGACGTGAAGTCCGTTTCTTCACTGTGTTTCGTATCATCTTACACCGATAAGTCCAGTGTTGGCAGGTCCAGTATGTCAGTGTGTGTGCGTGTGTGTAACTTGTGTTTCTTCCAGGTATATTCTTCCGGTCTACCCCGAGCTGAGCGATGCAGATAGCAGAAGCAGCAGCAGCAGTAGTATGGGTACGGGCGGGCTGCTGACGGGAGATGCAGCCCCTCCCGTCCCAGAGGAGCCCAGGTTGGAAATAGTGGCCCTTTCCGAGTACATGGGAATGACGTTGAACTGGCCGCCTTCGTCCACTTCCTCGTTGGGCTGCCGCAGATCCTCCTCTTCCTCACTCTCAACCACCACCTGAAAGAAGCACATCAACATTGTGTCACTCTGCGCCGTGACTTGGAAAAGCTAAATGGGAGCGATTTCCAAATGGGGTAACTGTTTGAATTTTAAACAGAATTTAAAGATTGAGCTGTTTCAATCCAGATCTGGTTCGAGGGCAGACGTTTAAAACAATCTGATAGCTGATATTTTTAAAATGCCGCCGAGGAGTGCCTGAAATTGAAATGGTTGAATCAATTAAACATGTGCCCTGCAGTCAGTGCATGACTTTCTGTTTGAAAACACTTAAACTGCTTTATGCATCCACAGATGAGAAATAGGACTCCAAATTCTACCAACCTACAAATAATAAATAACAATATTTTTCTGACACATGGATAAATATTAAGCCCTTTTCCGTATGACTATTTCTCTCTACATATATATATATAGATAGATAGATAGATAGATAGATAGATAGATAGATAGATAGATAGATAGATAGATAGATAGAGAATGAGATTAGTTGTGTCATTACACTGCATTTGCACCTGCTGTTAATTATCAAAATGCTAATATAAGAGGCGGTCACCAACACAGTCTACCTAGGTGTAAATAGATGTGAGCGACATGACCAACTACAGGGGCTAACACTAATAATAGCACAGAATACACTCAGTGGAATAATACTAATCTAATCATACCTACCATACTGTCACTGTTCTTTGTTTTCTAAAATACATTCAGTGTTCAGTGATTTAAAGGTTACTGGTAAGCTTGAAGATTTCACTGTAAAAAATATAGTCTAAAGACGATAAATACGATAACATGCAACTATTGTGGAATCACACTTTTCAGACATAGCAACTTTCTAATGAGAAGTGAGTGACTTGGCTAACTCTGTATAGGTTTCTGGCAGTTAGCTTTAACCTAAAGATGCAGCCATCAGAACATACTGTATCTAGCCAGAAAGTGTCACATGACTGTAGGATATTTACAAAAAGTTAACACTTCCATGGAAGCTCTGTGATAGTAAATTGTCACTTATAAATGGATAAGAGAGGGTTGAGATATTAGATCAAAAGTCTGTTTGGTGTTAAAGCCAAGAGCGTAGGAGACTCTTAAAAGACTTCGTAAAAATTTCCACTACAATCTTTATGTAAATTATCTTTTGATAATTATAATAATAGAGTGTATGTGTGTCCATTAGATGGGCAAATGTTGTGTTAAATGTTGGGGTTTATTTTGATTAAGGGCGTCATTTAGTGATTTCTAAAGCCATTAAGTATGACAGGTAGCATACCTTGTAAATATTACTCATTCTCTTAAACATGTAAACTTAATGAAAGTGTTTTTGGTGAGATCCCTGAGATGCTGTCAAATCCTTTGACCTTAGTGGTATAATAATTCTAACGTTAAACAATAAAGAGGACTTAAACAAAGTGTTGTTGTTTATTAGGAAAAGTATTAGGAAAAGCTGAAGTCTTGATTTAAATCTTTAAAGCTGTTGATGGAAAATAGATTCAGAGCAACAATAAGGAGCCCAGCTGTTTATCACCAATGATATGCAGAAACATCTGGAGCAGCCCAAGGCCCGTGCTTGGTGACGGTGTGCCGATTGTTTTTCTACTTAGAATAATGCCATGCTGCATCGTTCCGTTGAATTACTGCCACCGATACCTGTCTGTTTTATGGAGTTGAGACTTTGGAGTTCTTCTTTATTTACAGCTCAACTTTTATCCACTAATGGATCTCTCCTTCAGGCAACACAACACTTCTTTCCACTTCTGTGCTGATGTGATTTTTCCACTCATGTTGTTTGCATAGAGAGTTTGACAATCAGTTAAGGTGGGTTATAAAAAAGCCTTTCCGGCAGAACGAGCACCTAGTTCTGCTCTTAAACTTCCCAGGGCTATTCTTAGTCACTTCTATCCTTTACTAAGAGTCTAGTGACCTTTCCTTTGATCTGCTGCTTTAACGCATTGGTGAGGGACAGAAAAAGCCTCCAGAACACGGTTAATATTTCTTTGAAGTTAATTGGAGCAAGTTCTTTTAAGGAACGGTTACAACCAAGAAAGTTCTACATAAACTCCACATTTTCATTTCGATTTCAAGAACCACATTCCACCTGCCATTACCTTTCAACATGTGATCTGTATGTAGATGGTGTGGACAGTATGTTGCCTACAGAAATGAAATGTTCACTGCTCAGCTGCAGCTCACAAAAACATCCCCTTTCAAGCAAATCCAAACAACAACAGATAAGCTCCTCAGAAGAAAAAAAAAAATACTTATGGTGCTCATCCTGCCTCATTATTTCATGAGACTCACAATTGATGTGTAAAAAGTATACATAGGTTATCAGATTTAATCCAAAAGTCTGATTTAAATGTACCTCCAGTAAGTGTGGAAAGGATGGATGCAAATGACAGATTAGATGGATGTTAACTTCACAAGAGGGCTGCGTGTAGAGCTTTAAAATGTCTCCATGAGTGTTCCCTTCATTTGGCTGTCTCTCAGGAGAGTAGCTTTTAAGAAGTTACATGCTGTTCCCTAAATTGCACTATAACAACTAGAGTGTGGTCACCTCTTGCATAATGGTCTATCTTTTTTTCTTTTCATTAGGAAACAACTTTAAAGGCCTCTTATCAAGGACTTTAATTGATGAGAACCCCTTCTGCAGCTTTACACTTCGCCCCACATTGTGAAGCTCATCATGTACCTAATTTGTAGCACACAGATGACCCTCAATCTATATTGTTCTTGTTAAAATGATACTGTATGTTTTTAAAAGTAATGCCCCATTACTGTTCATGTAACTCTTCTTGAAAGTATGTCAAGTAAATGATAAAAAGATGAGGATAATGTTGTCCAAGATGACATTAAACTTCCTCCTGTACCAAAACAAGCGCACTGCTTTTCTTTTGGAAATGTAACATTTTAAACAAAGAGCACTCATCTGGGCCTCTAAATGTTGAGCTAAACATCAGGTGACATTTCTCTTTTTTTCAACTGTGGAGCGGATCCTCAGCTTTTTGAAGTGAAACCTTTCAAATTCAGAGAAAATCACTTTAGAGAAACAAGCGAAAAGCTCCTCATAGAGAAGAGAGGGGCGTCTGTGACGGCCGGATGAGGAGCAGAGCTGCTGCAGGTAGGAGCTGGAGAGTGAGTGGATGGAAGAGTGAATGAAATGAGCAGAGACAGAAAAGAGTGAATGAGTTACAGAAGTGGATGGAGGAAATGACAGAGAGTGAGAGGAGGAGGATTTGAAGAAAGAGGGGAGACATATGGGCATGAATAAATTCATACTAATGAAGCCTGACTGATGCACCGCTTCCAAGCAGCACCTCATCTAATCCGCTCACTGGGAGAGACTCGCAGATGGACACCAAGTGGAGAGAGGGAGGCGGGCAGAGGAGGGCAGCCGAGGAAAAGTGCGAGTTGGAATCCCCTCTTGTCTGGCGGCCCAGATTATCTCTGGCAGCGAGGCATGCTGGGAGCCAGAGAGCCACAGCCACGGCAGATTGTGCTGTGGCCAAGGTTAGAGTAGCCAGCACCGTGATTGGATTGGACCACATTAACGGTCAGCACCAGACAAGGGCAGCCAGGAGCTATGGTTCTGAAAACATATGTGCTCGCAGCACGTTTGGGCACCTCTCAGTCTCACTGTGTGTGTTAGTGTCTGCACATTACTGCACTGGCAGCACTCTCACCAGAACTCAAGTCAAAACACTGCAGGGCCAACGCTTGTCTGTGCCACATGCGATTGGTTGTTAGAAACATATCAAACACTCAGACACTTAGCACATTTGTTTGCTAATGGTCCCTGGCCACACATTAGATAAGCACAACATGGTGCAGGAATATCAAGTTTGAGCTTAAAGAGTAGGTCCAGATACTGACAACACCTTATAAACTTAAGACAAAGGAGGCTAATCTAAGCCACTGCAAATTGTTATTCACCTCAAAAATACATTAAATAATTAATAGGACAAGGATTAAAAGACAGAGGCCTATATATGACTTGAATGTTTAAATCCAATTCTTCACATTCAGACTGTGAGCAAAATTATAGACTATTATTTTGACAGATGTTCCAGCTCTAAAAACAAAACCATTTCTTGTGTGTGTGTATTATATTATTAGTAATATTGGCCTTTGATGTGATTTTCATTCACTGGATGGGCCCGTGGTCAAACTTTTGTATACCACCTCTGCTATAGGGGAACTCTAGGGGAACAAGGAGCTGGATGACTAAGAACATTCACAACAATGCCTTGGGAAAGTGTGGAGATTATAAACTCCAAACATGTGGCCGCTATGTGATTGTTTATTTCTTCCACTAAATGTAAAATGTAGCTGTTTGTGAAAAACAATGTGCTTTGAAGCATTTTCAGGTCAATTTCATACAGATTTTCATCCAGAAGAAAACACCTACACAGTTGGACCCAGCTAAATCTCTTCTTCTTTAGAAAGACAAACCACAATTCAGCAGCGTGTTATGTATGAAGCACAGTCTTCACCTGTTTTAATCCTCTGCCACTATAGTGTGCTACAGTCTCACATTTGAAATAGCATTTCAGACAGATTTCAGGTGTGAAAGAGAATGGCTTTAAGTGCCTCCAGGCAGCAGGCGCTTGAGGCACCAGCACTACTTCTGCCAAAACAAAGCCAATGGCCGCCACATGTCCATGTGTCCAGTGATGTGACTTCACAGTGAAAACTCAAATGAAGCCTACTAAAACTTAAATCTATTTCAATATTTTACAAATGACATTCCTTGCTTAGGCCAACACTGAAGTTAAAGTTTGGTGTAGAGCCAATACATTTCAGTCTACTAAAGAGCAGTGTAGCTCTTCTGACTGTGTCACAGTGTAAAGACCTTCACACTCCTAAACACACTGCTCCTGGTGCACGGTACATACTGTGTACAATCTTTTGATGCTTTGCCAAAGTGCTTTGATATCTCTTTGCCCAGAGCAGTTTCTTTGATCTCAGCATCTACTGCTGACTCACTGGTGTTCAACAAACACTGTACAGAGCTATGACCTTCTCCTGGAGAAGACAAGTGTCACTAATCAATCAAAGACTTCACTGAATGCACTTAATGGTTTGCATTCTTTTTGACTATGACGTTTGTTATAAAAACACAGCATTTCAAGTCTTTAAAGCTTGTATTTCTACTTTATGCAATAACCAAATCAATGTCTTATTTACAAATAATAAAGGCTGTGTGTCTAGATTGTTAATGATATCATACTGATGACTAGTTTGCCTAGATTTCAGTTTCTGCATCTAAAAGGTCTATACTTGATTTGTTCATCTTTCCAACATTTGTAATAATTAAAATTTTAGGGCTGTGTGTAATTTTTTAGAAAATCTTGGTTCCACTGGAGGGGAAAGGACTGGGGGCTTGTGACTTTTCTCTTCATTAGTCCGTATTGTCTCTGTTTTTCACAACGTTGAGAAAGGAGTAGATGTCAGTGAGCATAAAGGTACAATCACTGAATTACTGACCTAGAACGTTAAGACTGTCATAGAGTCAGAGAAGTGAAGCTGTTTTAAATAATACAACAGTCATCTCAAATTTCTCAGGTGTGAAAATAAAACTCAACCCGAGCTTGGCATTTGTTTCTTTTATTGCATTTATCTAGGCCTGTAAGTGTGTGGTAAGTAAATAATGGTGTTACCAACTTATAGAACTTAAATGAACTTTGAGTATCCCTGGCCTGTTCAAAATGTTACCAGAAATCCCAGAACTTAGAGTAGAATCTATAAATTTGTCCGTACATTTTTTGACATGCAAACGGGTACTATACATAAAAGCTGGCACATGCTCAATCTTAATCCTGTCAGGAGACAAAAAGAAATTGAGCTTGAAATTATCAACCCAAAATCCTGACAAAAGATGAAAGACTTGAGGAGAGTATATAAATAAACAGTGTGACGGGACAGAAAGACACAGCAGTGTGGAGCTAACAAAGTGAAATGAGCTGGGCGCACTCACGTTGTTGCTGTGTTCCGGCAGGTGGTTGTTGCTCAGCACTTCATCCTCCTGAACCAGCGGGGAGGGCCTGGGAGCGGGAGGGGGGGTGATGTCTGCAGGCAGGGAACCCGGGCTCCCCATCCAGCTGATAGAGTTACCTGCATGAGACACAGCCCCATCACTGCCTCTGCGTGTGTTTATGTGTGTGTTGCAGCATCTCCAATAGGCGTGAACCTACATATCTCCTTGGCAGCTTTATTGTTGGAGCTGTCGGCAGTTTGATAAATCACTGGGTTTTATGGGAGGTGCATTGACGCATCGATCCCAGCTTTAGTGTTTGGACATACAGACTCGCCGTGTATTGACAGTGGTATTGACAGCTGCTGTGATTGAGTGACGCATGGAGGTCCTCACCCTCAGGCTCCCCTTGGTTCTTCACCAAAGCCTTGTAGCACAACACACAGCCTGTAGGACTCCTATGAATGCTAAGTCTCTCAATGGCACTGACATGTAAAGAGGAAATGACTTCACACTGTGAACATCACTGCAGGAGCCACAAGCCTAGACACACTCATCATGTCTCAGCCACTTTCTCATTTATTCCTTTTGAATCGCTCCTCATGGCATCTTTGATGGTGACGTTCTGATAATAGCTACTTCTTAGATGCATTATTTAAATCAAGCTCTCAGTATTATGTAGGCTACAGTCAGTGGTTTTACATTGTGACTGCTCTTATTCACACAGACTGTAAGATTTACTGTGTTGGTAGTTGTTCATCAAAGGTGCTGCATTTTGAACTGAAGATGTGCAGTGCATTTGCATCTAAACTTGAATTAGAAGCATAGAGAAGCCAAAATGAAGGGCTACAAAAAACACAGGCGTTTTCTTCAGAGCTCCTGGTTATAATGCCCACTGTTACAGCTGAAATGAATATTTTTGCCAGGTGCTGATGTTGGGATTTGGGATGACTGAGTTGCAGTAGAAGAAGTTCCAAACAACCCTGTCTGTAGTGCAGGCACTTTAATATATATTTGGAATTTGTAGACAAACACGCAATTTTTAACTGAACCAATGAGAATATTTTAAAATATTGCCTTTATTTATGTTTTTACTCAGTGACTACCACAATGTATAAATAATACATTTGACATATGGTAATATGTGAGCAGCAATGCATATAATAATGCAAAAATCTACTTGGAAATGTAAAATGAATGATCTGAAATAAATATTATACATGGCAGTGTAGTAATGAATGTAATATACTCACGCAGACAGCTGTTGTGGGTGAACATGTGCTGCAGTCGCAGACAGTCCTGCCACTGGTTCCCACTTCCTTCACAGTTGCACCACAGTGACACGTCTGCAGAGCTGTTACTGATGTAGTTTGGCGTCATGATGGTTCCTACAGGTCAAAGGGCAAATGCTTGTCAAGAAAGAACATTATGATCAGGAAGACTGATAACCTCCACTGTAATGGCATTTCCAATCATAAACCATAAAGATTGATCAACAGGTTATGTCCATATATTTTTGTAGTATCAAAGTTTAGGTAGGGCCAACAAAAAATAGCTGACACCTATATTTATGGATTTTCAACATGTTACAATGTTCAGTGCCAGGCAATGTTTTACTGTCCGCCACCAATGCTCTAAAACATAGTATAACTATATGAAACATACAGTTTTTCATTATCTATAGTCTTTGTCTCTGGTGTATGTGTGCTTTCTAAAGGTTGTGTCTTTAACAAAAAATATGAGCCGCATGAAAAAGTCATCCATCACTGTCACAGAAAGCACTCACTGCTTCTCTCTTCAGTCCTCTTGCCTTGAAATTTTGCTACTACAACTGTATCACCTATACCAATGATTGCAAAAGTGCAAGAGCTGGCAAATGTTTTTATGCATAAGTTAATGACTTGGCCAATATTCAAAGTAACCCAGTGCCATGGCAGCCAGGAGACATATAAATGTGCCAGTAGAACAGCTATGTAGAGGTTTAAAACTCGGCTTTTTTTGGTGGTCCCGTACCGATGAGTCCAGCGTAGGCTCGCAGACAGAGGCCTGGTGAGTCCTTCAGACAGCCGCTGGGCGTCAGAGATGAGGGCTGGCAGTTTTGGAGGAAATCAGCCAGTCTGGACCTGGCAACGACACAAACAACAACTCCACATCAAACGGCGGCAGTGGGCAGGAGAAATGAGTGGGTGTGTGTCTGCAGGGTTGTCAGGATGAGACTAGAGGTTCATCAAAGTGGCTCCAAAATGTTTTTTAACAAAGTGTTGACACATTTTTGTGCTTGTACTTTTCACTTTGTTCTGTCCTTTTATCTCCTGTATCTTTCTTTTTGATTTCCACTCAGTATAAAACAGATGGATATTCCATTCTAGTGTGAATGCCAGCATAAACCCTGATTAAATGTGCATGTTTTAGAGATAAACGTGTCACTTAACTTCCATTCAAAATGAAACACATACAAACTCTCAGCGTCAAGCCACAAGTATTTTAAACTTTAAGTGTTAACATTTACAAGTTAGCAAGAGAGTATAAACCTGTTGATAGTAAGTTAGTATGAAGTACGCATTTGTCCGGGCGTATACCTGCAGAGGTCGTCACGGCGACAGAAGCTCTGCTGGTGCAGGCAGTTGGGTTGCAGTCCGTCCATCTCCTGGTAGGAGCAGGAGGGCACAATAGTCTTCCTCCTCCTCTCGCCACACAGTGTGTTGGTGCAGGGGCAGAACAGGACCCCCAGGCTGTACTCCTCAGGGACTCGCTCCAGGAAGCGCCGCAGGGCCCGGTGGCACTTGTGCTGGTTGCAGCGGCTGGTGCCAGGCATACGTTTGGTACAGGCCAACACGTACTCTGAGCGGAGAGATCCACACTTCTCATACAAGCCACAGTCCTGCGCAGCTTTCAGGCACTGGTTCTCACCGTCCAGTTGCATGTACGATGAAGCTGTTTGACAAATGAACACAGAGGGAAACTGAGGTGATGCTAAAAACATATTATCCATTTCACTTGTATGAGGAAAATTCAGAGGGAGAAGAATGCAATTATATATTTTATGTGAATGTCATTAAATGGGTGTAGAAGTTATTAACCTTCCATTCACTGCTACTTAGTATTTGATAATCAGTTAAATGTCAGACAGAAAGAACTCTGAAGCTCTATTGATTGCGCTTTTACATCTCCACAAAGGAGGCTTTTGGTAATATTTTGTAAAGAGAAATGATTAATGACTAAAAATGACTCAGGTGACTATTTGCAAACCGCAGTCAATCATTACCAATAATAAGAACCATTTATTATGTGCCCACTTACCTAAGCAATAGCTGTCAGGAAACTAAAGCTAAGCCACTTCTAAACTAGGTCCCAGTCCCACAAAAGCCCAAATTATTATGTTGTATTATATTTTTACACTTTTTAAGTTTTTTAATTCTGCTATCTGGTACTATATTATTGTCTGACCAATGTCTGTTTTAATACCTCATAGAGAAATAGAGCAGATAAAGAAATAGCTCATAACTTTATTGATTCACATTGTTTTAAAGGTTTGAGGTTTAGTGATTTATTGAGTGGCTTCTCAATCGTGTATGTGACACATGACAGCCATGACACATCTATGGAGCGCTTGTCATTAAACACTCCATGTGTGAAGCTGAAGGACCTAGACTGAGACAACATAATCATAACGACTGAATGTGTTATGGATTGTGTGGTTGTGCACTCTACCTGCAACTAATGACGCCATACGAGTGTCCATCTGTGTGTCGTCGTAGGGTGACACCTCCAGTTCATCCTCCCCTAAAAGAGAGACAAAGAGAACACACACAATTTTTACAAATTAGGATTTTGATAGTGTTGATCTTTATTTTATTATTTGATATTGCTTGAATCCAAGTGAATTTTCATTTCAAAGTTAATTAAATTCCTTCTATACATTTCTAAGGTACTGTGTTTACTTAAACACACAGAACAGATGGACAACTGCCAACATAACGCCTGCAGCCTGCTGTCACCTGCTCTGTGTCTAGTACAGTGTAAGTATATTTGAAACCCCACATGACCAAAGGTAAGACAAAAGTAGGGTATTTAAATAATCTGTAATGAGGATGAGTAGTTTTATCTTGACAAAACTGGCATGAATATTTGCTTCTTTTCTCTGCCACCTCAAAAAGTATTTGCATGGAAACAAAAAGCACCTAGAATGGAGCTTTATGGTACATTACGAACCCAATGTAATAAGATCAATCACCTGCACCTCATCGACATGATAAGGTCCACAAATCAGAAACCGTGGACCAATAAATAACACGACAAGTCAATGTTTTGCCATGCCTCTTTATATTTGATCAGTTTTACGTGTTAACGTAAACAATAATAATACAAGATCTGTATTATTTATGTTATCTAAGTAATTAATTGATTGATTACATTAAACCACATACTGATCTCTCAAATAGTGCATACCTTGTTATTTAAGCCACATCACAACAATATTAAATAACACAAAGCCGAACAAAGTCTTATTATGACAGACACAAGTGATTGTAAAGTCCATTAGCAAATTCCTAACTGACCTGTGGACAAGGTTTGTCCTGCAAATGATTTAAACACACCCAAAGTACAAATTCAATCAACAATGTAATGGCATGTAAAGTGTTTATGTATGTAAATCCTATTCTGGGCTATATATTTATGGTAATGACACGCTAGAGCAGCCTAGCAGCATTAGGAACTGAAGAGTGTGTAATTACACTAATGCTCTGCTGACTAATAGGCCACAGGGGAGGAGGAGTCCGCTGGCTAGTGTTAGCTCACGACTAAGGCACACATCACCTGCCCAATATGCCTCTGTTAGAGTGTGCGTGGCTTTGGTTGTGTGAGGCAATTGTCTGGTTGGACTCACAACTAATTTTGTCTTTTTTATATTTTAAACATAATACACTTATTAACATCCATATATATGCAAAACAAGATAGTCATTATTTAAGACAAACTATGGAGATAAAAAAGTTCTAATTGGGTCGTTTGGACAGTCCTTGTTGGGCACTGATCTGTGATTGTAATAGAAGCAAAGAAAATATTAAGATGAAAAGAGAGTGTCATGTCATGGAGCAAACTGACCTATGTGAGTTGAACCCAGGTCCCTCAGTTTATTTGTTGCGCACCCTACCAAGTAAACCTAAGCATCTGAATTCATTTAATCTTTGCCCTATAAAAATGTCAGATTGATAGAGTCCATGGAAACACATCAAAATGCTTGAGTGTTGGAGAAACCAGCTTTATTCATATGTTTCTATTAGATTCCTCCTTTAGTCTTTAATGTTTTATTACTAAGCTGAGACTGACCTGGCAGCAGGCGGACCGTCCAGTAAATGCGCAGGCACTGCTCCTCTTTGCGGAAGCCACGCTGGCACTTGCAGACGAGCAGAGCGTGATGTTTGCTCAGCAGAGTGTCCTGCCGCTCCAGACATTCAGCCGCTACCTTCTCTCCGAGCGGAGCCGCGGCCGCGTCAGCCGCACACAGCTCCAAGCCCCGGTACAAGGCTTCACACTGAGGGTCCACAGAGCACACGCGGTGGGCTTCAACACAGTCAGCCGGAGCGGGAAGAAATGAAAAGGCAGGCGCTGAGGCAGGAAACGCACCTGAAAATCAAGACAGAACAACATTAGTTGCATGATGGATGATAAAATCCTGTGGTATGAGCTTATTGTGTTCTCTGCACATACATGTATGATTGTTTTATTAAATAGTGCAATAAACTGATAAACATAATGTTTAAGATAACAAGCTGGACCATAAAAACTGATATATTTTATAGAAAAGGATGCTAAACTGAACAACATAGACCAGACCTGGGCATTTTAAGGCCCGGGGGCCACATCTGGCCCTCGACCCTCCTCTGTCCGGCCCTCAGGAGGGTTGCGTCAGAAAAGGAATTAATGCAGGAGTGTAAACCATGTACAGAACAGAATACAAACATAATACTTTTATGGTGAGGGGAAGCTGGAATAGACCGTTATCGTTAAAAGTGCCTGGTAAATGTTGAGGATAAATTCTGATTTCTTGGTTCAGGCCTTGTTTGGAAGGAGCTGTTATCATTAGTGTTTCTGCAGGAGACTAGACTTAACTTTAGTGTTTTTTGGGTCATTTTCTCAGGTGTCAATAACATGTTGAGCCAGGCCTGGTTTTAGAACAAAATGGAAAGAGCAGATCTTAAACAGAGGATGATGTAACTGTAACAGTGGCATATATTTTACATATTTTTGCTTATAGTTTAAACTTTAAAGAATATGTCTTTTTATTAAGCGTGAGTTGACTGTGTTGGCCCGGCCCACCACAAGAGTCCCGGGTTCTAATGTGGCCCTCGGAAAAAAATAATTGCCCACCCCTGACATAGACCATCCCCTGCATTAGGCTTAGTCTTTTAATTTATTTGAAGGGACCTAACAACTGAATTTCTCCTTGGTCATTAATAAAGTTGAACTGAATTATCACATTCATTTTAACTTGTTTTTGAGTAGAATAATGTGAATCAGTCTACCTTGTCCCCATAGATAAGTCTTAGTAGTCTATAGTGCCAGTTTGTAAAGACATATTGTGGATTAGTCTTCAGCGACAGACTGCAGTCAATGCTCCTCTGCCAACACAGAGCCTGGCTGGATAAAGTTCTCCAGTAAGCTTATTTTCATTTACTTTGCGTGTAACTCAAAGTTTGTTTGAGAGGAACTGTTGTTTTCTGAAGTGCAGCGGCTTCGATTTGCAATAGCAAAAGATAGAGGCTCCCCTGGTAAAATCCAATAGCTGAAGTGCACAGAAGTTGTCTGAGGACAGCAGAAATGTCATACGGGGAGGAGAAATAGGGGAACGGAAACGTAGATGAAAAAGGGGAGAGGTGGAGAGTGAGAGACAGCAGCAGAGAAACAGAGAGCGAGCGCTCCAATGTGAACTGTGATGGGTTGGACACGCGCACAGTATGAGGTACAATCAGCATGCATCGCCGAAAATGATGTTCTTAGAATCACACAAAGATGTTTCTTATACACACACACTGAAGAGAAAACACACACAGCTCCCGGCTGGCCTGAGAGGGACCCTTTTATGTGTGTGTCCTGCTGGGAGGAAGACTGGGAGCACAGAACCCATCATTATTACCAGGACACAATACTGCACAACCACAGGGGTGGGGGGCGTAGGGGGCAAAGCAATCTGTCTAAGACGCGCACACACCGACTTGTACACACACATGGCGGTGTCAGAATAAAGTGGCTGAGAGAGCATAAACAGCTTAACATTCAGTGCCGGATCAGTAGACTGTATGTAAATTGAATACTGAGTGTGCTGATGAAAGACTAACCACATACATAAAACATTGTTAGTTGAACAAACAGCCTTTGTGGGGCGCCGCATCCCAACACTGCGCCACAACTCACTTTGTCCATGACATCACTCTGACTGTACGACCTCAGCGGCTTGATCCCGACCACCTCACCAGACCACAAACTTCATTTCCATATAAAATCACACGTATTGCTCCAACCCTGTCCTTTATGGCACAAGTCAGTATGTTGAGCTATTTCTGCATGTAGCTCATTCGAAATCAAATATTGTGCAACTTCAGAATAAACTGGTCCACACCACTTTTCTTATGAAGGCAAAATTCACATGTAAGATGTGTCAAAAATAGACGAGTCGCCAAGAGAGTGCTAGACTTTCTATTACCAGATCAAAAATGCTGTGATGTCTGCTGACCTTTATTTTTGTTTGAACAAACTTGCAAGACTTGAAGGGAAGCACTGTCACTCACAAAACAGCAGCAAAAGTGCTCCACCAGAAACTTGTATTTACTTTTTTTTCATTATATTCATGAATAATTGTCTCCACATTAGACATATTATGGGCAGAGATGACTGAGAATGAAATAGAATGACTAAATTCAGTTGGTTATACATCTGTTTTCCAGTGCTAGCTAAAATGTGCAGTAGCAAATTAGCCCACAAGCTAACAGTGCAACAAGCTACTTTTCTAACTAGCTTAGCCTCAAATGGTTCAAATAGGGAAACAAGCTAGTTTGCATTATTTGTTTTCTAATGATTTGTTTTAGTTTTACTTACCTTATAACTCAACTTCTTAGCATCTGATGACCACTTCTGTCCTTTTCTAAATTTAGCTACCATTACTGTAAGCCTCATTAAAAGTTAACAGAGTGTGTACACAGCGCAATTATAAGATTTTAAAGTAACTTTTTTAGATTGTAGCCTTTAGCCTTCCCACTAAAATAGCTAATAAAGGAGAGAATCGCTATTGCAGGCTCACATTAGACTGATGTAAATTTGTTTATGACAAATTTTTAGCATGATTTGTGTTCACATAAGATGGTAGCATGTCCTATCTCTTAAAGTCTCATAGTGGACAATCTGTTGAGCCACTTTGTTTTTACATAGAGGATTTTTTTCCTGTTCATGTAAATACACTATCAAAAATTAATATTAGGTTATTAGATTAATAAACACCAGGCTTCAGTTTTCCAAGTAAAATATTTGGAGACATGAAGCCAACCAATATCTTAACCTAAAAGTGTCCTTAAAACAATACAAACTGTTGCCAGATCTGGAAAGAGAGCATGTATTTCATCAGAACACCACATAGCTCCACCATAGTCATTGCAGCATTGAGTCCTACTCTGTTTTCTTGTCCACAGCCCTTTTCAACAAAGAAGGTCTCATTGACATGAATGAGGTTGCCCTTGTTTGACAGCTTGCTTTTGTATTTGTAGGACGCTTCAAGTGAAAGTCCAAAGACTTTTCTAACAGAGGTGTTCCCACAGGAAGTCTCTGCTTCTGTGTGCAAGTTGCCAAGAAAAGAAAGGCAACAACTGACTACAAACACAGCCAGGGAAGGAAGTAAACACAGGTTTGGCAGTGAGCCCTTTCCCTTAAAAAGAGATTGTCACTAATTTATTTTCCCTGAAGGAGAACAAGAAGTTCGGCTTGATAAAGAAATGTACATTTGGTTCTACTTGATATGATTCTCTGAAATTTTCATCATCATCAAGACGAGCAGAAGGGTGATAAAAGTTTGGTTGCCACACTGTGTCTGCAGGCAGCAGACAGCCTCTCCATCAGTGCTGGTGGAGTTTATCATTGCTTTTCAGTTTAAAACAATAAATATCCAATACACCATCTGCTGCACATCACCACACAGTCTGCAGCGCCGCTTTAGAAGAAGTCAGCCATTTGAACACCAGTCACATTGTGGCCAACTGTTCCAACTTTGATGCTAAAGTTTTATGCTGAAAAATTCAGGTTTACATGCTGCTTATACACAAGGCATTTACATCTAAGGTCAATTAGTCAATGTCAGGTTTTACTAGGTACTTTCTTAGATATAAAAGGGAAAAAATGCAAAGGCCATCTAATGGGCTAAATAAAACCAGTTCTCTTTGCAAACGTAAAAAGCTTAGAGCCAACAGCATACAGCAGCAAAAACTGTCATTGTTGTGGAAGCAGAAAATGCCCAAAGCAGAGCATTTGACATGGGTACTTCCAGTTCGAAGATTCCTTTTCAAAACGCTACAGCCAGTCTGTGCTTATCAAAACATGACAGTAGCTTTGAGAAACACATCATTGGACTCAAAATTCTGCAACATGTAGACCTGCTTGGTGGTTTAGAGGTGAAGCTGAAAAATCACTAACAGATAGGGAACACAAAACGCTGGAAGGTTAAGAAAGATTTGTGTCGAGGTTTGAGCTCTGACCATACACACTGAACTTTTACAACCAAAATCCAACCCACTCAAACACTGTCTGTTTTTAGTGGATAATAAATATATAATCGACAAATAAGATCCAAATCTCCACTGATGATTTATGCTAGGGGCCAAAAGCTAAACATAGAGATGATGGAGATAAACATGAAGCATGACACGTTGGAGCCATTCCAAAGGCGAGACAAGAAAGCTCTTGAGAGGCTAATAACACTGAGAGCTAATGATCCTGATGTGTTTTGAGCTGAGTTAATGACCAAGAGAGGCACTTACTGAACTCAGGTCTTGCTACCAATTACCAAACTTCAGCATAATTGGTACAGTTGTAGCAACCAAAACGACAGTCTCTTAGGTTGAAAAACCAAGCCATCACTGAAGTGTAAAGGAGCCTTCTCTCCAGTGGCAAATGAATCCCACAAGGACTGAATGGTAAATATTTATTCTCACCAGGTATCCACCGGGATGGGTTTTACCTCATTCATACAAAAAGCTGAGAAATTGAATTGGAATTTCTTCAAACGCCAGTGATGTGGAATAATAGCAGACATAATCTTTGGGTTTTGGGTGAGATGTTAATTTTAAAGCGGATTACAACATGAGGAATTCAGTGTGCATTTGTTTAGACTATAATATGCCACCATTTATGTGTATACAATATGCTGTTTATTTCCCCTAAAATATTGATGCAGTTGCATTTATAAGTTTATAAGTTTCACTTAGATACATTTCATTTCTGATACTCTGCTTTCACCTGAAACTGTTGAATTGCATAATTTTCTGCATAATTAAACAGTTTGGCTGCAATGAGTGACAGGTGATTGCAGCTAACTGCTAGATGTCTGCGATAGGTGTCACATTAATGACTGTTGGCATCATTATAACACATATCAGTGTCATTATTGAAGGTTACAACTGTCTGGTGTCATGGGAAAAACCTTGAGTTCATTAACTTAATTAACATATACAGTAATAGCATATCACATTTTGAACTAATAATGTCTCCTCCAGGCCAGTGTAAATCAGAAACAATGATTTTTTGTTTCTTCATCATGATCTAATCAGAGCTGAGATGTATTACGTGTGAAGGGCATGTGAAATAACAAGTACACATATAAACTAATCAATCAGTGGCCTCCATCTCAGTTATAGGTCCAATACAACCCAGCCTTAAGCTACTGCAGCGATCACCGGTAACAGCTACAGCCCCGGCTCATCATCTCATAATGGAGCCATGTGGAAGCCTTCAACATCGATAAATCATTAGCAGATTCATTCTAGGTGCTAATGTCACTACATAAACAAACACCTGCCCTCCTGTCGGCCTTTCCACCGACTTTTAACATACACAATCAAGGTTTTTTATAAGGGCTGCCTTAGAAATTTAAATACACCACAGCAATTATTTTGATCACAGACAGTGTTTCATGGTTAAAGATTTGAAGTCACCAATAAGGCTAAAAGCCACCACAGATGTAAAAAAACAACAACAAAAATGGGGTTGCAGTTGCTTAGCGTGCGATCCCCAGTCTTTCAATTGTCTTACAAAAATTTGTTAATATGTACTCCTGGTCTTATTAGAATCTGTAAAGAAAGTGTGAAAGTTGTGTAGTGTGTCCCCAGCTAAAATCTACATATTTGAATTTGGCTAAGAACATGTAAAGAGTAACATGAGGATATGTGGGCTTCACTGTACTGTTGAGAAAGTAGGAAGAGACATTGTTGATATTATGTAATTCAATTACCCATAGCATAATGTGACACATTGCATTAGCATCTAAAAAGGTTGTTGGTAGGAGGTCCGATTGACATCATAAAGTCATCCCATGTTATAGCTCTCCTTCCTTCTGTTTCCAGTCTTCCACTCTTCTGTAATCGTCATTATTTTTTCCATCTTTGCCTAGTTTGTGTGATAAAACTGTTTTTTTCTGGGCATTCTCAGTTGTGTTAAGCACTTGTGTGTAAGATAAAGGTCACCAATAGAGAAGCCCTAAACTAGAAGAGACAGAAATAGCGGGATTACATTTATATGGAGTGTTAGTTTGCAGTACATCAAATCCACGTGTGATACCAGTTCTATTATTCTAACCACACCGGTTGACACTCACTGATGGTAGGTACTATCATGTTTATCTGCTTTTATCTGTCTTTTGAAGAAAATATCTTCCGTTTGCATTTGTAACAAAGAGACACAGAGAAAAGTGTATCTCTGGGTGAAACTATTCCCACCACTGTGATGAGAAACTGAAGTGATGCGTTAAACATTTGTGCTCGGTGTGGAATGGAGAGAGGGGGGAAAACTTGTTGGTTAGAACAAGAAGTGATGGCAACCACAGCCGAATGAGCAGACAAAGAAAAGACAGCCGTGTATACAAATTCAAACGGAACACGGGAAAACACCTAAGGGAAAACATTTCTCAGGAGTGACCACTGTGTTTGCAGGAAAATAGAACTGTGCCAAGAGCGGAGGAGCGCTGCATCGAGAGCTAACACACCAAATCCAAACAATGCAGAAAATTTATTCTTAGAGATTTTACACAAAAATGGATGCAGCAAACTGTTTGGTGACTTTATCACACTTTACTTTAGGAAGCTATTTGCAATTCAAGTGTGTCAATCAGTATGCAGCACTTTCTTTTTATGTATTTTATTTATAAACAGACAAAAAAACATATGATGATTCCAGGAATACTGAGCTAAATGCACCTGGCTCTATAGTAGCTGTGTTGCTTAGAATGATCAATTATTAGCTTTTAAACATAAAACTAATTTAAAGGTAGAACCAAAACATATTTTGATAGTTCAAATTATATAAATGAGAAGATTAATACATCGCAAAGTCAAGAATTGTTTATAGAGGTTGCTGTAGTCAGAGTCAGTTGCAGCCAAAACTTAAGGAGCCAGCATCTAGTGGTTGTCAGTGGTATTACACTTCCACAAGTTTGCAGCTAGTGGCTCCTTGTAGTAGCACAAAAAAGGGAAAGAAAAGACTTACACTAAGAAATCACTGTGAAAGGAAACACTATTTTAACATTACACTGATGCTATGTTTGAAGGTCACACAGGTGAGGACAGAATTATACTCCCATAATGAGTGAGGAAATAATAAATAAAATGAATGGGGAGGGAACAGAAATAAGCCTGAATCTTCTTTGGTTTCTGCCAACGACACAGCCGCCATCATTGTCAATACACACAACATCTGTCCTATTTATGAACTAGTAGGTGAAGTAAGACACTACTTTTTTTTTTCGCTTTGAAATGATAGCCAATATGCATTTGTTTAATCAACAACACAATAAATTAGCAGTGTGCAAGGCTGCTATCCAATAAGGCACCGGAGAGTGTAGCCAGTTTTGTGGATGGTCTACTTAAAGCCTTTATGAACACAAGTAAGTCTTTGGTAAATCCTAATTGCAGCTTGTAATGTCAGTCGAAGTTTATCCTGGCCATTGTTGTCAACATGTCCGACAGCAAGCCAATCAGTGAGGAGTTAACGTCATGTCGATCTGATAACTGATGCCCAGCTGAATTTCTCTCACATATCTGAAAGCTTTCGGAGTGAACAGATTGGAGACAGAATGGCCGAAGGAACGTCTCGGCATCACTGCAGACGTTGGTGTTTCCATTCCATCATGTCGTCGTGAAAGTTTAGAGGCCAGTAATTGGAGTGAGCGTAACCTTTAACAGAGCTCAAACTTCATCATATTGGTAAAATTAGTTCTGCAACACAAGGGTAGGTCAAGCAATCTAATAGCAAAAAGCAAAAAAAATAAATAAATAAATACATTTCCAGCAGTTTCCACTCTTTTGCCATTTGAAATGAGCCTGAATCATTCTGCCCAGGAGTCAGTGTGTCACCTGCATGTTTCTAATCACCTTTCACAGATGCTCTCCAATCTCCTTCCCCGCACTTCCTTGTTTATGAAAAACTGAGGTAACACAGGGGGTATAATTAGTGCAATTATGATCAAAGAGCAAAATAATAGGAATTGTTGCAAAGGTCTCAGACAGTGATGAATGCCTCCCATTTCCCTTTTTATATTTTGCAGAGGGTCTCCTGCTGTGTCATTGTGCTGTGAGAAAGCTCCAGTCGCTCCAGCCTTTGGAGAAAAGTGGGGCTGTTTTCTGCCATTACACTCACACTATTGACTCATTTACCAGGCAGGCAGCGAGCGATTTATACCCATCTTCTACACATCTCTGTTTCATATGATCCGAAAGGCTTACAGATAACATTGTGTGGTGAACAATTAACATGATCCCTGTTTCTAAAACCTGAAAAACACTGGCTTTAACAGATTTAAGGAAAACATTAAATGTATTACAGAGCATATGCTTGGTGCAGGATACACCAAATTCAGAGTTGCCATTACAGGCTGGTGTTAAGATACATTTGCAATGTGTCTGACACGGTGAATGCAGCAACAGTACAAACAGCTCGACAATAATTAAGCCAACAATAGACCTAGCCTAGCACATTGTTTGACTAATTTGCCAATTTGAACAAAGAATTAACAAGATAAGAGAGCTGTTCTTTCCGTAGAAGGTACTTCCACACCAGTGTTTGAAGCCAAACACACAGAACATCAGCTGTTCAACTTAATTAAATTGACAGCTCACTTCATTTGACAGGCATCAAGGCAGCAAAAAAATACTGTTCCCTCCACTTTTCTGTGGACCATTTTCTGTGCCATAAAAATCTATTAGAAAATGTTTGGTTTTATGGTAAACATGGCCCAGTATTACATAATGAACTATTTACACAAGGAACCCAAGCATCAAACCTTTTTAAATGAAAATCACAGGTATTGATTGCACACACTGAAAGACTGTGGCCTCAAGATTTATGGCACTGTAATGTAGCATATTGACAATGACCTTTGTGCAGGCAAACATGTGTTTCCCCTGATGCCCTTGCACATGAATTACCACTATGAGTATTGCAAGAACAGAGCTGCAGTGGAGAAAAAAAAGCCAAAAAACAACCAACTTTCAGCAAAATCAATGGTTTTCCTAAAGCTAAAGAAACTTCAAGAATCTGGCTATAGCTGCACTGTTAGCCAGCCATGTCAGGAAAGTATACACTCCCATCAAATACACAGGCAATGTCCAGACAAACAAACAATGCATTCTAAAACTAAACAAAGTTGTATTTTTACATATGTCTGTTGAGGTGGCACTTCGCTGCAAGAACAATAAAGAGAAATGAAAAGTTGTATAAAGCATCTGTTTGCATTTCAAGAGTGTCACTTAAACTAAATGGAATGTCTGGCATAGTCTCTGCTGCCAAGAGCAGAGACGATCCAAGCTGGGGACCGTGGGTCCAGGCACAGATCTAGGGCCAGAGTGTGACACATCTGTCACCATGGTAACAGATGGACCAAGGTCAGGCCATCACTGACCTGGGATCAGCCCTGAACTGACCACAGAGACATGCAGTATGTACCTTTGGGGACCGCTGCGTCCTATTCGTCAGTGAATCTGGGTAAAGATGCATGAAAACACACACAGTCACTCAGACGCAGCCACAGGAGCCCAAGCCAACACACCATCTGCTGCTCCTGTGTTTGAGTTCCAAATCCCAGTTATCAACAAAACACACAGAAGACCTCCCAACTACCCCCCTGGATAGAGCACTCCCTATGAGAAGCACACACCCCCCCCTCTGCGGTCAGATCTGATGGGACCCGAACGAGGAGGCCAGGTATGATGCTCACTTTTCATTAAATGTGGCAGAAGAAAGTAGATGGATTTGCTCAGTTCGTTCACCAAGTTCATTCCCCCACACATTCCTAATCCCCCCTCGCTGCGTCCTGCTCTCCTCTGGCCCGGGTCGCCCGCCTCTCCGATTGGGCCAGCATTTTTACACTTCTCACTGGAGCAGCTTTATGAGCCTCATTTCTCTGGCCCCATTGCTCTTCATAGACGTCATTGTCTGTCACTGGAGATCAATACAGATAAGTCTTCCTCTCTAACACACATATTCTGTCTCTACATAGAGGTAAGAAGTCTGCTGTTCAAAACATATACCCTGCAGACTACGGTGGCACAAGTGTACAAAACAAGCTTCTGTTAGCTCATAGTTTCTTTACATTTACACATCTGCAATTGTACTATTTTATATCAACAACAAATTAAAACATAAAAACTGATTTTTAAGTACATAATCTCAAACCATTGTGAAACCAGGTAAAGTTTCCTATGTTCTTTTTGTTCGATGGACTGTATTAGCAGATGTTCACGGACCAGCATTAATATTATGACCATTGGCAAGTTAGGTTAACATGAATTATTTTCTTACTAAAAATGGGTGGCAGATGTTTGAAGCATTATGTTCGTGAAGACAGATTTGGGAAAAAATATAAAGAGTTGAGGGGCCACCATCAGGGACCCCTTCAGTCAAACTACACCAGTAACCTTGATCCAAATTTAAATCAAGATAAATATTTCTTAACTTTGTTTAGGAAATTTATGAACTAATGTCCCTGCAGGGCTTCCTTAGGTGTTTACTCTCTAGAACTGAGAGCTGTGAGGTACGGAATTGCCATGTCAGCACCAGATTCCACCTAAAACTACACACACCACTTTTAAACATTTATGACCTTAAGGTGGTGAAGATGTTATTGTATCTACAAATAAACATATAGAGTATCACAAGGTGCACTATGTGTCTCTGTTGAATCTATTCTTCCATACTTTGTAGAAGTTCCTTTTAAGCCCTTGCCTGAATAGTACCTTTAACTTTTCAGTATGTCTGTAGACTTTTTAGCACATATAGAAAAGTACCTATAAACCGGGATACCCTAGTATATTTTAAGAAGGGATCTATGAGATACTTAGAAACAGGTGACTTTTTCATTTATTCATTTATTTGATTGGAACAATGGATGTTGATGAACGTACAATGCAAATTGCTGTAAATATTCCAGATTTCGCACAATGCTAGTTTCCACCTGTAGCCCCAGACATTGAAAAAAATGAACAAAAAAGCAAACATAAAACCAATACAACATACATATAGACAATGCAGTACCAAAATACATAGAACAGTCATCATAGAACAAATCTACCATATTAACTTATTTTCTGCAGTTTGCTTTGCTTATATATGGTAGCTGATGGCAACAGTGAAAACACACATTTCAAAGAACTAACAAAGCTAGTGCAAGTGTGCTTCACCATATAACTGGACTGATTTTTTTTTTTTATTCTGTCCCTTACTTATGCAACTCCAGAATCAAGCCCTCTGCAGTAAGAGCACATCAGTTACGCCGTCTCAACTGACATTTGCTCCATTTCTCAGCAACACTGTTGAAATACTGTATATCCTATGTCTCAGTGTTTAAGTGTTAAGTGAAAATCCAAATTTCTCTGGTCCCAGTTGTACATTGTTTAGTCTCTAGATTGTTGCTTTGTCAAACTGACAAAAACTTACTAAAGAGGAGAAATGAGCTATCCAAAAGTATTCTGTCCAACCACCGATACAAAATACTGAGCAATCGATTTAAAACTGTTTTTGCAAGAAGGCTATTTTAGGGAATGAAAACCTGATCAATACTGACACTAAAAACTTTTTGGAGCACTGTGAAGAAGATAACGAAGGAACAGAACTCTGCGGTTTAAAGTATTTATGTATTGTCGTTGTAAGCCCAGTATCACTGTCAGTATACTGTAGTGTCTTAAGAAATCCAACAGTGGTATCTCCACAAAATGAGCCTCGTCACGCACCCTCCCTCAACCCAAAAAATAAACCCCACACACAAACACGCACACCTGCCCGCACACCGATAAGACGTCAACCGCCGCTGCTCCAAATGTGTTTGCACACCGGCGTCGGTTGACTGCACTTCCTCATTGAACGACTTGAACAATTTATTCTGACGCGCCACTGAATCCGAGGGGGAATTTAGATTGAGATTGAAGAAAAAAAAAAAAGAGGGGAAAATCAGACACGACCTGAAAGCCTTGAGGGAGAATAAAAGAGGAAGGAGAGGCGCCGGGTGAACCTGAGGCGGAGAGACAGCCAGATATATGAGGCTGTCACTCAACATTACAGTGTCACTACAAGCCGGACAATCATTAACACGGCTAATGAACACAGCCGAGGCCAAGCTGCGGCACGGAGCACGCACACAGTGGGGGAATGCTGTCAGTCCTGCAACACGACTCACATAATCCACTGATTCCACTCCTGGCCCACTCCAGCAGCAACCAGAGGGAAACATGTATGGACTGTGAAGTGGCTCGGCTAATTTGAAAAACATAGAAATGCTGATTTGATTTGGAGAAGCTAAACAAACACTGATGCTTACTTTCATATAGTGACCAACCAGCTGTGACCAACACATCCTCAAAAATGCCACATGTGCGTTACTGTCAGACTGTGTTCCTCCAATTACTTCTGTTTGGATTAAAAGTGAAATGTGCCAAGTGTGGTGCCCTGATGCTCGCCTTTACCGCGTCTATACCGTCAACAGATGGTCGAGAAAATATGGCCAGGAGAGTATTACAAGTGAAGCTCGGAGTAAACAGTTGGTGGAGCTAATTCTACAATCAGCTGCCCAGAAACAATAACAGAAGATGCCATTAAAACGGTTTCGAAGTTGTCACTGCACCAAATCCAATATAAAAAAGCCACACTGGCCCGGTTTAGCGATACAAGTACTACAAGAGAGTTGAATTGGGAACGCCACTCAAAATGTCCTCTTTGTATATCAGGCTGGTTTGTTTGCCCACTTTCATCAACCTGAGCCACACCAAAGAGGAAGCATAAAGCGGCAGGGAGTGACAAGAGAAGCATATCCTCAAAAGTCAAGAAAATGCAGTCAAGAGGATATTTTCTATGAATGAATATACTTAACACATTTGAAAACTAGACATTACCGCAACTCAGTAACCCTCCTCAAATGTATCTACTGCCCTGCCAATACAACTTTTTTTTGCACAAGAATCAGCAATAAATCTATAAGCCATACGTACTCCAACAGCATGTTTGTACAGACTTTGGCTGAGGTGCTTAGATTGGTACAACACCTGTGACTGTAGTGGCACCTTCTTTTGTCGCAAATGCACCCATAGACATTTTCTTCTAGAACTAGACCTGTCCAGACATATTCTATGCATTTATTCATTTATTCATTTTCTATGGTTAATCCTGTTAGAGGTTGCAGGGGGTTGGAGTCTATCAGGGATAGACTTTGGGCTTCGAGACGGGGATGATTGCCGTGACAATCACAGGGACAGATATATGCATATTTTTTAGATTAAAGTTCTTAGTTGCTCACAATTTTAGTAAAAACAAAAAACAAAAACACAACTTTTTATGATTTTGTGATAAACAGGCAACACACAACACAACACAACACAAAATTATCATTTGCCATATTAATAATGAAGATAATAATAATTTTAAAAAAGTGACCTTTCCTTACACTTTACTGTACTTTGATTTTTCTGCCTAAATCACATCGTAAACAGGTGGCCATCTTGAAAGTCAAATGTAAACTTTCCAGTCCTGGGACCATGGATGTATTATAAGATCTGGATAAGGCACCACCCCCTTTGCCCTGACACCAATTTAAATAGCAGCCACTCCAGTTATTGCAAAAAAAAAAAAAAAAAAAAAAATTTCCCCATAGACTGCAGTGTAAAAATAAAAAGCTTGTATTCGGCTGACAGGACACCTTCACTACAACAGGTTGGATTGTGTAGTCTTTATTATATTTATTTTTGAATCATATACTTTTAACTTTCTGTTAAGGATTTCACAAAAAAAAAGTTTATAGTTTTATGACGTTATTATCTGCACCCATTGGTCAAAACAGATCACGTGGAACCCGACGGCCGTAGTGCATCTACTCTATGGGCCGCATAATGCAGAAATAAACCTGGAAACCAAAAACTTGAGCAACTTACAATGAAAAATAATAGGCAGAATTTTATTTTATTTTATTTTTTTCTCATTCAGTATTTACTCCGCCCCCTAGAAATCAAACTGAAATCTCCAGAGGCTACACTAATTCTTTGTATAGAATATAACAGTTGGCTAGGCTACTGGAAAAGTTCATGAACCACTAAATCAAATGTATTCTTATGATGGTGAAAATTGTATGATTCCGCAAAGCAGGAAAACTAGAAACATGAAATAATAGCACCAAATGTCACAGAGTGGTTACATTAATAGAGGAAAGAGCATCATGTCAAGTTACAAACTAAAGGAAAAGGATTAAAGTCCTTATGTGATCCAGGGTCAGGAGACAGGGCACGATTGGTTTCTTCACTATTCAGACTTTTAATTCAGAAAAAACATGTGACAAGTGGACAGGGTGTGCCCTGTAAAACCACTGCCAAAATGAATAAGTTATACCCAGTTATATTGTAACTGTAATTATTTTGTTATTCAGAAACAAGTGCAGTGCTTTTATCCAGTCTATTAAAAGGTAAAGTATTACTTCAGGAGCTGCGTCAACCAGATCTGGGCGTGATTCTTCCACAGAGAATATGAACAGCGCATCAGTGCTTTGTGATAAATCTCTGCTCATAAACACAGACCTCACTGTAAAGAGCCCTCTCCTCTAATTAAGCCTTCTTTATCTGCTAAATGAAGTGAAGATGAAAATCATTGGCTCTGGATCTTCACACCTGTCCCTGATCGCTGACGCCTCTGCGCTCATTACGCCAATAAAACGTCTGTTTAGGCTCTGATCAGACCACAGCCCTTTTACAGTGCAGTAAACAGGCCTTTGGAGAACTTCTCGAAAGCGTTGTGTTTGAAACTGCGTGTTTATGGTGCTGTAAAAGAGGAGTTTTTTTGTTTGGTTTTGTTTTGGATACAGGCTTTCACTGCAACAAGGCGGATGCACAAGGACGCAGGAGAGTAGCCTATACAAGTGTTAGGCAACGATAGTGACACATGCTTCATCATTCTAACATTAAATACAGACTGTTAGGGAAGTCCAAACCAAAAACGGTACATAAATATTGGGGGGAGCACTAGGAAACTGCTCCATCACCGTCCAGTCTTAATAACATCTGGAAACAGAAGTTTTCCATCAAACACAGCAATGACATTGTGAAAAAAGTCTTCATTTAAAGTCCAAAAGAAGGGAAAGCACAAGTTGAGGACAAGACTTAGAAACCAGTTAGAGTCTCAAATAGTATATTAGGGAGTGGCATCAGTGATCATGAGGGTTTGATAAAAGAACAAGCGGGCAACAGAGGAAACAAGTACCTCTCCATTGCCTCTCAAAGTCCTGTCAGGAGACTATTTCCTTCCTCAAACAGACAGATTTTATTTGTTGGGAATTGATTTGTCAAAAAAAGTGGAGCACTCCCAGAAGAATTCCTAATTTCATTTAACCTTTCTGTAGCGCAGCCACTTCTAACCTACTTTACGCTGCCATTTCTTCCTCATCTCATTTTCATTGTAAGTAAACAGGACACCTCCAGAGTGGCTGCACTTATTTGCTATTGAACACAAAGTATATAGAGGACGGGTTTATGGCACAGATAAGGACATATCTCTTAGTAACGCCCGTGTTGTAATCACAGACTCTTTCCAGTCAGTCATTTAAAATCCCCTCTTTATCATTTACTTCAATATAGGACACTTGATTGAGCAAGAATAGCTCTGACTCAGATGATCGTCTATTGTGATCTCCCGTTGCTGGCAGACTCATTCTTGCATTATTGTTGGATTACAGTGAAGTTCTCATGAGAGGAGGGGAGAATATGCTCAATGGAGAATAAATGTAAAGAATTATCGCAGTTCATGAAGGAAAAACTCTGAAATCAACTGAATTTAATGTAGGGACACAACAGCCAGGACTGTATTCCCAGGACGCGCGGCTCCGGGGGGTTGATATGTGTCAGTCGCAGCGGCCGTGAAGTTAAATGTGGAGTAAACGCTGGAAGGGCGTAGCCTAGTGGCGTTTAGGATGAAAAATAACCCCGTCACACACGTGCTGTCTTGTTCTGATTAAAGGTACAAAAGAACATAAAGAGTTCCTTTACGCACTCTTTAAGACTAGTGTGGAGCATCTCTACTCTGCTGAAAAAAGTTTGAATGTAAAAGATAGACGTTCTCTTGGTGCGCACGGCTTTGGCACAGCGTGAAATTGACCCAAAACTGCACTGTGAACTGCCTCGTAGCGGAGGATACAGCTGTCGGTGTTTCGTAACTGAAGTGTAAAGAGTGAAGAAACTTAAAACCAAACAGTGGCACGTCATAAAGACACCACAGCGACTTTGATTATAATGCATAAAGTCATATAAGGGACCTACCTGGGAAAAAGAGAGCGAGCAGCAGCGCCAGGAGAGCCATGGTGCTCGTGTTGGGACAGCTGGGAACACGGGGATGGTTGAGTGTCCACACACCGCTGCGCGCCCCGCAGACAGACCGCTTTACCCCCGCTACATTCACCAGCACACACCGATAAACACAGTCCCTCCGTCCGTCCGCGCGCCTTTTGTTCTCCCCCGCGACCGTAAAGTCCCTGCAAGTTTTTCTTTAATCCCAAGACTAATGCTGAGAGAGAAATAATGAGCCGGAGCGAAGTGCGCACAGCGGCGTCTCGGTGAATGCGGTGACTGTGCCAAGAAAAAAGGGCTCCGCACCGCGCTGTTTCGGACCAACGTGGATTAAAAAAAAGGGAGCTGAAGGAGATGTCAGTCGTTGAGCGCGTCAGTGGTGAATGTGGACACTCATGACGCCGCGCCGCTGCAGGTCCCCGCTCCACGCGATACACACGGTCCACGCTGTGCGCAGTGAGTGGCTCATGACGCGGACAGAGGGAGGCTGGGGTTATTAACTGGTGATATCCCTCCTCCTCTACCTCCTCCTCCTTCTCTTTAGGCGAGCATCAACACCATCCACAGGGACAGTGGCCCACGAGGCGCGCGAATCAGCCCACGGTGAGGTCACCTCCACTCAGACATGACGCAAAGACACTAACAGGCTTTGCCCTCTGAAATCAACACTTGGAGTGAGACTTTTGTAAAGACTGTGTTTGGCCCGATAACCTAGACAATGAAACTGTCTATGTCAGAAAATAGTTAAAAGTTTTACATCCCAATAAAGCAATGATGACTCTTGATTTGTTCCTAAAAAGAGTTTATGTATAATGCTAAAGAGAAAGAGGACCATTACGCGTAACACAGTCAATCACGTGTATGGTGTAAATTTAACATTAGTCTGTAGCTTATTACACATCCACACATACACATAGTTCCAGTAAATGCATTCCCACTCAGCCCCAGACAATTCCCTGGACTCTCCTGTTCACACCTGGCAAGGTAATGCTGGAAACAGGTGAGAATGACAGCCTGTCAGGGGGAGTAATATAAATATAAAGAGTGTAAACCATGCAAAGTCAACGCAAAAAGCAGAAAGGGGAACAAATCTGGATCTACATTCACTAAACACAGAGGAAATGTTTCTTCTTTTATTTGAAACACAATCTTTCCAGCAAATTACCTGGAGTATAAATTAGCAGATATGAATTTTGCAGGTGTGAAAAAGCCCTAGGATGTTCAGTGAAGTTTAAGAGACTGGAGTCTTATTGTGATGACTGAGGCATATCACTAATCACATCATGCGCTTTGTGAGATTTTCAAAAACATGCACGCACTGAAGTTAATCACCACTTCCATGCATTTTCATGGGTCATGAAAGCTGTCTCCATGGCCTCTGCGTCACAGTCTCCCAATCCATACAAGGTGACCTGTCCACTTCCCAAATACAACTTCATCCCATTATCACAAACCATTTCTAAATAACATACAGCGAACATGGAAAGACAAGACAAATGTCCATAAATCATTGTTATACCTCCTTATGACTCACTGAACTCTGGAAAAATCTAAACCAACAATTACAATAAGACATTTTTAGATCTTATACTTTACTCAGTGCTCTGTACAACATAGTTTTTTCTTCCACTCAAGCTTTGAGTATTTTTTTTGATGCTGCCTCTGTGTGAATGTACAGTATATACTACTGTGGCGTAACCAAACAAACAAAAAACACACTTTCCATCGCAGACAATTATGGGTAACTTGTAGATGATTTAGCATCATCTAGTTGTAACATTCTTCATTGCAACCAATTGAAAATACTTAATCTGTAATATATCTGCTAGAGAACTGGTAAATGTGGCTTTTTACAAGCAATTTTTCTGGAGGCTATGGGATATTTATTGATATTGTCCTGTCTAGGCTCATGCAGAAAATGCACATGCAACACATTGAACTCACTGACATCATAAAGACATGTTGCCCTTAAAGGATTTTTTTTTTTAAAAGAATATTAAAGGAATTGAAAAGATGATGACATCACCACAGTCTATTGGTCAGAACTGGATCATTTATTGCAGCATTAATGCAGCAGATTTACATTGAAACTAAATTACTGCCTTTGACATTGGGGGGTATGCATGGTGGGCAGAATTATAGCTTAAATTAATTCAAATATATTTCAAAATGGGCTGTTCAGTGATACACTAAATCCTACACACCTAACATGCAGCGATAAATCATCACAGTGTGAGAACTAAGTAAGTGTCCATAGCCATAACTTGATAAAAGCATAGCAGATAACAGCATTTCTGCACATTTCGAGACATATCTGAAACTGCTTATAGTGTAATATTACAGAAATATGAGGAATATATAGCCATAGCCGCTAGTGACACAAGGAAAACAACGGCAGAATATTTAGGAGAATTGTACAATCCAAACATAATGGTGCACTTTCCTTTCAAGGAGTCATTCCGCTTCTCCAGAGCGGAGGGTTATGAGAGGGGTCATGGGGGGCTGCAGGCGGGCTTCACCTGTTAAACCACTGTAGCATTACGCTCATCTCATTTGCACAGACAGGCGGGATAGCATAACAAAGCAATGTCACTGTCACTGCCTCCAGCGCCACAACAGAAAATCACAAGAGCTGCATTTCCCAGGCCTCTGATGAAGCTCTTTTGATTCGAGCCTGTGAACTGAGCACCACTTGTTCGTCTAGTTGTAGTTATCCTGCTGAATCCGCTAAAAAAAAAATGGTGGTATTCGCAGGAAAAGGTCATAGTTAATCCAAAAACACTCAGCTACAGAGTCTTGTTTTTACTTTTTGCTGTACGCTGCATGACTTTAATGGCTTATACAGTATTATCATAACCTTCCCAGCACAGAAATTGTCTTCCCTTAAGACAATCTACCTCTGTCACACTTTTTAATTACCCGGTAAGCACAAACCTTAAATGAAGACCTGCAACATTTAGGGTGTTAAACAAAAGGAAATGCATCTATCTATAGCTAATGAAGACCCGTTAGAACGTCATTTCTAACTGTTCCCACACATCAATACACCTTTCTCTGATCTTTTTATTCTCTACTTAATTCCATGATTAGAGCTTAGATATCAAATTCAAAGCTTGAAGACCAAATCTGTCCATTTGCAATATTTTCTGGCACACAGTACAATATGGGTATAAAAGTGTAGCAACAGGTTTTTATGGAAAGAAAATTTTACGTTGAAAGTTGTCACTAAAATAGTTCAGAAGTAAAGCTATATGTTGTCTTGAGGCATCTGGTATTTATGCCCAAGTATATTATGGTTATAAAAACGTAGCAGAATTTTTATTGGAGCAGGTTGATGCTGAAGTAGTCTGTAAAGGTTCCCAGCCAAGTTACTGAACAAGGTCAGAAGTGAAGCTTGGATTTGTCTTCAGGGCCTATAAAAGCATCCAGGTGCTGACTTAGACGCATGTATACAACAGAAAGCAAGGATTTTAGGCTAAAAAAAAATCATTGAATTGAATTCTGCCAGACGCAAATGTTGGATTACAAAATTAAAAAATTCAGCAATTACAGTTTAGTCTTTTTTTGGATTTGATTTGAGTGGACACTGATTTGAACAGTGTACATAGACATGGAAAGATTGCAGTGGAGCTCTCGTTCTCAAACCAAAAAAATGCACACTGTTTATTTATTACAGTTTATTCCAAATGAGGTCATGATTTGACTTAAATCTATTCTGCTGTGCCACCATCTACACACTGTGTTTCCTAATTGCATACTTCTCTTTTAAAGAAAAACACGAGGGATTTTATTCTGTAGCGTTAGGTGGTTTATAGTCACTACACCCGAGTTACAGTAATGTCCCATTGCTCCATATCCTTTAATTTGCCTCCATCCAAACTTCGAGCAACATGGCAAAACTAATTTTTTCACTTTGACGACAATTTCAGAGAAGCCAGAGACCTCAGCGCCTTTACCACTACGTTTAGCACAAATAGCTTAATGTTTAGCACAAGAAGTCAGTAAAAAACATGTTCACTGTATTGATTTATGCTAATTAGCCACGTGCCTTTTTGGTTTTTGATTTCACTAAGTGCTGTTTCGAAAGACTTTATGTGAGGTGTGTAATATAAAATGAGTCTGCATTAATGTTTCCACAATACAGCGCTCTAGTTCCCTGGTATGGCTTGATAAAAGCTTCCATCAATCTTTCTTTTGCTCTGTTCTGTGCTTCTTTTAAATGGGACACATGCAGAGAGAGTATCAGAGAGGCGCAGTACCACAAATCTACAAGAAACCATGAGTAAGCTGCCAATATGTCGGTCTATAAAAACATATTGTGCAAATAAATTCAAGTCAATTTCCATTATCACTGGTGCTTAATCCTATTCTTATTTACAATCATGGCCCATCAATCTGACACCAAGAGCATGTGAACTGAAGTGTCATTTCCAAATGTGCAGATGTCTTTGAGTCATTTGTGGCGTAATGTGACAGCTCGTGTAAGCGCGCAACAGATCAGTTGACGGTAACATGTGCTCGGTGCTCACGGGGCTGGTGCTGGAGGTGTGGATGGAGCTGGAGTTTGTGGCAGAGCAGCGACAGCGTCCGGTCCTGGTCCGCAGAGCGCCGGAGTGAGCTGTTAGGTGCACTGCTGGTCTGGATGATTGCATAAATGGACGAGAGAGGAGCTGGAGGAGACACTTTTATGGCTGGCCAACCGTAAATAGCAGTGGCGGCGTGGCGTTCACACAAATGCACTTGGACTGCCATCGCCTGTGCTTGAATTTCCTCACATGCAATTCCTATAATTGGTGACGGAAGCAGCTGAGATGGCAGAGCTTCGTGTTTTTTTATTTTTTAGTTAGTTTTTTTTTTATGGGCGAGTATCTGCAAAATGCTAATGCCTGGATGTCACAGATTAGTCTCACTGACAACAGGAGAAACACGATAATGGAATTAGGGTGCCGAGCAAACTATCTGGTTTTGTTCTACACAGAATCGTGAGCATGAGATTAGGCAGCTTTATAGACATCAGAGCAAAAGCCAATGCTAGAGAGACACAATGAAACAATCACACCGCTTTTGTTCATGAATTAACACCTTTTTTTCCCCCAGCTTCGGTTACAAATCACAAAAAGCAATCAGCGAGCCCCGTTAATGGCGATATGCGCATCAGCCCCGTTCGCGCTCGTACACACTGGCAGAAGTGTCCCATCAAGTAGATTACATGGCTGTGTGTTCACCCCCAGAGGTCATTCAACCTCACGGCCTGTTGGGCAACAAGCTGTTCAGCTAATCAGTGAAGAGCCTCCTCTCTCCAGGGAGGGCCATATGGTGACATCACAGCAGCCACACATCACAATAAGGCTGTGCGTCGGCAGCGCGGAACTCTTTGTGGGCACATCTGGCTCCACGCTGGAGGTCTGCGGCTAACTGGATTGGAGTGCTTTAAGTGATGATGGTCGGGCGTCGAGGAACCAACAGGGGGTTGCCCAAAAGTAATGGCTAGAATGGTCTTAAATGTTCAGTCAGGGATCATTGGTTTGGTTCTTTATGAGTGTTATCAATCACAGTCTCACAGTGGCCAGTCAAATGATAAACTACTGTAATGTTGTTCTTATTGACAGCATTTGGAAAGTGTTTCTTGTCTAATGAGCATTTTCCGTATCAGTAGACAGGTTGGGGAGGGGACATCAAACCTTGGCATTTTGAGTGTTTTTGTCAAATTTGAGTAATTTAAGGCTTTTGTCCACTAACCACATTTTAATACAACAGAAATCCTTTACCTTTACCAATCCTTTATCTATTTGCCCCAGTAGAACAATGTGGCTCTTGCTTCCCCATTGACATAAAGTACATAAAGTAAACATAGAAGCCATATTTTTTTAATCCTCTTGATGTGGACTTTGCATTTATTATATTTCTCTGATGACCACAAAAAAGTAGGGTTCATCAAAGGGCAATTTTTAAAACAAATTAAAAAAAATTAAAAATGGAAATCCTAAGTAAGTAATTGTTTAAGCCTTTATGTAGAAGTTTGAATTGGTGTGACATGGGCAAGCGGCCTTCATCAAGTTAAGTTACATTTTATTGTCTCTGTAGGAAAATTTATTCTCTGCATTTAACCTATCCATCATGTGTGATAAAAGAACTTGGCTAAAACTCTAAAATCCTTGCATTTGCTGAATTAAGAAGATACTGTTTCTGTTACACACTACAAAGCAGTAACTACATTCCATGCATGATCTCCTTAGGTGATACATTATGATTCAAATCCAATTTCGAAATGGAGACATTTTATCATTTCTTGAAAAAAAAAAAAGTTAATTTTGAATTTCAAGGCGGCAACACAATTGAAAAAACTGGGACAGGGGCAACAAAAGGCAGGAAAAGTTGGAGGCAACTAATTGTGTTCTTTTGCAACATGTCTGAATATAAAAGAAAAAAGGGACAAAGAAAAGAAAGGGACAAGGCTGAAGGTACTGGAGACTACTGATCTTTGGGCTGAAGTGGCACTGCATTAAATTCTGTTCTGAAAATCACTGCATAGATCAGGAACACTTTCAATAGTCACTGTCTGTGAACACAGCTCGCTGTGCCATCCACAACTGAGAGTTGAAACTGTATCAAGCAAAGAAGAAGACATATGTGAACACGGCCCAGAAACACCGTCTTCTTCTGTGGGACAAAGCTCGTTCAAAATGGACAGAGGTAAAATGGAAAACACGTTGTCAGATAAATCAAAATTTTTCCATTTAAATGAACTTTTAAAATGAGATAAGACCTGCTTTACCAGAACAAAAGGCATGAAAGGGGGTGACAACTTAGTACAACTTTGACAAACTGTGAAAATTATAATGTGTAATTCTGTAATCTGGTGATGTTATTCAAGCATGAATTAGTTATAACACTTCTTTCTTCAAACTGTTATAGGAATGTAACAAATTCAACATTCTTTGTTGGATTCCATCTTGAATATTCCTTGGATATTTCAGGAAATTACACCGCACATGGACATTGAAAGTGAAATCTGATGACAGTTAACCACTGTGAATGCAATTTTGCACATCCCTCAAATGCTTTATCACTCAGAAAGAGTCGTATATCATAACGTCAAGACAATTTGATTGACACTGCAGAAAGGGAAGGTGCGGTTGGTGAAATTGTCCCACAGCCCAATCCTATAAAGTACAGAGACATCCCTCATTTCTCAAAGTCGTAAATATCTCTGACGAACATTGGCACCCAAGCTGTCCAACTTTTCCTGTTTACAATATGGGAAGAGTATCATTCTAATAAATAACAAAGTTTGGCACGCTCACATGCAGCACCTGTATTCTTTGGCTGTCACCCGTGTTCTCTCTCTCTTTTGTTTTCCTCGCTGGGTTTCATGTTAAACGTTACAAAAGACGACCAAATGTGGTGCCACTAAAGAGGTGCTGCTTGTTGTGTTGTTTACCCCCAGAGGCAGGAGCAGAGACGCTTTAAACGCCAAATTAATGTCAAATTATCTTCAGTGGCATGAGCTTAACTGTTGTTGGTGCATACTTCCTGTCATGTCCTGTCGGAACCTGCCAGCGTTTGCTCATGTTGATGCCCTTTGTTTACTGTACCCTCTAAGAAAACAACCCTGCAGTTTACATTACCCAGCTAAGAATGCTGTAATAATTTATCCATACATATAAATGCTAATTATGTTTTGTTATTCCTGACAAATATTGATAATATTGAGCCACACGCTAATTATGAGCATGGCTTTGTAAAAACACATGACACATTATGCATGCACTCGTAAAGGCTACATAGCTTTCATCGTGCATCTAGTGTTTTAGAACAAGCTTTAAACATTAATGTCCAAATCAAATTCAATATGGATTTTATGGGGGTTGACTTACATTTTAAGAAAACATATTGACAGGAAGAAAATGAATTTGTCATCATGAATATGAAGTCAGTATGTCAGAGGCCAGATTATGTTTGGAGATACATGCAACCATGTACGAGTTTATTCAAGTTCTGTCAGCTAAGTTTGCAGACAAGTGTCTTGATTCAAGTGCCACATCCTTTGAAGGACTAATTATGATTAGTTTATTTGTGCTCACACAACTTAATTGCCCCATAATGAGATATTAGTTGACGCATGCTAAATAGGTTGTGTCTACTGTCAGCCAAAGCAGGGAGAGGAGCTAGCACAAAAGGATTTCAGCAAGAAGTAAAATGAATGTGAGCAAAGCTGTGGTGACTGAAGAAATGCATAAAAATCTATCAAATTCAAATTATTTTTCATATAATGTGCCACTAACTATAAAATGAATAATATCAAACAATAAAACTTTTTATCTCACTTTTTAAATAGTGCAATTTCTGATCGTGGGGCGCCGGTCAAATGGATGTCAATGAGACAGAAGAGACTTTTGACAAACATTTGACCTGAGGCTGGTCTCTAATTGGTCTCTTCAAGTTAGGCCCTGAGGCGCAATCCTTTGTGTTTGGTTCTTTACACATGTCGGTCAAATCACAGTCCGCCCATCAACAGCACAGGAACAAACTCATACATCTAATGGTGCCTTCAAGATTGTCTGTTTCTTCAAAACTACCATTTTACAAAAACAGATGCCTTGTCATATATGTTGCCTATCATTGTTTTATTTCTTCAGCAAAACAAATGAAACGTGGCTTGACTGTAGCACCTCATGTCACCAGTAGATTTTGAGATTGCTCTGTGTGCTATTTGTTTCATTGGACTTTTTTTTTAGGACGAAACCAGACATAAAAACAAAAACAAACTGGAAGAATGAGCTGGGTCACTGCACATTATCTTACTTCTCTACAAATATTTGTCTAGTGGTTCATTTATAAAATATGCCTCCCTTTAAAGCCAACAAACAAATGCAGACTCTCCCTTTGGACCACATTGTCTTCATGTGTTCTGCAGCCTGTCAGCCGTCTGTGTGATCAACAGGATGGGGCAGCCTCATAATGCTATTGACTTCAAATACGCTGCTGTTGTTTATCTTCCTTCAGCATTAATTAAAGAATTGTTTGTCTGAAATGGGAATCTATAGCAGTCCTTGTAGACTTCCTTTGTTTTATAGTCTCATGGTAGCTTTTATTGCAGAAACCTAATGAAGGACACTGACCCATTAAGCCTTACTTTAGCGATTTGGGGACTAAAATACATCCCATGTCTTATTCAAATGCATAAAAAATCAGTAATAGCTGGAGGGGAAAGCGTTTTGAAATGTGCTTTTACTTCATTTCAAAACGCCAACAACAAATGTATGAAAACAATCAAATAAAACAGGTCTGGTGGTGAGTTCAATCAAATTAATGTAAACATCATTAGTCAAAAAGCCTAAATAACAAAACAAGACAAGCAGTATAAAGAAATAATGGGGGTGCTTCCCCTTTGCCCCTGGATGTCAAGTGCCCTTTTGTTAAGATGTATTTTATTTCCACCTGAGGTCATCCATAATGTGCACTAAGAGAGCTGCAGCTGTGACCCGGATACTCATCGAACAAATAATCCTATGATTTCATTTCACTCTATAAAGCAAGAACATGAACTGCTTCAACCCCTATTATTTTATTTTATTTATTTATTTTGTGCAGAATATTTTAGTGTATTGTATTGTGTAGTACAAGTGAAATGAAGTGTATTTCAATGCACATATAAATATTTATGTATCATTTTTCACCATCTCACCATCTTATTTAGTTTTATTAATAGACTAATGGTCACTAACTATGTTCTCACACAGTGGGGTGTGTGCTATTTTTAATTGTCATCTGGTGCCCAAAACACACATTGTAACTCCACAGCTCACAAACAGCAGCTATGGCCTGACTGAAACTGAATCAGATTGTTTCATAATTGTCCGAGGTTATGAAACTTGGACTAGTTAAAGTTTGAGTGAAATGCAATGTTCTAGCACATCGTAAAACATTGTAACAGTGAATGATAAAAAGTGAGATATGAGACGTTGGGGCTTTAGAGAAGTTTCTTTTATAAATTGTAGTTAATGCAGATAGTTATGGAATAATGGTTGGTGCAGAGTAATTTCATACCCATCACAAACTCATCAACTCGGCCTCTGACTGAGCCAATGAGCTTCTTACCTTTCAATAAGGAGTGTCCAGAAGGTTCCTAAGATAAAGGAGGCAAGTAAGGAAGCACTGAAGCTCCTTTTCTTATCTTCTTTCCTTACTATTGTGAGAATTCTGATAGCTCTTAAAAGGGTGACTGTTATGACCTGACTCTTACAGCTGTAACAAAAAGTGAGACATGGTAGAACCATTTGAAGGCTTTAATCAAAGCAAATAAAGTATATGAATATACTGTATGATCATTAGTAGAGAGATGTGCAGTGTTGAATGTGGTAAAACAAAATAAAATAGTCAGAAGCAGGTGGCCAGCAAATAGGCAGCGAGAGAAGGCAAGCCAAGAGAGAGAGGCAGGTGGAGGCTGGAGTTTAATAGACTCACATAGGATCACTGGGCCCAGGTGGATCCTGTTCACGGTGATCATAAAGTGTGTCCGGGTCATTGTTTAGGAGTTAGGATACTTTGAAGTATTTGGACTCAACCTGTTTTGTGAAGTTTAAAATGTCAAAATTTTCAAGAATGACAAACACAAAAAGTGCCATTTTAATTACACTTTTTAATTACATGCAACTAAACCTCCAATTCCATGATTTTTTTTTTTTTATCGCTGAACTTTATAAAAAAAAAAAAAAAAAACAATTTGCACAATGCATCTTCAAAGTGTAGTTGTAACATTCAATATTTTTTTTCCATGCAAATTCCTGAGTTTTATAAAATCCAGCCAATTAAGAGTGTGAAGGGGGCTTCCTACAGCTTCCTACAGATGTGGTCTATCCCAGAGAAAGGATGTCCCTGTGCGACTGGGCAATCACCAATTAAACTAAGCTAGACACTTCCTTTTACTCCTATTTAGATTCACTAGTTTACTTACTGGACCTAATTAGACTGTAGATTTTGACCAACAAGCATTCTTTTTCCATTAAAGTATTAGTCTCCTGGGGGCAGTACCACCAGATTAAAATGACTGACATTCTATTTTATACAAGCTCTAAAATGTTTCCATAGTTCTGCCTCCATGTGGTTAGTTCCTCTTTAAACATTATTATTACACTTTTAAAAAATCATCAAAAGCAAAGCACCTTAGAGCCTGGAGAGGAGTGACCACCACTGGAGTCAGCTCATGAAGTGACTCACCTGAGTTATTAACTGTCAAACTTAAGTCTCCTTTTATAGCCATTACTCCGCCACAAAATGGATTTGTGTTAGAGGCCACACTGCTAAATTGACAGATATTCTAACAGTTATTCAAATTGTGAAGGAAGCATGAAAGAGTGACCAAATGACACCATCAGACAGAAAGCCTTTAAACTTGCAGGTTCAAATCCAGCTGGTGGGGACATTAACATCTACAGGAAGCAGGAAAAGCTAAACCAAAGTGAGTAGTTCCTATCTTTCCAGTTTTCAATGCAGAGAAGCTACAGAAACAAATGGGCCTACGCTGAGAGTCTAGACACATCCATCCCTGACATGCCAAACCAGCAGAGCAATGAACCTGTTTGAATGAGGTTCTGATAATATTCAAATATATTATGGATAAAAATGCTCTGTTTTAATACATTCATCCCTGTTACGCCTGTATCGGAACCAGTACTTGTTTAAATTTTGTTGTCAGGGTCATAAAACTGCAACTGCTATATAAACTACTATATAAAGTGGGTCTTTGGATGTCTGTTGTGTGGATACAACTTGACAAGCCTTATAGACCCTTGCACAAGTGACATAATCAAAAAATACCCACCGACTGCAGTGTATTCCTGTTCATTCAGAGCGCAAAAATTAAAGACACTAAATTAGACAATTAGACAAATGCACAAAAACATCTTATATTGATATGCAGTCAATAATAATAATGTATTTTAGCTACTGCATTGTTTACATTAGCATGCAATGTGGCTGTAATGTGGTGACGTGATTTTTACCCTAATGTTGGATTAGCTGGCTTAGCAATGCATTTGCTAATCTCAATAGGTATCAGTTGAACAGTCTTTGATGAGGAAGCACAGGTCCTAAACTGATCTGTGTAAGACTCTGTGTCCTCTAGATAGTGTTAATTAGCATGCTTTGTTCCTTTAATTACTTCTCAACATCATAAAGCTCACATTGACTACATTATGTCCTCAAAGTTGATGTGTTAGAAGCAGGAAAAATGGGCAAACGCAAGGATTTGACAAGGGCCAAATTGTGGCTGGGTCAGAGCCAAAACTTGAGCTCTGGGGTGTTATCTGTCTGCATTGGTCAGTATCTATCAAAAGTTGTCCAAGGAAGGAACAGAGTTGAATCGGCGACAGGGTCATGGGCTGCCAAGGCTCATTGATGTTCGTGGATGTGTTCGGTCTGATCCAACAGATGAGCTACTGTTACTCAAACTTAGTTAATGCTGGTTCTGTTAGACAGAGCATTGCAGTTTGTTGTTTATGGATATGGATAGCTACAGACCAGTGTCCTTGCTGACCTCTAAGCACCGCCGAAAGCCCCCACAATTGGGAATGCGAGCATCAGAACTGGACCATGGAGCCATGGAAGAAGGTGGCCCAGAGTTCGAGGTGTTGATTTGGCTCCACATTCCCCATTTCTCAGTCCAATCGAGCACCTGTGGGATGTGTCCAATCCATGGAGGCCCCACCTGCAACCTACAGGACTTAAAGGATCTGCTGCTAACATCTTGGTGCCAGATAACACAGCACACATTCAGGGGTCTGTTTTGTGGGCCAACAATAGGCAGGTGGTCATATTATGCCTGATCGGTGTATGTCACATTTCTGATTCATGCTGCGATACAAAAACAACAAAATCCATTATACATCTCACAGTTTGAAACTACTGGGAACATTAAAATTAGTATGTTAATTACACTAAAGGACAGTGTTTTTGAACAGTATATAGCTGAAATCTATGGACTGTGACCATGTGCAATAGTCACAATGTCACACTATGGAATAGTTAAGTGTAACTTTTCTAATCTAATTTGCACACCTCCAGATGTTGACTCACCCATGATATTTTCAACATATCATTTTCCCGCTGTGCTTTAGTCCTCACATGGATGAGCTCAGTGTGAGGAACACTCACATTATCTCAGAGGCGTATGTTGTAAAGGTGTACAATATTCCTGTCACTCTTGCATCTGCAGCTTCGTATCAGTGAAATAAAAAAGTTTACCATGATGCCACTTACCTTATTTATTTCCAGAATTTCCACTTTGCACACATTCTGACACAATTGTGAGAGCCATAAATGCTACCATTGAAGAAACATATTCAAACAGTCATATTCTATATAAACCAAGCTCCAAACTAACAGGAGTTTGTACATATATTGAGAAAGAACTACATGAAAAACTTGGAATCATAGTCACATTTGGTTGGTCTGATTGATTTCTGCTTATTTTTCGCTGCTGAAATCAAGTCATAACCCAAAGCAATGGGTAAACTCACTATAAATAATAAATGAATGTCACAAACTAGTCATGATGAGCTTCTGGAATACTGATATCACTGTACAAAGCAAAACTCATAAACTGCAAATGAAACTGACAAAAGGTGCAAAGAAAAGGCAAAAGTACTCCAGATTTCATAAAAGTGTGGTTTTTCATATGATGGTCACAGATAATAACCAATTTTCTCCTTCATTCTCTCTGGACGAATTCAAATCCCTAAACTAACATGGCTTAATAAAGTGATCAAAAAGTCTTACTTTAATTTTTTTGAGCAGTATGTCATTGAGATGAAGAAATCTAATAAAGCCCAAAGGTTAAGCACACACGAGACACATTCTGGACACTAAAAATGTAATTAATGTGAATCTGTCTAACTGTAAGAGTATTTCATATCACAAAAAAGTTATTATTTTGCAGCATTTGCAAGTTTTGTTAAAATCACAGTTTCTTTTTCTTGGCCAATGCTCGATCAAGTACACTTTAAATCAGTTTATTTACTTATTTGACTAACTTGCTGGGCATGATCATGAATCTTAAAGCCTAATTTGTACAAGATCAATTGTTTATGTAGTGGCTAGTCCCTAAACACATTTAATTTACATGAGGAATTGGTGCTCCTGCCTCACAGCAAGAAGATTGTGGGTTTGGTGCCTGTGTTTTTGAAGGTTTTCAGTCATCCTGGACATATTCAAGAAAAAGTATTGTGGACGTTGGGAGAAGTTTATATCCCTCAAAATACTGTAATTGGACAAGAGCTGATGAATACAAGACTCTGGTTTCACTGTTGTTAAGAACTGAATGGGCAGTGAGTGCTTCTGGGGAGTCGATCACTGCATTCTTCACAACACTGGACTGCATAGACCACGCAGACAGTGGACAACATTCCTGTTCACTTTAAACCTGGCAATACTCTCCGTCACAAACTAGTCCACCCTAAAGGCAAGATCCCCACTCACAAACAGAGAAATGTGCTCTATGCGGTCCAGTGCAGTGAAATGCAGTGCAGTGATTGGAACGTCGGAGAGAAGAAGCAACCGTCTGAAGTACACCTCCATCTTTTGAGGACGGCGATCTCCGAACCTCCCCCCACGTGAAAGTTGAGAAATTGCTTTATAAATTGTTTTTGGAAAGAGAAAAATGTATATCCTCGTCGATGTTGCTGGGTGGGATTAAAAAACAGAGAGCACGGATCCTATAAGTTATACACACAAAACTCCCAAAGAACTGTTTCATTTTCATCAGCAAAATCCAACTTTCTAACAATCCATCAACTTCTTAATAATTTAAGCTGCATTAGCCCAAAACTCCTTCTCTCCCTCTTAACCCCTACCCAATACCCCACAGCAACACAAAGATCTGCCTTCTTTGACTTATTAAAAAGGAGAGTTGAACCATGTAAAAGCATTTCTATCATGTATACATGTTCATCCTGCCTTTTTCTATTCATGTTTTTCTTTATTGTTCCATTTCTCTGTGTAAGCTGACGTAGACAGCATTGGAATAGCCTGCATTTGGACATTCTGCCGCCATTGATTCATTGTTGACAGGTCATGTATGACAGTCAAACCAATGAGAGCGTCCCTTATTTGAATGGGAGCACACCCACTTGTTTACGAGCTTCCAATTAACCTTCAGTATCTTCTTGACATTTTCATCTATTTTAATCCTGGATAATAAAAGCTATCCAACACTGTGAGGTCTTTTTCACAGATAATCCCTATTACAGTGTTTTAAAGTGATTAAACTGTTTTCCTTATTTTAAAAAACTAGCACAATGCAATTTTAAAATGTCTCTGTCAATTTGTTTTCAATTTTAGGCAACCATGACTACTGTGACATCATTTCTCAGATTTATTGATTGTAAAATGTTGAGTGAACGTAAATAGAGCAGGTTTGAAACTATCGAGGCCTTGTTGACTGTGCTGGCTCTGCTCCAGCTCCACACCTTTCTTCGGTGAGTCTCTTGGTTTTGTATTTCTCGGATAAGGTGTTTATATCATATTAAAACCGCTTATTTGGTTTGAAGATGTCAAAGGCATCCTGTCGCCGCTTGGACTGAAATGGTAGAAATAATCAGTGAGGACCGCAAGGAGGGACCGCAGCTCCATACAAGCATGAAATAACCAGATATTGTTACCAAATCTCACAAACAATTTCACGAGGAATCTCTCCCACTCAACCTGCACTTATCGCTCGCATCTACACTCCTCATTTTCCCCCGTGCCTCCTTCGTCTGTACCCATCCATCTCCCGTTCAAACCCCGCCCCGTCCCTTTGAATGTGCGTCTCCTCTCCAGGTTGTCCTCCCTCCGCCCCCTCCCCCCCTCGCCTTTTCTCTCGTTACCGTTTTATAGGCTTGTTAGTTCCACTTCAAATGCCAAATGACAAACAATCTAAAGCCAGTGAGCCGCTACCTTGCTGCCCTCGTAGAGCTGCCGACTCTAAACAAACAGGATATGAGCCGAAACACTCACGCAACCCGCCCCCGCCCGCCCACCATAAATCCTCATATAGGATTTATTTAGGCACTTAAAACACAAAATCATTTTTCTGTGGCAGCCATTCTCTTTGATCGTTCAGTGTTCATTTAGTTTTCATTCATTAATTCAGGGCGTATTACTTCATTTATTCTGAACCGGGAACAAACAGGTGAAAGCAGGCAATAATGTCACGCAAAAGCGGTTAAGGTGCGTTTTTTGTGTAGTTATAGTATGTGGTTACTCTTCATACATATATTTAAGAATTAATGTCATTATTTGTTACAAAAACACAGTGCCAAGTGCTGAAACTGATTCAGAGGGACAATGAGGGCCACAGATCAGCCGAGCACCCAGCCTGGTCGGCATCATGCAGTTTTATGATGTCATAAAAGCTGGAAGTCCCACGGCGTAGTGCTCGAGACTTGCGTTGGAGATTTCTTCCTAAGGAGCCGTTAACATGACAGCAAAACCCAGCAGCGGAATCAAAACAATCTGGGGTCACATGTTTTTTGCTCAACATTGATGTATTCTACCAGACCCCACTGCTGATTATGCTACAGGATCCTGAATATTTAGGACCAATCGTTAATTTACACTGGATGTTGATTATTGGTGCATACGGCAAAAACGTTTCCAGGTTTAAAGCAGTATAAAGCAGACACAGTACCACGTCAGACAGCCTCTCAGTCTTGCCTTGGTCTTCAATATGGGATAGTTATCATCAGTAAGACTGGATTTGTATGGTTTCTGTTTCCTAGGAGCTCTTCCCACGAACTATGCACTAGTCTTGACTTGGTCCCTAAAAGCAGAGGTCTTAGTGTACACTTGTCCTGGTCATAAGGTCTTGGTTAGTTTTGACTATAGTACAACACTGCAAAACATTTATATTGTCACTGGTACCTATATCAAAATGCAATTTGAAGGCATAATGTGCTACAACCACTCTTTATTTAGCTTTAAGCAAAGGCACATCAATTATGCTATTTAATTAAATGGGGAGAGTATTCTACAACTATCTACAGCAAAAAAACAAAACAACTACTTGTATCTTGACCTGGGGACTTTTGAAAGATGGATGGACACTTTCAAATAATGGTGCAAAGTTTTCATTGCTTAAGAACAAAAATTAAAAGTTTAAAAATCAATATTGAACTGTCCTGGAAGCCAGTAGAGTAAGTGTTTGTGAACTGTAACAGCATTTTGTAGCAGTTGGTGTTGAGAATGGATGACTCCTTTATAAAAGTGCATTATAATCAAATCCAGGTTTTCAATACTTTCAATACTTTTCAATTTTCGAAACCTAAGATATATAGTTTTGGTGCTTATGTTGTATTCCTTCTATGAGCTGTGATTGGCTGAGACACTCAAAACACCCTTCTCATGTAAACACATAGGATTAAGTTAAATTGATAAACTGTTTGAGAAAATGCCTTCTAATAATGAAACAGTAAAAGAAAAAATAAATTAAAATACCAAGCATATCCAGAGGTCACACAGATTTGTAATAAACTGCGGTCAGCCACTTGCTGCTTGTGGACTTCTTTTGAGTTTGCGTTGGAGTTTTGTTATTTGGACTTTCTTTGAAGCTCGATTTCAAAGATAAGAGTAGGTACAAGAATTTCTTCGATCAATAACACTGTACTTTTGAACATTAGCAGCATTTTGGATTCTCCAGTTGGACCGAGGGAGAAAACCTGACCAGTCTTTTACTCAGAGTTAATAGCGATCCCCCAGTTGCTGGTATAAGTATAGAGTGCTAAATCAGCAGCCCTCTGTGGGTTTAAAGTGCATCTATAGGAGCATCCATCACTTTTGATCTCTATTACACAAGTAAGTCAATGTCAGCGCGGTGCACAATGAAACTAAATGGTACAAGGAATTTGGGGTTGACATATTGCTCCCATAGACAAATTTAGACAAATAGTCACTTTAATGCTTATTTTTTGTTGTAGGTTATTTCTGCTTTTGTTACGTCTTGCCTCATCCAAAATGGTGCCATGCCGAGGGGTCCTATCTTCATCCTGCATCAATAGGCACAGCATAAATGAGGCGGCTGAGCGCTACAGGAAATCAACGGTGTATCTGCAAAGTAAATGCAATAATGGCATGTGTAAAAGATGTGGCATTTGTGTTCAGTTAAAAGGAAGACAATTTTCCCATTACTATTTTTCAGATGTGATATTGAGAGGCAAATCCACCTTGTGTTTGTCACCACTGGCCTTTGAAGACTCTACATATTTAACTTCAGTCCCAAAACGCAAATATTCTGTTGTGATTTTGGACATTTGTTTACATGATGACCATGTTCCCACTCCACAATAACATACATTTTGGAATCTGACGGAGGAGTTGCTAAACCCACTCTGTCAACTTGTGAACTGTGAAGATGTCCCAGAAAGCTATTAGCTGCTGGCATCACACAGCAAGTAGAACAACAATGTGAAAATGCTGTGTCTTTGTGCTTCAAAATCGTATGTGTTCTGAAAATATATTGTCATTGGATATAAAGATTCCTACTGAGGTTAAAGATTTTTTCCAAAAACTGCCAGATTATAAAAGTTAGTATATTTTCAATGAGACCTCTGCCATTACTTCTTGTTGTGTTTAATGCCTGTAGTGTTACCAATATGGGGTTTACAGCTCCTCTAATGGCCTGTTAGCGATACCAACAGTTAAGCCTTTCCATGTGAACGCAGATTATTTTGAATATGTTACCGGCGAACATATGCATTTTGGAATTAGTTCCTTAAATATGTTATATTTATTAGAGCTCATAATGTCCTCAAACTTAAAAAAGAAAAATCACAGGAAAATCAACCATATCCGCTTTAAGGTAAAACAATAATTTCCTATTGAATTGCATACAATTTGGTGACTGAACTGTCTCCTTGTCCAGCCATGAGTCAGGTGCAATTCCCGTCATTTAAAAGGTCAGATGTAAAAACCATCTGCACTCGAGGAAGCCATAAACCTCGTGCCCATCTCCTCCACGCTCTGCTTTATCACCCATCTGCTGCGACCTGTTGACTGTGGGCCGCCGCTGAGTGATGTGTGACTCGGCGGTGCGTCGGAAGCGTGTGTTTGTTTTCTCTGGGATGGAGCGGGGGTCGCGGGTGAACAAACATGTCCCTTTGAGTTGGTCTCCGCAGAACTAATATTGACCGGCGAGCAGGTCGAATTAAGCACAGTAGCAACAGCCGCAGCCACACAAAGAGCCAATGACATGCCTTATCACCTGGATGAATTAGACTCCTGCCTGTCGGACTGATTGCCTGCACACACACAAACTGCAGAGAGAAAGGCAGGGGGGAGTGGGGCACAAACACTCCAAACAAAAACCCCACACTCACCTCACACTTGTATTTGTTGCTTGTTTTTAAAGGATACTCATTTCAATGTTTAGGCGTTTATTCTTTTCCAGCGGGCTCATGTTCTGATAAGAGGAGCTGGAAAAGGGGATTAGCGTGACATACGCTCACTAACCGCTGACACGAGAGACAAAGCACTCTGTTGGGGGTGTTTTGACTCCATTCTGGGCTGTCATGGCTCACAGTGTGCCCAGAAATTTCTCCAGGAGTCGTAATTCAGGTTGGGTTGCTAACTACTGAGTTTTGCTGGTGCAAGTCTATACATGATTGTGACACCTGCAACTTATAGGAGGTGCAGATCTGTGAGTTTTGACAGATCCAGTTGAGGTGTGAAACCCATAAATGAGCTAGTCTTTTAGTATTTCCAACATGACAACAACTTTTGCTACTTTACTTACTTTATAGACAGTAGCAGCTGGTAATATATAAAAATATAATAATTAAAGGGTGTGCTATTGCAGCAACATTCCCCCATATTCCCAATGTTTGCCTTGAATTCACCACAGGATGAATGAGTTGCATAAGCTGTTGATGGGCGGGCTGGGATGGTGATTGAAAGGTGTTGATCAAGTTGGCTCATTTGCCAGGGACACAGCTCTTAGCGCCCCAAGGCTTAACTCCAAGAAGCCAATTAAGGACAAGCCTCAGGTCACCTGTTTGTTAAAAATATCTTAAGCTCCATTTACATCCATTAGACCCGCGCCCTATGACCACGAAGTGCACTATTTACATCAGAGGTAAACCAAATAAAACTTTTTTTTTTTCATTTAAAACAGAAAGACTACTAATGAGAGACATAATATGGATTTATAATATGACAAGAGGGAAAGAAAGTAAGTTGCTAGGTCGAACTATTTTTTAATAAGATAATATTTTTATTATGTACAGTACTGTGCAAAGGTTTTAGACAGGTGTCAAGATATGCAACGTAAGAAAGCTCTCAACAATACAAGTTTTTTGTTTTTATTTTTTCTATTTTTTAGGTTTTTATCTATTTACAAAATGAACAAGGAGTCCTCCTGATGTGATGGTGTAACTCTGACACCAACATCATGTAGTCTGGTCCTGTCTGGGCTTATATGGTCTGGTTTAGACTAGTTCCTTCTAAGATTTAATGGCCTGGTTTAGTCCAGTTTGTCCTGGTTTTGTCTGGGATTCTCCAAACGTTTGAACAGAATCACCCCAGTTCCTGAAAAAACTGAGACAGTGGAACTGTTGCTGTTTTAAGTCACACCAAATATTGATTTGATTTAGAATTGTCTTCTGTTTATTTCACTTTGTATTTTGTAAAATGATTCAAAACACACATACTTTTGTACAGTCAAACTTTTTTTTTCATTTTTTGAACTGATATGACATTTACATTTTCTTGCAAACCAAATATAATCTTTGTCGGCGCACTTGTTTGTCCTGAACCCAGTGTTTGGGAACCACTAATCAAGTCTCTAGCATCCTTTTGAGTGACTCTGTTATTAGGCCGAACAATTTTTAGCGAGAAACTCCTGGGTTTTAAGTCCCATCCACCGCTCCAGCCCGCCTTTCTGTCTCCCCATCAATTAAATGAGAAAAAACATTACTAAAGGCATTCAAAGTAAACAGCCACATGCACATTACGCCGTAGTGTTAGTATTCACAGACACAGCCCTGGTCCCTTGAGTGGAGCTTATTATCGTTGCTAATTGAACAGAGCAGCTTCGGCAAGACATGTCTCGATAGAGAGACAAACAAATAAGTGAGGTGGCAGCAGGTTAAATGAGGGCACCATGAGCTCTGGAATCAAAGATGCAAAAAAAGAAAAGGACTGCGGAAATACAAATATGTTGCTGCGGGAATTAGATATCAATTCCCACCGCAAATCTTTGTTATATTGAAAAGTCACTCTAGCATCAAAAAGAGCAGAGGAAAGTGCCCTAAACTGTGCACAAACATCAGTGTGGCCTCACAGCATTTTTCCTTTATTGATTAGAGTGCTCAAACAGTCGAGGATATTTGCAGCCTTATGTTTTTGTTTTTTTTTTCCAAGTGAGAAAAGCAGATAAGCAGCGGTCACTGATTTATGCAGCGGCCCTTTCTTTCTGACATCACTAATAAGGGAGAACTCAAACACCCCGGGAGTGTGCCGCTTCAGCCTAATTGTATTTTAAAAGATTTAACTAATTGCATTAGAAAGGAAACAAAAGCCAATTTACCATTTCCTGAAATCAAATGGAGGGTTCCTAATTAGATCAGAGAAATGCAGGATTTCACCGAAACACCTCACTTTTATGTACTTAAAACGGAGAAAATAGGGATGATTATAAAAGGGCGCCCTGCAGAGAGGAGGCCTGCTTCCAAATCGAGAATAAAAAAATGTGCATGTGCTCTTTTCAGTCGGAGCTACAGAAGAATAATGTAAAGACTGGTTTAAAATGATGTGGGCGGCATCTGGAACCTCTGCTTCACAGCTCAATAAACAAAACAACACCTCTTTATATGTTTAGAGCATGACAGAGACTGGAAACACAAGACCATCTGAGACAATAAGACAGGAGCAAACAGTTCAAACCAGGATTTTAACCTGGAACACTAAGGTATGAACTGTACTGTGCGAGTCACCTCTTTTCCATGATTATGTAAAGTGGCAATAGAAAATAGAGTAGCTGAATAGAAAAAAATCAGTTGTACTATTTATTATTTCAACGAGCATTTGCAAAAGGTCAAATATTCATATTCATTTTGTTCTACTTTTAATTTTTATTCAGAGGCTGTTTACATGACAACATTTCTACAGAAAATGAGAGATTCTGTTGTGTTTTGACCATTTGTTTGAACAGGGACAGCATGGTTACTCAAAAATGCAAAGTTTTTATCATAGGAGATGTTTTGTTTGAGAATAACCCCTGCTGCATTGTCGTGCAAACTGTAAATTTAGGGTCTTCAGTGCAAACAATGAACCTCCCAGCGGGGTCCTAGACAGCTATTGGCTGCTGGCATCAGACTAGGGCAACAATGGCCAAATATAGTATTTTTGTGCTCCAGAATCTTGTGTTGTAATAATACGTTTTCATAATTCATCTGTACATCTACAGTGAGGCTTCAGAGTTTGTGAGTTTAAGGACACTGCTCTAGAAATACCCCAGGTTTAAGAAATTGTTCAATCAGTGTCAGTGCTATTATTTTTTCTTTATGTAGTCACTGCATTTGCATTAGCAGTGGTGAGGTTCATAATGCCCCTACTTGCATACATACTACAACGTTTTATACCTGCTGAGCATAAACGTGTGAATGTAGACTTTTTTGAATATGCCACAAGCCAATGCTTAATGTTTACAGTCTCAGTGTTAAGGAGAGCTCGGCCCTTCCTCAGCCTTCTATTAATGTGAGGTAGAATACTTCGTCACATTGCCACTTAAAGGTGGAATAGAAGATGTTTGCGAACATTCAGACAGCAGCGACTGTTAGCCAGTTTTTGAAAAATGCGCATGCGCAAGACCAGCCGACTTATTTCACAGTTCTTTCCGAGATCCGCCTCCAAAACAACACGCACACGCCAGACACTAACAGACGGCGCTTCACAGCTGACTGGCCCCGATTCTCTCCATACAATGTCACAAACGCAGGTTTCTGTCCATTGATTGTTAGAGAATTGAAATAGAGTAGCCCTGCCTGTAACGTTTTACAATAATAAGAAATAACTTCTAACTTCTGCCCACCAAAAAGAATAGCGATCAAACATTACATGTGTCTAACAATATACAGTGACAAAACACCAGATAATACTCCCAACTAGCAGTTTTTAATATGACAACAAAAAATTGAGCCTAAAACTTACCTGTCGAGCAGGGTATTCCTCACTGTGCCTTCAGCGCTCGCTATCGCTCAAACGATGCACCAAGAACAACTCTGGTTTTGTTTCTTTCATCTGCCATCTTTTTCCTTTTCGCAGCCACCTCAAACATAGTCTTTCTTTCACATTTACCTTCATCAGTGTTCTTCTCAGCCATTGTGTAAAACCTTGCTAACAACAAAAAATATTAACTAGATATAAATGTAGCCTGAAGCTAACGAGGAGTAGCTAGATGAACAAACTAAAGCTAACGGATGGAGCTAACATTAGTTAAACAGACTGCCCCCCCCCCCATCTACACAAATAAATAAAGAGAAAAAGAAAAAAAGGGAAATAAATGACTATGTGGTACTGACAATGGAGCTGCACGAAGGAGCAGTCTGTGCCTGACAGTGAAGCTGCACAGTGAGGCTGTTCAACGGTAGCAACGCAAAAGCAGCTGTAAACAGAATACGTGAACGCGCACGCTTCCGGCCTCACGTAGCAGGAGTGATTGACAGGCTGATTGACCAATAGAACACGCGATGAGAGCGTTTTTGATTGGTTAATGTTTTTAAGGCACCACCACTTCCACAATTGACATATAATAAATTTTATTTTTCAAGACCTCTTATTTTCCGATGTCTTATATGCAAGTAAAAACAAATTTATAAAATATAACAAAAAATGTTTACAAAAACATCTTCTATTCTACCTTTAACTGGATACTTTTGAATAGTTGAATAATTGAAACATTTTTGTTTTCAAGTTATCAGCATGTTTTGACTATAGGTGGAAATCCTGACAGATAGTCCTCATCATGGCTGCACAGGAACAGGCCCTGAACACCAGAGCAATAGAGGCCAAGATCTACCACACCAGACAAGACCCAAGGCTGAGACAATCCAGCACATAACTGCAGGGTGTAAGATGCTGGCAGGGAAAGCATACATGTAAACGTCACAACCAAGTGGCTGGCATAGTGTACAGGAACATCTGTGCAGAGTATGGACTGGAAACCCCAAGGTCAAAGTGGGAAACACCTCCTAAGGTGGTAGAGAACAAGCGTGCCAAGATCCTGTGGGACTTCCAAATTCAGACTGATAAAATGGTAATGGCAAACCAACCGGACATTGTGGTGGTAGACAAACAACAGAGGAAAGCCGTTGTGGTTGACATAGCAATACCAAGTGATGGCAACATCAGGAAAAAGGAACATGAGAAACTAGAGAAATAACAGGGCCTTGAGAAAGCCTGGAGAGTGAAGGCATCAGTGGTACCCGTGGTCATCGGGGCATTCGGGGCAGTAACCCCCAAACTGGAGGAGTGGCTAAAACAGATCCCAGGAAAAACATCAGACATCTCAGTCCAGAAAAGTGCAGTTCGAGGAACAGCTAAGATACTGCGCAGAACCCTCAAGCTCCCAGGCCTCTGGTAGAGGACCCGAGCTTGAAAGGATGAGACCACCGGAGGGTGAGATGGAATTTTTTTTATTTTTATATATGAAATAGGCCAATACACTGGCCAGTATACTAGCCACACAATTACCCCACACATCTGCAATAACTGTTGCACTAGACTCTGCATTACTGCAGTCACTCCACACACACCACACTCTCTGTTGCACTTTAAATGCTTTTTGCACATTATTGTTTTGTAACTTCTCTGTGCTGATACTGAAATTTTACGAACTGTGCCTCATACTGATACTGACAATTTGTTTGCATTTTATGGTATTGCACTTAATAACTTGCACCATTCTACGCTTGTGGATCTCTGTTATTTTTAACAATGACAATAAAGTATTAAATTATGAACCATACAACTACCTCTGAAAGTTTCTGTTACTACATTTTGCACTTTCTGTAAGTAACGTAATGTTGGGATATCTATAAACCAATCCTGTAATACCTTCTTTAACCACTAGATGGAGTGTGAGACACCTACTCACATCAAATGAAGCATGTTCTCTACCTTCCCACTGTCCTTCATGGTTCATGTAGCAGCGTCGTCTGCAGCTAAAACACATCTTCCCGCTCCGACACTGCTGAGCGCCACAGGTAAGCTACACATTCTACACACCCACAGGTAAGTTGCAGTATTTATTATGCATAAAAAAGGTGATAACGTCAAAAATAAACAAGTGGAAATGAAAAGTGCGAGAACGTGCAGGGGTACAGCGTCAAGGTCCCTTCATTAGCGAACATCTGTTAAGCTGCCATCAGATGACTCGAGTTGATCTGAAAGTCTTTAAAAGAGTTGTCGCAGCCGGGCCGTGTGAATCGGAGGGGAATGAGGATTGAAAAGTGATGGAGAGTGACAGGCGACAGATTGCCGGCGCTCACGGCTCGCCCTCAGGTGAGACCGGGGAAGACAGATCACCCCCGCTGATGTTTAAGCGAGGGGGGCGGGACCCAGCTGTGCGTCAGGAGTTCTACAGTAACAGCAGATCTCAAGTGTGTCTCATATTTGTGTGCGTACGTGAGAGTTTTGGTCTGGGTGTCTGTTTAAATGTGTTTATGCAAGGTGTGTGTGTGTGTGTGTGTGTGTGTGTGTGTGTGTTTGTCAGACAAGGCCCCGCGGCTCAGGATCTGCTGTCGCTAAGCAGCTGACACTTTCTTAGCGACAGACTGACAGATTTTCACAAACTAATTTGACTCTGAGGAAGACGACACGAGACGCTCACGAAACTTTTCACATGCTGCCAGCGGAAGAGAGCACCGCGGCGGTGAAAATGAAAATGGCGGCGATGAGCGGGCCTACAGAAAAACGATGCGCTCACAAAGACAGTGAGAGCGTGGGAGTGATGGAGATAACACCTTACCTCACCTGTAGACCTACAGATGTGTCATGTGATCGAGACCTCTGTCACAGCTCCACAGATAAAGACACTTGACTTTTCTTGACTTATCTGCCTTTTCGGTGACACCTCTGAATCTGAAATGTGACTAACAAGCCAAGTCACTTTGAATGGATTTGTTAAAAGTTTCCCAATAGGGTTTTCACACCTAAGCTGTTTGGTTCAGTTCATATAAACTGTCAAATAAACTCATCTGAATAATAATATCTTTCTATAGGTTTTGCAGTGTGGGAGGGGGTTTGGGAGTGGGAACAATACAGCCTTTGTCAGAGATATTTCTTTTACAGGAAGCTGTGGAGGATGTACGGTGTGGTTTGGTGCTAGTTTTATACCTAAAGTGTAAGTATTTGTCATGCACCCTTCACATATTGTGTTATACTGTTTGTTAGCTGTGGAGACATAGACTACTCCTATGAGATTGTGGTCAGCACAGTAGCAGTCCGGAGAACAAGAAAACTGAAGTGGTATGGTACAGGTCGGGTCAGAGTGGCTTAGTTTGGGTAAACCTCTGGGTCCAGGAGAGGGGCATCTGCTACAGAAACAGTTACATCACACAAGTGCCACAAACGCTGTGTCCCTAGATAAGATATCCATTGCATTTGAAGCAGACTTTCACAAACTTTGATGTTTTTCTTATAGAGAAGAGAGTAAATCCCAGTGTGCAGCAGTAAGAGGCTGGAGTCACAGCTGCTGCAGTAAACACTGGGCTGTTTCTGGTTTATTTACAGCTTTTGCGATGCAACAATTTCCTATAATTTAGGGCCTCACTATTTCAGGCCACAAGTTCTGTCTGTGTTTAATGCAATGTAGACCATAAATGCAGTGTTTTACTCATGAAGCAAGAGTTGTACAACACCAACTCTGAATGATGACATCATTAATTTGCTTCTCATTTTATCTTTCGTCCAATTAGCACACTGCATAGTTTAACTCCACCTTTTCGAAAGCAGACCACACACTTGAGACTAGGGGCCAAAGTGCCCGCAAAGTGGAACAGTATGGCGTGGACCCCTTTTGGTGGTGAAAATGTTCATATATTGACCCAACCTATACCAAATATCTCCAGTGGAAATGAGGCTTCTGACAGCGCTCCACTAACTCAATGCATTTTAATTCTGATTTTTTTCCAGGTAGGAAAAATTGGACAGCAGGTTGTCCAATAACCAGAAGGTTGGCAGTTCACTTCCCGCTCACCTCAGCTCATACTGTCGTTGTGTCCTTAGGTAAGACACTTCACGCACCTTGCCCCCAGTGTCTGTGGCATTGGTGAACTCCAGCCACAGTTTATCTGTGCCGGTCCCAAGCCCGAGTAAAATGGAGAGGGTTGTGTCAAGATGGGCATCCGGCATGAATAAAACATTGCCAAATCACCTGTGTGGATTACAGCTCTGTGGACCCCTAATGGGAAAAGTCAAAAGGAAATAATAATCTTATTGCTTAAAACTTTTTTCTATTTAAATGTAGAACACATACATGATTTCTAATTTTAACTTTTATTTAATGTTTCTCTCTATTATTCATTATTTTATGAGGAGTCTACATTAGTGAACATAAATCTAGTTCAAGCAGGACATTCATTTGAATGCATATGTTTAGCAATTAGTATTACACTAGCTAGCAATTGCCTTTGTCTACAGCATTTAAGACTTAACAGATATATAGAGAGATAAAATATATGCAGCTTTAAAAGAATATTTTTCAAAATGGTTGATTAAACACTACTGAACTCATATCATCACACACACGTCTTCCATTTTGTTCAACTCTTTTACACAGTGCACCTTTAACAAAACAGTGCTACACTGAAAGAAAGAGACAATGACCTTACATCTTTGAAACATTTTCATCAGCAACTCCTCTCAAACTATAATTCTGATCAGACAACCCTGAGGCCCTCCACAATAAAAGCACTTGTAAAATATATCAACAGCACCACTTTAAAACCAATGGACACAGGCCCCTCTTGTATCTCTATATCTGCGGCCGCACTGTGAAGCACCAAGGGCGGTTAAGCAGAGCATATTCAAAAAGATCAGACACACACTCATCCTCTCATCAGTTCTCCACTCACCGTCCTCTTGTGGCGAGTTACAAGGCTAGTGGACACAGTCTGGCTCTTCTGTTTGTCTACCTGTGTGCACGCATATAGCAAATAAAGAGGTGTTGATGCAAACCCGCTCGGTGAGTAACTTAGCAACAACCTGAAAAGAGCAGGGAATTAAAGGCCAGGCGCACCCAGCCACATACGTAAATCTACCTCTGTATTAACTCCACAGGGACCCTTCATTGACCTGCTGCTCAATAAAAATGCCCTGAGACCTTGATGCCGATCTGATTGTCCTGAAAGTGGCCCCGGTTCCTTATCTGCAGCGTGAGAGATGGGCCGCAGTAATTCACTTAGATCCCGGATACGTTCAGATAAAGTCCTCTGCTGGGAACACAACAACAACGAGACAGGAGAGGCACGAGGTAAAAGAGGATTCCCAACTCAGTGTGCTCAGATGCTCCACTCACCCCTCCAGCCACACAACTACCCTCTTCTCGATATGTTTCTCCTGCATTAGACCAGTGATTCTCAAACCTGTCTGAGAAAAATATTTGTCCCTCTAAATACCATATTAGTGCTTACAAGTGTTGTCCTGGTACACATAAATATAAACAATTTTAACAGGCATCAGTTTGATTTCTATATGAATCAAAAGCACTTGACTGAAACACTCATCAAGTCTTTCCAACTATTCTACACTTAAATGGCTTAAAAAGGCCAAAACTAAGGTAATTATGTAGCCATTTTTTAAAAATATATTTTTCTGTGTTTGAGAAACATTCTTTCATCATCTAATAATGATAGGCATCATGTAAGACGTCATCTAGGCATTATTATCAAAGGTTTTCATAGATGAGAATGTTCAGCGTGAACGGGACACTCCCATTGGCTGTTGAACACTGAATACTGGCTAATGATAATATAGAGAACGTGTCTATTCCAGCACTGGATACATCTGCGTAACAATAACACTTAAATAACAAACATAAAGAAAAGGGAGGCAAAGTGAAATGCAGATAAATATCGGCAATGCATTCACACAGTGTTTAACGAGGAAAGTCGCTTGAAATTTAAGGTTAGCTTTAAAATTCAAGTAAAGGCAGGAAAGGTAGATATGCAGTTGGGGAGTTAGGGTTGAGACCGGGATGGGAGAAAGATTCAGGTAAGCCTAATAACAGAGACATTAAAAAAAAGGTCCGTGTGGGAAAGCATTGTCTATTAATAACATACAGTATTTTCCATCCATTCCTTCACCTTTCAAAGGCACTCAGTGATGAACCAGCTCTCTTCTTTACATTTATGTATGCCTCTTGTTTGGCACAGTGACCACATACTGCTACCAAAGCATTATCTAAAAAAATCTATAAAAGTCATCACATTGTTTTGTTTTTCATTTTGTAAGTCACTGCTTCAGCGAGCTGTACTTGACCCAGTGAAGAAGCACAGAACGGTCCAGTTGATCTGAACACACACAGATGCAGACAGACTGCAGCCAGAAGTTCTCACGCTGTAGTACAGTCTAATGTGGGCAAGATTTGAAATAAATGTATTTTAAAGTGTTACGTTTCCTGTAAGTCTTCATTATTGTGCCTCAGAACCTTTCAAGTGCAGTTCAGCAGAGTTCCATGTTTTACACACATATTGCTTCATGCTGTTGCAGTCAGGACTGCTCTATAGTAAACTCAGAGGTGCTCACAGTCACACACAAGAGAAACATAACTGTATGAATGAATCCATTTGTGATGTGAACAGCATCTAAACATTCCCATCACTCCCAGTGATCAGCTGGGGCATCCCGCAGGGGCTGTTAGCCCATAGTCTCACCCCTCTGTGCAGCCTGTTCAAGGCTACACATCATAAAATCAAAGACACTTTCCCTCCTTCTGCAGGAAAAAACTGCTGCGGCTGCTGATGAAAAAAGGCTGTGAAATATGTCAAACTGAGCAGAGTGGCAATTATCTGGGTGTGAAAGCACTATTTTAGACCTGTGTCTATAACTGCTTCAGCTCATATAAACACAATGTTAGTCAACTCAAGTTTTCAAAGTGCCTCTGCCTAACTTCATCAAGTGTTAATAATTTGGATTAATAAGGTATTCATTCAACTGCATCTTAACATGCAGTATGCTTTTGGTGACTTTTCTTCCACTGTTTTTAAATGAATGGTTCTCAAACTGTGGTATGAGTACCGCTAGTGGTACGCTGGCTCTTTCTACTGGTACATGAGACTCTCAGAGATTTTTCTAGGATGAAATAACAATTAAAGATAATATGGTAATATAGGCCTAATTCTTTTTTCCCATAGCTTGATTATATTTTATACTTTTCTGATGAAGCTGAACTTGCGCTGACTCAGAGTGATTTCACTTTTACTTTCTAATCCTAACTCGAAGCCTAAACCTGAGCCCAAATGCTTTCAGACTTCTCCTGTGGCTGGAAAAACAAGTGGATGCTCACACAGACAGATCTCTGGTGCGCAGACGGGTGTTACTGAATAAAACATTTGAGACACGAGTAAAGTGACTTTTTTTACCAGCTGAAGGCCGGCTGTGGGAGCGGTGTGAGCCTTGATGTGCAGATGTGACAGGGAGTTGAATGAGCAGCGGGGGAGCGTCCGTCTCTCAGTGCACAGTCACAGATAGTGCTGACGGTCTGACGCTGAACGGACTCTGCTCACACACAGCCTCTACACCCGCTCACTTCACATACGTCATGGTGCCAGGTTATTTCAGCTGTAGTCCCGTCATTTGACATTATCCCAACAGTTCTAACCAAACTAATTCAGTCATTAAAGCTTTTATTAATGTTACCATATTTGGAACATCAACAGTATTTATATGTGCTCTCATGAGGCTCAGTAGAGGTTACAAATTTTAGGTTTATTTTCCTAAAAAGTTGTAGGGCACAGAATGATCCACTGGCTTCACACTCTTACTCAACTCTAGTGTCAATAGCAGCTAACTGAAGCTAATAAGCAGCAGCAACATTCAGAAGTGACTTAGATTTAGACATGTGTTTCATGTTATTTTTATTTGTTAAATGGGACTGGAGCCTATTCAGTTGCCTTGGATATGAGGCTAACACTATGGTCAGTTTTGTGACCATAACTGAACAGAGGTCAAGTGTTTTCTTGTGTATTAGTCATTGCATATTGTGACTAGTCTGTATTGTCTGTTGTTTGTAAAAGCCTTTTCAAAGGACAAGCAATGCAAATTAGCCTTAGCTATAAAATGCTGTAATAATTTGAATAATATTAATTATTGAAAAATACCACCACTAGGATCGTTCTGGGATCGCATTCAATTGAGCAAATATGACACAATGAGAGCATCATCATGTATAATCATTCAAGTAAAAGTACACTTGCTGCTCAAATATACTCTTCTGCATATTAGTGGTGGTCACAAAAAAACTCTTGGTGTAAATTTCATTAACTGTTCTTGAATAACACCAACCCAGAACGAGCACTTTAGTGTTGTTCATTGGGTGAAAGCATAGCTGCACTGTGCCCACTCAAGGAGCAGATGAAAAACAAGCATTGGTCGTACATCACAATGTACAGTGTATAACAAGTTTGTGCTATGATGCAGACACTTAGTATATACTTACAAGTATCTGTGGCCTTAAAGATAATCACTCAAACCCATTTATTCACTATGGTAACTCATGAGATCAATCCAACAACCTTCTGGTTCAATATTCTTAATGAAAATGTATTTCTGCGAATACATTAGCAGTGCCATTTATAGATATTATTTCTTGTCACATAAGTAAACTATAGTCCCATCCTAAGCTTTATGAGTTGGAAAAAGAGCTGCTAGATGTTTATTTTTTTTTGTCAGTAAGTAGCCTAACTGACATTTTGCACCTAGAGAACCCTAAACTTTGTGACTATAGTGTGATTTCAGCTGGAATCACGATGACAGAGCACCAAACTTCTACTTTAACTTCAACCTTCAAAAGTCTAAGCTCCCCACAGAGGAGCTCACAGCCCGGGTTGTGCCTGTGCCCACAGACACTGCACTCAGAGCTGATGACACCACAAAGTCATCTCCCTGAGCCTCTGCAGCCAAATGAATGACATCTTCCTGGCAGGGCTATTGGCAGCAGGATCCTTTCAGGACCATTCAAAGCGGCCTGGCTCCATGGCAGAAATGTCTTCATTATGTGAGAGAGCCCTGTGCTTTTTACCTGTTACTTCACAGAGAAAATAGGCTGCTATAAATTTATGTTGGAGCGCCAGACGACACGAGAAAAAACAGAGAGCGTGAAATATTAAAGTAAAATCTGTGAAAAGACGGCTTTGCTGAGTTCATTATCACACTGCAATCAGAACTATAGTGGTAAAGAACAGCTGGGACGGTTTTGGAGTATGACTCTCTGGTCAATAGAAATGCATCACATGACAAAGCTTTCCTATTATGACAAAGCAAACACATTCACTGCCAGCAGCTTCAGAGCGGCGACTAGTGTTTTTGGCAATGTCAAAGTAAAGTCATGAATCAAAACTTTCAAGACAACCACATTAAACGTTATGAGATTAAACATACTAAACAGAGAGTAAGTGCGGAGTCCTCTTCCCTTGTTCTGGTTCTTGTATCAGATAAGCATGACTTCCACTGTGTATGTGTGTTTGTGTAAGAGAGCTGCTGCAGGCGTGTGTGGGAAGACGGGGACGACACACACACACACACACATATGTGAGGAGTCGGCCTTTAACTAAAACAAATAGCTCGGCCAGAATTTAAAAGTCAGCGGTATGTGGCTGCATTTCACTTTCCTGTAAGCTGCTGTGTAATGCGGCGTTTTGCTTTGGGGAGGAAAAAAAAAAGAAATAATGTTAGCGTTGCTGACAAAGCGACAGTCTGCCATCCGTGCCAGACACCTGTACTTCTTTATCCTGCGAGAGGCACCGCAGCACACAGCAGCACATAGACAAGGGGCTTATGTTTCTGAACAATGCAACCTGGGCCTATAGAATTGTTTTAAAATGAAAAATGCAATAGCCTTTATGAACTAGTTCAATAAAACAGATTTATCTACAGGCTTACATCCTAGTGCTAGTGAAGAGACAGAAGATCAAGGTGAGTGTGCTTATTAGTTCAGTTCATTTTAATAATGGTAGTAACCTCTCATTTAACCAAAGTTTGCTTAGGCTTTGCTTGTGAGATTGCACATTATTTCAAGGCCAATGTACTGCCTCTAATAAACCGACACAATCCAACAGTGTCACCTTGTGGTATTGGATATGAATCACAAGAGAACTGATAGTTATGTATTTGACAAATTATGTTAAATTGTTAAGCATCAAACCTGTAAATGATAGTAACATTCTAGCTGAACTTATAAATAATTAAATCTTGTTTTTCACTGTTTTTTGTTTTTACTTTGGTTTATCAGGCTTACATATTAAAAAGTCCAGACTATGTAAGAGTCATAATTGCAATGAGTAAAAGCTTGGCATGTTTGGCATAATTAGGTATGAATAGGACAGCTACAATAGGTCAGGCTAGCTGAGGTGAAGGGGCCCTCAAAGATGAATGACTGAAAGAAGACTATAGACTTGACTTTATTAATCCACAAGGAAAACTGCTTTGTTAACAGTAGCTCAGTTACAAACAAACAAAAAAAACAAAAAAATAAAGAGGTAAAAATAAATATACATAATAATATACAATAAGAGCGAATATTTGATTTACATATTTTCAGAGGTAGTATGGAATATATGGAATATAAATGATATACATAAAGTGAATAAGTAATAAGGTGCATAAAACAAGTGCAAAGCAATTGCAAAAAGTTATAACCCTCATTAAAATGGGGTATTGAATAAAGGCAGATATATAAACATGTTTTATATATTGAAGAGAAAGAAGAAAAAAGAAAGATTCTATTGTTTTTCCTTAAACTATGATTTGTTTGTATATGGAAACAAACATAAAATATGATTTAAAAGATAGGCTGATTGCTTTTGCAAATTAAATGTATTTGAATTTATGATATGTGCCACAAGTTTAGTGTGTATGAGGCTGTTGGGGTGGCTACCTTTTGCCTGAGGTGCTTTAAGTTTTAAGATTGGCCTGTGTTTGTAACAGTATAGGAAATTATAGGGTAATAAGTCAATACTTCATGGCACAAAATACAGTGAGAAGTGACTCAAAATGTACATTAACCCTCCTAGATCCCTGTACATGAAACTTTGATTGTGTTGATTCAAATGGCATAAAGGTTACCCAGGTTGTGCATTTTGGGGTGAATTTTTATTTTTCATGATTATTCCATATGGCTTTTAAATAAAATAGTACCATCGGTGTCCCTAATGCAGGCTTATGGGCTATAAAGAAAAATGTAGTCTACCTTAATTTTTTAGTAACTTTTATCCTGTTAGGTCATGGGCCATGCAGTATACATTATTATTTCCAAATCCTTTATTCTTACCCTACAGGCTTGAATATTTGGGCCCAAATGTAGGCCCTAGCTCAAGGTTCTGTGTTTACGTCGTAGATTTGAACTTGTTAATGGCGCTAGCAGCAGATAGTTTTCAGTGCTGTGGCCGAGTGCAGCGGGCCTCAGGTGCTAGCCCGGGCTCATTGTGGCGTCACTGCCCGCGAAAACAAGTCAGCGGCGGACAAGATGGACAGCATGCACAGTCAGGTAAACCAACTTTATTTCAACACCTGGGTTTGTTTTTAACCGGAATGTCGTCTGTAAGGAGAACCAGAAATTAGCCCAGAGAAAGAAAAGAAAATCCAGGGTCAAAAGTAGCTCATCAGAGGAGCCGCAGTGATGGCGCCGGGCTCCTTCGCTTGTTATTCTGTAGCGCGTGGGACGTTTGTAAACACGACTTCTTCTTCTACGATCTGTATTTAAGATCACATTTAAGCCTTTATACGTTTTGTTTGGGGTCGCCACAAATAATTCAGTCTTACCTCTTTGTGATTGTCCATGCGAATTCGTCAAAAACACATTAAAAAGGAACAATCCATCATCAAAAGTGTCATAAAGTAGCGCTCAAAAGTAACAAAGTGACCAAAAGGACACTAAGCCAATATGAGCCGTGGAATTGAGTCTACAGCCTGGATTTCCAATATAGTTCTATCGTTTGAATTAATAAAAAACATTAATACTTTTACTCTAACCAAGGTAACATAATTGATAGCCTGTTTCAAGTCATATTGTCACTGCACTATTGAACAACATGATTAGTTATCACATTGTGCAGCTGTCTAATGAAATCTTTAATCAATGCAGTTTATTATAAAGTTACTTATTATTAGTTATTTGCTTTATGTTTTAAAGTTACTTGTTGGTCATTGAATCTTTCACCTATGTGATGTTCTTGTAGGTGCTGAACCCTGAGCGGGTCAAGGCACTAGAGACCTGGTTGAAAACCACTAATACCAGGCTCACACAAGTCAACGGCCAGAGGAGGTATGGAGGGCCCCCTGAAGGTAAGAACGTGGTCAAATAATCATAATTTCTTACATTAAGCCCGTCACTACAAAAAAGGTTAAAAGTAAAGCCTCAAGGGTGCGACTGACAACTGCCTTGTCCGCAGGTACAGGCTACTAGAGCAATCTGTCCAATAACATTCACACCTCCACAGAGATCTGAACAATATTGGAATGGCCTCCAACTTCCGCAAGAGACTGTTCAACTTGTGAAACTTTTAAGAGACATTTGAAACAGTGGATACAATCAAATCTGTGACCACTTTTAAATTGTCTCTTATTGTTGTGTCTCCTAAGGTTTTTGTATTTTTGTCTATTAATGGTGTGTTATTTTGTGTTACTTATGTGCGCAATTCTGCTATAATCAGTCATATTTACAGCTGTGGCATCAGTTACAAATGTTCATTAATGTGTGTTGTCCATTAAATAAATAAGTAAATAAAAATAAAATCACATCAAGATGCATGTAAGCCAGGCCACAGCAAAATGCATCCACAGTTTTTTTTGTTTTGACAATGCAGGAAAACAACCAACAGCCTGTTGTACATTGTTGCACAGCCGTGTGGATTGGTGGTTATCACAGGTGTTGACAATTACATTAATGGTGTCTGACAAAACAAAAAACTAACCAGCTGTTTGAATCTATGTGTTAAATGAAATGGAATATATAATATATTAATCTAAAATTTGCATGCGTGTTGCTCTGAAACTGCTAATCTGGTGTTATCATTTTGTGTGTGTTGTTTGTTACTGTCCGGACATGATCCATTCTCCCCTCTCCTCAGTGTGGGACGGCCCCATACCGGGAGCCCGCTGCGAGGTGTTCATCAGTCAGATTCCTCGGGACACCTACGAGGACCTGCTGATCCCTCTGTTCAGCTCTGTGGGCCCGCTCTGGGAGTTCCGCCTCATGATGAACTTTAGTGGACAGAACCGTGGCTTTGCCTACGCCAAGTACGGCTCATCAGCTGTAGCCGCTGAAGCCATCCACGCTCTGAACGGGTACATGCTGGAGCCCGGCTGCTGCCTCTGTGTGCGACGCAGCACAGAGAAGAGGCAACTCTGTATCGGAGGTCTGCCAGCTGCCACCCAACAAGAGTACATATTACAGGTACAGTTGTGGTGCTTCTATTTTTACATTCATGTATTTATGTAAAGAAGATTTGGATGGACTAACCTCAGAATTTATGAACTAGGTGAAATTTAAATTTGCCGCTACAGTAAAAAAATGGACATGTAGCTCAATGTTGTCTACATAGGAGCTCTTTATTATTATTATCACAGCTATCCTATTTTCTGCTGTGTGGTTTATAATGTCTTTGTTCAAGGTGCTTCGTGGACTGGTTGACGGTATAGAGAGAGTCTCTCTGAAGGCTGGGCCTGGGATAGAGGGGGTGTCCGCTATTGTGGTCTTCTCTTCTCACCATGCTGCATCCATGGCCAAGAAGGTGCTGGTTGAAGGTAGGTGACTCTTACTACAGACAATGTAAAGTAGGTCATAGTTTGTATTTATTTAAAAATGGTAATCCTCAGTAAAATGCATCTTTCATTTAAATACCTGTAAAATACGAAACACTTGCAGTTTGCTGAGCACTTTTCCTAGTTTATCTGATATGATATATATTGCTGACACACATCCCATGGATCTTTCTGAAACTATTCCCTACCCACTTGCACTCCAGCTTCCGGTGAACTATGTGTAAAGCGACACTCACAACTGAATGGAGTTGCCTTCATCACAGGGTACAGCACTTGGCCTTCGGATGCCCTCCCTCTAACAGAAACAAGAAATGTCACCATTATTACATACCTAGCACAAGTAGCGACTTAAGACTAACCTCTTAATTATATTTGTGTAAAATTAGAAGAGAAGATAAGCTAGGAAAGAAAGACGATGATGCACCTGTGATGTTTTCACATTTACAATCGCAAAAGCATATGTCCAATTTTTTTCCAGACCAGTAAACTCAATTGTGATATTAAAACTATTTATTCTTGCTTCCACAATGAACATGGAACTTTACATTCTGGAGGGTAAGAGGGTAACTTATGGAAACTAAGTTTTTAGGCGGCCCTTAACATGGTGAACCCTCCGTGTGAATGTGCCAATCGTGTGGGAGTGGGTAGGGTGATGGAGTAGGAAGCCGTTTTGGAAAGGCCCCATGATTACTGTAAATTACCATTCAATGTGATTCAGTAGCACGTCACAATGCAAAAGTTCGAGTTGTGGCGTTATGTAATAAGTTCATATTAAAAGAATGGTATGTTACAACATTAGAGGTCTTTGTACTGCAACAAGTTGAAAACTGGTTTAAGCTGAAAGAGAATTGTCCCATGCCTGCCCTAAGTTATTCTGACAACAGTTGCAGCCTTAACAGCTCTACAATATCTTTCTTCAGCATTCAAGAAACACTTCGCCTTGTCTGTTAATATCAAGTGGCAGTCGACAGGAAAGCCGAGCCCGGATGAACCTCTGCCCACACAGAAACCCTTCAAGAGCCTCTTACCTTCTCCCACGAAGCCTCCACGCTTGATGGCCAGACCGCAGCCCTCTGTCATGCCTTCTCCGTACCTCCACACTCCGTCCGTCCCGCCGGGGTTCTGCCGCACAGTGGGAGGTCCCACTGCACCTCAGCTGCAGATCCCACTACCTCCCGGTTTCTTCTCCCTCCCTCCTCCACAGGCGTTAAAACGTCTGCCCCCCAACTACCCCTAAAGACGCACCCACCAATGAGCTGACCACACAGCACCATGTCGAGGCATTATATACATCGTTAAAAAAAAGTTGCTCTTATATTTTTGTTTATTGCATGTTTTAACTAGTACTTGTTAAGTTTTTACTTTTTATCGTTTGTCTTATGCATGCTTTTTACTGTTTGTTATGTTTGTTATGTGGTTGGTTTTCACTTTCAATGCTTTGTTTGATGCATGATTTTTATTGTGTGTTGGGTGTGTTCCTTTTAATTAAATAAGATTTGTAATGATCTGGTGGTTTTGCTTATGAGAAATGCTTACACAAAAACAGTTGCATAGATAAAAGTAATCCTTTTACAATGTACAAATAGAAAAAAACTCCCCAGAGAAATTATTTATTTTTGACACTTGGACAAAAAGGACATGATACAAGCAGAATTTACTTAAAACTTATCAGCTTAGTTATAGCAGTTTAGGATAAGGCAAGATCCAACTTTGTCCATCTTGTCCTTTAACATTAGTGTAACATGAATAGCTCCAAAATAATATTGGTATTTCCTTTTAAGAGCAAAAACCTATTTGATCAGAATTGTATAGTTACCTCCTCGATGCGGAGCACCGTTAGATACTATACTGAACCGCCAGTCTGTAAAATGAGAGGAGCTGTGTGAAGACAAACGTGCTCTTTTGGGAAGTAGAATTCTGTGCAGAGCGTCTTTTTGTATATTTCAGTATGCTGTTAAATCCAGAGTGGAGGAAGAAGTAAAAATCCTATGAGGTCCTCTTTTTAATCTCTTCTACAAGGTCACCTCTGGAAATATCAACCTGCAGACAAAACAGATTAATGGATTTAAAAAGGGCAGACATAAATGCTTTAAGAAATTAATGTAAAAGCAAAACTACACAATTTTAACAGAACATAATATATAGGCATAGGGCTTGTACCTCTTCTCTAGTGGCTACAACTCGGAGTTTGACCACTCCATCCTTCAGCTCCTGTTCCCCAAGTATGGCCACCAGGGGGATCCCAGACTCCTCACAGTGCTGCAACTGACTCAGCAGTTTAGGGTTCTTCTTGTACATCACCTCTGCCTGAAGCATAAAAGAACAACAGTCTTTTCTCATTCACAGTGAATCAAAAGGCACTCCTAGACAAAAATACACATGACTATGGTTTAAAGTCAGCTGTTTAATAATTTAATTCAGATAAAAATTCCTTAAGATGATCAAAACCTTGGAGTGCAGTTACAACAATGTTACTCAACAGTGCTGCTCATTATAAATTATTGCTATAAATTTACACACACACCTTAATGCCAGAATTCCAGAGCTCAGTGACAAGTCTAAGTCTCTCCTCCAGCAGGTTCTTCTGAGCAGAGGCCACCATGACCTGCACCTCTGTGGTACGAACCTTCTCTGCAGAGACCTAAACCAAAATTTAGACCTACGTGTTAATGCATTTTTTTAATCACACACCAAAATATGAGCAATTGCTGAACCCTTGCTTTACCTCAGCCTTCTGCTCCATGATGGAGAAGATCCTCTCGATGCCGATGCTGACACCCACGCACGGCACCTTCCTGCCCTTGGGGTCGAACATGCCCACAAGTCCGTCATAGCGGCCCCCGCCGGCCACGCTGCCCACACTGACACTCTCCTCTGTGGACCCTGGGGCACCATTTTGGGCTTCAGTGACTACCGGGGCTACACCAGCCTGTGTCAACACTGCTTCATAAATAATGCCTGTGTAGTAGTCGAGACCGCGGGCCAAACTGAGGTCAAACACAACCTGCAACAGACAGCATGGGTACTGTTGTAAATGTAAGTTCTGTAATAATGTAAGTGTGTATATTAGACAAGCATCCTTCACCTTGTCTGTGACTTGGAAAAGCTGCAAGTAACTGAAGAGCAGCTTTATGTCTGACAGACCAGCACAGGCCTGCTTACTCTGGGACATTTTCGAATCCTGTAAAAGGCGCTCAGCCAGGTCCATCCCGCCTACAGCACAAATCCATTAACATTTCAAACCCACACACAAATCCAGTAACTTTCCAACAAAAATAAGGTAAAAGGCAAGTGTGTCTCACCCTGCATACTGACATATTCCCCAATCTGGTCAGCGGCTTCCTCTGACAAGCCCTTCTCATTCACCATCTCCTTCTTCACGTCCTCCCAACACATCTGCACAAGGACATTTATTGTTGTGTTATATCTTCTAACTGTTGAAGTGACACCAGTCAGAAGTACACTGCTGTTCAGCATCACACCTTGTCCAGTTTATCCACAGTGGAACAGATGGTGCGGAACTTGTCGTCAGGAACACCACAGACAGCGAACATCCCATCGAGGATCCGTCTGTCGTTGACCTAGAATTTTAAGCACATTATTGAGACGTGATAAACACATGCAGGACACGAGCAAGTACAAATTAAATGACGTACCTTTATACGAAAGTCTCCAAGGTCCAGTTCACTGAGGATTTCATACACGATCTTCAGGCATTCGGCATCAGGGATCATGGCGTCATACTGACCTGCTATATCGAAATCCTGTGAGGAGATACATACTAGTTAGCGGAAACACATTCAAGTCCACAAGCAACTTTACTTTAGGGATGCACTTACACATTGGTAAAACTCTCTGTAGCGTCCTCGGGTCATGGCGGGGTTGTCACGGCGATAGACCTTGGCGATGTGGTAACGCTTTATGTTGGTTATCTTGTTCATGGCCAGGTAACGAGCAAAGGGGACCTGAAAAAACACAAGCTAAGGAAACAATGTCACTTATGTTTGGATTTTCATATTCTTAAACATTAAAAGAGAATAAAACAATGTGCTGTAGTGAAATTTAGAGTTACTTTGCAGGTCTGTTCAACTACGCGCCTTACTACAAATATTAGACATATTAGTAGTCATTGGCATTTGGAAATTGAGATTTTTATAGCAATTAAGTATTGAATTTATTTTTTTTTCAATATGAATATAAGGATACAGTGAGGTCGTATCTGAGGGACAGCAGCTCTCCTCCCTGGTCTTTGAGGTCATAGATAAGCTTGGAATCTTCTCCATACTTCCCTGTCAGTGTTTCCTGTGCATCGATAAAAAGACAATGTGAAATTGTGCCGTATGGATATAGAGGATATAAAGCTACTACTCTAGACATAAAATTACCTTCAGTTCAAAAACCGGAGTATCAATGGTCTCAGCTCCATGACGCTTAAAGCACTTTATGATGGTGTTGAAGACTTTTTCCCTGATGGCCATCTGTTTGGGATTGTAATCCCTTGTTCCCTGTCAGAAAAAAACATACATATTTTTCATCTATTGCTACAGTATTTTAAGAAAATATACATCAAACCTGGAAGTACAAAAATGAGCAACATGCAAAAATGGAAAACATGTCTGGTCTTACCTTTGGTGTCTTGAGTACAAACTGATGTTTGCCATCATCTCCTCCTAACTTAGCTTTGAGCTCCAGCAGTTTTGCCACTTCTTCATCAATCTGCAACACACAGTTATAAATAAACCATTACATTTTTTTTTTACCATACTACAGTAGGTAAAATATATGCAGAACAAACTTGGCTATATAGGTGTACCTGAGCAACAGTGATCCCAGACAGAGAATGCAGAGGTCGGACACGTGTCACGGCCCGTGTGCCCAACAAACAGGAGCAAGCACGAATCCCAAACATGGCCAGCATGATTTCCACAGTATAAGGAGGTACAAAAGGTTTCAAAGAGTCAGAAAGTTCACAATTTCATCATGGGTACATCAGCATGGATCGTTGTTGTACAGTCATATCAGGACATCACAGAGGACCACAGGAGTTGAGCCAGAAAGTGACGTGCAGCAATTCACAGGACAGTTATGATCCCCGACGAAGTGAAGTAGATGATGGACATGAAGGTCAAGGCAGGCGTTGTTCATCAGGGTCAGGCAGGAAGAACAGGAGAAAAGTGGTAAGCAACCCTATCACTAGGGAAGGAGCGAGGCATGATGCACCACCATCACAGCATGGAGGATAGAACATGAAATGTATCGAGTCAATCAAAGCAGCCCTCCCATCACAATTTAAACACACAGCGCTTCCACTTCATTTGCATTTGATCATTTGGACAGCACTTGATCTGTGATATAAAGCCATGACTGCCTTACATCTAGCAAAGGATATAACCATAATCAGCGGTAACTTTACATTAAATGGGTTGTTCAGTATTTTGGAAAAACTAAACCATACTGATGTAAAATGGATTCAAAACAAATACAATTTAAAACACTGAGCTACTGCATTGTCCATTTAAAATGGGTGACCCAAGGAAAAAAGAAAGGGAAAAAAGGTGATCACATTGAGGGTTGTATAAGGGACAGTATATATAGTAATATGATGAACTCTATGCATGTTAACACCTTTTGTGTGATACACTATTGCACTGTTTGTAGCTTTCAGTTTCCATTAGTAACTACAAATAACATAAAACATGTGCAAAGGCTCTGGACTGCTTCTTGAAACTTGGGGTGTACTGACATCGACCTACTATAAGGCATAAGTTGTAGCCATTAGCATCTCATAGACGCTCTTTTACAAAATGCTGAACTATCCCATTATTTTTTCCAAGTTCAAGTCAAAGATAAAGTGACATTTTAGCCAGGTAAAGTCTACGAAGAAATGTTAGCATGAATCAGCGTCACAAATGTAAACTATTAGTGGTTTTGTGCTATTAACAATATAAAGTAATGCAAGTAATGTAATGAACAAAAGCTGGCATTCTAAATGGGTGTTTTACTCACCATAATAAGAAACGACTTATAGACTTGTGTTATAACCATTAGCTATCTACGTTAATTGCCAAGTCATTTGTCTTTAATGTATTTAATTAGCAGACAGAATGAATGACGTTACGGCTAGCTAGCAGGGCTTTTTGTAAACGCCAACAGCACATGTTTAAAGCTCGCCCACATATCATTAGCAGCGCCGCAGTAAAACCACTGACCTGCTCTTTGCTCGCCTTTTCCGCCTTCAACTTCCGAACCACTTCACCTTGGGTTTTAATAGCTTCTTGTATCTGCGTTTTGTCTTCCATGACTTTTTTTGTTAGCAAATATCTACCACATCTACTGCTGAGTTACACCTCCAGCATTACCGCTGTCTGTCAGGAGAGGACGGAAAGGGAAGTGAAATCAGCCGGCTGCGTAATCCTTTCACAGTAAAAGTCTTCCGTGTAGCCTTGTCACGTGACGTTTCTTCGTACTCAAATGTTAGTAGAAAAAAAAACTAAATTAAAAACAAAACAAAACTGTCACTTTAACTTAAACTTGGGGTTGACTTTAAAAGACGATGTAAGATAACTTGCCCAAGCTAGATCGAAGACCTATCCAGACCTAGCTAGTCATTTTAATTTTTTTTAAGTAAAGTTTCATTTAATAAGTGACAACTGACAGTGCTCAAGTCCCTCCTGAATAAATAACTTTTTTTTTTTTTTTTTAGTAATTCTTTTATAAGTTACTTTTAGGACTTTCAACCCCAAATCCAAACAAACACTCTCTTGCTCAAACACTTCCCACAGACTGTTCATTACCAAAGTCCAACACTGCTGGGTGAACAGAGGCTGACAGTCACCATGTCTGTGAGTAACACAGCCTGCTTTATTTTTATAACCAAGATAGACTACTAAAATTGAATATTTGGACTAGAATAAGCGTGGTGGGTTATACTGCCAATATTCAAAACAAGAGTCAAATATGCCGGGAATTAATGTAGACTACTTATTTGTAAACTGCAATAAACTTTTATTACTAGTACTGTAATATGTGTCATTGGGATAATCACTGGATCTTCTTAAAAATGAGTTGCTTACTTATGAACAATAGCTGACAGTACAATACAATATTATTTACTGTGCAATACATAATTAAGGGCAGCTGTTAACAACACAACAACCTCAATAGTAACAAATAAGACTAGTTTTCAATCCCCATAGACAAAACAAAAAAGGTTTCTGAACAAATTTGGACAATATCACAAGACTGCTGGCACAAATGGAACCCCAAACCTTTTCGAAGTTTTCTTAGCCCTCCTGTCTGATTATGAGAGTGACTTCCAGTTGTTCAAATGTCCTTACCACATCTTAAATACTACATCTAGAGAAGTCACATTGTTTGCAGTTCAGCCTGCCTTTATTTTCTGGGTTTACACCATCACATAAGTATATCGGCTTCATATTATTATAATGGAGTATATTGGATAATACATATTTGCATATTTTTATATTTATTATTTTTTGCAGTGTCCTGTGGGCCTGGAGCTGTGCCCCCCTCCCTCAGGTTTGGAAGCAGAGTTTGAGACACTTTTCACAACTGACTGCCTATATTTCCTCCACCAGTTAATTGACACATTTAATGAAGAGGTTGATCAGGTACCGCTGTTAAATAATAATAAAAAAGAAGGTTTTAATGATATATCGTCATTGGTTGTACTTTTGTCTGGACAGATCCTTCGTTTACGAGTCTCCAAAAAAGCCTACTTAGACCTATCGGGTGAGCTGCCATGTTTCCAACCGGACACTGTCGATATCAGGAGTGACCCGTCCTGGAGGGTCCTCCCTGTGCCCCCGCGGCTCCAGAGGAGGCATGTGGACATTGGGGACATGGCTCCCTGTGATACTCAGCGCTTTATTAAGGCTCTGCAGTCTCCAGCACAAGGCATTCAGGTAGCATCTCTCATTTACTGGTGCCTGTGTGTACATTTTGACAGAATACGAATCAGTAGCTATACTCTAGTATGAGCTAGAGGTGAGTGTAAAATCAGAAAGTAAGAAAAGACATTTATTTTTTGCACACATATCACAGCAGCGAAGGATGGTGTAAAAATTATGAAAAATACTTTTGGGAGGAGGTGATGCTTATATTGAGCAGAACTTCGTGTTTCATCTTTGTCTAGTTCTAAATTAAAAAATCGTCCTTGTTTGCCAATATATGCAGTCATCAAAGTAAGGTTAATTCACTTAATTACCAACAATTATCAGAGATGTAATGTCTTATGTATGTCATATATTGGCTCTTCTAAGTAATAGCCTCATATTTTTTGTGGACTTACACATGTCAACTACATTTTTATTACAATCTGTAGCCATCTAATCTTTAAAGTTTTGTCAATAGTAATTTTAAACTATTCAGATGATCCCTATGTGAATATATATTATAAATTGAATGTCATCTATTCTTTTGTGCTGTAACATGAGAGTATTACTGTACCTTTGATTCATTTTTGGCGTTTGGCAGGTTGACTTTGATGATGGGAACTGTCCAACGTACCACAACCAGATAAAAGGCATTCACAATGTACTGAAGGCAGTAAACAACCAGTTTCCCGGTAAGATTGATCATACAAGACAAGACGTACACAGTTCAATATATGAATCCTTTTGGAACAGGTTTTAGATTCTTACCCTTTGTCTTTAAAGATGTTCCTCATATTTCTGAGGCCCCGGTGCTGATGCTTCGCCCTCGTGCCTGGAATATGGTGGAACACAACATGATGGTATGATAAATGGAGTAATTTAGTGCAAAAGCTAAAATTATCTATAATTTTTTGCCTACATGGCATTTGATTTAGTCAGATGAATGTTGTTTTTGTTTTCTGGAACCAAAGTCTGTGGTTCATTTGTTTTGGTATTGTCTTATTGTGCCCTTATTTTGGAGTGAGGTCAACTGCCTTGTTAATTTATTTTACCGGGGGAACAACTTATTTTTAAAGCCAAAAATAGATTTTCTTTGAGTATCAGTTACTTTAAAAACTTTGTGTAACATATGTTCATCCCTGAAGGAAATATGGCTGAGACAGGAGAGGAAAGAAAAAAGTACAAAGGTGGAAAAAAATTACTGAATAAACTGAAAAAATAAAAAATTGGTAAAAAAAAAAAAAAAAAAATCTGTTTTTGCGTAATAATAATAAAAAAAAGCTTTTATTTTACCCTCAGATGCTCATGAATAGTGTCTATGCCCCTGTGATTTCTTCAGGTGGAAGGGAAACAGGTTCCTGGTCCTCTCTTTGACTTTGGACTCCTCATGTTCCACTGTGGAAAGACGCTGTTCGAAAAGAAAAGTGGCCCCTTTTTCTACTTATCCAAAGTAAGACATGCACAAACAGATTTCATTTCAGTGTTTAACCATTGTGTTCTGAAAATACAGTAAATTAACTTAACTATACTATTCCTTCTTGTGGAACAGGTCGAGAGTTTCATGGAGGCCAGACTGTGGAACAAGATCTTTGTCTGGACACAACATAAGGTCTCAGAAATGTTTTTGGGAGCCTAATTGTGTATCTTGTACTTATATGAGAAAAAAACAAACAAAACAAAGTGTTATTTGTTGAGTGCTTGGTCTGATCATCTGTTTGTAGTTTGGACTTCCACTGGGCAGCATCAAAGCAACAGTGCTGATCGAGAATGTATTAGCCTCATTCGAAATGGAGGAGATTCTCTACGAGCTGCGAGACCATTCGGCAGGACTCAACTGTGGAATCTGGGATTATTCAGCCTCCTTCGTCAATAAATTTGGTGAGACAAACACAACTTTTCTGTTTGTCTCGGAAAACTTTTTAACCCTAGTCCTTCTTTTGTCTTCAAGGTCACCGTGAGGCTTTCTTGTTGCCCGACCGCAGTAAATATGTCAACATGGAGAAGCGTTTTTTGCGCAGCTACATGGACCTGCTGGTTCAGACGTGCCATCGGCGTGGAGCGCTGGCCACGGGAGGTATGGCCGCCCTGCTGCTGCCCCAGGACGCACATAGTGACTCCTACGGGAAAGTGTTGGCTACTGTCACCAGGTAAACACTCACTCCTTTAAAAAACACTGGATCTTTGAATATTTTCTTCCAAGTTGAATTGAATAAACTCATTCCCATCTATTCCTTAATGCAGCATTCTCCCATTTTATCTTACAGACTGAAATTGCTGGAAATTAAGGCTGGTGTGGATGGTTTTATGGTGTATGACCTCAACTTGATAGAGCCTATGCAAAAAGTAAGAACATATCCACAGCCTATAAGAGAAGCAAGGGATTGAAAGATGTATTTTTTTTTTATTTTCTGCTACAGCTTTTTAAAATCAACACTGAAGGTGAAAACCAGCTTTACCAGCTTCGGAATGATGTCAGTGTGACTCAGGATGACCTCCTTTCTATGCCATCAGTCCGTAATTCGACAAAAAAAAAAAGCATTTTCAGCTTTTATGAAATGTTCTTTCATAATTGATGTATTACTTTTTTCCTCAGGGTGGAGTCACTTTAAACGGATTAAAATACAACATTGCCGTCGGTATCCTGTTTATAAATGCTTGGCTGTCAGGTATATTTGAGTCTTACCGTGTTTCATTCTTTAACTTGACTCAACTACATCACTCAAGCCTGTTTTGTTTCCAAGGCAAAGGCCATTTTTTCTATCGAGGACAAGTGGAAGACTCAGCCACAGCCGAGATATCAAGGTCACAGGTAAGAACTTATGATTTAATTTGAAAAACATTTTATATTATACAAATTCTTGGAAGGGAAAGAGGACTGTGTGATTGTGTTTAAAGGTGTGGCAGTGGATTCGCCATCGTACTCAGTTAGAGGATGATCATCGAGTGGTGAACAGGAAACTGGTGGCTGATCTCATTCAAAAGGTCACAATGGAACTCAGCTTCCTCTGCCAAACAGAGGGGTAAGTTTATTATCGACACAAAAACACACAAATAAGGCATAAACATGTTTTGTTCCTGTTATAAGTTGCAGTTGGTTCTATCAAACATTTTTGTCACAGTTTATTTTGTCATTTGCATGTTTATTCCTGGATAACTTATTGACAAAGGTGTATTTTATGATTCTATGCATTTTTATGAGAAATAAACTTGTTCCAGATGTCATTGTTGCTAATTAGATTAAAAACGTAATATCTTAAAACGGCACAGAACTCAATTAGACCTGTTGTAATTCTAAAACCATATCTCTGTGAACCCTTTAAATGATTATGTATTAACTGCTGTAGTCCAACTAATTTAATTGCATTCTTTGATTACTGAATTACATTTCCATATTGATTTGAACTATGATGATCAATTATTAATATCACTTTTACCAAAATGTTAATCCAGATGATCTGTTTTCTTTTTTTAAGGGCTAAACTGCAGTTACTCACAGCCGCAGACATGTTCCTAGAGGTGGTGCTAAAAAGAGATTTCCCAGAATTCCTCACCACATATTTAAGCCAAGACCACACCTTTCTGAACACGCACAAGGGCAAACATGCCAAAGCAGTTGATGAACAAGTACCCCAATCAAAGCTGTAAAAAGCGGACTCGGTAATTTACGTGTAAAATATGAAGTGTAAATTGTTCAAATAAAAGTATTCAAAAAACAAAAAGCAGTTGTCAACCCGGTTTTATTCAGAATTTCTTGCAGGTTAATAAACTTCCTTTTAAAAGAAAACCCAAGCAGCAGAAAGACTGTTGTGTACATGGTGAAAACTTATTGCATCTTTTCCCCCAATCAGGATCAAAGTCAAGAGCTCAGTGGTGTCCCATGTGCTTCTCCTCCTGCCCATAGTTCTCTTAGGGTGCAGCAGACCCCTCGGGTGGCACCACAGGGAGCTGCAGGATATGTGCAGCTGAGGAGGGTACAGACAAGCTCCATGTAAAAATGATTGATCCTGCCTTTTCAGGTGTTTGTTTTTTGGCAAACAGCAGCTCACATTCTGAACACAACACCATCAAAATGGTACTGGTTGGTTTTGCAAACTTTTGTTTTATTAACCCATTTGTCAGTTTGTATAAATTACTTACAGAACAGCTGTAACAGGGTCTTGTTTATTGTTTCAAAGAGTAAAACGGGCATTATCCTGCTCCATGTGCCAGCTCCCTGTACTGTCTCTCCTGTGGCGCTTGTTCCATTCGGATCAGTGCAATGTCAGGGCGACTCACAGTGGCCATAGCCCGGGATCTGGAGGGGGGCAGGGTCAGAGGGCGTGTGGTGTTGGCGGACTAAGGCGTCTGGCGATGCGTTTCGCTCTTACTCCTCCTCCTGTCTTTCAGTGCTCACATTTCATTGGTCATTTCCTCATGCTCTCCCGCTGACAGGTCGCCGTTGGCACTGATCTTGGTGCTGTTGTCTTGGTAACCGGGAGGCATGAAGGCCAGGCAGTATGGGTAGATCTTATGGCAGGCAGTGCGGTAAGCTTCGGCTGCTTTCTGCTGGCCCTCCCCCAGCTGCCCGTTACGAAGAGCCTCGAGAACTTCAGTACAGATCTACAGGACACACACGTTACACACAGTCATCAGTCACTAGGTTAATGCACACAGCTTAGTCGATTTATGCTCATAGCTTGATTAGGCTGTCAAACTTCTGGACTTCTGTGTTTGTCTGAGGTCTTGGTATTTATTAGGATTCAGTCTTTGATAAAAGAGCAAAAGCACAGGTTTTTCTTTTGGGTTTTTTAATTTGTTTACAATGTCCAGCTCTGGGGCATGCTCACAGCGCTAAGTTCAACCTTAGCTCAATTGTGTATATCCATGCAGCAATAGCCTGACTTGAATCACATTATCCAAGTGTGTTAGTACAACCAAGAGAAAATAATTACTGCCATGTTCACATGCACTGTACAAGTCCAATAATTTGCATGTAACTGTACGATGTCAACTAGACCAGCTTTCCAAACAGTTTAGGGATCCATTGCTTAATTTGTGTCATAACAAATCATTGTAGTTACAAAATAATTTACAGACCTGGATGCTTCTTCCAGACAGTGACTCATCCAGAGCTGTGGCAATCTCACAGGCCATCTTATCAGAAGAGGGCTCCAAGTAAACCATCATTTTAGCAGCTGGGAAAACAAGAGAGAAACACACCTTTGTTAAAATTCTAAGAACAAAAAAAGCACAAAGCATTATGCATTTGTGTGTGTATGTACCGGCCAGTCGATGTGGGATAGCGTTGGAGTGTTGGCTCAAGTAGTTCTTGTTGAAGCTCTGTGGGTTACTCTCTCCAAAAAGTCTAGAGATCTCCTGCCTCAGTACTGTCCTCACCGGCTCCGCCAAGTCGGCGTTGTCATTAACTGAACACAGCGTGTCACACTTTTGTTGCAGTCTGCACCAGATGTCACAACTTCATAGTTAAGGTTCTACTCACCTCCTTTAAAGAAGCGAACTAAACACTGGTGCAGCCACGGGTTTGCAGGCTCTATGGCCACGGCTCTCTTTATCGACTGCAGCATTAAGAGGTACTTATCTGGAGGCCACAGAGATTAGAAAGTGTTAATGAGAGGAATGTGAGGAAGTACATAACTGAATCTCAGTAGTAAAAAAAAACAAACAGAAAAATCCTATATTAAATTATATACTACCATGGACTTTAGCCTCTGAGCTGTATCTATAAAATTGAAACTGCAACAGGAGCTTGCTTAGCTTTAATCAATATATGACCAGCCATTTAAGCTAAAACTTCACTAAAATTTATTGGAAACCTTTTCTGAAGTAGATCTCGAAGGCCAGGAGGTGTGTCTCAATCTGGTTCCGCACAAGGTTTTTCAGAGGGATCAGGAACTTGACAGCCTCCTCCAGAGGGTTTTCCGGCTGATACACACAGGACAGTGATAAGTTTCAGTTTATATTCACACCAGAGCAAAAAGAGAGTTCTACACACAAACCTTAGCCAGTTTTTCTGGTATCAGCTCCTCCTTGGGCCCCCCTATCTCCTCATCGTCATCCTCTTTTTTCTTTTTCTGGTTCTTGAGCTGTTTTTCTTTCTCTGCGTTCTTCTTCTCCTCCTCTAGCTGTGCCTTCTTTTGAGCTCTTCGTTGTTTATTGCGCAGCTTCTTGAGCTCTTTGTCTGTCAGATTCTCTACAAAGTAACAAAATTAGATTTAAAGTCACTTGTTTTTGAAAACAAAATACTGAATTTAACTATATATTCATGGGCAAAGACCTGTGTCTGCCTGGCTCTCCTTGTTGTCGTCGGTCAGAGGTTTGTCGTGCAGATCCAGGTAGATTTGAATGGCGGTACGAGCGGCTTTATAGTAGAATGGATGCTGCCGCAGGACATCTTCCAGCTTCAGCAGGTCCACGTAGGATCGCAGTGTCATCTTCCTCATGCAGTAAGTGTGGAAGTCAAACTGATCGTCTGTGATCTCTACAAAATGCTGAGGAGAGCAAATGGGAGTCAGTATTAAATATACAAATGTCCTGCCAGTGGAGCACACATGCAGTAGTACATTAAACGTGGGCTTCTCTACATAGATTTAAGTAAATGTTCATCTTCAAGTGTGTTTCAATAAGGTGTTATGCATTCAGTATTACTTTTAGTATTACTTTTTGAAGCCTTGACATATCGATAAAAACATCCACTTACATCCACTCAAACTTACCCTCTCAATCTCATGACATTTCTTGAGAGCTTCTCCATACTTGTTCATGGACTTATAAGCCAAGGCACACTCTGTCTGGAACCACATGCACTGCATCTCATTCAGGTTCTCCACTGCCGAAGTCCCCTCCTGACAAACACAAAAGTTACATTTATAACACCGCTTCACTGCAGCTGTGGGTTCCAACTGTCCATTATCCCCAAAGTTCCCCTTACCCGTGTGAACTTTGAACACATCTCTTCTGCTTCTTTAATGAGCTCAGCCTTTAACATGTACTTGGCACACTTTGAGTTGATAAAGCGGTCAGCGGTGTCCAAGGCCTGAGCCTCGTCCATCCACCGAGCTGCTTCTTTAATGTTGCCTGCGTGCTGAAGGGACAACGTTAGAGAATGAGAGGCCAGTCACATAAAAAGAGAAAAAATGTACTAAGTGAAGAGATATGAACCTTGTAGATCTTGGCTTTGATGAGAAAAAGCTCGATGAGTGTGGGCGTGCTGTCTATGGCAGTGTTGATGTACTCTAAAGCCACACTGGGCTGCCCCACAAAGTCAAAGTGCTGTGCTAGAAAATACTGTACCCACAGGAGAGTGGTCGGAGGCTCCTCCTTCCCATCATCTGGACACAAAAACATTGCTCAATTATGGCACAGAAAGACCAGCTTTTGGTTTTGATAAATCTAGTCAAAAAAGCAGCACCTACCATTCTCACTAAACATCCGACAGCTTTTTAAAGAAGTCTCGTATCCAACAACTAGTTCTTCAATAATTGAAACCTGCAAGAAATTCATTTAGAAAGTCATTTAATCAGCCAATTATATAATGGTGCTCTTAACAGCTCCCTGCTTACCTTGTCTTTATCAGTGTAAAGGGACTTGAGGGTAGTGAAGACAGGAGGGCAGCCTTTACTGAAGTTCATCCTCAAGTAGCTGTCGAGACACTCACGGAACTTCTCCCCTGGCAGAGCAGCACACATATGCAAACAATAATAACAGAGTATAAACTAGAGTGTACCCAAGACCAGAAGTGACATTTACTATTTTTACGTTAAAATAACTATACACTTATAATTCCATGTTGTACCTGTGAGGAAATTAAGAGGAAGTCTTCTGGGGACCAAACCTTTAGGAAACTTTACCCAGGTTTCTTCATAAATCTTGGAGCGCTCTTCTATACTGCCTGTATGGCAAAAAAAATAAAAATAAATCAGACACTCTCCATTTGTATCTAACTAACCAGAAAACGTAATGTGCTCATTTCATCCCATGGCCTCCAATGTTAAAATCATAAGGGACACAATAACTTGCACATCGTTCTAGTCCAACACATGATAGTGTATGTGTATACAGCCCCCTGAGCTCAAGAAAGGTGCTGACCTGGCTTTAAGGAATTTTCTAGGCCCTGGTAGTAGGCCCAGTTCTCAGGGTTCCGGTCTTGGAGTCTCCTGTACACTTCCAAAGCCTCCTCAGGCCTCTCCAGCTTGAGCAGCAGCTCTCCTACAACCACAAACACAGCTCCAGTTACTTATACAGGAATTTGTTATTTCTCTGTGTCACTGAGATACACACAATAAAAAGAGGAACAACAACCGGGCAACCAATACTGTGTGTACTCACCTCTGGTCTCCTCCACAGCCAGTTTATCACAGATTTGTTTCTCATAATTGTTGAGGTGATCAAGGGCCTCCTTGTACAGGCCTGCCTCCCTCAGAACCTGGTTCTGATACAGCAGCAGCTCGCTGTACTCATAGTCCACCTTGTCTGGAGACGTCTGGAAAAATGTTAACACCAAGAAGTGTTTGAGGACTAATTTTACTCACATATTTGTCCAGTGTTCACAGAAAGGATCAAAATATGAGCAACAAAACCCCTGGATAAAATTGTATAGTATTTTGAGGAATTTTATGGCTTTTTGAGATATACAATAAATAATACTTAGTTACCAGTCTGAGCCTACCTGTTGTGTTTTCCGGAACTCCTCAACAATTTTAGCAGCCATCTCAAAGTCCTCAAGCAGATGATAAGCAACAGCGTAGCCTATCCATGAAGCTCTCTGGGCTGGACGCAGCTGCAGCAGCTGGTATCGAGTCTCCTGTACCGGCAAAGGATCACACACACAACTGTCAGCAATAACTATGAATTCAGCTTGAGTCAACCTCTAATCTGGTCTGACAGTAAAGGCCATCTCATCTGAGGTCAGCTCACCCTGTATCCCTCCAAATCCCTCATCTGGATCTGTAGGAGGGACAGGTCTCTGAGGATCTGCAAGTTGTCTTTGTCCCACTTCAGAGCATTTCGGTAACATTTGATGGCCTCGTCATACTTTTTATCTGAGCGCTGCAGCAAGCCATAAACATGCCAGCCTTAGGTGAGTTAGTTAAGGAAAAAAAACACTACAGCAGACAATCTAACACAATGTATCCGTGTCCAGTTAATTACAAATGCACTAATAAAAGGATACAGACATGACTCTTGAGGTCATTGCGTAGACCTCTTCGCACCAACTCATAGGCCTCCTCTTTTTTTCCTAAACAGTTTAGGGTTAAACCTTTCATGGCCAGCGTCTCTGAAACACAAGTGTGAGATATTAACAAAGCATAATATTGTTATAGGATGTCATATTAAACCACCTAATGTTTGTGTAACATAATATCTACATCACAATATGTACGTTTGACAATTGCAAATCACAAAACAATTAAAACCGCTGATTAAAAAACCCCCGAAAAAAGCTTGTCTTTTCTTGTGTCCATTTGGTCTATGTGCTGTGTGACCACAGATGTCACAGATTCTGGTTGTGCACAAAGCGTGTAAATGCGTGATCAATCATCAATCACACATCTACTGCCTGATAATAAGATGAATGTCTTATTCCAAAATGTTGTACACAGATATAAAACAATGGAATGAGATTTTTGTTTAAAAACGCAATAAACAAATTCTAAATTGCTTTAGATATAATTCTGCACCTTGACTTTACAGTAAAACTGCTCTTGGTAAAAAGCGCACAAGCATTGACTAGCCAAAAAAGAACAGAAGGAAGAATGCAATATAGCTCCAGGGGCTCTGTAAATTCCTAATATTTTTTATCATCTGCATCTCATTACATGCCTCTAAAAGTGATAGGACCATAGAGCGGTGCTAAGGAGAAACCCAAGTCCCTTACTGGTATTTGTGCTCAATATAGGAAAACCAACAGTACAGTGAAATTAACACAACTAGGTACCCATCATTATTACATTCTACTTAACCCGGTAAAAAAAGATCCTCTTACCTCCATGCTCTGCAAACTTTGGGTTGCTCAGGATCTGCTTGCAGAACTTGAGCCCATTTCTGTACTGCTTGTGCTCATAACACCTCTGCAAAAAATATTAAAAGTTACATTCCAACAGACCCTTAATTGAAATCCTATCACCTCAATAGCCCGTTAACTTTACAAATTAACTGTAATAGGATGTGTTACATGTCCCACTGAATACAATGTATATTCACTACAAGCCAAATAAAAATGTGACCCTCACAGTTATAGCAACACTGACACAACAATGAAACAAAATAAATAGCTTCAGAAACGTAAACGTAAAGCCAACGGCCTTAAAATGTGGCAATTTTAAATAGATCTAGTACTTGATACTGATAAAAAACAGGTTTTATTACACCAATATAATGACGGATAACCCCAAATTATGTTTCACGAAAAGCCGGCATTACACGAGGAATACTTCCTTATAGTAAAAAGTATTCAAATATAAACACTTATTTAATGTTGCCAAACTTTACTGAAGTGTTGGTGGATATAAAGAGACTAAGCTCTATATGTTACACAAAACTTGTTACCTTCTCAGCTTAGCCTGGGACAAGTTGTGATAGCTGTCATGTGTCAAGCACTATAGTTACTGACACTCTCAAAATTTGGTGCAAGGCCAAAGTATTGCAGCTACACCACATGATTGGTTGCCAGCATTAGACACTTTTATTTACTACACTACTACATATATTTAATGGGTTTGTGGCGACAAAATTCCTGTATTTGCGGTGCATTGCTTTTAGTTAAATGGCTAACCCCAGCATACCTGACTGCTAGAACTGTCGGCTATAAACTAGCATTAGCTAAGAAGCTAACGTCATGTACAGTGTTTAGCCTACCAATATTCTCTTAAAGAGGGCATTCTCCTTCGGCGGCAGGGTGATTGCGGGCATTGTTGGCTTCCTATGGCTCTGTGGGTTAACACATGAATAATATCCTCACGGAAGCTGAGATGCTGGACACTTTCAGTCTTGTCAGGCTCCTATCTCTCACGTGTTGAAGCCGAGGCCCCCTTCCGAGCAAAATGGCCGCTGCGCTTCTCCTCCGGGTCAGCCTGCTCTCTGAGTCTGCGTGTCACACATTCAAGGCGTTCTCTGTCAGTCTGTCAGCAAAGTATCAGTAACTATGAAAAACACACATGGATTTACATATAGGATTGATGACAGACGAAAAGACACATTTCAATAAAAGTGTTGTGGAATGTGCAGTAGATTGTAGAGCAAGTCATTGACAACCCAGATGCACACGGTGGCGGTAGTGCGCCATCGTGCTGAGTACAACTGCCAATCAAGAGAAAGAAGAAGAACACGCGAAACCTACCGCTGTCATACAGTTGCGCTAAAGCGGCTGTACTGTGGCAAAAATGACATTCAACCGGTTATTTTCACGAGCTATTCTTAACAGCACAGGTGAGACAATAGCGCTTAGTGTTCATTATTATCTAAAAACCTGCAATTTATTTAGTTCTTGGCCCTGACGTAATATTTGTTTTGAAGCCTGACCTTAGCTTAGCCTAGCTTTTACATTCATTACAGCCATCAGATTTAGTAGTTTCTTGGATAAGCCAGTGTCAAAAATGGTAGCATTGCTGTAACAGATTGCTATAACACACTTTAAGTAGTGCTAAAGTTAAAATGATCTGTGTATTTTGATAACCATTGCTGCGGTGGAATTAAGTATATCTATCAAAAGAAGATGTTACTTGTCAGTGCTCCAGGTTGACTGTCGCTGTATATCTAACATGATATGTGTTTATACATGCAGCTGGATCTAGGTCCATGTTCACCAGTTCTAAGCCTGACCTTACCAAACCAAACTGGTTCAGAGTGGGACTCGCCTTTGGCTCAACATTATTTCTTTGGGGACTGGTAAATGAAGACTGTTTTTTGTATACAGAGCTAGTTCTTATTGTATTTTGTAAATAAAAATAAAATTTGTTTTCTTACAGCTTTTCAAACAACACAGAACAGATGTACACGAGTACAAAGTGAGGAATGGTCTTCAATAATCTGGCAAGTGAGTATTAATCATCTGTACCAGTCAGATGGCACTGCATTCTCTAAACATGGTGTTGTCAAATAAATCTAAATTCTGTTTTGTTTTTTCAAGGGGTCACCGTGTCCTTATTACAAGATCCAGCAGCTTAATCAGTTCTTTTCATTTCTGTGGTTCCACTTTGAATATGTATTAAATAAATGTATATATGCATCATGTTAAATATGAATTCTTTGTCATTTTGTGTAACCAGGTTGTGATTGTATGCAAGGGTAACTTCATTTATTATACAGTATAACACATAATGTATTATGAGAAGTAAAGAATTGATTAATACAATGTGATAGAAAACTCAAAATGCAATCAATGAGGTACAAATGATTGTTTTTACACCAATGACAGCTAAGTATCAAAAGCTAAATCATATAAAACTGTTTATTTTATTTAACCAGTGCTTGATAAATTGATGAATTTGCACAAAATAGATTAGGATAAGCAATGTCTGCCTGATAGTATTACCAGACTAATCTCCTGCTGTTACCAGACCTGGAGAGTCCGCTTTACTGTCTCAAGACAAAGATTTCAGTATTAAGAATAAGGCTGTCTTCAAAGATTCAGATAGTTTAAGATCTTAGATTACAGATTACATATGCTGTCATGGTGCAACTAAAACTGAATGGAAATCACTGCACAAAAACAAAATGCTCTCTAAAAGCTCTTTATTTAAGCATGAAAGTCTTTTTTTTTTTTTTTTTTTTTTACAGTATTCATACATTAGAGAATGGTGCACATCAAGTGCATTGTAGCGCTTCCCTTGAGTAAACTACCCATATCCCAAAATGGACAGGATTTAATTTGATCTTACATTATTTTAAAATACACATTCCACAAACGGCACAGTGTCAACAAATAGAGAACTATCAAAGTGTTAAGAAAATATGCATTATTTTACTCTTTTTGAGAAAAGCTAAAATAATACAAGTACTTAAGACATTCATGTCTGTAACGAACAAGAACAGTTACACCAGAAGAATGTAATCTGTTCTAACAGTAACAAATGAAAGATTAAGTCTCTGCATGAAGTCTTTGCCAACAGCAGGTCATTCAAATATATTCAAATATACAGGTTGTTTGGAATTTTTGGTGAGAAGCAAAATGTATATTGTCTGAAAAGGTGAGGTAATGCATCTTTGGTAAAAATAACATCTTTATGTCATGAAATTAAGCACAACACCGCGAAAAGACCTATCTTATTTACCATTAACCAAGACAACACCAAACTAGGAAATGCTTTTATCCCACAGATGGGCAACTAACAAACAAATCTAAACAATGTAAGTGGTATTTTCAACTCACGTGACACGTATGAGAGCAAATAAATTACATTCCAAACAAAAGTGCAAACTTTAATGCTATCAAAGGATAGAATGAAAACACAAATGGAGGATGTCACAAAGGCCAGTGTGGTTTTATCTAGGCTCACTCCCCGTTTGGATAGTTTGGATTATGATCTCTAGTGCATCCTCAATCCCTGAGCTTGGCTCCTCCACCTCACTATTCACATAGGTACCGATGACAAACAGCCTCCGATCTCCCACCTCAGCCAGGGACAGAGCATCATGGAGGTCAGTGATGTTACAGGCCCCGGCTTGGTCCTGCAATCAGAGCCAAATGTATAGATGTAACTCCACAAATGAGGTAGTGAGTAACACTGAAATTTGACTAAGGTGAAGGGCTGCACTGTCAGACACACCTGCTTGTTGGCCAGAACCATCAAAGGCAGATGGGGGTCAGACACCAGAAGCTCGTGTAGGTGTGTTTTAGCGAGTGGGAAGAGCTGCGGGCTGGAGGAGTCAACTACAAACACCAGCATCAAGGCCTTGGGCATGTACTTCTGCCAGTACTGCCGCAGTTCTGCACTCCCTCCAACTGACAGACAGACAGACAGACACAGACACACACACACACACACACACACACACACACACACACACACACACACACACACACACACACACACACAATACACAATAGATTTACTTCAGTAACAGCAATAAAAAAAGAGCTTTGTAGTACTGATGTAGATATCAGAATCGTAGTGTAAAGAGCTATGTTTTTTCAGGTTGCATGTGATCTTTGTTGACTTACTTTCTAGGAACTCAATGCACAGGTCCTCTCGGTTAATGGACACAGCGTTTAAGCCCTGTGTGGGTTGCGTCTTCTGTTCTGACCAGCTGTTGGTAAAAGAGTGCAGGAGGCTGGTCTTTCCGGCTCCATCCAGACCCAGGACCAGAACCTGTGTCCCATGTACCCTGGAGGTCTCAGGCTACAACACAGAGACACACAAAGGTATACAGAAGCTTAGATTGTACTTCAAGATTTACAAATTGAAGAGATTTTCTGAACAGTTCAGGTGAAGGTCTAATGTCATGGCGTAATGTCCAAGCATACTAGATAGCTTTTGGTTCTTTAAGAGGATAACTAGGATGGTAAGCTGTGGGCTGTAGATCAGCTAGATTAAACATTAAACACTGGTTCTTCACTGTAAGATTTAACCAAAGGCATTTTGAGTTTGAGCCAGTGTTAACTCTGGCAGAGTTAATGTTTCAAAGTAGACTGGAGGAAGTGAATGTCCCCTATTCCCAATTCTCTTTTAATCAAGGTTTTCTCTGGCTTTTGGAGGTATTCTAGCCTCCTGATATATACTTTTACTGTATTTTCATTCCTTCTGTGAGCTGCTATTGGTTGAGAGCTGTACCAAGAGCGTCTCATTCATGAAAACAATGGAGGGAAATCGTAAAATACAGACTCTGGATAGTTGGTTTACAGATACACATATTGAAAAGTGGAATACAAAGGGATCGTATTTTGGGAGAACCTATTTAACTGTAAAGGGAAAGTCCTGCATATTCATATACTTCTGAGTGAACCGACCTCTGTTGCTGACAGTTGCTTCGTCTCCGCGGCCACAACAGGACCAGCAGCGAAAACCAACACTTCACTTTTTACATCTTCGTTTCCCTCTTCGTCTTCTCTGTCACTTTCTGTAGACTTTTCTGCCTCTTTTTTCGCCGGTGGCTGAGGCGTTTCGTTCGAGGACAGATAATTCCAAATAAAATACGCCACACCCCCGGCAACAACAACTGTAGCGCCGAGGACACCCGCTTCCCTCAAACCAATCATGGCGCTCCCCAGCTTCGTTTACCTTTTATTTTAACAATTCCATTCGTTTCTAAGGATTAGTAGAAAATGTAGCTTTGTTGTGGCCCTGCTGCCTTTCTTCAACAAGTGGACGAAGAGACAGGAAGTTCCCAGGAACTTTTCCGAGGGCTATTTCCGGCCTGTAGTGTGCAGCCTTTTGTTGGTGTAGTGTTACGAAGTGACCACCAGAGGGAGCTTCGAAACAAATATTACATTTACATTGGTCTTAATAACGAAGCGAAGCCATTCTGCATACAAATCCATTTATGAAATAATTTTAATTTAATGTATAAAACAAATAAAGGGGAGAAGGTTCGGAGTGAAATAAAAAGTCAGCTTTGAGAGAATAACATCTTGGCAAAAAAAACAAAACACACAAGCAATATTCCTTCATCACAAGTGGTTCTGATGTAATTATAAAGTCAACTGACATTTCAACAGATGGCAATGTTTTTAGGTAAACAACATAACACACTGACTTCATTATTAAACTAACAAAAATGACAAACAACAGGGTCATGACCTTGAAAGGCACAATATGCAGAATTTCAAAATGAACATATCTGGTCATCTTCTGTCTATAAATAAAACTCAACTTCAAGTTTACTCTGGCTTTGAATGAATGAACTCTCATACAGTTTTGGTATATATCTGTACATCATAATTGGCTGAGAGCGACATACTCTCATAAAAATGTAAATCCTATGGAAACTAATGAGTAAAAGGGACAATTACATGATAGTTCCTTTACAGATTTGTATGTTTTAGAGTGACATGGGTGTTAAATAAGTACTGTGAAAGGATTAACTGAAATTTGTCATATTATACCTTTAACTAGAGCATATACTATCAGAAAAACAAAAGTTCTCATTATGGAATCATAGAATGCATAGGCGGCAGGGCACGATCCTCTGGGATGCCCTCCGGAACGGTCAAGAGCCAATTATTTACCTTCTTCTTGGTCAGGGTCACCCCAAGTTTATTCTTTGTGCGCCGATACAAGGAGACAGGCCTCTTGCGTCCAGAGGCTGGCGTCTGGGGGGTTACACTCTGGACCTCCTCTGGCCCCGAGTTGGAGTTGCTCACCACCTCAATCTGGCGGTGCCTTCGCGCTTTAGACACCTCTTGGAAGTTATTGTAGCTTTTCTGCTTAATGGAGGACAGGAGTTGGGCCCTACTGCTTGCACACTCCATCTTCACTGCCTTCACATCATCTTCTTCATCATCATCATCATCATCATCATCATCATCATCATCTTTTTTTTTGTCCTTTGAGAAAGTCTTGCTCTGCCAGATGATGAATTGTGACATGCAGTCCTTAAGGTTGGTGACAAAGTCTCGATGGGTCATGGATGCCTGTGAGTGGACCTCTGTTACGCCTGCTTTAATCTTCTCGTAGTGATTCTGGATGTTGGTCATCTCATCCAAAATGTCTGCAGAGAGGAGGTCCTGGATTGTGGTGCTTCTTCCAATAAACTGCACGCAAAAAGATTCTTGCTTTGGGTTTCTGAGTTTACGGAAATTCAAGATGTGTGGCATGGCGGTGAAGAGTATAGCTTTGGTTGCAAGAAGCTTCTGATATATGTAAAGGGCATCATAGTGTCCAGCGTGAACAGAGTCTTTCAGAAACTTCTCCACATGAGTCCAGTCCTTTAAAGCAATACGAATATTCACAGGTGGTATGGCAAGCTGGGTGTGATAAAGTCCATACATCAAATATAAACCTCCCACTCGGATTTGGTAACTGTATGGAGGAAGGAAGTACTTGACAGCAGTGGCTAAAGTTACCTTGCAATATCTTCTCATCTCACTCATACTGGGCAAGCCGTAGAAGACTTCAGAGAAGGCCATGTCCCTCCAAATGGACGAAAATACCTCATACCTAACGGAGTCGGTGTGTTGGAAACGCGCCAGTAAGTCCTCCACGTCCTCGGTGAAAGGAGGGTAAAAAGATTCGGAGAAAGAAGGCAACTTACGAGGCATCTTGACTTCCACAGAACTGAAGCAGCAGGAGAAGCGGAAAGAGCCGGGCACGAGGCAGGTGACACTTTGTGGCTAATTGGACATAAAGTGCCAAGGGGGCGGGGCTACTGAAAGAAACAATTACAATCGTTTAATCAGTGTTCTTTAGGACACCTGAAAGATCACGTGTACATCAAATTTAAGTGAATATGCATGTTTTGCATGTACAAGTGTAAACTCCACAACATTTACTAAATATCACCAATGTAACATATACAAATGTTGTAAAAATAAATTACTTAAACATGAAACCCTCTGTTTAACATTACCACTTGAATTACCATTGAAATAAATTGCATCACTTACCAAAAAGATTTCTCATCAAGATTTTTATTAAGACTTAACAAAATGGGACATTTGTTTGGCCAAAATATTATCTTTTCAAAACATGCTTTTGACACTTCAACAATTGAAATAATTTTGTTTGAATTTAAACCAACTCAGGGGACTGAAAAAATAAATATCCTTTAACATTTAGCAGCTAACTTCCGATGATATAAATGAAACATGACACGGAGTAACAAAATGAAATCCTGATAGATGCAGGAAAATAACAATTCTACTTCAGCTTTAGCTACCTGCAAAAGCAGTTGTTTTGATTGCCGCAAAGTGAACCCATTAAATAGCCACACACTGATTTTTAGGACTGACTCAAACTGAATAAGGTTTGACAAACTAGTAGTAAAAAAATGTGAAGTGTTGAAAATATGCACATATTGACTGTAAGGACAAACAATCTGGGACATACAATTTGTTCATTTGACTATGACCTCAGGTCATAGATAAAAACTTAAATTAAAAAAGTTCAGTCAGGTCCCCTATAGTTGTGTGAGTAATTTAGTACTGCAGTGATTTTGTTTCAGTGTTTGTTGAAGGGTAGGATATGGGTCAGTCAACCTAAACAACTTACTTTGCTTTCGCAGAGAAACAAAAAGTACATAGAACTGTTATTTAATCAAAAGGTTAATTAAAGAGTCGGCCCATTTCTGGTAGCAACATTTCATACTCATTTACTGTTGCATTAAAACACAAAATATGGGGTTTGGTTCCTGATATTTAAATGGCCATAAAAAAAGAAAACAACTTTTAAAAAGAAATCTCATGATTTCTCGGCCATACAGATTTCACTTATCTTTGTGATGTTACTTAGCCCCATCTACTACCACCCTCCTTTTCCTCCTTTCTTCTTCTTTTGTGGTGCCTTTTTACGTGTGGCCCCTGACGCTGCAGGTTTCTGTTGCCTTGGAGGGACAACGTTACTGGCAGCAGCTGAAGATGAGCCTGATGCTGATCCAGGCCTGGGGGACGTAGGGGGGCTACTGACAGTCTTACTAGCATCACTGGAAAAGATAGTGTGAGTGCAGAAGTTTAGATTAATGCCATTCTTTGTATACAAGCCATCACACTATTGTACTGTAGTTCCAAATTTATTGGCAAAAGTAATTTAGTCATTCACTTCTTTGTTCATTTTTACAATTCACATATCTAAAGAATTTGAAATTAGTTACTTGGTATGAATGAATGAGTAATGAGAATGAGTTCTTTCTGCCTACAATACATGTTAATACCCCAGTTTTACAAGCTCAGGGTAAAAACCAACACTACAGGTTAGTTTTTTCTTCCAAATATTTATATTTTGTGCAGATTTCAAATACTGTTTTATGTGTGTCTCAACAATGAAATTTCAACTAAATAGCTGCCTTTTTCTTATTCTCCTTTTGGGGAACAGAGATGGGTTTATTTGTCCAGAACAGCAGCAATGACAAGACTACTAGTTTTCAATTTAATGAAATTGTATTTTGTTTACTTACAGCTCTGCTGAAGCTCCAGCCGTTGCTCCTTGTGTGCCTTTTCCAATTTGCTCCTTCTTCTTACCCTTCTTCTTGCCTCTGTAGTAAGAGCGCTCTCTCATTGGCAGCCACCTTTCAGGGTCCGGAGTCGCTTTAGGGTCGTAGTTCTTGGGAAGTTTACCTGTTCAAAGTGTAAGCAAGCCAGTCAGCCCGACAACTGTTTCGTTTACAAGCAACTATGATATGGCATGTACTGTAGATTAAGGTCTTTCAGTAAGTTTTCTTTTAGTAATAATATGCGTCATAAAGTTTAAACTTACCTTTCTTTTTCTTCTTCTTCTTTTTGATATCTCCTTGGCTGTAAAGACAACATTTTTATCAACATGAAGAAATGTACCGCATTGTTAAGTGAAAATGCTGCAAATTATTTTTACCCTTGTTCTTTAGGAAGGTTTTCTCCTGCGACCTTAGCAGCTTTTTTCCTGACGTATGTGGCTCCATGGGAGTTCTCCAGTTCATCCACATCCACATTGAAGGACATTGCGTCTGCAGACGGGAGGTGCTTGCTGAGGCTGGAGAGAACTGCTAAGGGAATACTGTTTGCATTAACATTATTTTTACATTGTTACATTGATCCTTTGTTTAAGTAGTAAATGAGACCAAACAGTTGGCTTCCAAGGATACGATTTGGCTTTGTCTGTGTCCACCAGGGAATACGCAGAGATGAGTTGTGCCAAAGTGTGAACATCCTTGGGGTTTTGTCTGATGGAAGGAAAACACAAGAACAAAAGATTTAGTTCAAATGTTGATTACTCCCAATAATAATAAAAAAAACCCTGTAACATCATTTTGTCTGGATTTCATGTATATTAAAATAAACACTTACTTCCACAACTGCTCCAGATCACTAATGGCTTCTTTTTTTCTTCCATACCTAAGTTTGAAATTGGCAGCTTCACGTACAAGAGCCAAGTGTGTTGCAGAACCAGGCTATTAAAGATCAAAAAGAGAAAACAAAGTTCTAATTTGCCTGAAGCGGCGCATCTGAAAAAAGGCAAATTGTAGGCAATGGATCACAAACCTGCTCAGACTGGTAGTGCTCAATAGCTTGTTTAAAAACATCTATAGCACTGTCAATATCCTCTTCATGAGAATACATTGTAACCAGAGCTGATACCTGAGGGGCAACCAAATGTTAGCAATAGACGGGAACTACTTTATCAATTATTCAAGAGTAAGTTTCTTTCTCATTACAAATCTTACCATTCCAGGTTTGTGCTTTAATTCTTCAATAGACCTCAAGACATCACAGGCTTTTGTTACATGACCTAAAGACAAAACAGTTTTATGTTCTAAAATCTGCTCACAATTTACTATTTAATATGTTAAAAAAGGACAAACTAACATAGTCTGTGTCACTACCTTGAACTAAGTAGAGTTGTGCCATTGTCAATTTGATGCCTGTTGCACTTTCTGGATGTTGTTCTGAGAATTGCTGAAATATAAGAAGCATGAACAGTTAACAGACAATCAAGCTTCAGCACACAGCACCCTTCAGAACTTGAAAAGACAGGAAACATCCCTAGGTCCTTAAAATACATGGTTTCTCAGACTTTTACCTGTAGTAGCTCAATGGCCTTGCTGTGCTGTTTCTCCCGGGACAGCTGAGCGACCTGGATGAGGACTGGTCGAGGATGGCCGGGATTCTGAGACTGAAGATTTGATGACAGTTTTCTGCACTGGTCAGCCTGAAGTTAGAAAAAAATAAAAGAAGTAATTTGTTAGAGGGTAATATGACTGTGGGTAGTTTACAATGCATGTGTTTCCCAACAGTACCTGATTTGTGTACATGGCCAGAAGGGCTTTATTAATCTCTATGGCTTGCAGCTGCTTCTTTGCCAGTTTGTATTCAACGCCCTCTGCATTTGTGAGTTTCACCTTTTTCTTTGAGTCGAACACATTTTGGTCCTTTGAAAACAGACACAATGAAAAAAAGAACATACTTTCTCATTTCAGACTTAGTTGGAGAAATATGAAGTTACAAATGTGATAGCATTTATCACAATAACCTTGTCATAAACCCACCTTGTTTATTGTGATGATATTGTTGGCGGTTACAGCCAGCAGCCCGACATCTGAAGGCCTGCAATGCATTTAAAAAAAGTCATTCAATACTAAATGGACAATTACAATTGAAACAATTAACAGTGCGCAATGAATACTGAATGTCAAGCACGTTATCTTTGTATGTGTACCATACCCAAGCATCATTAATGTAATTGACTCACTTGAGCTTGATGACCTGGTTGTAGAGCTGGAGCGCCTCATCTGTTCTGCCTTGTAACTGCATGACGTAGGCCATTTGAGAATGGATGACAGCCAGCTCTGATTCAATGTCCTCCTCGGTCACATCCTGGGAGACATGATGACTTGATGTAAATGATAAAACTGCTGCCAATATTTTATCATGCCATAATGGCAAACTCTGTTTTTATGCTGGAGTCTGTTGAAGGGGGTAGAAAAGGAGTTTGCAGGTGCCTTGAAAAACCAACAGAGGACTGGTTCAACTATGTATTAGTTTGGGGACTCTGAAGCAGTGGAGCAACAGACACACAACAGGACAGATACTATACTGAACAACATGGACCATCCCCTGCATTGGCTTTTGAACAACAGAGAGCAGCCAGTGGACGTCCGAGATCAGTGAGCAACAGGATGGAACGCCACAAGAACTCCTTCTTACCAATTACAATAAGACTGTACAATTAATCAGTCTATGGAAGATGAAGTCTGAATCAATTCATTGCTTTTTAATTTCCCCTCTTATTAATAAAGTAGAATTGCACTGAATTCTCAGTTACAACATGTATTAATGGTGACATATCAAAATATAACAAAACTAAGAATGTAAAAAGATAAGCAAGACACTGTTCATGCACTTATAGTAATGTAAAGGCAATTACTTACAGAATCCTCTGCCAGTGAAACCCGGCAAAGCTCTACAAAAAACAAACATTTGTGTCAAACATGACAAAAAGTAAAAATGGAGTGAAATGTGAAATAATTCTTAACAAACCCTCTGCTTCTCGAAGTTTATTTAGAGCCTCTGTTAGTTTTCCTTGGCCAATCAGTGCACAGGCAGCATTGTAGCACAACTCATATGTTGTCTCAGGAAGCCCTAGATCTTCCTGTAGGAACAAAATGAGAATCTTTAGATATTCCATACTGTAATTCACCTAATAAACCTTACAACTGAGTGTTTACCAGAGGGGCCTTCTCCCACTGACTCATGGCAGCCACCACGGCAGAGAGATTAGTCTTCCTCTCTTCTTCATACTCATCTTGGGAGTTTCTGATCAAATCAGTGTAGACAGACTTGCACTCGTCATAGCGCTCCAATCTGTATAACTGGTTAATGGGGGAAAGAACAACCAGGCATTAATACAACGATGTGTTATAATGTAGAGAAAAAAAAGGAGGGATTTAACAAAAATATATAAAACTTACTAAGAACAAAAGCAACAATAGGTGACACATTCATTAGTCAGTCAAGACTTACCACTTGACCGTACAGCTCCTTCAGCTTGTCCGTCTGTTCAGGAGCATTTTCAATGGTTTTCAGGGCACTTTCCACTCTGTTCAACCGATATTCGCAGTAGGCCTTCTCAAACAAAACCGCACTGAGGATACCATAACATAAAATGTTTTTACAAAAACAAGGACCAAGACAAAATATTAAAAAAATGGTATGAGCATTGAAATGTACCTGCCAAGAACTTTAGAATGGGTGTTCATGACATTCAGCGCCTCTTTAAAGTTGCCATTCTGAATATGACAAACTATTTTACAGTGAACGGCTGTCACGTCATCCTTATTTTCATGCAGAACTGCAATACAAACAAAAACACAATCAACTTTTTAGGCTGCATTCCAACTATTTGTAAATACTATGATCTCATCGGATGGTAAAATGCCCGCAACTATAAGTTACATAGTGGAGTATCTTTGACATTAGTCACAGCTGGTCTTTAAAAAGGGGTTTTGTTTCCTTGTTTTATGTCAAGAAAGAAAACATCAGACAGAATTTGAGGGTTTTACAATCATGGCTGTGTCATGAATCTTATTTGCAGACACATCAGTCCAGAGCATCGTGTTGTATTTAGCTGTCAGATAGGGACACGTCACTTGTCAGGAAAGGGCGATTTAATTAAAGCCCCATACATAATCCTACAGAACTGTACTGCTACACAACGCAGTTCATCAACATCTAGCAAGGCAAGTAGTTGTTACAGTGCTGCTACCTCAGAGACATCACTACACTTCATACAGTGTTTAGTCCCAATGAGTGTGGGTTAGACTAGCCATACGCTAACAGCTGCTCATGCTGTTGAACGTAGCTTAGCCACAGCTAACTCCAACTAAATGTCTACAATAAACACATGCCACAATAAGTTTTTTTAATGTAAAACTTATAGACATGCGGGCCTACTTTTAGACAAAGCCTTAAGGGCCCGGGTAAAGTCTCCATTCTGTCCGCAGCGGTTAACTTCGGTCCACAGCGAAGCCACAGACACCCCTCCGCTCGCCATCTTCGCTGAATGGGCTTTCCAGACAACGGAAACGCTAAGTTTGTACTTCCGGATGTACTGCAATGTTTAATATACTTATTTCTTTTAAATTTTAGAATAGTAAAATATAATATTAAAAGAGACTAGATACATTATATCCTTGTTTTGTATTTTGGAGCTGTGTGTATAATTTTGTCATGCTTTTTTTTTTTTCAGTGATGCGTTCACTGACAATCCAAATGTCCTTCCAAATTAACTTAAGTTGCAATGTTACTACTTTCAAACCTTACTATAATATGTTAATAAATAAAGAATAATGGGTGTTTTATAGACTTTAGAAGATTTTTTTTTTCTTTTGTCTATGTGTCATTTTAAATTTCAGTTTCTGTTGCAGTGGATACCGACATCTCCCGACTTTTTACTGTTGCTCTGAAGCGACACTGCGACGCCGCTGTGTCACAAGGTACTCGGCTCGACTCGACTCTGTTCGGCCTCACTCTCGAGGAGGAGGGCACTGTTGTCATACATAAGGGCTTGGTGTCGAGCTTTTGTCCGCAAGAGATGGCCGGGATCAAAGGTAACAAAAATAGAGATATTTCATTCCCAAAGCATTTAAATCCTGGTGCAGTCAATTCAGCAAAGATAAAATGTGGTACAATCAGATAAATGCGCTCGCTTTGCCCGGTTAGCTAGCGGTAACGTGAAGTACAGAGCCACAGGGCCAATACAGTCACATTGGCTTTAAAGCAAACCCTATATTAATTAATGAAACATGTCTTTATGAATACATTTAAAGATGTCGTAAACATGGGGCGGCATCAATTATGTGTTTTGTTGACTGTAGCTTCGTGGGATTATAGTTAGCGGTGCACCGTTAGTTGGCTAATGCTAGCGGCATCATCGGTAATTACACAGTCGTTAATTACAATGTCGTTGGTTTAAAACAAATGCCAGCCAACTGTTAAAAATCCACCATTTGCACAATACTAAAAGTCGATTTGTCAATATCACAGAGATTTATATAATTAATGTTGCTTTTACACGTGAAAGCAGCTGATTCATCACATGATAGCTTTGGTGCCCAGGGGCCCGACTGCTATTAACAAAAACCATGGGGGTTCCCCTAACTTTACACCTCATTTATCCTAAAGCACTATTTGTTCATTTTTATGTCAAGCATTTTATGCACTCAGCGGTGAAAGATATGCAAAACAAATTAAGTACTTCATATTTTAAATACAACAGTTAATAAATATAGATGTAGGTCTAATTGTACTAATATCCGGAGGAAGCTGATCTCCTCTCGCCTTCTTTTGTGTTGCAGCTCTCATCAGCCTTTCTTTTGGAGGGGCCGTTGGCCTCATGTTTCTCATGCTCGGATGTGCCCTCCCCGTGTATGAGTAAGTATCATATCATGACGTAAAGTCACACAAGTCTTTGAAGTTAACAGGACTACAGGATCGTCCTACATTAACACTGACTGATCTGGCAGGTAGAAAAAATCTACCTTCTTGTACTTAAATGTGAGACTTCTAAGGAGACTATAAGTTTATCAATTAATTGCTTAATGGATTATAACATTAAAAACAACTTTTTAGTATTTATTATAGTTTTAGATATATTTTCTATTCATTCTAAAGTTTACCTGAAATCATCCTGCTCACATTTTCTGACAATGTCTCTCTTCTTCTTTGCAGTAAATACTGGCCTTTGTTCCTCCTCTTCTTCTACATCCTTTCTCCAATCCCTTACTGCATCTCGCGGAGGGTCGTTGATGACACAGACTCCGCCAGTAATGCCTGCAAAGAGCTGGCCATCTTCCTCACAACGGGCATTGTCATTTCAGCTTTTGGCTTGCCCATTGTCTTTGCAAGAGCTGAAGTTGTAAGTCAAATTGGTGCAAAAAGTAACAAGTGGGTGTAACAAGATACAACACAGAGAAATCCCAGACATTTGATATAACCTGTTATGTAAAAAAAAGTGATAAATAAATCAGGCTAAATTCTAAAGCAGTCTTGTTGACACCCTCTAGTTTTTGGCCTAAATACACAGTCTGCCAGCATGGTAAGCATTTGTTGAGGTGAATTATTTATGTATTTCTCCACAGATTGCCTGGGGGGCATGTGCGCTCGTGCTAACGGGTAACATAGTTATCTTCGGGACCATCCTGGGTTTCTTTGTGGTGTTCGGGTCCAACGACGACTTCAGTTGGCAGCAGTGGTAAACGACAAGAGACTGAAGGACCGTAGTGGGAACTGTTTTTATTAGCGTTACTATTATTATTATTGGTATTAATGTTGGGTTCTCCGTTGTTTATTTATTTGATGGCCGCCCATTCATAGACTCACTCCAAATCAGTGCAATACTTTTTTTCCCCTGCCTGCATCATATTGAACTGACAGTTGGATGGAAAACGCTGACTTTGATGTTTTTGTTCTCTTTTCGTTTTGTCTTGTCTCTCCATTTGTAAATTATGACCAGAAGAAAGAGGTCGTAGCATTCTCCTCTCTTCTTTGAGATTTGAAATTTTCCAACTAAGAGCACACTGGGATACGCCAAATCAAAAAGGTCAAAAAATGGATGGGTCATTAGCTCAGATAGTATGAAAAAACATCTGATCATGAACATTTGTTCATTTGTTGTCTTTATTTATATTTATTTTACTGAACAGAATTATACTTGACCTGCAGATTCATGACTGCGTATTTCATTCATGTGACAGCTTGTAGATTCTCTGTCACGTCTGCTTCTGTTTGGGGAGATTTTAATCTTGTATTTAAATTGGTTTCCCCTTCAAACTTTTTTTCTGCTGAATGATTCTCATTCATAGATCAAATTTAACTGACTCTGTGAAATCTGATGCAGGCTGCTTACTCGCTGTGTTATTTTGCTTGTGACGGCTCTTGCTCAGTCTCAGTACAGGTTAACCTTGTCAGGTCTTGAGAGCATAAAGCAGCTGCCAGCTCGTGTAGGATTAGCTCCAGGATGGCAGCCTTAGTAGAAACACGGCCAAGCTAAGACTTGGGCTACTTATAACCAAGGCCTGTTTGTCGGACACTAACGGCTCTTAAGCTTTTTCTAACTACTTTGTGGTAAAAGAATCCAGTCGTAGAAGCACATTAGGTCCAGATGTGGACCACATGCCATTGTATATCCCTAGTTTATTTCATTTGAGTGTTATTTTTTTATGTTTTAAGTTGGCGTTTGTTGAGTCTGTTACTGCTCTCTCAGATGTGTTTGGCCCAAAGTCAGTCAGGTGCAGCTCACTTTGAAAGGAGAGGAGCATCTGCTGCCTGTCCGTGCTGTGGCACTGCTGCTTTTATGTGTCGGTTTGGGCTGCACAATATTAGAAAAACGTGATACGTGATGACTATTTTGAATATTGCGATAAAAATATGGGATATTCAAATTGCTCTTTGACAGAGTAAAAAATGACGAATTAATTAAATTTGATTTAGAAAACGTAGTAAAATACACAGATCTGGAATAACTTCCTCTTGTCAAAGCAGAATCAGCTAAATCAATGTTAAAGACTGAACTAGGACGCACCACAGTCTGAGGCAAAAAGTAAATCCCATAGAAGACTGTAATATTATTGTGATACGAGTCATTTTCAGCTATACCAATATTGCGATAAAGATAATATTGCCGTACTGATATATTTGCAATATATATCGAGCAGTCCCAGTGTGCATTTCTTCCGATGACTTGATATAGACTCATGGAAAGGTGACAAAGTGGATTCTCTTCATCCCTGTTTTATACACCTATTTTAACTCCCTCCAATATCACCGCTGAGTGAAGGCACTGAATGTATTAATAGCATTATGAAAACTTGTTTGACTTCCACACATTGTAACTAAGCTGCTGTTAAAGACTACTGACATAGCTCGTGCTTTGCTCCTAAATCTCATCCTGTGAACAGTGCTGGTAGTGTATTCACTGGTGGTAGCCTGTAAGCCTGTGACTGGACAGGCAGGGTAAGTGCATATTGTCTCCATGAGGTGTGAACGTATGGCGCTAAAGCTTAAACTCGTCTCTCGGTTTTCTGATGTGAACTCCCCATATGTGACAGATTCTGGTGAGTCTTTGAGGGATGGCTTTTCCTGTGTTTCTGTTTTCAGAGAGAGATGGTCTGTTATTTTTTCCGCAAATGCAGGCGGATGTTGTATTTATTTATTTGACGCTTTCTGTCAACGTCCAATGCCATTTTCTACACCTTTTATGTTGAACCTTTTATGGCAGAAGTCAGCATGGTGGTTTTCTTTTTTTAATAAATGCCATTTTTGAACATTCTCTTGTTTGAATGATCTTTAATGTGTTCAGTTCCACTTGACACAGACGGTGAACTAAGCGTAGAGAGATATTATATGTCTCAAACTTTGAAAAGATTTTTGAGAGGGGATTTTGCAGGTTGTTCTTTGAGCTGAGTTGAGTCTATGTAAAAGCTAGGCTGGAGATTTATTTACCACACTCCAACACAGTGTGACTGTATCGAATATTCAAGTCTGGCTATGCTTCCACAGTGAGAATATGCTGTGTCGCAACGAATGTCTCGAGACAAGTCTGGATTCCAGTTATCCATAAACAGATGTCTATGATTGGTTAGAACAGACTAGGCGACAGATTTTTACAAATTAGTTAAAAGTTGCATAATGAATAGTCAGTGCTTCAGCTAGGGCCTTGGTAGGAGAATGATATTTCAGTTCTAACTGGGGAAAACCAACACATGTACTTGACAACTGAAAGTCTAGGCCATAAGTGAGGTTAGATGCACTTTTAAAAAGCAGTTTTAAGTTAGGGTACAGGAGGACCAAAAAGTCACTAAAAGATTTTTTTGCCCTTTTTAATGCAACAATGGCTTTCTGCTCTCCGCAAATTAAAGTGAGTATGAGCACTTTTACTTGGCTTTGTCTTCTCTGACGCACATGAACGCATTGCACAATTTGAAACTTGACTCTCTAAACATGTCATAATTCAAAAAATCAAAAAATGATGTGGACTTTATGTGCATTTGATTCAAGGCCAAGGCGGTCATGTTGAATCACTTGTTTGGCATTTTCTCCAGCTTTCCCTAGGACTTGGTGGTTGATGGGAACGCTTCAGCGACAAACTAATCTGATATTGAAGCGAGTATTTGAGTGAACCGTTGGACCTAAATTAAATTCTCATTGAACCAAATTACAATTAAGACTGATCTTACACTACAAAGACTAAGGTACCTTTACAAAAACCAACCATTCAAGATACAAGGTACAAAAAAAATAGGAAAAAAAGGTTGCTCTCTGCGCTAAAATGTTGCTTTCAAAGTCCACATAATGATCCTGATCACATGAACATCTGTCTGTATGTATAAAGTATAAGCATAAAAATTGTATCCTTAGGGTGCTATGCAGCCAGATACAACATGCCCGCTTTGGCTCAGCTCTTTACTTCTCTCACAGCCTCAAGGGGGAAAGACATTAAAATAACATTTGCATATTATTTCAAATCAAATCTCAATTGCATCAATAAAAATGTGGCCCTATTTTTTAGATTTAACAGTGCAGTCAAGAAGGCAACAGGTCCCACGAGCCTGAAAACATAAGAGCAGCCTCATAAAGGTGTTATGACAACAGCAGCTTAGATTAATGCTTAAACTTGCCCTTCATAATTCTCAGTTCAGGCCTGAAGGGCGCGCACACACACTGCATGCACAGGGGAGTGACATTTCGCCGGAGTCTTTTACACTCTGTCCTATGTGGCCATATGGAACACACCCGCATACCCCCGGGAGCATTGGAATTAGGAGATAACCTTCAAAAGAGGCGCTCTAACTTGTTCAGTTCAGCCGCCATCGAACATGAGGAGGTTTTTCCGAGCACACCGGGACGAGGACTACAGTCAGATTCAGTATTTGACGGCCAAATGTACCCGCCTGGCTCATGACAAAGGTGAGACACACAGCTTTATTTTCAACAGAATTCTTAAATTTAAATGGTATGCAGTTTCCATTACCGAGATGTCTCACTTTACACTGGATTGTGTAGGAGGTTCAAAGATCATGTTTTATTGCCCATGCAAAAGTGGCTTGGAAACTGTAAAATCTCTGTACAGTTACTGTTAGTTATAATGTTAGTCTGTGAAATATTAACACACAAAATCAATGCTAACTGCTGTATAGTACATGCAGCATAAGTAAACCCATACACATTTTTGGAGCTGCATGTTAGATGTTCATTATCACATTTTCAGTTTTGACAAATTTATTGACTTATAAGACTGTAAGTCTTATCTAATGTCCTATTTTAGTGTAGAGAGAAGGAGATGTCAAATCAAGAATTCTGATGGTTACAGTGTTACATTTATTACCTTCAAAATGCACTGTGATAAATTCTCATATCTTCATTCAAAATGATGGTCACACAATTATGCTTTAGCTGATCCTTTTAGTGTTGACAAATATGAGACTTGGCCTCATAGAACAGAGTCACACTACCTCAAGAAGCCGGTCTGGATTTCATTCAATAAAAGCAGATTACATGTGGGCTGGAGAAGCAAGAGGGGACTTGTTACATTACAGACATTTTAGTATCCAAGGCTTTTACTACCAGTAGAAAGGGCTATGTGAACTGTTGAGTCTGATTTGTTGGGTTTGTGTGGCAGCGATGCTGGACAGAGAGTTCCTAGTGTCCAGAGAAAGAGAGAGGAAGCTGCAGAATGATCTGGAGGCTGTGACAGGCCGACTCCTCCAACAGGAGCAGCACAACATAGAGCTGCGAATGAAACAGGACCAGCTCATCAGCAAGATCCAGCAGCAGCAGGTGAGCTCTCAGGAGACACTGTACTCACACACATAACCACTGACCACAAACACAAACATACCACAAACGTGTTTGGGATTATGTGTGAAATATTGTCTTATTAATGGCGCCCATATGCCCTCCAGTCTGCTTATCTGTTAATGAAAATGCTGAGAGTGATTCTTCTTTTAATGTGGAACCAAAACAAATAACATAGAAACAAAATGAATAGAAAGAATAATTGTGCATTTCCATTAATCATTATGCCAACTAGACATTTTAAATGTTTATTTTGCTTTGTTGAATAACTTACAATAGTTGTTTCTCTATTTCCTTGAACAAAATGTAACCTGAATATCAGCCAACTCTAATGATGCCTTTCGTGTTAATTCACATTTTATTTATTGTACCAGAAGGACAGCATCTGTTTAAATTACATTTCAGTTTTTATGGTAATTGTGTTCCATTTAACCTTGTTGTATTTAACCTCATTACAGTCTCATAATGGGGTTTCATGAAGCAGTAGCAATGCCAGTGGTCCACATATGGAGCAATTACCCCAACAGGAATTAGGCTACCAGTAAGAGTCAATGTGAACTTACTGAGAGTGAAATGTGTCTGGCAGCTGCTTCCAGGCTTCAGGCTCCTCATTACTGGCTGCATAGTTTTACATATTTTAATCCTTCAGAAACATTTCACATTTGAAAATGTAGTGTTAAACAATTAAGTAAAATAGAGAAAAACCTTTTCAGCCACAAATAGGTTTCAGGTTTTCAGTGCATTACTAATGACACCACAGTCACATGAACACCTTTTTACAGCTATTCTTATGTTGTAACTCAAACTTTCTGTAGAAGCCTTTATAGTATTAATTAAAGAATGGTAAAGTGCATGACTCAACAGTGATAACTCCTCACATAAATGTAAGGTCACTGTCAGGTTAGGGCCTGTTACAAACTCACTGAGTAACAGTACTTTCTTTATATTTGTGTCCTCATTTGTGTATGTGATGCAGGACGTGGTGGAGCTGCTGCAGCAGCGCCTGGTCCTGATGGCAGAGGAGAGCTCCCATGATGCAGAGCTTCTGCGGCAGGTTGGGTCAGAGCTGCTATCCCTACAGAGCTCTGAGCTCAGGCTACAGGACCTTGTTGAGGAGCTGCATTCTGAGGCCCACCACAGAGCAGCCCTGGCAGAGAACCTCCAGGCAGAGCTGCAAGCTGAGACCAAACGTAGGGTTGCTCTGACAGAGCGGCTCCAAGTAGAGCTGCACAGGTGGGTCCAACAAGGTTTATGATTAAATTAAAAAAAAATCACAATCTTACATCCAAATAGAGTATTTGAGAAAAGGTAGTTATTATGAATAACAAAATTTTACTTTAATAATCCTCAAATTTTCAACATTTTGCTGTATGTCCACTGATCACCACAGGGTGTCATCAAAGAACCACTATATTTTGTTAAATCTCTCTGTCCTTCTGTTCTTTCATTACACAAAATAGATTACACTTGAATGATACTAGATATTCACAAAAAATAAAATAAAATAAAGACAGACGCTAAATATAGTTTACTTTTACTCTGTTGTCATTAATAACTTGATAAGGTAGTTTGCATACATCTGAGAAAGAAACAAAATTGAACAAACAAAACTCTGAATGTTAAGTATTCTAAACCACCTGTACAAACACGGCCAAATAAGAACGATTATTTTTATTACAGCAAACTAATAACTTTACACATGATATGAACGAATATTCTCATCAAGGAGAAAACCATTACAATAAACCAAACAACAACAAAACAACCAAAGTATCAGTAGAATATTCATTTTCATGGCCTGCTTCATTCCAGCAAAACAGTGGAGTTGGAAAAGTTACATGACACCAACCAGACCCTGGTGGAGGAGCTGAAGGATTTACGTAGCGCTCATCAGAAAGAGGTAACTATACACAAGAGTCATCTGCAAACCTTACTGTCTACTATTTTTAAATATTTTATATGGCTCTCATTTATGAGGATACTCGATTTTTTATGACCATTTAGTCCTTATTATTGTCAGTCTGCAACAAGTTTTTTTCGTTCACCTATTGTTACAGCCTAGTAGCCTTTCCCTGCACTACCACTTTTCTCCAGTAGATGTCAGGGTTCACCATCTGTTCTGCAGTGTCTTAGTCTTCTCTCAACAACAAATAAAATTAGTACATTTTTTGCATTTTATGAGGATGCTATGATTCTAGTTGCCAACGCTGCCAGACATGTTTCCAGCTCCTCCAATGAGGACCCTGGGATTAACGCACATTTCAGGCCAGTTTAGGTCAATGTGGCTTTGTGCCAGTGGAAAAGTGAGTCATATTTCCAATTATTAGATTATTTAGTCAAAAATAAACCTCAGGGTCCAAATGTATGTACCTCAGCCGAATATTAAAAACACATTAATTCAGATTCTGGCGCTAGGTGTGTGTCTGCTTTGCTTTTCTTTATTTATGGCCTCAAAGTATCACTCCTTTACATTAAAACAAACACACCACAGGTTAGACGGGCTTTAAAAATCATAATTTGGAGTGGATTAGGCCAAAAAATACAATAATGATTTACATCCTATTGGGTTGTTTATATAGCATTCACTATTGTATTTTCAGACAATTGCCCTAATACTGTTTTTTGATCTATATTTGAACCTTTGTTGTCTTGACGGCATCCTGTCATGTGACCTTTCGGTTTTTTAGGTGCGCGAGCTGCAGCAGGAGAACGAGGGGAGTCTGAGGAAACTACAGGACACAGCAGAACAGTTTGAGTGGCTCTGTCAGCAGCAGCGCTACTGGATGTGCTGTGTGAAGAGGTTCTGGCATTTTCTCATAATTAACGAGTATTAACATAAAACCACCTCTCTCTGCATAGCTGCATATGTGAATTTTGTGATTTTATTTTCACTGAGGAAATACTGCTTGACATAGGTTTAAAGACGGTCTGATGGAGGAGAGAGACGCTCTGCTGCAGCAGGTGAAAAAGTTACAAAGGAAAGCTCACAAATACAAGAAGAGTTCACGTGATGACACTCCCATAACAGACCTCCGCTGCCCTCTACAGGAAACTCGCTCCTGTGACAGGTAAACGCATAACTACTCTATTATGAGGGCAAAGAATAAAGATAAATAAAACACAACAAGGGTTAAATAATCGTAAAAGTTAGCATCTTATTCCCCAGTTAAAAGTCAATAAGAAAAATGACGAAGAAGAGAATTGGAAGCGAATGGGCATGTCTTGGTGGCTCCAACTGAGCATCAAAATTGTTAGGAGTTATGTGATCAAGCTTTCAGGTACCAGTTATGGCCGTGTTTTGAGCAACTTCTGGCTAATCCCAAAAGACAAAAGTCCAAGCGTGTGGTAATAAAAGCAAAAATCACATACTTAACTTTGGCAAACTGTCTCAATTGAAAAGAAGCTTGACTTTAAAAAAGCTCTCATCTGTGTCTCATGTTTCAAGTCCATTTTTATGCCAAAGTTTGTCCACCAAGTTGCTTAATGTGTCACTAGGTCAGAATAACAAGTCTGTCTTTTGAAGTGCAAATTATTCAAGGACATCTATGCTTCATAATTTCATTTTGGACAGTGAAGTTTCTGTCTACAATTATTACACCATTAATTTCTTCAAAACCCTCTGCAGGGCTTTTCTATTCATCAGCAACAGCCGTTAACAATGCAGCTGCCATTTATAAGGCTTTTTTTTAAATATACTTTTGCAAATATGGAAGACAAGACACTGCAGAATACAGTTGGTGATGTTTCTAGTTCACTACTTTTTACTGTCAGTAGGAATCTTTAATGCAGACAACCTTCAATAGATTCTCAATCTATTTCCATCACATTGATTTTTTTCCCACTAACCCTCTCTTCTTTCAAACCAGTTTAACACCGTGGGGTGCAGACGCCATGTCCGACCTGGAGTCTCACATGGAAAAATCAAACAAACTCTATGACAAGCTCTTCAAGCAGGTATGCAGTACTATATACAAACAATATGCCAACAAAGTAATATTAAAGTACTGTTGGCCTGTTCTCACCCATTTTTGCCTCCTTTCCTGTAAAGCACATGAAAGAATATATTAGAGATGTATTTGGGAGGGCTAATATTTATATTCAGTTACACATCCAAAAGGAGTTAGCACAGTATCATCTCCTTAACAAGAGATTTGTCCACATCTGTCTATTTAAAATAACTCCCTTTGCTTTCATTGAACACGAAAATAGAGTCGTTGTTTGATAACCCGCTACAAATACTCTTCTTTGCTTCCAAGAAAATGCTCAGGGTTTTCCAGAAGTGCCATGTGGCTCCATTACAAGACTTGAGCCGAGATCTTTTCTGGTGTGGGTTGGAATGGAATACTTTTAGAGAAAAGTGTCTATCTCAAGGGAGGACATTTACAATCCGAAGCACTATTTATGCCAGTCCACAGAAGACTTATTGGAGTGTGTGAAGAGTTTTTAAAAGAAGGGCTGATAATTCATGGCCACTCCTCTGTGTTTTTCTTGTCTGTCTGCTCAAAGACATTGGCAAACAATCTGACAAGCAGCAGGGAGCTCGCTGCATGTCGACTTTACTCTATGTATCAATCTATCTATATTTTAAAAAGCAGCCTGGTGATTTACCTTTTGGTTGACCTGTTCCGTTTTTTTAGATCGGAACAGTCCCAGATCTCAGGGGTGAAATAATATGCAAAAGACTGATATTCATCAGAGGACGGCTGCCAGCCCCCTTTGGACTTGTGTTTAAGCCAGAGCATTTGCAAAACTGATACTTCATGGGCATTGGAGTCTTTTTTTCTGTCTGTAGAGTTGAACAGCTCTAAGAAACTTTTGATTACAACGGGGGTTTTTTTAACAGGGAGCCCACTATGTTTCACAAAGGCCTGTTCAAGGAAGCATTCTCAAATCTTGACAGTACCTCGCTCACTTCATCATCTCGAAAGAGGTTTATTATAAGTCTCCCCAAAAGGTGTTTGTTGGCTGCTGTGGGATTTTAAAAGCCCTGCGTCTTGAAGAGTGACAGGTTTTGAAATCTGTGGTGGAGAAAAAAAAAAAATTGACAGTCAAATCCTAAAGCTGATCCTTGGTTGCGGAAAAGTGCCAGTCCCAATAGCAGTGTTCTTTTGCCAGATACTTTTTTTTGGGCACAAGAGTCACATCAGGCCTTGCACTGGCGCGTTTCCAGTCCATCCCGGTGCTGGGCTAATGCAGCGCAGAGATGACTAATAATGACTGGAGGGAGGCGGGTGCCAATAGCCTCTGTGCTTCTTTTCCCCTCACCTCTCTCGAAGGCTCGGTGCGGTGTTTCTCGAGATAATTACTGTGATTGAGTACAGATGATGCAGGGGGGCTCTTTTTGGTCCCTGCAGAGCTGAGAGAAGCAGGAAACATAACAGGAGGAAAAGGGACCGCTGGAGACACACAGGAAACAGCAACTCCTGACACCCTCCGTTCAGTACAAAAGACAGGTCTCCTTGTCACATGACGTATTAAAACATCTTATTGGTGTGAATTGATATGTGCCCCTTGTTGCTATAACTGTAAATATAACTTATGGAGTTTATGGAGGTAGTAGTTAATGTTTTAGTCATGAACATTCCCTTGCAATACTGCCATCTAGTGTTGAAGGATCCATATCTATTAACAGTGTCTGCCCAGGACAACTACAAATTCCAAACAGCCCCCAAAAGCTGGCGTTTGGAGATGCTATGACCAAGTTATCTCCTATTTCCTGAGTCACTCAAATATTAGCCTTTTTTTTGGTTACAACGCATTAACCCTTAAAGACTAAATGTTAACTAATATATCTCTGTTGGCAGGTACTCTTTGGATTACAAACAACATAATGTTATTTACTTACCTGTCATTGTTATGGCTAATCAGTGTGTTAATAGTGTCTAAAAATTAGGAAAAAATGACGTAAGGTAAAACTAGTATGTTCCTTCAGATCAATCCACCAAACACAGCTCTTTTTCACTCTCTACTACTTTCCAGCAAATAGTTGTGTGTTTTCTCTGGTCATTTTCACTCATGTTTATTTTTTCCTGACCCCAGGCAGGCAGCCCAATTAACGGACACCAGAAACCGCCTTGAGGACCGGCGCCTGGACTCGTCTTCTGTGTCTCATCCCACTGTCTCCAAACCAAACATGTTTGTCAATGTGGTTAGTGTTGTGGAATGTATTCAGCCTTTGTTTTTGAACTCCAAACAAGTCTAAAGACTGACCTGTAAAAGCAAGCGTTCACTCTTTTGTTTCCTCCATTGTTCACCTGCCTGGAAAAGAATAGGCTTTGGGATTTACTGTACGACTGAATTAAACACAATACAACGTGTTCTTGTCCTGTTTCTGCTGTGACATATGCTCTTCACATGTGCCTTAAGTCATTTACTCACATTTTGCAGTAATTGTCTGTTATTAAGAGCTTTAATCATCTTTGCTAACAGAGGAAATGCACCTGAGAATGTTCTTTTGTTGTTATGCCAGTGAATCCTCGTAGGGGAAGCAGCAGCTGGTGAGCAGGAAACAACAAACGTGTGTTTGGACCAAAAAGCAGCTCCAGTGATCGTTCCCCTGTCGAGCATTTGTCCTGATGACCACATCTCTTCACTTATCACTTGGCTTCAGCACCGCAGTCAGAACTTAAACAGGTGATCTTGGCTCAGATTAATGACGAGAACACTGGAGTCTGTGGACCATATGACGCACATGTGGCGGAAAGATGGAGAGGCAAACAGTGGTTTACAGATGCAAATGTTTGGCCAAGATAGTAAGCTGTTAAAATGCTGACATTATTCATACTCAATAGTCTGGATATGTTGGGATATGCAGCGTCCAAATGTCAGTTTAGTCCAGTTTGCCAATTGTAGTTTAGGTCTTGTGGGATAAGATAAAGTCGAATGAATTGCAATATAAATGTTTCACGAGCCATTAAGAAGAATAACTGGACCCAACAAAGATACCCATAGCACATGTAAAAAGCAAATTCTCTCCAGCCATCTTGAAACAAACTAAGAAATTAGTTGTGACTTTGCGCAATCAATGTACAAAATATTATTGATCAGTCTGGTCACCAATACAGCTGCAGTGGTAGGCCTTTATATTGTACAAGAAGTTAACACTGGCCTTGCATTGAATGTATTGAAAGCAGGGAAATGGGCAAGTGTAAACATTTGAGTGACTGTAACTGTTCCTGTGTTTGCAGAAAATTTGCATTGGTCAAGTTCTACCAAAAGCAGTAATGGATCAAATTTATTCATGATTTGCCGCTAACATTTGTTTCTAGATGCCTTTTGTCCACATTCTTTGCCTGATGAATGAAGTATGTTCTCTAATCGTTTAAATTCCTACTTGCGCTTTCAAACACAGTCAAAAAAATTGGCACTTAAATCTGGATTTTCTCTTCTATTCTAGGTTAACACATTCAACCTCGCAAGCTAAATCTACTTTAATGCAAATAACCTTCAGGTATATCATCAGCATAACACAATAAGATTTCACATAAAAAGTCACACCTCACGTGTTTTTGATATGAGGGATTTTTATGATGAAGAGACTCCTGTAAACATTTTTCAGCCTGGGGTTAAGTCGAGCGGCTTACTCATGAACCAAAACATTGCCTTTGATTAGCTCTCCCTGTGTGATAATGAGGGTGAACACCTCTGCTAATCCTGTATATTAAAGTTACTTACTGTAATGCTGACTTTGTGCTAAGTGGAGCCAGAGGCCTTGTTTGTTTGCATTCCATGTCAGTTTGGGGTCCGGTACTGACTAAACAAAATAAAGTTAAGGATATTGCTGTTTTCTTGGGGATGGATTTAGAGATACTTTGATAGGTTTAAGGGTGCTTTTATAGGGACACATCAACATATTATAGTGGCAGTCATACCCAAACAAACCAAAAGAGGCCACTTTAGTTTTGGAGTTACACTGTGTAATATCTTGTCATAAACAGAATGAAATAACTCACATCAGATGTTTATAATAGTGTAATAAAAACACCATTAGCATTTGTCTCTTAAATTAAAAGAATTAAAGCTGTAGAACAACACAATGGATGTTTGTCTACTTCCTGTTCACCTGTTATTCACCTGAATTCATTCATAGGAACTGAGGTAGAAAGTAGGTGCGCATGATAATCATTAGACCTGGATCTTGAGTCTGTCATGGCCGTTGCTGTGTTTAATGCGCAAAAAAACAAATAGAGCTCCAGGACGTGAAGTCACACAGCCTCAAATTCAGAACACTGGCAGTAAAGAGACACATCTGTATTGTATTAAAAACAATCTGTAAATACAAAACAAAAAGACAATCAATGTTAGCTTTTGTCCAGCCACCAGCATTAGTAAAAAGGTTGAAAAGAAGCGACTAGTCTACTGTAGACATATTAACTTAACTTCCATACTGTCTCTATAAATTAAGCACACAAAGTCTTTATAAAGTGATGAAAAATGAATCAAAAAGTGACCATTTACTGACCTTACAGAATTTGATATATTGAGTTTGTATCTCTTTATTTTACATATATAAACCTAAAGTGCTGAACATTGCTAATAGTTTATGTGCTCATCTCAGCTCCCACAACGTCAGGAGTGATAATGTCATAAGAAAATAAGTCATTTTTTTTGTAATTTAGCGAGGAACTTTTAAAGTAAATCTGTTGGATCTGTTGATGCCCTGTCAGTTGTACACCAGGCATCTCTTTTTACATTGAGCTCAATCCTGTCTCGGCTCCATGGGATTTTTTTCACTGCAATACTGCAAGTCACCACTGGGTGGAGGGCCTTAAAGTTCTTCTTTGACCTCTTGTCTTCAATCTGCTGGAGCAAATACCAAAACTGACTAAACCTATCTTTGCCTTTTCTAACTCTTTTGCATTTGATGGGGCTCCAAACACATTCCACATAATATAGATATATTTATTGACATTTTAAAAGCTCGTCATGTGTCGATTGTCTAAGATGTCCACGAACAGAGCTGGACACTCATGAGGTAACAGCGTAAAAGCGTGAAACTAAATTACATCACGCCAAAGTAGCCGTCAGCGTCAGACGAGACTCCTGGCAGCCTGCCCTCTGACTGCCAAGCGTAAAAAAAAAAAAAAAGTCTGATCTAAATCTGCCGCCGCCGCCGCCCGAGGTGTAGCCGGAGATTAACAACGTGTGGTGGCTGGAAACAGGTCGCGTTTACACACAATAAATACTCCTGCACCCTTCCACGCAGAATGCCGTCAGACGTTATGGCCGTTATTAATAGAACGGCTACAGGTACAGTAGAATAGCATGTTTATGTCCAGTCCTCACCAGCAGCCAGGCCAAACACGTCGCAGATATTTAACACCAGGATACCGCCATTAAAAGTGAGACTAGTTAAAAGGGAGCGTAGGAGACTGTTTGTGCAGACATGTGAATTTACTGTATGTAGATTTGGAACAAGTTCAAATATTGTTCATGGAAAGCACTTCTGAATGTTTGGAAAGTGTCCCCTGAACAAAACAAACTTGAGGCTTGAGCTACTCAACTAAATTGCAACTAAAACATAGAATCACTCTTCAATCAATCTTGTTTGCTCCTAAAGAAAAGGATCCTTAAATCTAGCTGAACTCAAGTTGTTTACAACCCTCTCCTGATTACTATGGATGCTTTGAGACTTTTCCCTCCCCTCTCAGAGGATGAGGAGAAACGCTTGTCCGTGTGCTAATCCAAAACAGAGCAAGACAATGTGGTTTTCCCCTCTGACACTGTTTGGATGGGTATGTAAATGTTTGACGGCGGCGTGAGTAAACACACAAGGGTTAGGTGTTGGTATTTAGGGAGAGATTTAGCGATGGATGCTCACATAGTGAAGTTTAAAGCAAACTCTTGCTACAGATCGGCATGTAAACATGAAGCTGGTCTTACATTAGAGGGGTGACATCACATGGAGAGGAATCATTGTGGGTAAACAAAGGGAAAAGGGAAAAGTCAGGCAAAAAAAAAAAAGCTTCACTCCTTTGGCAGAAAAAATGAACACAACATAGTGGCGTTTGGGTTGTCTCTGTGTAGAGGTTATGAACATAAATGGTTAGTTAATGTGTTTTGAGATAATCTACCAATGCACATTAGCATCATTGTATGTTTACCCCAAGGTCATATTTAAAGATTGGCACATCTAACTGTAGAGCTATTGCTTTAATAAAACATGCTTTTCCCCCCTCTTTTATGGTAGTTTATTACTGCATCATAATCTGAATGTCCATTTTTTCCGCTTTATTGCTATTGTTTTGTATTTTTATATTTACTCCGTGAATGTTCAACCAACAAGAGACCCAGGACACACCAGAGAGACCATGGCCCCTTCATGTTCACTTTTATTTGTGGGATATTCCTGTCTTTCTTACATCTTGCTTCATTCTAAAAGCTGCAGTGCCGGCATGAGGGTTGGGATGTTTTTCCGAAATAGAGGCATCACAGAAATGGGACGTTAGGGAGACATTAATGGACTATTTTGTGTTATTAATGGGCCACTTTTGTGTCTACTTATGCAAATTAGCCTTGTTGGATTTGATTTTATCAGCAGTTGTCCACATTATTGACTACATTTGTTCTGCTTGTGAATAGCTTGTGTGGCATGTTCATAATTAGCTGGTTAACCTCTAACTGTCTGTTTCCCCTTATCGTTTTTGTAACTGGGGAAGACTGGGCAGGGTTTGTCCATGTGTCCTTGATATATATTTTTAATGTTTTTTTTGGTTTTTTTTCAGTCTATATGACCTATGAATACTACTTCTGCTTATGCTCCCTTGCCACATCAACACATAACTGGTAGCTTGTGAGGCTACTCTATTTCATTACTGTAAAATCTGTCCCTTTTGGTGGCTCCTGGCAGACCACATACCACATACTGGGGAGACCTGGGATTTATTCCGGCTTTATTCTGCTTAATGTTATTTGCCTGTCTACACTGACTTTCAAAAAAACAACAACAAAAAAAAACCAGTGCCTGTACTTTTCATACTGTTTTAACACAAATACACAGAGGAGTTATGAGAACTACAGGTGCTCTGTGGATTGTTCCAAGGGTAGATAAAGTATAACAACACAAACAGTACTTAGACATCTGTAAGTAGGCCATTTTCTGCTGTAACAGTCAAGTAGTATATCTACAATGTGTCAGAGCAAACATATTGTAACATACTTTAAAGTCAGTGTGTGCTTTTCAATAACACCTTTTTATAAAAAATGCAATTAATGACAGACGGAGAATACTGCAGACAACAAACGACCTGCCTAAAGTAATGGCACATAATCTGTGTGTATTTTTATGTTTTCTAGATGAAGTATATATGTGTGTGAGCCCAGTGTCTGTGTTTTCACGTGTATATCTTCTTGCCCGACAGAGCTGAGACGTTGACACCGCGCTGACCCCTGGTTGGCATATGGCAGCAGCTTATTTTACAGTCGCTGGGGTGAATGAGGGGTGACACTGTGTGTGTGTGTTTTTGTGCACGGGGGCTGCCCCAGACGTCTGTGCAGTGGTGCGGCCCATCGAGTGCACAGGTGAAGCACAGCGACCAGGTCATCCTGCTTCGTCTGGAGGGGAAGAAAACCCCCCTTCACTGATGTATGGAGACTTATAGGAATATAGTCTGGAAGACAGATGTGCTTTATGTTGAGAATTATACTTTCCACTCTGTGGTGTGTTTACACTGGCAGACATATCCACTGATATTATGGGGGCTGTACTTTATTGTTATTACATTGTCAATATTACCAGTATTCTTGCTAAATTTTGATAAATTGCTGTAAAGGAGACTTCCAGCAGACAATCACAATGAGCTGTATAGATGCAGGGAAGTGAAAGCTAAAGCCTGAATGCAATTTCTCAGTCTTGGATTATTATCCTGGCAAGACCACTGTTATTCTTTGTTTGAGATATTAAATTCACTGCATGATGTCAGGGCTGTTGTTGAGGGCCAGAGCCAAAAGGGCCTGATTTAAGCTCATAGACCCCAAATGTAAAAACAAGAGGGTGGAAGTTCAGCTACTTAGCGGTAAATACATTTTAATGCTCATTCTTTTTTCACACAGTAGCCCACCGTTGATGTTTATAAGAACCTTTCCATCAAATCAAACACAAGACAGCATGTAATGAAGACAAATGGAAATTCTTACAGACAAGGTAATGTATCTAGACACTGTAATTCTGCCTTTTCAAAGAGAAAAAAGGTGTTATTCATGAACTAGAGCTATGTGACCCTAAAGTACCGGATCACAAAGGCCAATGTTATTATAGACCTTATGTGAAACAATTTCAGATAAGTTTATACTGTTTGTAAAAAGTTGGCTAACTTTCATCTGATCCTATAAAACCTGGTATAATGTTTGTTGGGAGTGATGTTAGAAAAGCTGCCAAAGAAGTTCTCACAGTTCAGGGACACTTTGAACATGAAGTTAAAATTAAGCTTAAACCAGGAAGTGATGTATGTGTGCAGTGATAGAGCAAGGACACTCTATCAGGCTTTTGTTTGTCCTTTGTTTAATCGGGGACAGTGGCCATCTCGGAGGAAGCCTATGTTTAGAGTGGGATAAGCTGATAGGTCCACGTTTGTCTGGTACGGCCTTGAGCTGACAGACAGATCTTGCTACATCTTTGTACATTTCAGGATGAGAACACTATTAACTGTGCTAACTAACAGAGTGACTCTGGGAGGAAACATATAACCACACTGGGAACAAACACAGAAAGCTGATATGTAATCACTATACACCAGATTCATTCTAACATACTTTCTTATGGTCACTCCATTGAAGTCACTGTTGAAAAAACTATACTATACTAGACTATATTTATACTTATACTTATACTACACACCCCGCTATACTACTGTCCTGCGCTATACTATACTGTGCTACATTATACTACACTACACTATACTATACTTCACTATACCATACTATACTACACCATACTATACTACACTTCAGGCCTATGCTTCTCCACAATACCATACCATACTATACCATACCACATACCATACCATAACATACCATACCATTACTAACACTATACTACTATACTATTATTATTTCTACTATACTATACTTTTTTTCCTTGCCGTTTTCAACTTCAGAACCCTTGCGGTCTCCTGGAAGGGGCATGATTAAGGATCTATAGAATAAAATGAGCTAGTCTACTGTTTAACATGATCAGAAAAGTCTTTAGTTATCCTTCTCTCTAACATGAGCATAGTCTATTTTGCCTACAGCTTCATTGTAGTTCTCTTGGAGTTCTCTCTTTGGGAAAATAATGCAGCATTCCCTAATAGTATCAGCAGCAGATCCTGTTTCGATCTGGTTTGTTTCTCGACTCTCTACTCTGCCTACAGACAACACACTACTTTTGACCTTATCATTCAGCTAGAGTTTCTTTCAACATAAAGCCAGCAGGCCACGCTGCTGGCACTGATTTGGAATACAAGGTGCACCAGGTTGTAAACATTTCCTCCTCAGGTTTTTTGGCAGACATCTGTGATCTATTTTCTCTCAGACCTAAAATGCCTTGTGTTTTAGGACTGTTTTTCCTTCTTTTTTTTTTTTTGTATAACACTGCTCCATCTTTTCCCATCTTCCTTCGCCTCTCTTTTATAATGTGTGAATGTGACTTATTGTTGACTTAAAAGACAGACAGAGGGCTGTTAATGATCCCAGGTAGAATGTCAAAGGTTTTGTCATGATCAGAGCAGCCAGGCCATCTTTCACAGCCGACCCTTCTCTCTCTGTTTGGCTAATAAAACATCAGTTAAGCTGCTGCTGTGTGGCTGTTAGGCATTTATCATGAACTATTGTCAGCGTCTCAGCATGTGACGCCATGATGAAAGCACTGCTAAAGCCGGGCATTAAAAAGCTCAGTCAGGTAGCAGACATACTTAGACAGTGCCATTACCGAACATGACAGGAACCAGGAGAACTCGGAGTCAGCAGATGGAAGTTTACACGCAACCTGTGGACTTTTTATGGACACATTTAGTACTATTGCAGTGTAGAAAATTTTAACATACATTCTTTTTTTGTTTAGCCTTTATTTTACTCATATTAGTAGTTGTGAAGTTGTGTTTCTACATAACTTCAGGCTGTAATTCTAATGAAGTGCTTTCTTTGTAGTTTAGTTGTGACATCTCTAACACCTGCCTTTTGTCTGGTTTGTTTATAATGTCCCTATTTTGCCTCTTGTCTTGTCTTGTTTATTCATGCTTTTTGGGATTTATTTCGCATTTTGATTCAATGTTTTTGGCTTTGTCACGGGACTCTCATTTTTATCAGTTCAATGTAGGACAGCCTCAACAACAAAAGTGCTTTACAATGAATGTTAAAGGAGTTCCTGAAGAGTTTTCAACTGAAAGTGTTTTAACTGAAGCAGTTCCATAAAGACATAGATCAGGGATGCCTGTCTCTCTTATGCTAACTATAAATGTTGCTTTCTTAGTACAAATATTATATAATGGCCAGAATAGTTACTTTGAAATGCTTTGTTATTTTTTTTTAATGTTAATTTACTCTTTAGTGGTACATGGGAGTCTTGGGAGTTTTTTTTAAAAAAGATGAATTAACAGTTTAATTGCAAATTGTCAGTCTGACTTGTTTTTACTATAGTTTTCCTACATACTATACCATACTTTATTATACTACTATATACAACACCATACTACACTATATGATATGACACTGTACTGTACTGTACTGTACTATGCTATGCTCTACCTTACTCTACCCTACTCTACCATACCATACCATACCATACTATACTGGACAAGACTACTCTACATACCTATACCATACCATACCAATTATCATATACTGGACAAGACTACTCTACACTACACTTTTGTATACCATACCATACTATATTATATTTATAATAAACTACACTATACGTACCTTACTACACTACATTATACTATACCATACCATACCATACTATATTATATTTATAATAAACTACACTATACGTACCTTACTACACTACATTATACTATACCACACTGTATTACATTACATTGGTGGACAGAAAAGAACCACAGATTCAAGTAAAAATACTTCAACCCAGTTTAGCTTTTGTCATTTGTTTTTTCTCTATTATTCTCATAATCTAACCCACCACTGGAGGTCCCTCTTGCCTCAGGATTGTTGAGTCAATTCAAAAGCATTTGGCCCACACTGAGACATCTCTCAAATGTGTCTTCAATTAGCCGCTGCAGTCAACACCGTCCCCAGACTTGGAATGTCAACCGACTTTTAGATAACCTCCTTCTTTTATCTCTACATAAAAACCCCAGTGAGGGACAACTCTGTGATGGATGTACTGCACACTACAGCACATTCAGACAACCAAAAGAGTCACTTCAGAGTCACTTGGGTTTGATCTTGGTTTGGTTGCTGTTTCTACTTGTATATTATGATTGGATTGTGTTTGCTGGTTGGTCGCAGCAGTCTGACAAGGCTAATAAAAAGGGAAGAGGAGACGATGAAGCAGGAGCACAGGTGAAGATTCTTCAGCAGCAGGGGGCGTGGATGAAACGCATGCACATGATACGCTCTGACGGGACATGACTTTGAAGCCTGACACGGATATTACACGCTATATTCAATAACCATAAATTTGACAAATTTAATTCTCAAAAACAAAGATGAATTTAATGTCTCCGGTGTACTTCTATTTGCATTACTGTGGGAAAACCTCATTGTTTTAAGACCGCTAAAACTCTCAGGGAAATTTACACTAATAAAATGATTTCAGAGAGTACTGCAATTTAAAACAAGAGAACCTACCCCACCCAGATCCAGCTGGACTAAACAGAGATTCTTGACTCCAATTTGAAATGTTTTACTTTTTTATCGAATACACAAACTTGTTGAACTACAATGTTTTGTCTTTCATCTTTATACTTGCTCCAGTGCCACTATGCTGATTTTCTGCACCATTACAGCGATATCAGTTTGCAAACTGCCTAATTGAACTAATTAACTAATAAGTATATATAACTAGATTTTTCTGCTAGAGTTTTGCATATTGCCACTGTTGCTAGTAGAAGAAAGATTTATGTCCATTTACACAGAAATGTTTGTCTATCTTGGAAAAACAGGCACGCCAGAGAACCCAGTAGCAGAAGTTCCATTACTTCATTTTTCAGCTGTCTAGAGCAGACAAACTGAACACCACTGAGAAGCACATACATGTTTTTTGAACACACCTTTTTTTTTTTTTAATAAAGCCTCAGAATGTCTTAAATGAAAATGTACTTCTGCATTTCGAAAGTGAACTGACCATCAGACCTATCTCCTCAGAATGGTCAGAACAAAAAGCTACACAGCCCATGCCTGACTAGTGTGTGCTGTCAGTGAATGGGTAGAGAACATCATTTTCAGTGGCATACAAGCAATTAGGCTACACAAGCTAAAGAGTACAAGTTACTGGATGCATAGAAAAGAACAACAAATAACACAACACAACATGGAGGCCTAAGAGTTATGCACAAACTGGATTAGGACTTGTGCTTCCTTATCAAAGACAATGTTACATCGCTAAAACAGTTGACAACATTTTTTGCCCTCTCTAAAGCTGATTTAGTGTTTTAAACTTGCTTGCCCTTACTTTTATTGATAAAGCTGCTTGTAGATCTCATTCAGAATCAAATTGTCAAGTCAATCTATGTTTTAACAATGTCAGTGAAGAAGAAAATGTCAACAGATACATTATTATTAATTTAAAGCACAGTATGTTAATTACAACAGTTGGTATGGTGGTACAGCGCTTGATACAGAGCTCCATACGTTAATATGGAGCACATATACGTAAATGCAAACTTAAAACCTGTGTGATATTATTGTATGGTTTCCCACCTGTCTGCAGCTGTCATCGGGGTCTTTTAGCTGTGGATACCTCCCACCTACAGGGTCCACAATGTTACCACTTGGACTCACACACAGAAACAATAGTGTTGTCCCCAGTGGGAGAGAGAGGCCTTGGCGAGAACGATGACCGGGTCCACCACCGCAGGAATGCAGCCGGCCTCTCTGCCAAAATTAGGGATGACAACAAACCTTAAAACGTCCAGAGGGCTATTATCAAAGCAGAGCTATCTTGGAATAGTGACGTGACTATATTGTGAAAAAAAAAAGTCACTCTCTTCCAAAAAATAAGGCAACACAAACCGTACTTAGCAATTCCCAAGTCTTGCAAAATGCAATATTTTTAAATGACATTGGCTCCAGTTTCTGAAAAGTCAACATTTTTTCCAAAGTTATTCTGGTATCATCAACAAACCACATGAAAGTTGAGTAACATAATTGTAGTTCATTCCTAATTTAGACCAGCTGCATTATTGTTATCTTTCATTAGATGCATTAAGCAGCCCACAGGAGATGCGGCAAACAGAAAGAAGACACCAAAAATGAATTGTATATCCGGAATACTCAAAATAAGCACACAATAACAAAGTTAAGTAGCACAGAAAGTCAATTTTATAAGCACTTTAAAGAAGGAAAGGGCACAGAGTTTAAAGTCTTGTCGGAAATCAATCATCTCACTCTACTTTTACTGTCATGACATGAAGAACCTGCCTTAAAATCCTCTCCATTCACTTCCAACAGAATAGTTTCATATTTAACAATGTTTAAATTAAGGTGAAAACGTATACAAACCGGCAAGATGACAAGCACATGCGCCACTCAGTAACTGTAACTCCAGATTAGGTTGTGCTTAATGAATGTACTTGCAATCGGAACAGAGAGACAAGGACAGCAGCACCAGATAGAAACCCCACAATCAAAGTAATCCCGCTCTTAACAAAGCCAACAGATTAATTCCTCAACAGCTGTCACTTTAGCTGTAATTGAAAAAGAACTTGACTCGGAGCTGTCCTGCTACCATTCGACTTCTAAAATGACTATAATATGTTTTGGCTATTCAGCTAATTATGTTGAAGGAGTTGGCTTTCCTGTTTGCAAGCACATGACTAAGCAACTAACTGTAATTATTTTTTAGATGACCCACAGGACTGTCTGCCTCTTTTTGTGGCTGTATTGCATCAAATATAATTCTGATAAAATATTGAAATAGTCTGTGCGGAAAGATTATTGTTGACATTGTGATAGTGTTGAGCTTCTTTGAGAGAACTCTGCAATCAGTGCTGTCAGTGCTGTTCTGAGAGACTAATCCTACTTGCTTGTATCAGCTACTCCATTTCAATGTCTCTGAAACAGGATGCTTTTTTGTTTTCCCCTAATAACAGCAGATTGAAAACACTTGTGTACACAGACATACATTTGCATGCCTCATCCTGGCACCGAGACCTCTTGTATTCCTTGTTTTGTGTCTGGACTGTGTGCTCGTCCTTTGCTGCATTCCAATAAGTGTCGAGTAGAAGGCGGTGGAAAAAGAAACATCCTCCACACAAACACGCAGGATTGTCCTATATGTATATGCTGTGTGTGAGTAAAGCCCGCTCCACTCGCCGTGTACTGTCGATGCCAGCAGACAGGGTGACATGAGAACTGAACCATCTGTGTCTCCCCCCGCTGGCCCAGTTGCTGAGGAGCCAGTAACTCACTCCAGCTGTCTCACATGGAAAAGACCATCCTGAGACTCCGGGAGAACAACCACACAAGACTGGGATGGAGGAAAACATGAGCTATATGTTAACATAGTTTGATATTGCTTGTTTTCAGAGCTTTCCTAGAGCTGCACTGACTGAACATGTCACTGACAGACAAAATTATTTTCTGCAAGCAGTTATCCAAGGTTCACACGTCATTAAAAAAAAAATTTCCATGCCACTATTGGTAACTTTAAAAAATGTACACATGACGTAATGTGATTATGCATCTATCCATGGGTCTATTATGGCACTACCTCTGATTTTGCCATATGTCTGGTTTATATTATAACAACCACGAGCACCACTGAAAACATGCGGCAGGAGCAAACTAAAATGGCACAAAAAAACCCCCAGAAACACACACAAGTTCAGAAACATGACACAGAAAACAGAAACAGCTAAATGATTAACAAGTTTGGTTCAGCAAAGTTTCTGTCCAAACTGTTGTTCGAACTTTGTCAAAACAAGAAGCTGTGAGTAAACTCCTAATTACAGCACCATACGGAGCTGTGACATTAGCTGAAAAACAACTCCTGCTTGTCTCCAATGTGTTTGTTTTCTTTTTTCTTTTTGCAATTCTTTACAGGATTATTATTTGATCCAAAGATGTTAATTTGGTCAAAGTTCCCTAAAGTTTCCCATTAACAGAGCAGTGTTTTGTTGAGTATTGTACCTTGACATGTTTTGTACCTTTGCAGTCTTCCTCAGAAAAGTCAGGTGTCTTGTCAGTTGATTTATACAGGTTTTATTATCCCACCTGAAACAGTAGGAAGACAGCGCCCCCTTTAGAGCCATACAGTAACTACATGTATTAATTCACTTTTTGTGGTCAAATTTAATGAATGAATGAAAGAAAAACAGGGTTGCTCAATTATGGAAAAAATCTCACTTATTTTGGTCATTATTGAAATCACAATTATTTTACGCGATTACTTATTGATTTTGGAAATATGTTGGATTTATTGAACAAAACAGTGAATTCTACTTAAAACAAATAATACATTCAAAAATATAAATAAATAGCTTAAATAATAAAAAGCAATCAGCAAATTTTCTCGATTATATAAGTTTTGTGATCATTGGAAGCCGATTGAAATTGAAATTAAAAATTCGATTAACTGCACAGCCCTATTGGGGAATATGTTGATCTTGTTATTGATATGTGTTAGTGTGGCTACGAGTAGTTTAGATGTGTGTGAACCCTGGCGCTAAGGTCATTACACACAAAGGAAAAAAAAACAAAACCTCCTCTGAGCTCAGTGTACACAACAATGAAGCGTGCATTGAAACCAAAGCACCTCCTCAATTGGATTCATAACTTTGCGGTTTTGTGCAGTGACAACAGCCAAACTACAACTAAATCTCACTGTTTTGGGCGTGATCTCAATGAACTGGACATGTCACCCAGCAGACATCTTCACACAGAGATGCAAACTCCATTGTTCTCTTTCTTGTCCATATGCACGATGTAAAGACTTTTTAATAATGTCATATCAAAGCATAATCTTTTCAGAACGCCATGAAACAACTTTTCCATTTGTGCCGTGTAAACAGGGCCTGATGCACACACTCATAAATCTGCTCCAGTGTTTCCTGGCTGCAGTATGCTCCTCTGCGATTGTAAGAACTGCGCTGAGGCAAGTGTTTGGACGATGTTTCTCAGCGTGGCGGCCAGAAAAGTGCCCCGTATGTCACTGCAGTCGGCAAGTTTACTGCCACTGATGCACACCCAATCTTGACTTTGATATTAAACATAAGGAACATATATTCAAATGCTATTTTCTTCACAGTGTGGCTTCTCTACATTCATCGAACTGCTTTATAGTTTTGGAGTTCAATACCACAAGCTCCCCAAAGAAAAACAACACATTGGAGAATTCATCTGAAGTCCATTTCATGTATTTTCCTTGTGGTGTGCGCAGTGTTTAAAAAAAAAAATCCTATAGGGTCGGGTTTAAATTTTGACTGTGTTCTCCCTCCAGGTATTTTCATTGTCAATTAACCACATGGATTGGTGTCAAGGAGTGGTGGTTGACTCCTGCACCCAGACATGCTGGAAAATGGCCGTTATTAAAGACAGGAAAGGTGGGTGTGGGACTGGGAGCTGGGAGTTGTGGAGAAAGTTGGCGCAAGACTGGAGCAGAAATACTTACATTCATGCTATGTCTGAGCACACAAGGACAATGTACGTACAGTTACAAGGACTCTTCGTAAAAAAGACGAAAACTTCAATTAGATTTATGAAGTAGCACTACAACTAATGTCATCAACTTCAGGTGCTTTGCAAGTCAAACTAATGCCATCTTGGGGAAGCACTTGGCGTAAGAATGTAACTACTTTGTACACAAGACAGAGGCATTAAAGTGCGAAATATGTCAGTATGTATTTTCAATTCAATTTAATTCAATTGCCTCAAAGGGCTTAACAACAGCAGAAGGCAACAAGTACAAGACAACATCCCCTTTCTTCATTCCCTTCATCGGGGACATTCTATAGATTTACTTTTTTGTTGATATTGCTGCTGATTTCCTTTAGCGAGGAAGTCTATGCTCACAAATATAAAGGTAAAGCACATGGATGTATGATAAGAGCTGGATCCTGACTCAGAAGTTACTCATTGGTGAGTACACTCCTAAAAATGTTGGCTTCTGAGCATGATTCAATGTTTTACAGAGCAGACGCTATATGACCTTGGTGCATGTGGTCTAGTTTTACCATCAGTGGTCAGTTCTGATCAGTGGGATTGTGGTGGGACAGTGTGTGACATCATAAAATAATGTTATTTTTTTGATCAATTAGAGAATTCTGAACAAAAACAAAACAAAGAAAAAACCTATACTGTGCTATACTACTGTACTGTATCTGTTACGTTTCTCTTTTTACATTTTGGGAAGAATCCTTTTGGAGCCACATCCCTTTTTTTTTTTTTTTTTTTTTGGTGAGTGACCAAAAGGTGCAATGCAATCTCCAGGTCTTTTAATACAACCATTGCAAATACATTGTGCTTTACTTACTTGAACTTGAATTTCAAAACATAAAGTGACACACTGCAGCCACAAGCACATAGACGTATGGTGTGTCATTTCCTCTGATTTCACCCATAGCCTTTGACTGTAAATGTAACATGTTCTGCTCACCATACAGTTGCGCAGTTACCAAAGAAACAAGTGTTTTTGAAACAACACACATCTCCGCTAAGCTTTGGAGGTAATTACTGAGGTTTGAGCCGATGCCAGTACATAGCATACTGCACGCTGGCGAGGGGCTTTGATGTAACGTAGATTTGTGCTGTGGCTGCATTCCCAAAAAATGATGTGACCTCCATAAAGCGCCGTGCACAACCTGCCTTCAATCTGCTGCGGGATCAGCGCTCGGGTCATGAGCTTACACCACGCTGATTATGGCAACGGAAGCCAAAATGCTGTGAGATCACAACTTCGAGCAGGTTTTTCTTCAGAAGTGGGGCGGTGTGGCTCGAGGTCTCAGGTTCAAATCCACATTACCTCATTAGCTATTCACTTCATATTTAGCGGGTCACTATTTTTCCACTTTTCAGCTTAAGGCTATTTCTGGAGTGTAATATTTAGCGGCACTGGTGAGCACCGCTCTCAGACGTGTCCTCAGTTTAGGGTTCAGACCGTCGGACAGGTTTCCTCTGAGCTGCACGTGGCTGCTGCACATTTCATTAACGCTGCGCTCACTGTTGCTCATATCAGCCTCCGAACAGATGTCACGCCGAGGTAACCCGAACCTCCAGCTTTCCGGTGCAGAAGCTTCCACTGTTTATAAGCAAGCACCTCGGAACGGTCTGACAAATTACAAGAACAGACCGTGTGTTCGAAAGTTCAAATCCTGAACAATGTCAAAACTGAGCTATCACTGCTTCTGAATGTATCAACAAAAAGCTCTCATGGCAAAAGCAGCCTGTAGGTGATTCCACAGCAGATGGAAAGACTGGACTTGTCATTACTGACACCTTCACGTGCTTTGGGAGATGCTTTGCTGTTTCAACATGAGTCCAGTAGATGATAAGTTTTAGAGTCTTTTGTTCATTTATTAACTGCTATGAAACAATAACACTAGACCAAAACTGAACAATACCGAGGGAGATTATATGAAAATCATTGTAAGGACGTGACTTTTTTAAATAAACACATTTGGCTACACTCGCCGATCGGAAAGAAATCATTGTGATTCCAAATACAGCCAGTATGTAACAGACTGCAACGTGCGTTACTTTCCCAGACTGTCTCTGAACCAAATATAGGACTTAATAAGAAATAATCACTTTAAGGGAAGTCATGTTAAAAGTGTATTTCAGTGACATCCCAACATGTCCATAGCTTGTCCGAACTAACCATTCAAACTAATTCTAAATGGCACAATTGTTTAAAGCCAACCTGTGTAACCTTTAGCCCCAAAATATATATATATTCTCAATCATTTGATGGTTCTTAGACATGACATCAGTAGAATCAGTCCTAATTTACTGGCACAGTACTCTCAGCTGGACAGAATAACTTTCCTGTCCCCAGGGTGGTGGCATATGGCGAGAGATTACATGAGTGAGGAGCTAACACATTAGGCATTAAGAAAACAGGCCAATACACCAGTCCCTAACGGAGTCATATTTATACAAAATACACTAAAATTACCTCTTTCTTCCAAGTTGGCCATCTTAAAAGTCTCTACATGTATATAAAGATGGCCTCCGCTGCTGGTGTAGTCGCTCAGAAAGTGATCGGCGCCCTCTACTGGCAAAAAGTTACACAGTGTGGCTTTAAAAAGCACTGCAGTAACCAGAGACTGTGTAGCAGCATCTGGTCGCAGCAAATCTGAAGAAAAAACTCAAAGAAATGTCTTCAAATCAGAGAGTTTGTAACAGAATGCCTTTTGGTTTATAAGACTTTGTGCTTAAATAAGGTTTTTGCAAACAGAGACACACAGAAACAACAGAAATAGTAGAGTAGACACTGACAACAATAAGTAATGGCAGTAACAAACATCAAAAATAGTAACTGGCTGTGATTTATATCATGGATGCAGGTGGTTAAGACAAGATTATTATTTTCAGGAGATTATCCCATATTAAGCATATACTTTTTTATAGATTTTTGTTTCAACTCCATAGAATTCTACACTTGCACCTTTAAAAAGAGTAATGGTCTCTCCTACCTGGTTAGACAAACCCTAACAACCCCAGTCTGAAGCAGTGGTATCATAAAGTGGGTTAAACTTTTAGAGTCAGGACTAAACAACCAATAACATCAACAGGTCAGAGTTAACACGTAAAATAATCTGAACCTACACTAACGACCAGACAGAAGTGTAGAGTCTACCGCTAAAAGGTGCATTAAAATCAGTTTTTAACAATGGATCTCATTATACTGCAAACAATTAAACCGATCCAGATAGTTTTCTCCTTTTCAAGAGGAGCTGCATGTATTGCGCAAAGACCTACGTGCTTTAGCAGTGGTGTGGACGCTGAGCGAAAATGCATTCAAATCAAACATATTAGTATAGACATAACTGTAAGACAAATGGAACGGCGCACTTCCTTGTTTTGTTCCGACTCACACGAACTCCGAGAGGTTAAACGGTGCATCTGCTCTTCTCCTCGTTTCATATGTCAAACATTCGTGAATAAGTGTTTAATTTAAAAAGTCCTCCGTAGATCGTGTAATTACAAAACCAGTCCGACCGAACACTCCCTGGACAAAAGCACGAGCCCGGAAACAATGAGTCGAACACAGCCAGCAGGTCCTAATGAGAAAAGCAGCTCTCCACTTAATCCAAGGACTAATTCAGCTGCGTTGTAAATGTGGGCTGGGGTTTAATTGCGGCGAGGGTGAACATGGCTCCTGTGTTTTCTGGGCAGAAGGTGCTGACTCGAGTGCTGATCCGGTGGGCTGAGGTGTGCAATTAGGCCATGATGACGAGAACGAGAATTCATCCAGGGTGGCCACATCTTAAACTTTTTCCATCAGACAATGTGTGAAACCGGTAGAAAACTTTTCCATATCTTTGTAACCTCTGGAACAGCACCGGAGCAGATGAATGCTACTGTTATTATCAAATAAATTGCGCTCTGGAAGTTTCCACGTGTCCTGTAAAGATCTCACGCGGCTCTCTCCTTAATGAGCAGAAAAATCAAACAATAGCCAGCCTTTCAGCAGGTTCTACATCAGAATTTCAGCGTTTGAAGCGAGACCGGATGACAGCTTAAGGCTCTACCATGTCTTTCTTCCCCGTATGAATGCAAACAATCGTAACTTTTGATGGATGTTGCAAATCAAATCTTGGTTCTTGGGGTTTTGGCGAAAGGCAATGTGTGATGTCTTTGAATCAGCCAGTAACAGCACCGTGGGGTGAACCTCAAAGTGAGAACACAAACTGTTGGCAGAGGTTAAAACACACTTCCAGAAGTGCAACTTATGCAACTTTGCTGCTCTTTTGCTATTCAGAAACTTCTCAAAAGAACATGGATGGCAATACTGTGTTTAAGAGTGCCAATGCACAAACAAAAAGTGATCTTGTCCTTAAGGCTCTGGTCCACAAGTTGAGGAAACAACATGTCTTTTAGTTAGCCATTGTTCCTGTATGAGCAGATACATTTATGAACAGTGTAAAACAAAGTAGATAATTGCTGTTAAAATTGCAGCATGGCAGCTGTACAGAGAGTTGGGCTGCAGCAACAAAGCGGTGAAGAACACTGAATCTGGAAAAAAAGGAAATGAAACATCAAATCTATAGTTGGAGTTAAACATCAGAATCCGAGCTCACACTGTGCAAATAAATCACATACGAGGAAAGTCGAAGCTTGTGATTCCTGTGCTCACACTGTACACTGATGGTCTGCTGTGATAAAATGTCAGAATGTCAGAATTTCATCGGATTGCCAGCCAGGAGTGTGTCTGTAGAGGTTAATTGCTCCGCGTAACCCCCGTACACACCAAGACAAGGACACATGACGAACCTGAAATTCAGCCTGACTCAATAATTGTCATAGGACCAGTATTTGGATCAAAAATCATACAGTGTATACCCGGCCCCTTGGCTTTTATGCCAACCAACCAGCTAATTTGTGAGCTATATTTTCACATAACTGCCTGATCATAACCTTTTAAAGAAATACAAATATGTTGTTATTTAAAGATGCAATATGTGGTATTTGTTAGTGAAAAACATGTTTAAATACTTGCCACCCCTGTGTCTGCAGAGTTTTACATAATACTCACTACAAACTGTGAGCATCTATCACTTTATGTACTCAAAATGAACATATACTATACAAGAGTTTATTTATATACAAAAAAGGCAGGCAGTTATGATTAACACTGAGTGTCTCTGTGTTGCTTTTGACCTATTGCTCACCAGCACGGAAGCTATTCCGTCCTGTTTTACTCCATATGTCAGGTAAAGAAGGCTATTCTCACCTCTTTTTCTTTTTTCATCATGGAAAAGGGAGGTTTGCGCAAGTTAATGAATAAAATTTGTTTATGAGCTTTCTTTCTTTTGCACCAGAGTCACGCTAGAGCTATTTAGCATTTTTTGTGGGCACAGTGGCTCAGTAGGTAGAGCAGGGCATCCAATAACCAGAAGGTTGGCGGTTCAACTCTCGTTCCCTCCTGTTCATACTGGCAAGACACTCAGAGAGGCCGTAGTATGGCTGCCACGTCTCTGTTAGTCTGCCCCAGGGCAGCTGTGGCTACAGAGGTAGTTACCACCACCAGTGTGTGACTGTGGAGTGAGTGAATAATGGACTCAAAAGTGACTTGACAAAAAAAGCCCTGTATAAATCTAATCCATTATAGCAGCTACTACAATACCTAAAATTGCTACTTAGAGAATATGTATTATGTGTTATGTCTTTTGTGGCAAAGATTTTTTCCTAAACAATAACTCTACTACTTTATTGGAGTACCAGTTCCACTTGCACATCCACGACTGGGTACATTTGTTAAAAAAAAGAAAAAGAAAAAAAAAGAATAACATGATGAACAAATATGACAAGTATGAAGTGTGAAATTAGCATAATCATCAGGGTTTTACTACATGTATGTCATGTGTTTTCTCTGTGAATTGGTGAAGCCAGTAATCAGATGCAAATAGGTCTGGTGTGGTCACTGCTACAGGCGATGGTCTGGGGCCTGCTCTGTTGTTGTAAGGAGAGAATGTTCTTATTCTTTAGTATAAGCCACATTACAAACTGTTTTCTTTTCAAATCACTTTTCGATAGCCATTTTTCCCTTTTCCTCAGGTCCCACCGGAGCCTCTCAGGGCCGTGATAACATTTCCATACACATTCACATTTCACTTTCTATAAGCTCTATCTATTCATCACCAGGTCAGAATTCATGCACAGTACATTGTGTTTCCATATATTTTTTCCATCAGGTTTTGAAACACAACTTTGTAATGTTGCAAAAAGAAAACATGAATAAGGAGTGTTTTTATTAGTTGTTGAAAGCAAATCCTGTATATAGGGTCACAGGCTGAAGGTAAAGAATACAATGTACTACTTCTAAATCTGCAGGAATAGAAACTCCATTAAACAGAACAATCAACAGAGCCTAACCTTTATCTATTTATTAATATATTTCTATTCAGCAGCCAGTTGCATTGAGGCATAAGAGCAGTACAGTTAGGAGTCTATCCCACCTACTTCTAGGTACAGTACAGAATGGATTGGCACAGTTTGAGATTGCTTGCTTTTCCTGTAGGCAGTGAAGGCAACACCAGTTTCCTAAATTAGAGACTATTTAATGTCAAATATTTTGCAAATGCTTAATAAAATGAGGCAATATTTTTCATAAATAAAGTGCCATTTGATGCAACCAAAAAATTGAATCTAATAACTAATAATAACATGCTACTGTTTATCACATGAAAAAAAAAAAAAAGATATTTCTATTGTTCCATCAGGCTGCTGTTTTACTCCACCATTGAACTGGGTAGCAAAGGGGTACCAAAGTAACATGATAGGGTAAAAATTCAGAAACTTACCCATACTGACCTGACAGACCGCCCTTCCCTCTCTAATTCATTCACTAATGGCATTTTAAATTCACTAATTCACCTAGCCCAGAAAAGCTAACCACAAATTCTCATGGAAACTATTGTCAAGTCCATTTTCTATACTAGACTTCATTACAACAAGCTCCACTGGACCAAAGTCTTGTTTAAAATTCACATTGAGTCATACAAAGACATCATGGAAGGACCTGGAAGTCTTAATGAGGGAAAATGTGAGCAGTCATTCTTACACTGAACTAAATTAAGTGCAGTGTCCAAAAAGTTGCTTCAAATGAGGCAGAACACTCATAGAAGCAGTAATACTGACCATTACTTTCAAATGTCACAATTCTAGTCGATTGCTGCTGTGCTAATGCGTGCCAATGTACGCCAATTTATCCAAAAAATCCAGTGGACTATTTTTACTCTCCCTCTCGACCATAATAATTGGGCAGTTTTTGCCTTTTAGGAAATGATTCACCTCCAAATCTTGTTCTCTCTCCCCTTAAGAATCGCCCTTTTGCATTTATTTATTTAGACCGACCCCTGTGGTTGTGAATCAAGGTTCTGTGATTCCTCATATTCTGTCGGAACTTCCTGCAAAAATACACAACTCGAGAAAGGCCTTCCTGGATTTCTGTATTCTCTGATGGGGAAAAGTTAAACACTAAAGAGCCGGACTTACCGCAGTGTTGACCCGAGCACACTGACGGTGAGACAGGTTTGACGGTTGTGTGGTCTAGAGGAGTGTTGCCTCGCGCCCCTGTGACCAATGACGTTTGTGTATTCTGGGCCGCGGCGCAGTCTCGAGTCCAGCCCGGTGTCGAGGCTTGGCCAGGCAAAGCACGCGAAAACCTGGTCTGGCTTCCAAAGGAGGAGCAGGACCAAGATCAACAAACAGAGCTAAATACGTGAAAGGAAGGCAAAATAAGCAAGACATGGACAACGATCGCGGCCTGTCGCAGGAGGAACGGATCAGCCTTGAAGGTAATCCCGGGCTGCTCCGTAGGAAATTGATTGGCAAAGAAAAACAGGTCTGAATCATTCAAGTGAAAGTTTATCTAAGAAGTGGCCATAGGCTGCAAATGATGGTAATTAGATCAGCGTGTTTTTGATTATTGCTGTGAAACTGGACACCTGACCGAGACAGCAACTACAGATCTTTGTCTCGTTTTAAACTTTTAAACATTCATTCAATTCAGATTTGAAGATGCATTAGTGAATCACAATTAGGTTTATAAGAAAGAAAAGTAATGCATTTCTTAATCCTTGGAATGTTTGAAGAAAAGAAAAGTTTGCAGTAAAGAAATATGCATAGAAAAATCCTGATTATGATGCTAGGGAGCACACAAGACATACATGAAATGCATAACTGAGTATATTTGATGCTCTTCTTCTATTTACTGCATTGCATACTTTGCAGGGAGAATGCAGAATGTGCCATTTACAGTGGTATGTGTCCCTTAATAAATAAAAGCATCACTTAAAAACTGTATTTTGTATTAATGCAGAAGTATATTTGTCTAATATTTAAATTTGTTTGATTGATCTGAAACATTTAAATGTGACAAATCTGCAAAAAAGTAAGAAATCAAGAAGGGAACTACTTTTTCATGGCACTGTAACTAGCTAAAAGCTGACTTACAAGTTAGTTCTTCTCAACAACAACCACAGTGAGGAGTTTGTGTCGCTTTTTTCTTTCTTTCAATAGGACACAGTTAATTCTTTTATCTTATTGTAATGGAAATCATCTATGAAAAAAACAAGACCTTAAGATCTCAGCATTAGAACAAAGGACAGATCCATTAGTTGTTGCTCCAGTATGCTTCAATGGCAACCGAAAATTCCCATTGAAAACTGTTTACTCCAGCGCTGACTGCTTAGACAGAGAAAGAGCACAGAAAAGACATAAACATAAACCGGGAAAAGGGAAGTAGGATAAACATTGACAAGAGATTATGCAGAGATTATTGCAAAATCACATCAGTCGGTCATGGAACTCAGAACAAGAAGTTAAAGGTAAGCTCCAAAGTTAATGTCTGTTACAACATATTAGTATTTTGTGGTATCAGTATTTAGTTTTACAGAAAGACACCACTCTTCTAATAGACACAACACTTTACTCTACTTTATACAACACCAGGTAGGAGCAGTGTTGTGCACACAGTAGGGTATTACTCTTCAGATTACATCAGTGGCACTGTGAATGTGAGTGAGCCCTTGGATTTGACTCCTGGGGCGGCAAACATCAGGCACTACACGAGTGTATTTTTGGTTCAAAATCCATTCCACTTTGGCAGAGTTGGTTGATCTAAATCACAGCCACAACTCACAGTGCTTTTTACTTTCTTGTCGCAAATACTTGAAAGTGTTTCAGCGGGAAGCAGAATGGTAACATGTTTTTTAAGCTACTGTTTTGTGTTTAGCTTTTGTTGGGTCAATAATTTGAACAACAGAACAGAGGCATTCTGTTCTCAGGAGACTCGACATTGACCTGCTCGACTCAGATCCAGTTCATGCATAGTTAAAAGCCATATTCAAACAAAGACTGATTCTATAAATTGTACCTACGGGGCAGACAAAAAGAGAGTTATTTCTATTCATAAGTAATGTATAATTTTGGAGGTATATAATTTTAAATAGTAAAAGATCGTTTTTGGACTTGCCTTTTACGTCTTGCAGGAGTTCCTGTGGTTCAGAATACGACCTTCTTTATGTTCAGAAGAATGTATGTGGTTATCATCGAACAGTACAACATTCTTTCACACACATTCATCAACACTGAGGTCAAACACAATTAAGATAATTCCCCAAACCTCAGATTCCACCGGGTTTCTCCCATTGTGTTAAAACAGGAAAGAGAGCACCGCCGCGTTCCCTCTCCGGTGTTGTGCGGTCTCCACCAGCCGTGACCTCTGACCCCTGCAGGAAGAGGGGCACAGTTGAGCTATGGCTCTGGTAACTCGTTAGCTCCATTTCAGCGCAGTTCAAACTAAAACAAATAACTTAAGGCCGTGATGCTTTGAACCTCGCTGCTCGGCAGATCTGCGAGGTTAACGTCGCTCCCGCTTCGGAGAGTGATCTATACTTTCATGCTTTGTCATTTTTATCGCTGCCCCCTGAACCCCGCAGTCTCACGGGGTCATTCCACTCGAGCACATGAAACCGATAGCAGCCAAAACAATGTCATTTCTCTAAACACAACGTCGCACAGTCTTTATAAATGACACTCCGATGCATCTTTGCCAAAGATAAGACTGATATCGGTTTATCAGTGCAAACAGAAGCTTACAGCCAAGATAGTCATAAAAAGTGATGGTTACATATATACCAGTCGCAAATGTTTATGAATGGGAGCCAAAAGGGCAACTGTGACAAGATTCACAACGCCTCAAAATGTCACCGTCAATCAGCGTGTATCCGCAGGACGTGCTTTTATGGTAAATGATGGTTGGTTTTGAACTAATGTCAGCACTTTCTCAGCCATGAAAATCCAGATGACTTGTGGACAGAAAGCATTCACCCTCTATCATTTTTTGTTTTTATCGGCCGCCTCATTTTTTGTTGTTAAATCCATTCTTAAATATATCGAGAAGCGTGTTTGGATTCATTACACGGTAAGACGTGTCACAGCAGTTTTAAACTAAAGGTTGTAAGACTAAACACTTTCCTTCGTTTGATTGTCATTTTAATCCAGGCAACATTAAACAAATATATCACAGCCAAAACATTTCCATTGGTCTTCAAAGGTATCTGGAGCTGGCGGCTCATGTTGTGTTTATAGGTGCTGTCAGTTCATTGGCTCTTGGCTGGAAATGTAACAGCTGAGCAAACCTAAGAGTTTCCATACAGGTCAATCATAATCGGCATGTAAGTGGTAGGCAGTGTTTAAAACAAGAACAAGACACAATAAGCTACCTAAAAACCAAAAAAAAAGAAAATGCCCTATAATCAACTCTCTAATGTGACATTTTGTGTTATGCGATTGTTGCACAGGATTCAAAATCCCAAAAAATAAATGCCCACTAATTCATGTGCATTTATTTATTTATTTTTTTGCAAATGACACTAGAAACAAATGTCAAATACTCATTTTATTTCATATGTCCCTCTCTGTCTGAGTTTCTGAACGGCTCACTAATAATTGTGCCCAAACATTACACTCTTGTACTGTTATGCTCACTATTATACATATGACTACAACACTTCTAATACACAAAAATGCACTTTACCAATATATAAAACCAGGTTCGCTCTAAAAGGCAACTGTTTTCATGCTCACATTCATACATTCCTCCCCATCACATCCATTTTTGAACATATTAGTAAAAGCAAAAACACTTCCATGAAAACACCAAGCTAAATCTATGGATTCATTTGCATTTGAAGTGAAAAAACAGAGAAATTGGTTGCACAATAACCGTAGTCATTTAGTGTGGGCCATAGAATTATTATTACTGATAAATTTGAGAGGTAATGGTGAAAATGTTTACTGTGAATCTTTCGGGAGGCAATAAAACACTCTATGTGAAGTCAATCATGCATTTGTGTTATCGTTTTTTGGCTTTTAGGGAATATCCTTTGTAAGTGCAGATGGCTTAGTTTAAGTGTATGCACCAACTTAAACTAAACATCCCTATCATTTCTTAGTGTAATTCTTCTTTTGGAGACTGGTGGAGCTCTCACATCAGTCCTAATGTGCACCACTCGGGTTGGATTACAATGAGGTTAATGTATTTGGCTTGTATGTGATATATGATTGGGATGGATTTCGGTGGGAAGTGAAGTGTGGGATATAATAAATAGCCCCAGAAATGTAAGCTTATCAAAAATCCAAGCAGCTGTGGTCCAACGAGTGGGAAGTTGAGCTTCGGGCCCGCTGATGGTCACTCAGACTTGCCTGTGGTGGTTTAGAGGATGAAACGCAGCTGCTTCCTTTACAGTTTTGGTCGGTGCAGACTGACTGGGTGGACATGAGCTGGCTTGTGCGAGGTCTTTTAGGGCGGAAAGACCCAAACCACAGCTGCAGGGCAACGAGCCATCGAGGAGCCGCATCTCTTCACTTCCTCGCTTCCATCCCGGCCACTTCCTGTCTGAGCAGCAACATTATACGGCTGATAATGACACGTAAAATAAACAGCGCGCACACGATGAAAACACTTGACCTGTGGCCTCCGAGGGATTTCCATCCGACCTCAGTGGTGCGAGAGGAGAGAGAATGTGCTGCCGAATCAGTGCCTTCCCGTTCTTGTTGTGTGGCCTCAGGAAAGCGTGAAAGGAGGCTGATTTCTCCAGCCAAGATTAGGATGAGAGAGCAGTGCTGTGGTCACAACTCAATCTGTCCCATATGAGTTGTGAGGTGAGGGAGGACGATTGGCCCGGTGGGCGTGCATATCATGCAGACGCAGAGATTAGGCCTCATTCAGCTGTGAAGCACTGTTTTTCTGAAAACAACATAACGTGTAATGTGCATTTCCACTAAACTCTGACATAGCAAATACCGGTTTCATAGACTGATATTTGGAACACTTACTTAGAATGACAAAAAGCTGAAAATGTTGAATATGAGACAATGAAAAAGAAATTGGACAGAAAACAGCACTGCATTTTGGGCTTTGTTTTTGAAGCTTGCTGTCAAACAAACTCACACATACATTGTCCAATTTGGCTCAGATTTGAATTGTTTGATCGGTTCATGGCCCTGAACACATTTATAGTAAAAAAATTGATAATAGACGTAATACTGCCCCCTGCAGAGCAAAAAGTGCATTTGACTTAGACAAATAAAATTAGGCACACTCATGTGACCCTGATCCAAAAAATATATGATGGCTATACACTAGCTCTGATTGTGTTACCACGGTGATGCCCCAAAATCTCAGCAGTGGCCAATGGGACGTCCAAAAATGTATTTTCTTGTAGACAAACAAAATTTGCAAGACATGAGATAAAAAAAAAAAAAAGTTATATATGTGCCCATGCTCCCAAACAACAGAAAGTCTACCATATCGGACTGATCATGTGACTACCTGATTTTCACCCTCTGTACAAAACAAACTTACCCAAGTTAAACCAAATGACTTGAAAATTAGTGAACATGATCTAGACAACTCGGTTTTGTAGAACGATAAATGGTGTTGCTATGGTGACGCCATTTTAGTTTCATTTTCACAACTTGCTGTCAAACACAAAAATGTTATAAGAGCACATACTACATCGGATTTGTCACAGATTTGAAGTGTTAGACCAATCCCCAGCTCTAAAAAGAATTATAAGAGAAAATTGACAAGTGGTACTATAATGCCCCCAGCAGAGCAATAAACAGGCTTCTTAAAGGCATCATCTGAATTAGCATCACAGTTCAATCTTGGCACCAACAGCAGACACCACAAAATTTTAGTATTTAAATTCTTATCTGCTCATGGTTCACCAATCTTATCATCTTAATTTTTTTCATAATACTTACCACTGTGGTAGCTGTTGTCAGAGGAAAAGTACAGTTTAGGTTAAGAGAATGGGAGTGTATTTTGATAACTGTAGAGCTCAGTAAAATGGAACGTGAAAGTGCGTTAGAGTTTAACATTAATAAGGCTAAGTTTATGATCACTAGCAACTGTTTGAGTCTTGTAGCTTTGGCCATATTTTCTCACAGCCAATGCATCAGCCGGCAAGGTGAAGAGGACGGCTTTGACAACGACTATAAACTCCCTACCTTCTGCCTACTGTTCTGGAGCACCAGCCAAATGCCAAATGCAAAAATGTAAACTGTGTATACTGTCTAGATGTTAGCTGACAAAAACCTTACTTGATTTTTTCCTGGCAACCCTTCGTTGTCTTGTTTTTCCCAGATTCTACCCATCTCTGCATTGCACTAAAAGGTCATCTCCTTTGGTCGGATTAGGAGTGGTCCTGCTCTTGTTGACTGCAAATCAGAATGAGTCAAATGAGCTGCAGAGCATTATCACGAATGACACTGTGTAATTACCTCATTCGCACATGGACGCCATAATGTTTTGTTAAAGAGCAGTAAGTGTCTGTGACTGTGTGTCAGCGTGATTCATTGCTTTGGGCCTTGAAATCATTAATGAAAAGTCCGTTATGCATACCGCGTCCGTTCTGTATCTCGGTTTGTATTTGCAGCTGCGTCTTAACAGTGGAAAAACTGAAGAGAAGGATCTAGCCATTCATCATATTAAACTATAAGACCGAGCTCGGGGACTCAAAGTGAAAACTGTCCACACGTATTGTTGTCTAGAGCTTTTACCTTCACCTAACTATGTTGATAGATGCTTTTGTGATGATGCAGTAAAACTCTGGAGAGCGTATGAGACTCCTGTCTGGACTAGGAGTGGTGGGAAATGGAGAGCCGTAAGAGCAAAGAGCAGTTACTAATAAGAAGAAGTCTCACAGGTGAGGCGTTATGCTCGGTGGCCAAGTTTCTTTCAACGTGTTTAGACATTTTGGAGTATCATATTAGAAAGAAGGTTGGAAACAGGAAAAAATGTGGTGTTTATACCTTGGGACAACTTGGAAGCTAACTATTCCACTGGAGCATTAAAGACAAATTGTCAATCAGGTAAAAAAGGGTTTATATAAGTAATTTAATAAGCTGCTTCACTCAAGATAACACGTGGCTATCCGTTTGTTTGCAACTGAAAAGAGAATGATTGATTATACACTGAGTAAAGGCATTGAAAACCACCACCAGCTACATAATACGCATCTTTGACGGGCAGATTGTGAAAGGATAACAGTGCAAACATTACACACGGTCGGCTTTCTTTATTTTTCTTTCAATAACTTTACATAAACCCATCATGTTCTTGACACACAAAATAATCTGTTGTAATTGACATCAAATATGTGTAACCGACTGTCATTCAAATGGAATTCTGATACCGTTCAGCTTCACAAAACAAGGTCCCATGATGAAAGTGGTAAGAGTCAGCCTTTTCTATAGCCATTGGCAGTTGCTGTGCATACCAAAAGCTCTGTTAGTGAATAGTCAAGATTTGCCCAGTGGAGTATTTATTGTGAATTCAGCTTTTTCTGCTCATTGAGACTCGTTCAGAATGTACCTACTGCTTTTTGTGCTGTCACTGATCAATAGTAAACATGTTTATTTTGGGACTATTGCTGCCATATTACTACCTCCATCTCAGCCTCTCCTTACATCTGAATCATTTTCATTAAGGTATGTTGGCACCTAATGGTCATTTATGGATTAGGCTCATTGTGTTTGCAGGAAATCAGCATCTGCAATGTAAACAGTAATGTCTTACAAGTGCCATAAAACATGTGCTTCTATATAAGACATAGGCTGCATTTGAAGCAGTAAACCCTTGTTTATAATGGTGCAGACCATGGTGCAGGCTGGATGTTTAGTCAACTGCTACAACAAGTGAAAGATGATTTAAAAGCTTTCTGAAATTGAAATCTAGAAAGCTTCACCACTTTTGACATTTAAGGGATTTTACGATAAATGTTAAGCTTGTGTAGACAATGACTATAATGTTTTAATTCACCATAAAACAGAATATAATAAGCTGACTCTATCTGAAACCTAAAATAGCTAGTTGCTAGACAAAAATACAACATTTAGCATTTTGACTATTCACATTACAAAAACATGACATGTCATTTTTTTGTTGTGCAAGTGAGGATTCTCTGTTGTCCAGTGTTCATTTTGTTGCCAAATAATTTTTGTCATAGTTTTTGTTAATAACATATTTTTGCGGTCGAATACAAAATTAAAAAAACTAAATAAAAAGTAATTAATGAGAACGAAAATGCTGAGTAAATGCATCGACACTTTCGGCAACAAATAAAAACAAAACGGAAATGTTTGTTGAGACAAAATCCAGTCAATAGGGGGAACAAGTGGGACGGGTTGAGAAGAGATCCAATCAGAACTCACGTTTAGCATCCTGGAAGTAATGTCAAACGCAAACATGTATTAAATATCTTTTAAATATCAGACATGTTAACGCTTGGGACCTCAATACCAGCCGTGATAGGTTAGTAGAAATTATTACTTCATAAAAAACAAACAAACATTGGAAATGTATTACCCTTTGTATTTTTGTGACTAAATCTATTGCAGATATAGTCGACTAAATTCTTATGATATTTAGTCAACCAAGACTAAAACTAATAAGGATTAGATGACTCATTTATGACTCAAACTAAATTGCATTTTAGTCAAAAGACCAAGACTAAAACTAAATTAAAATTTTCTGTCAACATTAACACTGCTATTGTCCAATCAAAAGACTGCAGTGTTTAGCTCCACCCTTTTGGAAGTGGACCACACTGATGTGACCAAAAGCACCTTCTGGAGTACACAAGATCAAACTGCCTGAAGAGAGCACTTTGTTCACTTTTGCTTATACAGCCAGTTCATTCAGTTTCTTATGGTAAACTCCAGCCAACTCATTCTTCCACTCTCAACTGCAATGATCCGAGACATACGACAATTACCTCTAGCCACCTTTACATTGCACCTATAGACACAGACACTGAAACCGTAGTAATATAACATCCACGTCCAGTGATGGATGGTTCACTGAGGCCAGAGCTGGCAGCAGTGTCTGTTTGATTTGGACCGCCGCTCTAAACATCTCTCCAGGTTTAGCTTTTCAATTGCCCCTCTCCTCTTTTTAACCTCTTTGTGTGTTAGTTCAGCTCTCATTGTCTCTCTTTGACTTTGATATTTCAATATACCGCTGCATTCGGAGCTGGAAAAATAACACAACACTGGGTTAAGAGCTAATGCCTAACAAATGAGCGGTTTATTTTTATTAATAAGACAATTATGTGGCCAAGAAAAGAGTTCTCCGATCTCCATTTATTTGATATTGAAACCTTCAGCTTGTTTGGAATATGCATCAGCCAACACTATATTACCTACAGGTGAACCCGAGAGCACGGCCAACATGAACATACACACAGACAGACAAATGGATGTTTTACTGTATCGACATGAGACTGAACCTCCTGTTAACATAAATAAAATGTGTGGGAATATCTTATCTCTGAGGCAGGCTGAATCCCCACTTTGATTGTTCTGAGCCCTTTGTGGCCGCAATCATAGAGAGCGCCTCAAAGCCGTCAGAAACACTTCCAGGAGCCACAAGAGCAGGAACGGAAACAGAGTTCTTGTCGCTAGGCCAGAGGTGCTTGTAAATCCTTGAATTGACTGGCTGCATTGAGTATTTTATCAGTTTTAGGGTTACAAATCCTGCCAGAGTGGCTTGTAGAAAGAGAGTTAGCTCAACCTAATACTGCCTACACTTCAGCTGTAATTTAACCATTTGTATGGATTTTTTTTTCCACAACATTGGAATATATATGTAGAGTGGAATATGTACAATAGGTACAGTAGTTGTATGCCAAGTTTGTGAACGAGTATGTGTAAGTATGTGTCATGACACAAATGTTTGGTTCACAAATTTTTCAGTTATTTTGTGTAAACAAATAGTATACAAATAATAATGAAATGGCAATATAATGGCTCCAGATTGTGGCTCCAGGTGGCAAAAAGCTAAGCCCAAAGTGCATGTTTAGGTAGCAAAAAATGAACTAAGCAATGAAATAAAAGATATACACAATAAAATAAAATAAAATAAATTAAATTAAATTAAATTAAATTAAATTAAATTTTAAATTAAATTAAATTAAATTAAATTAAAAAAATAAAATAAATAAAAACATCAAAATTTAAAGAAAAATCACCCAAAACAATAAATAAATAAATAAAATCTGTATTGTATCTATATTTTTTAGGGACTTAGAATTTCAGTATTATATTGTTACATACAACACATCACATACAAAAAAACAAAAAACAAAAAACAACCAATTCAAATGGACATACCAGCTCCAAAGAACCAAGTAAAAATTTCAATACCTGTTCTGCTGAAGAAGAAGCACAAGCATGTTTCTTTTTCAAATCTTTCAATCTTACATTAAGGCATAGGACATTTATGTGAATGGATTTTGTTACTGATTCTTCAGTGAACTCATCATCTGACCTAAAATCTGTATGTCCCTCCAGGGCAGCCGTAGACAGAAAGTAAAGCATGGATTTCCAATGTGGAACTTGTGAGAAATATTTAGAATCCTCAGTTTATAATGGCACAATCAATTAATCTAAATTTTAACTGATATAAATGATAAACTGGTGACACTTCAACCCAAGTATTGTTACAGTCGTATGTCTAAGGCAAATTGCAAAATGACCACAGCTGAGGTTGTGTGGCATTGAAGAATAAGCTGTGTTTTTAAGCCACTGGTTGTACGGCATTGACAAAGCACTTTCTGTTTTAAATGATCCACTTCGGATTTAAATGCAAGCTTTTCGAGCAGCAATTATGTCTAAATGTTCTTTTCAAACAGCTTTGGACAGCGTACAATCATCCAAAATTTCCCCATCACTTTACAGACGGCACTTGGTTTTCATCCAGTCGCTCAGAGACAGCTCATCACTCATCTGCGGCGCTGTGTGCAAAAGAAACAGTAGTACAAATCAGCTCACAAGTTTTAGACGTCTCTGATCCACATGTGAGGCGCAGGGATACGGTGTCCCTGGAAAAAGCAGTTCTCCGCCACTTCTTGAAGCCAATATGTGCTTTATTTAGCCGCCAGGGCTGATCATACATGCAGCCACATTCAGCAGGGAGTGCTCTAGCATTTATTTAGAAAGAGTGCCAACGCCAGCACAGATCTTTCACGATTCAGTAACTCAGTGCATAGTCTTTAATTCAGAAAGTCCCCAAACTGCCACAGTAACAACTATTATCCTTCAACATCACTGCTGTCACCTCTGTCACAATTTCCACAGATAAAGGTTTGACCGCCTGAACTGCTTCATTGAATACTGTGAGCAACACAGAAAAGCCTTAAAATCCCCAATCACCAATTTGCCTTCCCTATCAGATCTGGATCGGATCGTACATTTTAAAATTGTGATTTGGCCTTGGACTAAATCTCATTGTAACAGCAGATGTGTGAAGGTTATTGTATCAAAAGCATTTGTACAGACTCAGATATGCTGATCAGATAAGATATTTATCAATGGAACAATTGCTCAAAAGAGAAATGAAAAAGGGAAAACAAGCCTATCACATTCTGACCTGGTTCATTTGAAAGCACGTTACATAAAGTGCAAAGTGACAGGTTTATGTGTCCAAATATCTGGGAAATGCTTTACATTGCCTTCAGAAACTGTAATTCTGATTTATTCTTAGTGTTTATCAAGATCTGTGAAGTTTGGCCTGCATTTTGTTTGAAACTCAGTTTTTAATAAAAGCAATGCAACATCACATGCAACAGAAATTCATTTTGAGTAATATCTACACATGAGGAATAAAAACTCTGAGTCTGTGATCAATTTTTTGGTCATTACTGAGAAAATTCTGGCAGAAAAAAAAAATCTATTTGAGTAGTGGAAAAATTTGATCATATATTTTTGAAATTGTGGTCTTTCAAAATGTCAGCAAATATGAAACATTGTGAAGACTTACATTAGACACAGTTCTTCAACACAGTCATGTGCTTTTACCAATTATTTCTGCGGCATTTTAATGATCTTTTTTAAATAAACATCTAGTGGAGAAGAACCAGTGCTTCCAGTGAGCCAAGGATCAATAATCAGACACTCACAAGACTTACACAAACAGTAAAAGTCCACTAAAGCAACTAAAACGTTGTTGTGCTACATTTTCAGGTGCACACGTTTTGTCAAAGGAGCAGTAGGTAGTAGTAGTAGGTGAGATCAAACTCTGCACTGTGTTTTGCTGCATTAGCAAATTTTACTGTAAAAAGGAAACATTGCCATTCGACTAGTGGGCAGTAAAAGTGACATCAAGCCCCCACACTTATGGCACTTCACAAAAGTGCTTGGAAACAATACATCTCTTTATTTCTCTCTTTATTTTTCAGAATCATGTCTCTGGTTACAATCTGGATGGAAAGCACTGCATGCATTGTCTAACTATGTGGACACATCAACACATCTCCAGTTAGACGTCTCATTCTGTGGTTTGCTACACTGGGGGTCTCTGTGGTCTCATTTTAAACATGCCATGTGTATGGTTTAGTGAATGGAGAAGATAAGACATAAACAAACCACTGCTGAGTGAATAAGTGTCGGGGCGAGTTGGTTTGTCAATGCTGAGAGCTGCTATTGTTGAATGATCTCTTCTTTAAAACATGACAAATAAAAATAGTGTGGTTTAAGGAATATTACCCTCTGAAAAATAATGTTCTCTAATTGTAGAAGAAAAGTGTGGTGTTTTTTCTGACAGTTTAATTGTGGAGTCCACTTAAGCCTCTACATTTGTAACTGTTTAGAAATAAAACGTAATGCTATTGGTAGAAATACTACAGAGTTTGTATTTTCCTTTTTTTTTTTTTTTTTTTTTTTTAAGGCTAATTCAACTTTATAAATATAACATCGGCTTTTACAAAGTGATACTGATTCTAGCTAACAAACAAACAAACAAAATGGAGCAACAACAAGAGCAATCAAACCGTCGCAGACACCAAACACTACTGTAGGTTCGTTTTTACATAAAGACAGGCCTCTCTCTCCACAAGACCAAAACTTTTGAGCTGCTGAGGTGTTTTGGTTGGAGAATCTTTCCTGCTTTGTGGACGTATAAACTTCTTAAAACAGCATTCTCAGGGAAAAACAATGTAGTCTTAAGCACCATCCTTAAAACTGACTTCGACTTTGTCAAGAGAAGCTGCTGGTGAGAACAAAATGAAGGACGTCCTGGTAGTACAACCTTGATGTTAGGAGATTCTCCAGGTGATCCTCCGAGTGGGTTAGAGGGTACGGCGTGTCACAGATATGGCAAGCTAATTAATTACATGTATGCTCTGTGACTGGTGCAGTAAGCAGAGTGCACAGAGGCTTGTTGGCAGCTTGTTTGTATTTTACTTTTTCTGCACATGTTCTAAAGCACATTTACGTCTTTTGTTTTGTTCAGCCCTTTGAGGCAATTGTTGCTGTGATACTGGGCTATATAAATAAAACTGAGTTGACTTAAAGGCAGGTGGAGTCTTTTGTGCACCAGATTTGTGAATGAATGAATGAAGTGTCATACCCTCTTCCCTCCCACGTCCTTCCCGTAGCTTTTTTGGTTTGACAGCTGACTGTATCTATATGAAAGCATTCTTTTAAATATTATATTTCACAGTGTGTTTATATTTTATTTAAATGGCTCCCTCCTTGAGACTTCTTCTTGAAACTTTCCCATTACATCCATACAGGGAAAGAAATCTCACACTCCCCTTTAACCATAAAAAAAGTGTTATGCATTAGCATTTTAGTTTAGCAACATGTTTGTTCTGTTGTAACATGTGGGCAGCCATGCTAGAGAAAAAAACTCTAATAATGTGACTATTACAATATAATCTGCTAAGTGGGCTGTTAAACATAGACACTTAAGTAATTTCCATTCCGAATAATACTACTACTTAACAATTCTTTTTCAACATATTTAGCCTTAAACAGTCCTAAGTAGAGGTTCTTAAAAGCTTCCCGATAATAGAGTGATTCAAAGCTTCAGTGGAGCACTCTGGATGTGTTTACGTAATACATGACCTGCTGTACATTATTAAGTCACCGTTTAAAGTGTGGAGGCCTTGCTCACTCCACACAGTACCCCTTGAGCATTACCGCTTTTCTGCAAACAATTAAGAATAATTTATTCTCCGACTTGATGCAAGCCATATTGATATTTCCTCTCTCTCTCCACTGGATGAATGCGATGAGGAAAAACACTGGCTTTAAGGTTGTAAACATGAAGGGGATCTGGTCAAGAGATAATTACAGCAATTTCCATGATTCACTCGTCGCGAAGCCTGCCGATAACGTCCGTGAACTCTGCCGGCCGCGGGATGACGACACCGAGGGGTGAGGAGGAACGCTGGTCTTTTAATGAATCGCAGGAAGCGCACTCGAGTAAACAACAGCGAAGCCGTAAAGGGACGGCGTGGTTCTCTCTGATGAGGCCCGCAGCAGAAGCCGTGACCTCTGTGTCGTATCCAGTCTTGGCTTTGAACCGGCGGTCTCTGCGGGCCCATCTGCTCGCAAGCTACTGCTCAGAGTAGGTGAACGGTTTGATGTGGTGCTCCGTCTGGTCCGTCGGCTGCAGACCGTTTAATAAAGCGGCCTCTCACAGCTCACACATAATGGACTGCAGCTCACTCTGTGGTTTGCATTCAATAATGGTATTACTGGCAAACACCACAGACACTTCTGCTCTTACTGCAGAAAGAAGTCCTTGTTTCTGCTTTATTTCCTTTGTCTGTGCCATTACACGACATTTGATTATTGTTGCGAAGTACTTTCTTGATTTATTTATTTTTCTTAAAATCCAATCCATACTCATTTACATACAAATAAGAAATAAATAACATTGCATCAACGCCCTGCCAATGCCCATTTATGGATCGGGAATGGGGCTTACTGAAGATCAGTGTGTAAACAGTGAGGCCAGAGGGTTCATACGTGCTGCATGAACTAACCAGGAAATGAGCAGCCAACAGAACCACTGAAACACACTCAAAGCATATTTCAAATACTCCTCCAATAAAGTTAAGCAGGGCTTTGATCTTCAGTGTGATGGGTATTATGCAGTCGCTAATGGAAAGGATGTACTTCCAGAAGAATTTCCTTATAAGATGCTTCAATCCTACCAGATCAATCACAATAGTTTATTTAAAAAAGGGCAGTCTTTAAGCTCTGTTTTTTGATTGGCTGTGTGTTGGTACTTTTTTCTTTGTCTGACTATTTACTTACAGGTTACAACATTTTGTAGGACTAGGTAGAGCTAGCATTTATTTTGCAAAATGCTGTTTGGAACAGATTTTGAACAGTGAACATGGTCTAAATCTTAAATACATTTTTAAACTATTTCTTAATAACTAACCATCTGCTTTGTATTTTAAGTGTAAGGCTAATGTTTTTATCAGTAACAAGTTTTGCAAAGAAACTGGACCAGGAAATAGTCATTCATTCAGTAAAAAGCAAAGTCTGTAGATTTTTCTTACTCATTAGTAGTTTATAGAGCTTTTATTTTGTAGAGTTTTTAGTAATTACAGGATGGGCAACTAAGAGGACAACATAAAAACGGTATTATTGGGTTTTCAAATTTTACAGTTATTAAGTGGCATCATCTTTCTTTCTGCTGCACCAGGAGTGAACTGTCCAGTAAGATGTTGGCATCTGTGGTTAGCAGTGTTGTAGTACTTGGTTTGGTCTTGTTCTTGTCATGCTCTCACCCAACCGAGACCAATCAAGACCAACCAAGACCACAAATCTTACTCTTTTTTTGAGATTTAATGAAATCTTCAGTCACTTTTTATTCAATTAAAAATCTTGTTCAATCCATCCATAAACACTAACCTCCATGAGTCTGGACTTAGATTTTGTGTCCCCTTATATCTTATTCTTATATCTGCTCTTGACTTGGTCTTACTCCAATATGGTCTTGGTCTTGACTTGGTCTTAATACAAAAAAATCTTGGTCTTGATATGCTCTGGTCTATTAGAATAGTAGTAATTACAGTATGGTCAGTTACGAGTTTTAACTATAAACTTAAATAAATCACAGTTCTGACCTAGAAACCACTGGAAACTCTACCAAAAACGGCACATCAAAAATGATTAAAACAAAACATATAAATTAAACAAATTGATGACACTGAAGCCTTTATTCATTATGTAGTCATGTGTTTGGCTGGGCAGACTCGTCCGAAGCCCCTCCTCTTGGGCCGGCTCTGCTTCCAGCTATGACGGCTTTGTTCTTCCAAGGCCTCTTTGGGGCCTGCTAATGCAATCAGTGCGAAAAAGCTTGGACATAAAATATAATGGGGGGAAAGCAGCAGGAAGAGTTATAGGGCTGGGATGAATAGTTTCCCCTTTGAGTTGGTTCCGTTTGTGTTCAATTTATTGCTCTCAGCCAGCTCCTGACCAGAGAGCCGTGTGTTCGGGCTCCACATCGGAGGGGTCCGGTGAGTCTGACCTCATCTGTGTCAGCCAAGCACATGTTCTGATCAGCAGGTTCTCAACGCTGCAGCAGGACTTAGTTTAATCCATTTGAATGCTAACACTACCGTACGCTGTCATGAAACGGACTACTACGGAATAAATGTTTGAAGGAAGCAGCCATCCAGAGTCATTAAAGTGAAGGATAGCTCTGTTTCAAATGGAAATTTAAGTGAAATACGACAGGGGCACGCACTTCAACCTTTCACATAAGTAGACGGCTTTTACGTCTGGTCACATCAGTGTTTAAAATGAGCTGACATCCATCACAATGAGGAAGGTTTTGCGTTTTCAAATGGAGTCCTATTTAGCATAAGACAGAACCGTATGAAAGCTCACTGCCATGTCATTTTGTCACTGTAACTGGGTGATATTTCAAGTTTTCCAAGCATTTTCAGTGTATCTCCTTTTCACCACTGTCTCAGAAAAAGATGAACTTTCTCACTTTGTAAAAGCATGATACAAACCTGAGCTCCTTCCCATTTTGAAAAACGGGAGTACTTTAAAACAAAAAGAATGTGAAGTATTAGCTCATTGACTACCTATGTTTATAGATTGAAGTAAGAGGCATTGCTGTAATATAAATGTCATAAATTAGTGGACTAAATATCAAGCTTTCAATATTTAAAACCTTTTATCAGTCATAGTTGTGTACTTTAATATGAAATGTGCCATTATAACACCATGACATTAAGGCTGACATAGTATGGAAACCACTCAGAATCAAAAGCAGTCTAATGTTTACTGCAGCAGAGCACAGCTATATCTCCTTCCTTCCTACAGAAGCATTCACCCTCTTCTTTATAAGAAAAGGACACAAGTTTTTGAAAGTCTGCTTCAATATGATTTATATCTCTTTAAATCTCAATAACTGTTGTGGCACAGGTGTGACGTCACTATTTATTTATCAGACATTGCTCTCCTTGACCCAGCACATTACCGTGGAAACGAATCACAGTCAAGTACTTAAATCTCACTCTGAAATCCCTATGTAAAGAGGCTTTTATTATTTGGGGCTACAGTTGCAATATGTAGGATTTGATAGGGAACAAACACTGAGTGAGCAAAGGAGAGCTGTTCCCAAACTCGCTATCTCTGACATAATCCTGCTAGATTGTTTAAATGCTACCTACAAACATACTGTAGGACAAGTTCTGAAACTGTACTGCTGAAAGAAATCTGATCTACACCAAGTCTTAGTAAATCACAAGCGTAATTTTTAATTTGAATGTATATCTTGCATATTCTATCTTTGATGTCAAGTTTCAAAGTATCAAGGACACAAAGTGCAACTGCAACTCCGTGTCATTTTAAATGCTTCGGTAAACCCAAAGTAAAGGAACATTTGTTGTAACAGATGAGAGGACTTTCTTTGACAGACTCCATTTGCAGCATCAAAAAGCACTCTCCAGATTCCGCTGGAATAAACCATTCTTTTGTTTGTAAAAGCACTGGAGAACAACATATTGATTTTATTGAACAGATTTCCAGTTAAAAGCAGCTTTTAGCAACCATTTGACTTTTTGGAGTTCAAGTGCTGGAAAACTGATGTTTCCCCCATGACTGGCTCCCCTCAGGAAACAGACATTTGGGTCAACTGTGAATAAGTGAGTGACATAAGGATGACAAATGTTTATTAAAGGCAGAAATAACTTCAAATGCTGAGATGCATTTAGGTGTGAAATCCTGAGTAATCTCTTAATGATCCAGTCAAGTGTAAAGCCTGACTTCAGAGACTTGAGAGGGCTATAATGTCAGCAGCGGCGGGGTTGGACGGAGTTGGCGTGGGCGCTCAATGACATCAACATGGCCCTTTCACGAACGAGACTCTGGTTCCAATCCCAGCAAAGTCATTTATTCCTTTATAACGTGGTCAGAGAGCCAGTGAGGGATTTGAAATGGAACCACACGCATGGATGACATTACTGATGATTTACCTTTACTGTGAACACTTGGACTTCTGGAACTGGACTGGCATTGATTTCTCCGAAACAGACAACATGCTGTGAGGGGTTTTATTGATCACAACAGACCCCAAACTCAAAAGATGTATTTTTCTCGTGATTCATTGTTGAGGCCAAACCTCGTTTAATCTATCAGAGAGGTTTGGACTTCACTACAGGCATGTTTCCTCTGAGTAGTACCACAGAGTTTCATACGTGTAACCTCCAAACAGACTGATGTTTCCACTGTGCTGTGCGTGGGACACACAAGTTTCTTTAAGAGGAATAAAATTGAAGCAAACTTTTAAAACTTTAGATAAGTAGTAGGGACAGTAGGGTTGCCAACAATTTACAGAGCCCCTGCTGTTTTCTTCACAGTATGCTGCCATTTTGCTTTTTAACGGTACTCTACTGTATTTTCTTATATTTTATAATAAACCAGTGTTGGTAGTTGAGTGTTAATTTTATTAAATTGTGTGAAACAGCGCCAGGACTGGAACAATAAACACTAGAAGAAGCTTGTTTCCCTTTAGTCCCAGCTTTCTAAAATTCTGATTCGGGGTTGCACCAGTTTTCTCCATTTAGAGACTCTCTCTTTATTCTTTCATATTAAAATGATTGAATTTTTTCTTTAATGCATTGCAACCTGTATAAAATGTTTTTAATGGCTAACAAAGGAGGAGTCATGAGGTACTGGCTACACCTAAAACCAAAAACAGTGCAGTCATAAAAATAACTTGGCTGTAACTTTTGCACAGAAGGTGACAGAAATGTAATTCTAAGTTCCTTTTGGAGCGTTTCCCATGCCCTGTAATGCACAGGTTCTTTCATTTAAATGGGGCATAGCATATGGTATTGTATGAGCAGGGCCATGCAGTGATTTGGCCCAAAAATGGTCTGTTTAGGTCTAAAAGGCCATTTCCAAGTGTTTCCAGCTGAAAATGTCTTGTTTACAAAAAAGTGCAACATTTAGCATTCTTCTTCTTCGAATATAACTGTTTATCACAAGAGCTAGAAAAAAACCTGTGTTTTTCCTTTCACTTCCTATTCTGCTAAAGTAATGATTCTCTATTGTCTAATTAATCAACTCCAGTATTAGCTCAACTCTTTAAAAAACAGACAACACTGATGGAACCAAAACCTGAGTTGACCCTTATCGTGCTGATCCGGTGGAAACGTGGCAAACCTGAAAGTACCTTGACCAGTTCTTGATATGGAAGGACTTTAAAAATGCATTGGACAGGAAACTACAACTATGGATAATATATCAGTCTCACAATTCTAAAACCATACAGTGATGACTTGAAAACCTTATTGTAAACTCATTGAACATAATCAGCCCTAATGTATTAAAAACATTGCGTTGATGTCATATCCTCGTATTTTAAGGGATTTCAGGTGCATTGAACTCGCCAAGGTCTGCTTTTAAAAACCCGCAATAAATTATGTTTCTAAAGAACAGGTGCTCTGTGAAATTACCTCAGTGCTTTTGGGAGTGCTTTATAAATCTGGTTAATTCCAGGGCATTTTTTTTCTGTCCAATTGGACCATTTTGACACTATTTCTAAGGCGGTAATTGCTGTAAGACGTCCTGCGCTGAAAAGCCGTCACCCCATGTGGCCACTGTTAGAGGTGATTTACAGGACTAGACTTTTCACACCAAATGTATGACTCTGTTGACATAAAAAGGTTCTAACAATTACGTTTTCCATCATCCAGGATACTCCTCCCGTTGGAAACAGACTGGAATTCCTGATTGGACTAGTAACATTTTGGTTTCAAGCATGGCTGCACATCAGAAGTGAAGTCAGTTCGGTGCGAGTTGTAAAACTTCCATTCGTCCTTTCCTCACTTTGGTGTAATACGTTTCAGTCACTGGGTCTGCTTCACCTCACGAGCCGTTCAGGAACCATTCCACTCTCTCTGGTTTTCATCACCGCACCTTCTGCCACTCCTCCTCCAGTGCTCTTGGTTTTAATCATTCTCACACCACAAAGTCGTGCATCACGGCTCTTGGACCGCACCGTCCCGCCTGCAGACGTGTTGGACCGGAGCTTGAACGTACGGTATCGACTAAAAGACAGTGCCACACATTGAGTGGCTGATTGTAGATGTATGCATAGCTGCTGGAGTTCAACCGTGAACTGAATTTTAATGTTTACACCAACGTTTCTCACATAAATACATTGGAGTTTCAACACAATATTTCGCTGATTACTAAAGCACAAGAACGACCGAGTCTGACCTCATGGGATCCTATAAACAGTGGTGTTTCTTTAGAGAAATCGTTTGGTTTATTGGATCAGATGGATGTTGTGCATTAATCTGAAGAGTCATTGTCAAACAGATGTTACTGTTTGTTTTGGAGCAACCATTAGCAGGGAATAAAAGAGCTTTCTTTGGCTTTTAATAGTGGTTCCTGAAGCAGGTCATGGAGTTACAGAGCTGTCAAGAGGAGGGACCTAGGCCAACTTTAGACCTTGCAATTCAATCTTTATTCTAGGGACCTGTGACCGCCTTGATGCTTTCTAGTTGTAACAGATATTTACAAGCATCCTCCTGCATTAGATCAGTTCTTACTTTCCTGCTTCAGCTGCAAAACTACACCTGTACAGAGAGTTTGAATTCTTGCTGTGTGATTAATCGATATACATACACTGTTTAACTACAGCTCTGTAATGTTTTCTCTCTGATGTAGAATGCTTCATTAATGCTGAAGCTACCTGCTACCTCTTTGGCATATTCCTACAAATACCAATGTGAGTAAGATCTTAGAATGCAACTATGTGGAACTAAAAAATACGCCACGGGTGTCGGACATCTTGGAATGTGAGCCAGGACTTAGCACACTTAACACAGAACATGTAGATCCAAATATATCCCATAATATACACCTCAGAATGATATCTCAGGACTGGATTGAAATGGATTGAAATAAAGAGAATTTTTGGTGATAATTGAGTTGGAAATTAAACCCCTTTAAATACCATGGTGCAACTTTTGTTTACCATGCAGTTTTTTTTTTAACTCTGCTGCCTTTCATATTTCATACTATAACACATTTCTATTGGAGTGCTCCCCAGACCCTTCCTCCAGCTCCATGTGGCCCAACCAAGATAGACCAAGTCAACACAAATACTTCAAAAAGATTGGTCATAAGTCCTTTTCCTAACCACTGTTCCTTGACCTTTGAGTACAACGTCATGAGGTCAACAGGAAGAAGAGGTTCCTGTTTTTACAATCTGACCGATCCGATCATTTATCTTTTCCACTTAGCAAACAACCAACTGGACAGAAAAGACCTCAAAAACACCATAAATAAAAGCTGAAGATAAATGACAAAAACCAAGGCTGAATGGACAAATCTCAGCACTAAACATCATCCTTCATTACTGTATTGTGGTCTACAAAACCCACGTCTGGAGCAAATTTTCATATTGTCCTCTGTCCCAACACAAGCAACCCAAGCGCAATGATTAAATGCTCCAAAATTCCCTTTAATCCTTATTTATGACAAAAGTGGAATGCTACAGATTGATAGCATTTGGAGATGAATTATGAGTGACTCCTGGTGTTTCCACAATAAACAGACGATGTTTTGGAAATGAGCCGTTGATTTAAAATCCCCCCGATAACGTCCGAGATTTAACTTCATAATTAGTGGAGCCTCGGTGGGGGAGTTACAGCCCCCCGTGATCCCGCTCATCAAAACGCTGGCTCCGGGTGGCTTAATCGTGATGTAACGTTCCACCTTTACAGCCTGCATTCACATCTGTTCCCACCTCGATCCAACACACGAGCGAGCACGAGTGACCTCTCTCTGTAGACATGCTCCAGACAAGAACAGGGGGAGGTCATGGGGGTTTTCTTTTTCTTTCTTAATGTGAGGGGGTCTGCTTATAAACCGGAATAGGAAAGCCACAGCCTCGGAGCAATGAAATGTGTTGGAGCAGACTGTTAAGATTGTGGTGTGAAGGGTGTGAGGAATCGAGTTTGAGGTTTTTACAGAAAGGGGAACGAGGGCGGATGTGTTCTGCGCCTCCTGAGGCTAAACAACAAGGCGAAGTTCACATTGTTTGGCAATGAGAGTGTGCCTAACTCAAACCATTTTTATTTCTGTGGTTGGCCTGGTTATTCAGTGTTCTAGCAAAATCTGGTGAAAGATTGCGAGCGACAGTGCTGTCTGTGTTCAAAACTAGACAGCTGCGAAATATTTTGCCAGCTATTTATCAAAGAATTCTGTCTCCAGTGGCACCACTATAAAACTGTAATAAAACCTATAAAATTTGGACATGAAATTGCAAACAAAATTAACAGCTAAATGATCAGGAAAACTGTAACTACTCTGCATGACAGCCTAACATAACACTCATGGACAAATGATGCTGACAGTGTTTGACTTGAAAGTGCTTTGACAGTTATTCATGTTTGTTTGCAACTGGAGTGAATAGTGTAATATGACATTTTTCAAGTGATGGGGAAAAAACAGCACGGAATTAACAGAAATGACTATAAGTACATTTCAGTTTTCTAGAAGTCAGAATATTAAAAAAAAAATACATAATTTTATGGACAGTATATTCTCATCAAGAGTAACACAATTTGTCAGATAAAGCTTTCTTCCTCAAATTGTTTTTGTAAGTTGAGTTGTACCCAACACCTATGGACTAAACTCTACTGCATGAACTACAGCAACCTCAGAGGGTCAAATCATTTTTTTTTTTTTCAAAATTTACAGATGCAATTTTTAAGATTAAGAGCTGCATAACCTGAAACTTTCTTCTGTCCCAATCCCATCACTACCCCCAAACAACAGCACTGCACTCACTCCTGCTTTCATTTTATTAATAAAAAAGAAAAACTAGACCAACAATACTTCTAGCTCTGAGTTCAGCATCAGCCTCATACTATCCTGCAGTTATCTTTGAATACCTCTTGAATGCATTGCCAATATTCATCCCCGTTTCACTTTCCTTCCCTTTTGTCTATTTGTTTTTCTTATTTGTGCTGTTTGACTGTGAAACAGATATAGCCAGGGCTGGAATAGACACTTTTCTGCATTACTTCCTTGTTAACAAGTGGTGTAAGCCATTGGAAGTGTCCTCAAATCAAGATTGTAATTGGACAACAAATATGTGCAGAACATAATAAAGTCTAATATGAAATCTTAAGATCTTCTGGTGTCTCAGAGGATTCCTATAACAATATGCAATTAGAATAGTTTTCTCAAATTTTCTCAAAAAAAGAAAAAAAAATTGAGAAATTCTGTTTAGGTGGAAAATTACTCTCTAAATTTCCAGGTTTTCCAGAATTTGACAAATTCCTGTCAAAATATTTGAGCTGTTATAATTTGGTGCATATTTAACATTCAGTTTAAGACAAAATGGAAAAGCTGGAGTAATATCCAACTTATGCAAAATAAAACTATAAATATACTAAATAAAATGCCAGTAGTATTTATTAAACTACAGTCAAATCTTGTTTCAGTTCACTTTACTGCCCATTAGCAAAAATAAAAAAGTCAAATAACACATAAAATATTAATATGAAGTAACATTATCTTTTGTTATTATTGTTTGTCCTCTACTGGAACTTGGAAAATCACAACACTGGCTCCATTCTGCTTCTTCCAAATAAAGAATAAAAACAAATTCTGTGGCCATTAGTGCAACTCTGCTACAGCCATGTTGAACTCTGATTTTTTGGATGGTTATTTCAATCTATTCTTTGATGTTTATGGACATGTCATATGCTGGGGGAAGTGAGGACAAGCCAGCTGAAGATGAATGAGTACAACGTGGAGAGTGCAAGCAGGGGAGGCTGTGTTTGTGGACGCATTCCAAAAAGGCCACAACCTCTCGACAAGATTTGGAGTTTGGTTCAGTAGAGGAACAGGCTGCTGATCTGGTGCCAGCTCAGTGAAAGACGACTGAGGCTGAGAGGTAGCAGGCAACCGACCTCTCCGCTGTTTGAAAACAACACCTAAGATAATCCCCTTTTGTTTAAATCATGACTTCAGATATGATTTATAGATGCTAAACGATGGAACAGGTAGCACCGCTGCAGGGAAAAAAAGTATTTGTAACATATAGCTTTAAAGACACGTGGCCTTCTGTACATATCCTTAATTTGACTTTAAAGTTTATAAAAGGTCAGTCTTATGGAGCTCTGGATGTTCTATCCACCATGTTGGCAGGAAAAAGTAATGGCCTCAGTTTGGATCTAAAGTTGTCGGAGTCAGAAAGCACTTCAATTCTACAGCAGAATATGTCAAAGACTTGATCTATCAATGTAATACCAACAGATATTAATAGTGGGATTGTATTCTGAAATGATCACTACAGCAGAGACATATTCGGATTCCATCGCTTAGTTTTCTTTGGTTTGTCTCAATCCTTTCAGCGTCATTTTAGCGTCATCTGTTTTCTTCTTCTCTACAACATTACAGGAGACATTAGCCCCTTTAACACTATTTGACACACAAATCTGTAAATTGTGCTAAAAAACATAATAATTACTTTTGTACAGATCATTTTCAATGGTCCAGATGTGGTATTTTCCTGCCAACATGTCGGAAACAGCTGATTTTGGGGCTGTGTGATGTCATGTCCTGGAGCTCTATAGACCAGCCACATTCTGTAGACCTTGCTATTAGGGTCCTTGGTGGTTATTAAGTGAACTACAGTGAAAGGTTGTAGGCTGCATTGCAAGATAACAGTAGCCAGTTTTGCACTCTTTTGCTGATGTGGCGAGCAGTGCATACATGCCCAGTTTATGCTAGATACACTGTATATTTTGGTTTCATTCTTTTATCATGGCAAATATTTACAGCATTCACAGCTACAATACATTATTACTGGAACAAACAACTTTTTTTTTTTGAGTTTTCCATTTTTGTCTGGTATGAAATTGTTAAATATGATGCAAAAACATTACAGTGCCCTTGATTCATAAAATGCACAATATGTTTGGCATCTTCTCTGACTCTGACTCATCCTACAGTGTCTCGTCCAGACAATGACTGCAGTCTAGTGATTATTCCGGTGGTCCTATCATCATGGCCCTGCGAGCCTCAAATGTCAAAAGCCAGAGGCAGACTCTGTGGTTCCCAAATTATATGAGCTAAACCAGAGCTGTGGACGCACAGCTGTGGACAGGATCTGACACCGTCTCGCCTGGAGAGGAAGTGAAAAGCCCTTAAAGTCTGTCCCTTCTGGAGCAGCCGAAGATCTGACCTGGTCTTTGGCAGCGGGAGCCTGATTGACTGCACATTTCATTTCCTCACCATCTATACAAGTGTTTATGATTCCAGTGCATTGCATGTCCTCATCTTACTCTGATGATGTGCGCTCATCTCTTCACGGCAGCGCTATGACTCAGACTTTGTGTCTAAAATAACACTCTGAGCCTGTTAGTTTTGATTTTGTGCACACTGAGAAAGCTGTGCGAGGCTCCCACTTCTTTTCTGCAGATCTTTGTCCTGTCACAGTTACGAGCTACATAAAAATGCTTATAAAATGGATCAAAGTGATTAAAAAATACCAAAGCTACACACCAATAAAAAGACAAAAAACAACACTAAGAAGACAAATGCCAGTGGGAAAACAATACTAAAGAGTGTCAAATGTAAAAAGTATCAAAGCAACAACAAAATGTCTGAACACATTATTTTAAGTTTAACAAACAATATTAAAATGTGCCAAGCTAGAATGTCCCAAAACATTAGTAAAACCTTATTTCTGCTGGAAGGGTGTGAGTCGTGTCAGTTTGAGTATGTTTTCAGAGCCAAAATAAAAATACATCTTGTTCTTGTTGCCCACCAAGACGACAGAATGCTAAATTATCTACTGAATCTTTTTAGTTTCAAACATCTGTTTCTGGTTTTGGCATCCTATAGCACTTGATGAAACAATTCTGTTTACTGTCTACATTGTAACATTAAAAAAGTGAGTCTTTTAATTTTAGGAAATTGGTGCCATCCTCTGAAAGGTAAAAAAGCTGTGAATAAACCCTTAACAATCCTCTTCTGTTAGTTGCTGTAGTTTGCAGCAATACCTCCAGCCACTTGCTCTGCTGTCCAGGTTCAAACCCGTAATCTATGACCACTGAATGTCCCAGTGCAGTGTGTAACATTTATTTCTGCTGATCAGAAAGCATTGTGGGCACAGTGGCAAAAAATGGAGGAAAGCCTAAAACTGATTGTATAAATGTGTACGTTTTAAGACAGTAATTTCTATTGGCTCACTGTAAGGATAAGCCTCGACATATTTCATGATATTTTACAAAACTAGTGTGAATTCTGTTAAGGTTTAGTACAGGTAAAATCCTTTTTGTTGTGGCATCAAACAGAAATAAAATATAAAACCATTGTTCAAAGTGGTAATTAATGTCCTCTTTATTGCTCTTGTGCATAGTGCAATGAAGCATATCCTCTGAACCAAAAGGAAAAAAAAAAGCAAAACGTGAGGCCAAGATGATGCATCAGACTAATGTGACACAGCTGATTGGTTCAATTAGGTTTTGTTGTCTCCTGAACCTGAATAAACCTATTCTGGAGCAGGGCAGCTGTGTAGACTAACTCGTGACAATGATGAAACCTGCTCAAACCAAACCACTTTCTTGAGCCATAAAACTCAAACTGGCTTTGTGCAAGAGTTTTCCAGCATGCATGTGAGTACATTGATCCAAACAATCCCACTGAAACCAATGGAAAACAGACACTGAAGAGGCCCATTGCTGTGAAACACAAGATGACACTAGCATTATATTATACAGAGTTTTTAATGAGCTTCATGATTCTTTTCAAATTTATATTCATTGCTGCTTGACTTTTCTAAACCAACTTCCTACTACTGCTAATGGACTTAACCAAGAATTTTCATGTTAGCATTTCTGTGGCTAGCAGATCCCTCGGGTAAAGTAAGAATTCCATTTACCCTCCACTAGCGCACATTTACGGCTGCGCGACAAGCATTTTTGCAAAAAGAGGAAAAACAGACAAGAATTATAAAATGTTTGCTGATCCCATCTGATTTGTGCGTCTCGGCCAGGCCACAAATCACTTGGTACCGCTGCGGACCACCCATTTCTCGAAGGATCGCACTTGAAACGAAGAACATTTTATCAGATGTGCACCAGTGGCTCTCAAAGGATAAAAGTCTGCTTTAAATTCTGGGCTAATGACAGGGAGAAAACACTTTTGCCTGAGTGACTGAAGTTACGGTGAAGTCACAACCTCAATGGAAGATAAATCTTGGATAGAAGGATTTAAAAAGCTTGAACGGTTACAGTTTGATTTGATCTGATAGGTGCAGGTTGGCTCAAATGTTATGGAGACTCACACGAATACTGTTTATAGCCAGCAATTTCACAGTGGCAGCATTTCACAGATAGTAACCATTTCAGCTACGCTCTCCAGAAAGAACAGAACCCACAGGAAGAACTTACTGTAAAGGAAAAACAACAACTTACGGACACTGTATTTAGTCTCATGTGAGAGCCGTCTCAGTCGTCTGAGTACACAACATTTTCTAACACAACAGTGGAGTAGAAATCTTTACCTCAACCAGGCCAAAGACAACAAACATGCTCCACAGTCACTAACAATAGCACCAGAGCTGCAATCACTTGAAATACTTGGTTTATGCACAGGACCGGTTGGCACACACAGCCTGGGCATATAGGAATTCAGATGAGGAGACTACATTCTTTTCCTTTAAACACTTGAGTATGTATTTACAAATGCAACCATGCATGCTGTTTGTAATTACAATTATTTACAAGAAGACAAAATATTACTTTAGCCCAAAATTGCTCAAAAACTCTACAATAAAAGTGGAGTTTTTGACATAGTTTTTTTTTTTTAAACAATGACTGAATTAAATAATTTCAATTATTAGTGTGCACAGAGTGGAGTGATGATATGCCATGTTCCTATGTGTATACTAAGGCCCCCATGTACCTCCCACATGGGACCCCCACAGTCTCTAGAAACACCTTTGTGTGGGAGGTTTTTGTTTTTTTTTTGCCTTCTTTACAGCTAGATACAGATGGTCATCCATGTATCTATTCCATGTTCTTCCACTTATCCAGAGCTGGGATATGGGTACAGCAGTCTAGGCAGAGATGCTAGATGTCCCTCTCCCTAGCCACTTCCTCCAGCTCTCCCAGGGGAATACCAAATGGTCACAAAAAGCTGCATGTACAGCTAACAATTCACTTTTTTATGCCAGTAATGTAAATCTGATGTTACATGTTGTTGGCATACAATCTATTGTATTTATTTATTTATTTTATGAAACCAATTTAAAGTATTAGATTAGTAGGTGATATTTGTTGCTAAATAGTGCAATTAGTAGAAGATAGTGTTGCCTTGGGTTAGCACAAGTATATAATAACGTGAAAGATACATTAGGGTGATGTCCTAACCACAACTACAGTAATATAGACTTTAATCAGTACCTACAGCTACAGTAGGAGGTACAGGAGCTTTTAGGTCAGCATCTTCATGGCTGTTTATCAGTATAGGAATAAAAGTATCAGGCTTTACTTTAACTTTACTTTAACTCAGGATTTAACATTTAAACCCTCTTTTAAACCCAGACTTTGTAAAGATGACATGCAATCCATGATTAACGCACCTTAGGATATTGTGCCAGCAAAAAAGTACAACATCTGGATTGGTATCATCGTTGAACAATCCTGAACATTTGTAATCATTTATCACTTTTTATCAAAATTCAGACCAGGATTAGCATGATAGGTTTCAATGAGTCACTAACCAATGAGAGACAATAAACTGGGACACCTGGGACACTGTCATCCCACTGCTCCAGCTAGAAGTCTACATCTCTCAGTAACACAGTAAGACTACAGGAAGTTTGCAATGACATATATTGGGCATATCCTGCCTCGTGACCTGCTCTACCCCTCAGTAAAACCCCTTGATTACTTATGCCACTGTGAGACGATAGTTCTTACACTGAATGACATCCTAAACATTGTGGGTTTGAGGCTGACTATATTTTGAGTAGACTTTTTCAATGCTAATTTTGTGTTTGTCTTGATGTTTAACGTTTGCATAATAAAAGCCCATTGTACCAGTGTTGTGGCCCAGACCGGTTTGTTTGTCAGCGCATAAGTATAAATTAAGTCTCGATTTGGTCGGCGGCTGACGTCAGTGATCAGCTCCAGTGAAATGCTGGTAGGTTGTGTTTTGACACGATGACAATTATAGAGCCATTTTGGTGCCGACTTTTTTGAAATGTCATTCAGTGGAGCGACAAAGTCAAACAGCGGTGTAATCACAGCGAGCCAAGGGTAATGACTCTTGATAACTGATAGTTTGTAAACAGCACAAGGGTCTGAAATTAATGCCTGAAAAGAGTGCTTGTCTCATGGTGTGGGTTCAGACATGGAAAAGTCACTTTCACACAGAAAAAGAACAAAATCTAAAGATGTAGTGTACTTTAATTTCAGGACATTTTTGGTTCGCTAAACCCACAGCCCCTGGAAAATTGAGTTCTCTCTTTCTGTTTGGACAATGAGGACTTTGAAATACGTTTTGTGAATCAGCACTTTGTCCCTGCCGACAAAGCTAAAAAAGAAGACTGAAATTATCCCCGCAGACGGCCAGAGAGAGGAGAAATTAAAGCGTGAGTGTTGCACAAGTCAGAACGGTTTAGTTTGACGAACATCCAGACAGAAAGGTGCTCAGCTGCAGCGCTCCCATTAATCCACATGAAATACAACTCCCTCGTCTCGACAGCATCACAGGTACATGCCCACAGTCTTTGGAAGCTGGGATGTTGTCCACACTTCTGTCGGCAGCTCAAGACTATTTGTATAATTAGCTTCGTTAAAGACACTGACAGATGGAAGGCAGTAGAAGTCATGTAGCAGCATTAATGTGTGAAATTGTCGCTGTCAGCGGCTTGTCTCTCCACTCATTTCCCTTCTCCACCTCGGCCACTAAAGCCACACTTTCATTTCCTCCCGGTGCAGGTAAATCCCCTTTCCCGCTAACCGTGTGAGTGTTAATAGATGAGAAAAGGAGTCGGGTTGACTTTAGATGAATCATATGTGCCCATCAGATAAGGTTTTATTGCACAGATTACATTAGGGGTCAATACGCCAGTGTGTACATATAAAATTCAATTATAAGCATTTTTTCTGCAGATTTGCATAAAGTCACTGTACTGTATATGCAGTACCTTTATTGAATTTATTTTCATTTACAGCTATGTGTGTAGTATTAGTAACACACATTAACAACACATTAACCCTAGCCTGACTGGCCAGATGGTTTGTTAAACAGAACCATGTGGGACTTACTCTCAGATAAATATTAAGGTAATCCTGTGGGTAGATGCCGATCATGAGGTAATTGTATCCAATCAGAGCAACAGTATGCAGTTTCATAACCTTAACAAGCCAGCTCATAACTGTCAGCACTGCAACACCATGGTCCAGACCAGCAGCTGCATTTACTCGTTAAAGTCCAAACTTTCTGATAATTACATCAAATCTAAAGTGGTTCCATGAAGACTAGTCTGGACTCTGCAGACTGGTCTATCATCGTTTTAATTAAAAAAAAACCAAAACACTTACACTGTGGAAAAAATGGAAGTAATTCACTAAATATGTAAAAGGCAGATGGCATAGTATTGTATATTATTGAGTATTTCAATGTTGTCAATCTCATGTGAGCAACAATTAATTTGTCATTAAAAAAAATTAATAGAAATATTTTATTGAATATTGTGATTAGCAGAAGTTCATTAATATGATAACATTAAAGGACAGTTGTAAAACGAGTGCTTTTCCTCTTCAATAGTGATGAAAGATCTCTCATTTACCAAATGTTGGGCTTAGCTTGACCTTAAACCTGCTCCGGACCAGGCTAAACTTCCTTCATAAGTTTCCTGGAGATTGACTCTGACTCATGATCAGCCTGAAACTGTAAGTGAAAATAGCCCAGTGTTTAATCCTGTAGAAGTGGAAAGGTCACATTCTTAATGTAAATGTCTTCTCTCTGTATAAGGCTGTGCAGTGTGTTTGATCAACAGTTAGGATAAGAAAACGTCTCTTCTTAAACACTGAAGGACCATTTCCTACTGTGTGTGGTTTGTGTAATGGGCTGCTCAGTGTGGTGCTGTTTGTGTTGGGAGGACCCACATGTATATTTAAACACGCTCATACTGTAATTGGACAGAATAACTGCACACTGCCAAACACTTTAAATTATGGATTTCAACCTTTTATTATACTAAAGCTGCATAAGATTGAAAACATTAAGCTACATGTGTTGGTTCTCCAATAAAATGGCCTGTCAAAATTTTATGCTTAAATTGTTGTTTGTTGAACTGTTCTCTTTGGGTCAAAGTGGTCCGCCTCTCATCGTTTGGTGACCACAAAGTTCCACTCACTTCCTTTGAAACCTAATCAGGTCTTCCTGTTGCACTTGGAATTCAAAGATAGAGCTTATCCCTTGCACTGATTAGCAGCAAAAATAAAAACAAAAGTCTTTCCTCTTTGCTTTTACGCCCGCGGTCGTTGACTGTGAGTAATATGAGTCAGTATTACCATGTGCTTGTGGGCAGTACAAATCTGTCTCATTTGTACGCCTGTCACTTCCTCTGTCTCCTTATACACTGAAGATAGTGACAGATGCCCCCCAAAAAACACATGAAGTCAATGTACTGATATGTGTTTATTATTTTTGTTAGTTAATTAATGTCCACTCATTCTGCAAAAGTCAACAAACCTCTAAAACACATGACTCCCATTTGGTAGCTCCATGTTTCCCTTTTGTATTTTATACTGTGAGGATGACAGGAATACTCACCATACAGTACAGCATACAATAAGTGTACATACATGTTTGAGTCTTGAATCTATGCTCAGTATGATGGCTTTTGCTTGTTAAATTAGTTTGGGGTTTTTTTTCTCCAATTTTTGGGGGGTAATTGGTTGGTAAAAGTTAACTCCATCTATTCTAACTGGAAAGATAGGTTGGCTAATGCAACCCAGTGTCCACATTTCACCACAATATATTGTCTTATGTTTTATAAATATAATATTTGGCAGCTTTATTTTTAGCCTCCACTTATTATTATATTCAATAATTCACAACACAATGCAGATATAATACAGCAAATTGGTATTTTTGCATTTTTGTCCTGTGAAGCATTATGTTAAATGCCTTGGAGGGTCACCTCTATAGTACTCCTTATATACAATATCCGCCAGACTTAATCCACTTTATCTGGATGGGCAGCATGAATAAATATAATCCTTTCAATTTTCTCACACAGAGGGAATCCTGCCGAAGGCCTAGTGTAACATTCAGGTGGCTGTATGAACAATGTCAGACAATCTGGAGGAGCATAGGATGTTTGTGACGCATATTGGTGACATTTGCGAGTGCACAGAGATGGAAGACTTACATTCTCTGCAGCTTATATGCTCATTACTAGTGCACATATTTAAATAAACATATTATTAATATAAACCCTTTGACTGCCATCAGTTGTAATGTAAATACACCATCAGAAGTTAATGAGTCACAACCTGCTCCTATACACTCTGCCCCGGTCTCTCAGTAAAAGCACCTAAACTATCTCTTTGCAGGTACGACCAAAAAGCATGACGTCCTCTAGAAAAGTATAACTATGCACAATAATCTGCCAATTTAAGTAAAAATCGATTTAGACTTAAAAATTAGCAAATAAATAACTATGAATAAAATAATACAAATAAAACAAATATATTTAAAACAAATATATGCTAAAATACTAATAAAAAAAATAAATGAATGTAACAACACATGGCTAATTTGCCAGAACCTACCAGCACAAAAAAAAAAAAAAAAATAGCAATAAGTCAATTAAAGTTATCATTTCTGAAGCTAGTGCTATTGATAAAAATACTGTTTATCCATACATATTTATACTGTTTATGTCTTAATATTTCATACACAGCAGATAAACATGTATATTTCATTGTTGCTGTTATAGACTATGACCTACTTCCATTACTCTATGGGGGTCCCGATCTGGTTTATCCCAAATAAATCTATTCTTAAACAGTCAACAGTCCCATGAACCGGTGGTCCTGACAGGTGGCTTGCAGCTGACGGAAACCTTATTCTCAGAGTGTGCTCGAGCACCACTCTGCACTTCCAGCTCAGCGACCGCATCAAGGTGAGCCTCTGCTGAATTATGTGGAGGTGAATTCCCGGCGGTGGCAATGGGATACGGTAACAGGGGGCACCAAATGGACCTCTGCGGAGCAACGGCCCGTTCGTAAGGTGTACAGTTTCGTATGTTGTTGACAGCTAACAGTGAGCATTAGCATTTGATTTCATGTATCCGTCTCTGGGCTGGTTTAGCTCTTGTCCTCGAGCTTCCAAGTGAGCTCCTGATACAAATCGAAGGCCGCCGTGGCTTTTCCTGATGTGTCAGTGTTCGTTTTGGGTGTTCTGTATCTATGGCGTGCATGGGAATCCTTAGGAAGAGCATTCCGCGGCCAGACTTAATGCAATGCGTTCGGTGACATTTCAAAAGCCAGACCGTATTGATTTTCTTCCCCTTATACCCACATCCAAAGGAATGTCTGCTTTACACAACAGTAGATAAGAATTCATTTTTAAGAGATCTGCTTTCAGAAGACTTGTATAACCATCTGGCCCCCTCGAACACACTCACAAAATCACTTAACCGAGTCCGTCCGATTCACGTGACACACAGTCTAACTTGTTTTGACAGAAGGTAGATGTTAGAGTGAAGATTTAAGAGTACCTGCGTGCAGCCTGCAGGTATGCAGCAGTTGAGCTCCGTGGGCCACACACATCCACCAAAAGGCCTAATCACATTTTGATCCACTTTGAGGCAGAGACGGAGAGAGTGGGGTGAAAGACAGCAGAGCAGAAATGAAAAGGGCACTGTTTTGCCTCCATGAAAACAGAGCACACTTTTCAGTCTGGATACAGTTATTCGACAAAAATTACCTCAACCTTCTAGCTTTTTCTGAGTGAGGCCAGTAAGCAGCAGAAAGAGAGCTGAGCAGAAGAGAAGATAGTACCAAAAACTGAGCGCAATCGAAAGCAAACTTGCATTTCAATATGTTTGCAGTCACACTTCTCATTCTTTACTGATGAAATATGATTTTACTTGAACCACCACCTTCAGACAAAGCTTTGGTTAATAAGTTGAAGTGGTCAAAGGGACATGTAAACAGTCTAAGGTAGTTAAATGTAGGTATTGAGATTATTGAGAGTAATTGGGCTGATAGTAGAGGAAGAAAAAATGTAGGACACAATTTATGGAATGAGTGAATTGGAATATTCATTCATTTTCCAGTGCTTGTCCTTATAAGCAGGTCACAGAAGGTTGGAGCCAAGCAGGTTTGAGCTTAAGGCAGGTTACACACTAGACCTTTGCCAGGTAATTGAGACAGACAACACACATTTATTATTTATTAAGTTATTTATAGTAAATAGTTTACCTTTACATTATTGAATTATTATTGCTATTTGGAGGAATGCCTCAAGAGTGCTCACAATAGCAAGGAAGACAGCATTCTACCAGCATCAGTCCCCATGTAACTGAACTAAAATAGCTTCATATTTACCCCACATTTACTGCAACAGGTTGAACAGTCTTTAGCATCTATTATAAGCAATTTAAGCTACCTTTCTAAAGCATAGAGCCTCTCTCACAGCGATGTACCACTCTCTCAGGTCATCAGAGATTTTTTTTCATTCTTGTAATGATGTACAGATGAAGTAGTGGTACCAGCTCTGCCTCTCATGCCACAGCTCTGGAATTACGTCTCTTAATGCCTGCTCAGCACTGCCAACTCAACCATTGTTTTTAGGAAAAGATCTCACATTCTCATTTAGTCATAGCCTCTAGCCTGCCTCACCAGAAAGATGACGCGACTGGGGCATTCCTAAAACCTACCAGTTAGTCCTTAGGTTTACAGTTAGCCCATGTTCCAGACCCGCGGCTGGCAGCGGTTTTTTGAAACGTGTTGTTCAACTGAGCCAAAAAGTTCACAAATTAGTCTCCACAGTCCAAATGAAATGCTATAGTGTTTTGTTTTTCATGTTACAGTAAGACAAATTGCTACTGACTGAACTGGCTACAGTGGCTGTGTATTGGCTCACCTGTGACAGGCAAACATGCAAAACTCCTCTAGTGTACAATGCTGAACAAATTTATTAAAAAATTCCTCTTGGATGGAGCTTTGTGGGTGGCTTGAGGTGATGTGGAGTGAGTCCAACACAAATGTTGCTCTCAGACAATAGAGCGCCTTGGTAGGTAATGTCCTGACTCTCTGAATTCCAAGAGAGCTTTCCTCCCTGTGCACAGTCTTTTCAGTGATACTTTACATAAGCGTCTACCTGAAATAATAACAGCGATAAACAACACTAAAGCATCTGTCGAATATTGCAGAGGGTCATGAGGTCACAGCCTTCCACTCTGGGTTAAAGTTGGCTGATGAATTGCCATGAAAAATGCTTTGCTTTTGCGGTCATTGTGTCGAAAGTACAGTTTTCCATTATGAAGGTGAAATTACATTTAATTAATTTCAAGGGGAGGGCAGCTAGGGTTGAGGCCAGACGATGTTCCCATGTTTCATATCAGGCTTGAGGGGTCTTTCTAATTCTCTGCCCCTCAGGGAGGTTTTGTGAATGGAGAGGCCTGTTGTGGAGCAGGTTGTGTGGGCGACATGCCTCTTCGGTGCCTCTTCTACAACCTGTATGTGTCCAGTGTGGAAGACTCACTCTAATGCTGCCTGACAGCTCATGGCTACGGCTCAGCTGCTGCTGTTTATGAAGCGGGGGCTCGCCTTACAGACAGCGGCCGGTGAGTGGGGTGGAGCGACAGGGTTCACCATACCTCCAACAGTAGCAGAGGTGTGGAACCTTCACGCTGTGCAGTGACTGGCTCGATCTATAGAGTTCAACACGGCCTCTGTAACCTGGGACCTGCCAAGTATAACCTTTCACAACAACATTACTGACATTACTGTTGTCTCTTGTGTGGTTAACGGCTAATGGAAAAGCAACAGAGAGTACTTAAACAAAATATGTAAGTCAAATAAACACTCATCTGTCAAATTAAACGTTGAATTCTTTAGTAATATTCGTCTGCAACTACAACTTTATTTATAAAGCACATTTAAAAACAACCAGGTTGCCCAAAGTTCTGTAAAATAAATAACAATTTAGCAATAAAATATTTAAAATAAATAAAAGAACCCACAAGAAGAAGATAAAAACTGAATTTGTAAACACAATAAAATATTAAATATTATCCTGAAAACGCAGGCTGTTCCTCAGAAAAAAAAACCTATCTGCTCAGCTCTTTAGCCTCATTTTAGGAGGAACCAGGAACAGTTGGTAAGTGGATCTTAGTGAGCAAGAGGAGACATGTATCTATAAAAGATCGGTAATATAGTGTGGTCACCTAAGGCCTCATAGCAACAGCAATCAAACATTCATCTTCTGTGACAATCTTTGCCTCTTTTTCGATGAGATCCATGTTAGTTTATAACATCATAACCCTAACCTTCTTATCAACAAACACACATCTTCCAATACCTCTAATGGTTTCTGTGACAATGCTGTGGCACCCAATTAACTTTAGATGATGCCAAAGCACACAAAATTAAACAGTCAAAATGAATACTAAAATATACCCAAACTGCTCTCAAAGGCTGGATTGCTGGTATCACCTTGACCATCAAAGCTTTTAAATGAAAACTTGATTGAGTGAGGTGGATTTCAGCCAAAGGAAAGTGGCATTAACAGGTTTTGGTGGTAGAAGGGCTGGAGTTCACCAAACCCCCAACAGTAGCAGAGGTGTGGAGCCGTCATGCTGTGCTTTCACTGGCTCCCTCCTCAAAGTTCAGCGCCGTCTCCACTCCCCAGGACCTGGCCGGTGTAACCTTTCACCACATAATTAGATTACTAATGTAGTGTGAAATGAAATTGAAGGGGTGTTTCAACTAAAAACCAGGCATTCTCTGAGGTCAGCCCTGTTTTTTTCCAACGTGCCAGTTAAGTCCGCGCTTTCCTCCACGGGTTGGTATTACAATGGTGTCATATGTGCTGCCTTCAAGGTCTCCCACACTTGCCAGCACAAACAAGTGCCTTCTAATTGCTCTCTCTGACCCCGCGTCCATTTCCAAGGTGCACTCACGTTGACTCCAAGGCTGTTTCAGAATAAAACAATTACACACCGAGCACACACACGTTGTCGTTACACTATGACCTCTCCGGCGCTTACAATAGCTTCCAGCTGTCTCTTAGGGACTCTTAGGGAATATTTTTTAAACCCAAGTCACTTCGGTAATAGTTGTACAGTTGATTAGAGAGGTCTGGTTCCTCAAGTGAAGGATAATTAGTGCTGCCTTGAAGCACCGATGGGATTCACCAGTTTATGTTAGAAAAGGTAGGTTGCATGAATTTTGGTAACATCATGTGGCAAAAGTGGAGCTTTTACACAGCTACATAAGGACTAAATTGATTAGAATTGAATAGTGTCATGAAGTAATAGTAACTGCTCTTAAAACAGAGTAAAAACAGGCCCTTCAACTATGATGCAACAACTAAAAAGGCATTAAATACTGTCTTTTTTTTTTTTTTTTTGCTTGGCTACTAGGCCATGGAACCACTTTATGCATCATGTGTCAATCCCATAGAGCAAAAGCTGCATGCCAGTTTTCTTACATCACATCACACCATTGACTTTCTTAAAGTGTTGTCTCTCCTATAACACAAGGAAGTGTCGGGACAACTTTTTCAGCACATAACAAAGTGTACTCATTTCCTCTGTCATTACCAAAACATGTATTGGGCAATAATTGTTGAATGTCTGGTGCCTGTGTGACCCGTGTGATGTGGAGGATGCAGAGAAGCACATATGGTGACAATCAGTGGTATCGCTCTTGACAGCATAACTGTCAGCACACATCTCCTGCTACAAACCCCGCACTGGCTGCTCGCTTACGTTACCCACAGGCCATTTCTTTGCTTTCCCCCTCTGTGAGCTTTGCCAGGAGCGTGTTTGTACAGATGACTCTCTGATCGCACGTTCCTCACTGGGGATAATAAGGCCTCGACCCTGGAACGCACTTAGCCCGGCAGATGGAGGGGGGACTGTGTGTGGTAGCCCGTTTATTTTGAAAAGTGCTACCACAGAACCAATGGCTCTTTCACTTGGAAACCTAAAACAAACAAGGCCCTGTGCTACTATTTGCATTCTTCAGAATAATACCCCTGACTCTAATGCTCACCATGATGTGTTAAACTGTCTATATGTTGTATTGTATATTATATTATATATTTAGGAGGCAGGGGACAGACATCTATTTAGCTGTGTTACATTCAAATTCAAATGCACAAACCAAACTTACAAACGCAATAATAAAACTTGTTACTTTTTTGTTTGGTAAGTACAGTATTCATTGTCTGTTAGATCAGTGACATCAGTTTCTAAGCCAAAACATATATATAAACGTAATAGGAGCAGGATGTTATTGTATTTATGCTCCTATTAACAGGTGCACATCTGAAAGACAGCAGTGTCTGTAGAGAATATTTAGCTCATTCAGACTCAAAAGCACATATGTAAGTAGCCTACCAGGTTTTAATATGTTGTATACAAGCTGGCAATGTGTCCAAATAGAGATGACAGATTAAAATGCAATACTTTTGTTAACTTCAGATTGTTCAAACTCTGGTCACTGGCTGTTCTTGTACAAAATGACTTATTGATGCAATGCAGAGTCAGTACTGAAGTAAAAAGATTTTTGAAGTGCAAGGTGTTCCCTGATACACACTGGTCAGTGAGGCAAAAGTGCACAGGTCACAGGAGATTTAGTTTGGGTCTCCAAAAAGATTAACACATTTGCAAATCCAGTCGATGGCCATTTAATAACAGTATCTGCTTTTGAAATTTGGTAATGGTCAGGGGCATTAAATAGTAAAAAAGGAATGAGATCATGTTAAGCTATCAAGGATCAAAGGCATCAGGAACAAAACTAAAGTAAAATGTAAAAAAAACAAAACAAAAAGCCTTTTACAAATAAACCCATAAAATACATTTGTGAGGCATGGCTGAAGAAGGAGAAGATTGACCTCTAGGGTAGAAGAAGTACCTTGGATGATGGATGAAATTATGTATTCTAAAATTATGTCCATGCTTCTGTGTTAACCTGTTTAATATATGATGACCTGGATAAACACCCCTTTAATATACAATGACCTGAAACAAATCTCCACAGTCTTTGGTCAAAACACCAAGGTCATGTGTTATGGTATGAAAATGTAAAAATGTTTGTGTGACTAAATCTGAAGGAAGCCATGGCACACAATCCAAACCCATGAAGCGGCAGGGCTTATATGTGGTGAATATTGTACTTTTAGGTATACATTGTCCAGAGGACTGGAGAGTGAATACCTAGAGTCAGCACAGATGTATTTAAAAGCTCAGATGTGGACAGAGATGGCAGCTCTGTAGGTGGGAGCTTATTCAGCTCCAAGTTACAGATGGGTGCATTTTATTAGTATATGAAAGCAGCAGAACAGAATAAGTGCAGTGTCCAGCGTTAAAACATTATAATTTCAGCATCGTGTGGGTATACTCTACTTCAATATAAACTCCTGCAAAAACAGCTTCTGCATAGATATTCGAGCCTAACTAAACACCACTACAACTTTTAAACAGAAAATTATGAACAGACAGGAAATATTAAATGATATTTTGCAAGATTCCTGAGTTCAAGTACTGTTTTAGTGAATTAATTGTTTATTTAAAACAACCTGAGTGACATGGAAGAACTGAACATCTGTGCAAAGTGGAAAAAAATATGTAGTGCACCTGAGTTTAAAGACAACTTCCCAAAGCCACAATGTAAAGTGAATCAGTGAGCTCCTCCAACACTATGGTCAGTCCTGAGTTCCAGACAAACTGTCAAATGTGGGTCAAGAAACTGCAAAGGCAAAGCTCTTCTCAGAAGAGCACATATAATTTGAGATCATATGGACTGACATGTGCCATAAGTGGCCTTTCCATAAACTGATTAAATTCAATTTTCAAATATCACATTAGAAATTATGTATGGTAAAATAATTCACAGTGATTCACAACAAACGAATGGTTTGTTGCTAGTTTTTTTTTAAATTGTCTAAAGTGGATCAACATTTAAATAAATTATGTGAATGTCAAATTCACCTTGTCAGCTGTTTCCAAAAGACCAATGTCAAGCAATACACATTTCTACATGATAACGAGAAGACCAAACTATTCCCCCGCTGAACACATGAATAGGTATAATACCAATATTCAAGAAAAACAGCTGTGGCATGTGTCAGTATCTGAGCGGTTCTGTGTAACCACTTTGCCTGCAAAGGACAAGTGCTTTCAGATGAATATCTGGAAGGTTATTGGGAGTAACCACCTATCGTGTGGTAATTTTATCCAATCAGAAGAAACGCATGTTGTTTACAAAGAAACCTCATAATGGCTGCTTTATCGTCAAACCTAAAACACGCCAGTAATGCCACACTATTGGTTACAACCTGACCACTATTTAATTAATCTTTATTTAATTAATCTTTATCTGCCCTTGAACAATTATGTCATTAAAAATAAACAGGCCTCCAGACTGAATTTTTCATCAAGGTCAATCAGAGGAGTTTGTAATGTGGGCAAAGAGACATTAAAGGCACATTAAAGCAAAGGTGAAAGTAAAGGATTTCAATTTCAATAAACTGTATACATCTGTGTATTTTTCTTTAAGAAACATGAAACCGAAGAACAGTCCAGACTAAAGGGAAACTTATTTGTGACTGAAGAACCCCATAAATAAATTGGCTTTGTTCTGCTCCACATGGCACACCATCTTCTTTGAGGTCTTGTGTGGTGTTAGGAGTCACCAGGGTCATTAAGGTCACGGCGGGCTGTTTCTGAGGACGTGAAGATGTGTGGAAGTGACGCGACCTACAACGGGGACTGAATAACAATAAGATGGAATCCATATGCATCCCATAACCCTCGGCGGTCCGGCACCAGTTCGCTGCCAGTGGGTGTAACTGTGAGTTCAGATTCCATACGTCCGACACAGAGCAGAACGCCTCGAGTGTTTGGCTTTCTCTGCCGTCTTTACTCTTTCTGTGATTTCTTTATGACCTGCCAATAGAGAGGGACATTAAATCTGTTTGCTCTGGCGGTGCTCAAAGTATGGACATATGTTTCATCGCAGTTTAGATAAAACCACCGCTTGTCAGTCACTCCTGTCTGGGCACTGAAAAATAGACGTCGGCCATTTACATTTTAAACCGGTTTAATGTCCGAGTGTAGTTTACATACGATGATGGAGTAGGGCATTTAAATGATCTAATTTTCTTGGCGTTGTGACTATTTTTCTTTCTTTCGCTTACTGTCAGCAAAGCAAAACTCTAAACTTAATTTCCCATTAGTAATTGCAAAGGTGAAATTAAATATATTGATGTAAACAGTTTTATATTTTGACTTAATTAAGTTGTATTAGAATTAACTTAATACTCATGACAGACATACTTTTTTATGAATTATCCTCCATACTTTACCCTGACCTCATCTGAAGAAGTATCGTGTGACTGGTGCTGTAAGTGGGGTCTTTAGCTTATTTGTTCATTGTCTTCAATAGAGACAATCCACTATAGCAAAGATACATATGTAGAAAAAGCACAATGATACTGTGAGGCAGAACTGCTAACAACGCTGCCACTGTGCACTCCACAGTTTTGTTTAACTAAGTTCCATTTGTAAGTGAGACATTATCATTTCAGCAAGATCCAATCCAAAGGCAATTTGGACTTGTGACATACCGGGTCAAGATGTAATTCAATAATTTCACCACTGTGTAAGATGGATATTTGGTAGCCTTTTTAGTTTATCTATTTGATTTATTTATTAGTTACTCTAGGTCACTTTTTAAAACAGCAAACATCCAACTAACTTTAATCTGAGTCTGGTCCCTGTGAACCAATAGAATTACAATTAAGTTATTTAGAAGCAAAAGTCTGGGTAAGACTTTATAATAACTCACGAATCAAAACTGTAGTTAAGCATTAATACATGCATAATTAACAATGAATTAATTCATAAGCTATTTATAGTCACTGAAATATCAGGTTTATTGTTAAGACTAAAACATTTATAACAATGTTTATAACAAAATGATGATTCATAATGTTGGTTTAATGCTTTGTAAATAATGAATTAAGAACTAATTAAGTTAAAAAATACTCATCTGATGCTTAATAGTGTGAACTATTCTAAAGTGTTACCAAAGTTTGTGAACTCCCAGATCTCGCTGGAATCTGTGCAGGTAACAGGAGGCCAACCTGCCGTCAACTTTTCTTTAGTATTAATGGGTTCTGAATCTTTTATTCCACTATCAACGCAACATAAGAAAAGGATACAGAGCAGTCCTCATACTTTATATCAGCTACAGTACATGTAGTAGATATGAATATGGAGATCACTTCTTATCCAATATTGGCTGCAGTGGAAGACCCCACAGAACGACTTCACATTTAGATAAACTTTAAAACATAGTGTGTGTAGTATTATGTCCTAAATATTTGACTTGCAGTGAGAAGTTGATACACTCCTCACTGACTGAAGCTGAAGCTATCAAGATTGTAATGACTTATTTGGAAAGTGCAACATAGATCGTCATAAATATAAGCCTGACAGTTACAAAACACAGCACAGGATGATGTATTGCACAATGTACAGAAGAGGACAAAAAGTGATTGGAAAACACAAAAGTTGTTTCAAATATCAGTTGGATATAATGGTCTATAGTGTTTTGAAAGAATACAACACCGTCTTCCCCAAATACAAATATCGCTCAAACCAGTAAAAGTGAAGAAAGAGAGAGAAACCAGGCATAAAAAACATTCACAAGGCTTTTTCTTTTCGTGCCATGTGAACTCAATAAGCCTAATATCACATTCTCCAATTAATAAAACATAACAAAGCAGACAATTAATAAAGACAATGAGTCAAAGTCAGATGTGTGTGTTTGGCTTTAAACCAGACTTTAACTTTCATCAGCTTTAATAAACTCAGCTCTCTTATCAGTTGAACTCAGAATTGACAAACTCCCACAGACACATTTGGGTTTACTGATGCCAAAAACAACATTTTACAAGATCTGATAGAGAAGGCAGAAGAGTGAAGTCCCTATAAGTCTGTAATCTTGGATATTTCAGTCAATCTAAAATACGAAATGTTTAGATAAAGCATCGACATCAGATTGGATTGGTTTTGTACTGCTGTCCCTGAGTGAACCTGCTGAACTATGACAAAAACGCGATTTAATTGAATGTTACAGTAAAGTTTGGTTGGATAATTGTTACAGTGCTCTCTATAAATGTTTGAAATATGACTGTACTAATGACACATTCATTCTAGTGTTTTGCTTCGGTTTTCTCGTGTGCTTGATGAATGGGGTTTGCCGCAGACGGCCGTGCAATAACTACAGGAAATCTTAAACCACAGTCGAGCACTTAGGCGGACACCTCAAACAATATTTGACTTTTGAGTGTAGTGCCGAGTTTGCCTCTTCAAACTTTGTAAAAGTGGTAGAAGAAATGCTAACTACAGTTATGAAATTAGGGTGTTATTGTAAAGACCACCATTGTTCCCTCATCAGACCGAGCAATTTCAGATTAAGCAAAAAGAATGATTGATTGTACATTTGGTGATTTAATGTAGTCTTTTAGATGGTTTTTAGATGGCTTCTGAGTGGTTAAAAAAGTGCTTTATTTAGATCATAATATATCCTCATACAGTACATACAACCCAGGTCACCTCCAAAGCCTCATTTCTGCTGTGGGGTCTGCTTTTCCATTCTAATGGGTCTAGAAGAGATGTGTCTGCTACATAAACAATGACATTATCCAAGTGCCACAAAAGTCCTGGCTCTAACTGAAATTTAAAATGTATTTGAAGCAGACTTTTGGAAACTTATTCTTAAATAACTAAGAGAGTAAATCTTGGTGTTTAGCCGTGAGAGGCTGGAGGTAACAGCAACATTAAACTGTTTCCACTTTATTAAATTCATGGAATGGTGCAAATTTGCTGTAATTTAGGGCCTTAATATTTGAGGCCACAGGTTCTGCTTGTGTTTAATGCAGTGTAGACAATAAATATAATCACAGAAACAGCTGTTGCTTTAAAGGCTAGCTTTGTCTTCAGGAAATAACAACATTTAGCATTTTTTTCTGTTGGAATATGACATTTATCACAAGAACAAGGCATCATTGAGGTGTGAGGATTATCTATCACCCAACCAGCTGGCTGCAGTGTTTAGCTCCTCCTTTTCCAAAGCATACCACCAGACCCACGTGGGACCCCAAAGTGGTATGGTTCACTTTTTTTGTGTGACTCTGACTCACACCTCACCACTCTAGTGGAAACAAGGCTTTTGTTGTAAGATATGATATTTCAGGACACACTCAGCCTATTTACACCTTGCATTAGGGCTGGCTACATTAGATTTGACCATTCTGCCACGGTTTAACGTCGGGTCTGAAGGGAGCCGTGGGTTCTGCAGTAAAAGATAGGGTCTGGGCTTAAACAATGGAAAACACAGTAATAATTCTATATTCATTGTATTTCAACTTGGATGGCAGCTTTGGATTGGCAATGCTGACTCTATAATTTGTAAATGTATGGAGTATAACATTATCAGTTCATGAATGCCCTAAAGTCAACTGGCAAAGTAACTGAAATCAAGATCACAAGTGATTATGCTATAAGTGGCATTTAAAGTCAAATTGCTGTTCAAAAAACGTCAAGGAAACCCTTCTATTTCCAATGAAAACTGAATTAAGGCGCAGAGGCTGATTGGATGATCTCCGATGCTGGAACTAGTTGTTTTCCATGTAGTTGACATATAATAAGCTACTGCTGCCGGGCCAGTCATGTACACTCTGTCCCTTAGGGTCTGTCTCATCAGTTAGGACCTGCTGGAAGTGAGCAGCTCAATGCTCCCATTCACAGTGAAACGTAATCCTTGGATACATGTATAGCACAGTGGTTTCCTCCTTCTTATTAGCGTCCCAGTAAATCAAGCCAATGGGGTGTCCCGTCGTGAACATGAGGAGCTGATGCCGCCTGAGTATTATGAGTTCTGGGAAACCCCTGTGAAAGAGAGACGTTGTTTCCACCAGTGCCTTACAGTTGAAAAAAAAAAAAAACCCTGTACTTTAATAAATTTAGTTTCTGTAAATGTTGGTTTTGAAGCAAGGGATCTGTAGAGTGTAGAGATATCATTAATGGCTGATAATGGCTAACATACACTTGAAGATTGTTAATATAAATTGATCATAGAAAATAGTTTTCCATTCCCTTTAAAAGGCAACTGGCAATGCATTTCAATGTTCCTTTTTGATGTTAATTATAAGGGTTACAAAATAAGAAAAAAGTTATAGAGTGCATATATGTGGTACTTCAAAAGATACATACTAAGAATGTGATAATTAGCATCATTTGGTCAAAAAAAAAAAGTAAATTAGCTTGTGTTAGAATAAGATCCATTATGTAGACAACTGTTCCATAAAAGTGATGCATGAACCAGCTGCTGCTAATTAAAGGTAGCTTTTTTTTTTTTTTTGACAAAAGACCCACATTTTGCATTCTTTCTTCTTAGAATATGTTTATTCCAAACAGAAGACGTTTGGCTTAATTTAGAGAAAACTACAGAGCCTGTAAACTTCCAGAAAAGTTGAAAATTTTAAACACTCTACACACTACAGCCAATGGACAACCAAAATTGATGCTGAATGGAACATTTATTTGGGACATTCTGTAGTCGTTTTGACAATGTAAATGCTTATAAAAGGATATAGTACTGACTCAACACAGTGGAACATCCCTGTTGACCTGAAAATGCCAACAATTGCACAAATAAAACAATGACAATACCTGGAAGGAAGCTCAATTTGTTTCAAGCAAAGGCTGCCGACTTTTTTGTTCAAAAGCAGTCTCTGGTAATCACGGCCAGACAAAGATACTTCACCGTTAAGACTTTAAGGAGACGGATTCATACCAGCCTATAAGACTCTAGCGCTATATATCACTATAAATGCCCAAATCTGTTTAAGGCTTTTGAACACACCATCCAGAATCAATCATGCCTCTCCCCTGATGTTAGTGAATATCCACAGTGCCAGTCAAGAATCTCAACTCTCAACAACTGGCCGTGCCTCCAAGACAGACACTTAGCATCCTACTGTGCCCATGTGGTGTTTTTCAAATCGACTGGGAATCCCTCTGGCCGGCGGTAAACCGAAACCATTCCTCTCGCCCTCATCAGTCAAGTGTCTTGTTGTGACCCAGACATCCTATACTTTCACCGAGGGAGATAAGCTAAGGTTCACTGAGACGGGAAATGGTGTGAGGGGGTGAACTCAGCTGCAGTACTTTGGCTACAATGACTTTTATGGCCGCGGCTGACACCTTCAGTGTTGATCAGGATGGATGACCACCACAAACATGACTACTAACGATGAGACGAGCGCAGAGGGCAGCGGGGAGGTATCCATCACAATCAATGCGCAGTGAATTTTATTGATTATCCGTTATTGCCGTAATCCTTCACATATGTCGGCAGGGTTTTACAATGGCAACGGTTCACAGCGTAGGCCGCGTTCCCACTCTTTTTCTACGAGGACTAGTCTGGGACATAATCAGTGATAATCTGATCTCCATGACATACATAACTCAAAACCATGAAAAATATAAATAAATACAGTTCTTTGTTCAAACATGGATCACTTTGAAGGGTTCAGTCAGTAACAAGGCTATCCAACATATCCATAATGCATGTTCTGTTGTCCCATTCCTCATCAATTGGCTCATTGATCAGTTTCAGACACGTCCCCAGAGCAAAACTGAGTAATCAGCGACAGTGAAACGTTTCCACTCTGTTATATTGAGATAACATTTAACAATACTCATGCTGCATTACTCATAAGACAGTATTAGATGAGATAAAAGTGTGTGAGTGTGAGTAAATGAAGCTGTAATAGAACTGGTTAATGGGGTCGAAATTAGGTAACGATCAGAAAACAAAATTCAAACAGCATCTAAAAAAAAAAAATCACCTCATCACTTCATGTGACCAGTTGAACAGGCCAGTAAGACCAGTTTAACCAGTGGAAAAGGGAATTTAAAACCTTTCCTGAAAGGACTGCATTCATTCAGTTCTACTTGTATTTCACTTTTAAGACATTTACCTATGTTCCATATACCTGGAAATTAAAAACATTTAATATTGTAACCTCAAGACCGTCATAATTTTTACTGTACCTTGAATGTACAATCATGGCCACAATTGATGTTTATATCACATTCAGGTCTAACAAAATCCATGATGTGAACTAGCAGCAGGTGAACTAGCACTACTACTACACTAGCTATATGGATTTTATATATATGGAGTTTATTATTTGTGAAATGATTTGCTAAAAAGGCCAGGTTTGTTGACAGTGTGATTGGTTTCATCCTGCATAGATGTTTCAGGTACTACATGTGCCAAGTTACTCACTACAGCTTTAAGGAACAAACTGACACCAAAAAAGAACAAAACGTTACAGAAGTTCGTTTAAGTTAATAAAGTTAATGAATTAACAAAACTAAAGGGGAACTAATTGCGCTAAAATGAGCAAACAGACCAAAAAAAAAAACAAAAAACACATCTGCGATGACATTTCTACGACTAAAAAAGTGTTTATCTCTCCCACTCTTCCAGGTTCTCCAGGATGTGTGGGAACCCTGACATGGAGTGCACTGGTAGCAGCTACTGTGACCTAAAGCCTTAACTCTTGGAAGACCTCTCCATTTCTTGTCCGAGCCGGCTCATACATCACCTTCCAGAGAAATGCAGAGAGGTGGGAACCAGCTGCCCCTTCACACAGTGGCTGCTTTATCCTCTCATTTTAAAAGCCAGTGGAGGATGACTGGTGAAAGCATGCCATAACAGGCCGTTTATCTTTGACTTATACTGTGAAAACACTCATATTTAGCATCTCACTGTGTGTGCGCTCACAGCGAGAAAATATTACACAGTCTGGCATTTATGAACAAGCGGGACTTCGACACTTTATCTACAGTATCTACCCATTCATATTAATCACAGTAAATATTCACACCAAATGCATTACTTTAGGAGACTGCCCACTTCTTTTTACTGTTATTATGCATGTTGATATGTGAATTCAAATATTGAAACAGCTGTCTCTGTCCTCATGAGAATATCTCCATTACCATTATTTTTACAGTTTCACATTGTGCACAGTAAGTGTCAATCCATAACGGTCCACATGTGTTAATCTGAACTGCTGGACCCACTAAGAATAACAGAAAAATACAATAAGACTCTACAAGTGTGTGCTGTGTTCACTGGGTTCAAACAATAGTGAAGCAGGTGAAAACTAGCACCAGGTGAGCAGGTGGACAGGTTTGATTTAGGTAAATGTGCTACGGTGCTACTTTAGTGAAAGGCCAAAAGCAATAAGCACAAAAAATGAAAAAAAAAAAGTCACAACCACTCAAGGAATTTGTGGAGATAGTCCAATTAATCAAGTCAATTATAAGAAATAGTAACTTAACTTTCAAGCATTTCGTTGGATTGGAAAGTCGTGCACAAATGAGAAAGTATGAGGGTTCTGCAATCTGCACGCTTCGCTTACAGCACCAGTCACACAATACAAATTTTACACACAGAAGATCCCCAGACATCATTCATACATCATTCAGACGACGCACAGATCAGGAGGTCATGCATAAAGTTTCACTCCCTGATTTTGTTTTTGCCGTCCCGGTCTCAGTCCCACCACTCTCCACCAACAACAGCAGCGGAGTAACCTTTACTGCTTTTATTTTTTTAAAAAAGGTGAAACCGGACCAATTTTTCATCACAAAATACTAATATATGAAGTTTAGAGCTTACCTCAAACTTTTAGCTTTGGAGTTTATCATTGTAGACTGCAGCGATCCTGTAATTATCTCTGCCTCGTTAACATTGCATTGAAGCATTGCCAACATTTATCTTTTTATTCATATTTAATTTGCTGTTTTTATCTTTTTTGAGCCGCTTCGCTGTAAAATAATTTGTATTTTGCAATGGAATAACTCATTTGTTTGGTTTATTTTCTTGGTCCTTCGTTGTTGACATTAGTGCCAACCAATGGAGCGCTCCGTGTTACTGGAAGCGAGCTGTAATTGGCCAAAATCCCAGCTGTGGGTGGCTCATTCTCATCTATTAAAATCATAAATTATAAAACCTACATCTTAAGGTCTCATTTTTTCCACTTCAGAAAAAATTAGTGACTAAACTGTCAAACTGAATGCAACAGTTAAAAAAAACATCAGTTTATTGTGTTCACGTACAGTATGTAGCACCTCTAGATAAAGAGATAAAGTCTGGAAGTGCAGTTACAAAAGGGGCTTCAGTCGCTTGAACTCACCAGAATAGTAATGAACATGTCAACAATCATCTAAGGGTGTGTTCACATTTGTAGTCTTCCACTGGCCTTTTAAAACTGAGGGCTAAAAAACAAACAAAAAAATCTTTCTTAAGAAATACTATCGGCCCAAATGCTAATAATTAATTTTACGTCACTCATTTTATTTTGTTGATGGACAATATTGCTTCTGTTCTTTTTTTTTAATTTAAAATCTTCCTGTTTGGGCTTACTTAAAGGTGTTTAGATGCTGTCCATTCATTCATTGGGTTTAGCGAGTATAGTGTTCAAATATTTCCACTTCCACCAACTTCTTGAGCAATGTAACCTTGCACATAATCACAAAGCAAGGCACTTTGGTTGTTCTGTAACCTAAATTTATTACACTTTAATTACAGTTAAAGTTAGCTTGCTCACTTTCGATTCAGATTTCGACTTGTACCTCTAGGTTGTTATTGCTCAGCTGCCTACATGGCTGGGACGGTAATAGCCTCATGATATTCAGTGCAGCGTGCAGAAGTTTATATTTGTTTCTTTTGAAAGAGCTCTTGAGCTGAAGTTTCCAAGGAGAAATCCACTAAACAAAACATACTCTTGACATTGTGAACATTTACTTTCAATTGGAGAACATTAAACCCAATTCTGTGGCAACTTGATTGGGCGCCCGGACCCAACTTCACGGTGGTTTGTCGTCACCTACATCCGACGCCTCCCAACATCCTGTCTGTGAGAACCAAGTTATATTAGCTTACACCAGCTCGTAAAATCTGGTCTTATTGTAGAGGGCATCTCCCCATTAGCGCAAATTAAGGGTGACCTTCTTTTACGGCTTTAGGGGTGAAAACACTTACAGCGTTTAATGGAGTGACTTGATGAACATGGTATTGTGAAATCATTTTGAAGGAAGAAGTCTAGGAGCAAACCTCGGGACCTCATGGCACCAAGAGTCCCTCAAAAAACGAGCTGCTCTGTTGATTCAAGATGACACCACTTCAACTTTCCAGCACTCCCATTTCACTTTCACCATAAATTTTAATGAGCGAGGGTCACTCGATCCATTGGACGTCTTCTAATGATTAGGGTTTATCCACTGATGTAAATGAAAGATTTAGCCAGACAATTCGGACCCTTTTAGAATGAAATCCATCGGGGTGGTGAGGTTTATTAGTAAGCAGGGATTTGTGCACTGCAGCTGGTGTGAGTAATCAAGTCGGGGTTTTTTTTTTTTTTTTTGCACACTCACCATTCCACTCTCATAAACACAATGTAATTAAGTTGAAAATCGTCAAGCTATAGAGCCCTAAATCCTAATTCCGCTTTGTACAATAAAACGGGATAAATGGAGTCCAGATGTATTTCAAATGTTTTATGGAGGCCCATCAGGACTGAACATACTATCCTCCTGGTGCACATTCTGGTAAACAATAATCATTCAAATTAAACCAGTAATGCTTGTAAGCAAATAATCAGCACAGCACATACTTTAAATGAAAATGATCACACAGCTGGGACAAAAAGGATGTAAATGGCTTTTTGATTGTGGCCAACTCACTGGATAAACATGACAAAAAGTAACCAACTGAGCAAACAACCATATGGCTACTGTGTCTAATACATTCAGTTTGTGCCCTGTGAACAAAACTGAACCCTTACTAGAGAGTTCTTTCTTATTTTTTGAAAAAGAAGGCATAGAATAGTTGACACTTAACCAGTGTTCATTTTGTTTCCAAAACTTTTTCGTCATAGTTTTCATCAACAACATATTTTTGCGGCTGAAAATGAAACAAAAACTACACAAAAACTCATTCTAAATGTATCAACAGTTTTGTCAATAACAAATGAATGAACAGATAGAGATGAAATCTGATCAAAAGGAAGAACGAGTGGGACAAGTTGAGAAGAGATCCAATCAGAACTCTGATTTCAGACGCAAACTTTTGTTAGAGCCGTGGGAAGACAGACGATGAAAAGAGAATGGCTTTTAAATATCAAACTAATTAATACTTGGAACCTCAATACAATGCTGCAACAGGTTAGTAGTAGTTTCATTTCATCCATTTAAAAATTATTACTTCAGAAAAAAAAAAAAAAACCCTGAAAAAATGCAATACCCACTTATATTTTAGCGACTAAATCTATAGTAGATATAGTCAACTAAATTCTCATATTTAGTTGAAAAAAACTAGAGTAAAACTAATAAGGATTAGATGACTAACTTAATTGCATTTTAGTCAAATAACTAAGAATAAAACAAAATTAGAAACATTTACTGTCAAAACACAACACTTAACCCTCAAGTACCCTCAGTTGCCAAAATGCAATATCTATTTGAAAAAACCTACACATCCAACTTTCCTAAGCCTAACACTGTAATATTGTGTTGGTTTGGCTGGCATCAGACAGCCGCTCTCTGTAAGCTTGTGGCTTTTCTGTAGGATCGGCATTTTATGTTGAATCATTTTACATGATAACTAAAGAAATGCAAACGTTTTACTTATATTTGTTGATGGAAGAAAAACAAGCCATTGGGGTGTGTTTATTTGTCTGCCTGACAACTTTAGGAAGCTGCATCAGGAGCAATGTATGGCTGTGTTTGCTGCATTCACCAGTGTTTGAGACGGCTATGACAAAAACTGAAATCTCCACTGATCTAAGAAGGTGCATGGGGGGGCTGCAGAGTAAGATGAAGCACTGAGCAGCAACATGCTACAGCAACATGCTACAGCAATATAATACAGAAGAGGTTCTATCAGTCTGCAGACGGTTGTGGCTGAGGAGACGTCAAGGCTGGTGAAGATGGGAGACAAATTTGTTGTTGGATCGTAACTGGTCAGTCTAAATGTTGTGGCCGAGGAGAATGTTGTTTCAAGTGCATTTCCCCTTTGAGAATAAATAAAGTAAATTATACTGTTGAGTTTATAGCTCTATTAATTAACAAAGGTTTATGATGTATTTAATGATGCGAGATGGCAGCCTCTGCACAACAAAAAAGTTAGACACTCTAATTAAATGATCTGTAATGCTGGGGTGAGAATTCCATCAATCTTCATCGATGGTTTTCTCAAAATTGCTCTTGACCACGTCGCTAATTTCTGACTATGCAGCTTTTACCAGTGTTTTTCCAGAATTGTGCAACAGTTTTAAACGAAACAAATGCAGTGCAGTAGATCATCTTGAACGACCGTTGAGTGGTCTGACAAACCTGTAAAACCAAGTTAATAGTCAGTTGCCTTGCTAACATCTCTACATCCCCTGTCAGTAAATGACTCCCAGGCGGTTTGGCCTCCTCTGCAACTCAGAGTGGGATTTACAACAAGATTATGGGGCTCCCCTCTGACCCCAGGGGCTATGTTCTGCAAGAGTCAACTTCTTCTTCTTCTTTTTTTTTTTTTAAATGGACTCAAGTAGTGCTCCCTCCCTTCGAGTATCCACCGTCTGCACTAAGAACAATGGCTTATTCTCCTGCGCCAGTGCTCCATTACGGGGCCTGTGGCTTGGCAGTGCAGCAGGCCTCAGATTTCAACCACATGTACTGCACTCAAATCAAAAGAGTCAGCGCTGGCAGCACGGCCACATAGCTCAGAGAGACGGGGAAAAACTACAAGCAAGGAAATGGTTAGAGAAGGGGAGAAAACAGGGAGAAGGACTGAAATCAGAAAATAAAATGTGATGTAAAGAGTAAATATTGAAAGGGGGAAGCCAGAGTGATGAAACTTAGGGAGGAAGCATGGAGACGGTAGAAGCAAAGCAAAGTAGAAGAGATGTTTGTGTTTTAGTGCCGTGAGGTCAGGACTCAGTGAGGTCAGATCCCAGGGGAGCCATTTTGGAAGGCAGTCAGGGATAACCTTACCCTCACCCCCGAACTGGCTATTCTCATTGAACTCTTACTGTCATTTCCAAATCCCACGGACAGTAGCATATCACCGAAGTCTAAACACATCAGCGCACACCCCGGCAGATTTGTATTTTCTGGGGCCATCCATCACTTTCCAAATGTGTGCACGCTCATGTGGGACTCCCGGCGAAAAAATCCCAAAGATTCACCGAGAGTTTATGAAGAGGTTAAAAAGTGAGTTGCAAATGAAAACAGCCGATGTTGCCAGTGTTTTCCAAATGATTGCTTAGTCGTCTGGCGCTGAGGACGCTGTCTGTCTGGGCCTTGGCCGATACAGCTGTGCCTCGGAAGTTCACTGTCAGATGCAATTAGGACATCACATAAGATCATGTCATTAATGTGACAACCTAGACTTGGACGCTGTTATTTTCCTTCCTCCGGTGTGAAAAAATAAGAGAAAGAAACAACAACATATCACGATATGTTGAAGGGATCACTTGGATTTTGTAAATGTGGCTCTCTTAGGTGTACGTGGACAGTTAAAGGCAGAGTAAGTAGGTTCTCCAGAACAATGTGTGTAAACAAACATTGCCCCAGATATCATCCTCTTCCCTCTCATGTAAACAATGGCGGAAAAAGTGAAATACAGCCAGAAAGCGGTGTGTTTACAGATGCGTTCATTTATGTTTTATTTATATTCGGCCTCTAGTGTGGAATAAAATGGATCGCTACAATGTGAGTTTTTTTTTGTTTTGTTTTCTTAAAAGTCTGCATATGTTGCCTTTAATGTAATAACTGCAATAGACAGTTGTCCGCAAACTTCATTTGGAAAGACAGACGATGAGTCTTTTGCAATCAAGGATATTAACACAATTTGAGACATTTATGGATAGTACATTCAGGGATTGTAAGAATGTAAAAGAGAATGAGTACCAGTCATGTGTTGAAATAAATGCATGTAAATATATAACACACATCTGACCTGATGGCAGTTTTGATTTTTTTCTGGGGAGAAGCCTTCTTAATTGTTGTGAAAGTAAGTTGGAAATGGGCATCTCAGCAACCATACAGAGGATTGTTTTTGTTTGTTGTTTTTTTTTTACCTTAAAGTATATCACTTCCAAGTCATTTGAATGGTTCATAGACATAAAGTAGGGCAAATACTCCTCTCAGAATCAGTGCTGGGTCGACAGCTGAGAAACTGCATAATAATCTAAGTTCAGGTGAGCAACCAAGAGATGTGACATCCTACTATAACAAAAAATTTCTTTCTCTTTCTCCTCTTCTTGATAGTGAACATTATACTCCCAGCTAGCATATAATAAATGCCCCTCCCAATTATTCCCCAAAAGTGAGCTACAGTTGATGACCATAGTCCCTCTGCACATATACACGTACAAATGAAATCTGCAAACTAAAATGCTGTACACTAAAAAGTCATGTCAATCCACTTGCTCTTTGTCTTCACTTTTTCTCCGATGGAATTGTCAGTCATGTGTTTGAGACAGTGGACTTGCAGTGTTGAGATAGCTTTAGATGTAGATGTCCTGGAAAGCTATTCAGTCTTGCCTTAAAGCCATTCCATGCAATTTTTACCCCTGTCTGCTTCTCCAAACTGGGTGCATGCTGACAATGATCTACTTTAGTTTGACTATCAATATGCATCTGATATAAACCGTTTAATAAAATGCTTAACCACTCCTGATTGTATGGGATTTTCACTGCAAACCAAGGGAAAACCTGAAATTATTCCAAAATGACGATTTGGTATTTGACATAAACTATCTACATCAATATATTCTAGGATGACGCAGCCTTCATTGTCCATAAGTCACAGAGCAAGCACAGAGAGGTTATCGCTGTCTGAATTACAATGCAGTGGCTTCTCTCTGGGAAGGAAGCCTGGATTATCTGAACACTCAATCTAACTGAACAGAACACACAAATTCTATCAGTACAGAAGTCTCTCCGCCTCTAGTTTGCCAAGTCGAAGCAATGGGGATGAAAGTGCATTTGGGGACAGCAGATTTTTTTGGACCGGGTTAGACCAAGCACATTAAGTGTTGGCCTTGGTTTTGAGGTTGTTTGTAAAACAGTGGACAGGCAAAGAGCTTTAGGAGAATGCTGTACAAGGTAAAAAGTACAGAAACCTAACACCATAACAGATGTTGGGAAATCTCTGGAGACCCTGTTTCCAATTTTGCATCATTTACTCTTAACCCTTTGCGTATTCCTAATTTCTTATTCCAGGCAGCAGAATCTGGTCACTAGCTTGTTTCCTTGCATCACAATCAGACTTAACTACACAGAATTGGGGTGGAAGGTTAAGTGCAGCGTTGGGAGGTCATAAAGTCACTGAATTCTTAATCAGAACAGAGGATGAAAGATGTTCTTCCAGCCAGTGTCCTCTGCTGTGTCAATTTCCTGTAAACGGCTCGCATCTGCGGCGACGGGATTCCGCTCAAGTCACGATTATTTGGCGTCAAGCTGTTTGATGTCAAGTTGGATTTATTTGGATAAAATGTGACAGAAAAACAGATTGTACTCAAGGTTCACGTCCTCCGAGTTGTAGGTTATGCTCCATAAATCTGGCCACAGCTCATCACAGACCAAACAAGAGTCCCAGCTGTTAAAGTGCAGTCTAAATCGAGTGTAATTCACTGGCAGTGTAACGTGGTGAAACACAGAGTGACCCTTGATCCAAAAGCACCCAATGTTTTGCTGAATTGTTCCCCTTTAGAGGCATTTTTGCTATTTGTAAATGACTTAAGCTGTGTCTGCATTTTGGCAAGAAAAGATAAGTGGACTTCAAAATAATTTCAGCGGATGAATGCGCATTAGCCACCATAAATAGCATATCATATTCAGCCGTGCTATAGACACATCTGATGTTTGCAAACAACATGAGCTGTGTGCACATTTTGGCAAAAGGAGTTGAGCAGAACACAATGCATTTTTAATGGATGAAAGGGAATTAGACAACAAAACGCACACATTCTGCATAGTTAAGATGATTTTGGTAAATGGCAGCAGACTGACTAGTGATGTGTGCTGTAAGTGAGTGGGTAGAGAACTTTGGTAATAATTAACATACTTGAAAATATAACAAAATGAGCTGTGTGCACTATACACTGTACCTTATAGGATTTGTGCAAGTCACACTGCACAACATGAAACAAGTAGATTGTAATATACTGCATGTTCACACTGAACGTGGAACAAAGTCGTGGCCAAGTCAACAGATCCACATTTCAGACTCTAAACTCAGTATGATTGTGTCATTGGTCCTCCCCATGGCTTCATGGCTTCGGTGAATTGTAATATAATAATAAACAAGGCCTCTGTTTTCATATCTTCATCAAATCATCCTCTGTATTTGAGTCCCAAATAGAACTTCTACTCTGTTTCTCCTCCATCTTTGTTGTGTTTGGTGCTGTTGTCCCTGTGTGGATGCGCTAATGAATACTTCATTTCCTGGTGCATTGCTATTGGTTAGTTAGCTGACAAAGATCGTAGGGGCAGTGAGAGGTAGACACACTATGTGACGATTCCTCTAAATATCTGACACTGCTTGATAACTGTCCCAGCTTGTCTTTAGTCATAAGACAATTCTGTCTTTCATTGTTTCCCCTGTCTCACTGTAAGATGTACAACTATTGTTTTTGAGCTGCAATGGCTGATTTTTTCTTATGATTACATGTCTTTTGGGTGTACATCTGCAAATTCTGCATAAACAAGACTGAGAACGTGTGCTGTCCGTGAGAGGGTAGAGGACATTAGACTCATTCATGGATTGTTTTAGGACTTTTGGGTCCCTCAATCTATTCAATCTGTTGAACTGTTCGACAAGATCAACATGTGTGGACATTATACAGTTGCATACTCGGTAAAGCAGACACACTTGAGTAGAACTGAAGCCCATGAATAAAAAGCTAAACACAGATGAGACGTGAATTATTTTTTCAAGTGTCTTATTATTGCCTTCGACTTGCACCTAAATATAAATGAATGGGAAATACAGCTGCAAATTTGCACAGTATATTTAAAAAGGCATAAAAGACTGAATCTATTGAATAAATTTTAACTGGACTTCAAATGCGACTGTTCAAACCTCTAATGATCAAATAATAAATGACATTAATCTTGTGCTCTCATTCCGTGCAACATAATCCTCCACTGTGTCGTCATCTTAGCCTGACTCAGCAGTCCGACTCACCGGTTGGCTTGGCAAGTCTCTGTCGCTGTTCAAATGGCAGAGAACGCCCATCGCGCTGTTTTTCTTCACTGCTAATATGTTATGTCTTCCACAAGTGGCCAGAGACAGACTGTGCTACACTTATGTAAGGGGATTCACCAGGCAAATCCCCCCGTTAGCCCTTGACTTATTTTTCCAAGTCGGCCATATAATTTAGGACTGTAAAAGTGGCTGCAGTTTAACATGCTTGGTAAATCTCCAAGTGAGACTACCGTGTGCTAGGTCCTGACAGACGTCGACCACACCTGTGCTGCTCAAACTGCTGGCTGTTATTTAGCATTCGACTGATGTTTCACTCCAGTGCAACAGATGAAATAAATTGGTTTAGAATGCCCCGTGAAACCGTGCTGTACAATGTAAAACAGTGCAGCTTTGTGTCAAATGTGCGAAATGCAAACATCAGCTTGAAATAGTGCTGGGGAAATTTCATGTTAGGGTTCCATATTTTACCTGTACAAAGAGTTAAATGGGTGTAATGGCCAGATTTGGCGAACTGACACATTTAATTATGAAGCTATTACAGAGTCACGTAACATTTGCAGCATTTCTGACAATCCTCCACCCGCTCCAGACTTACTTAATAATCTGAATTATGTTTTTCCACTTGCCAGGACCTAATGGCGTGCTAGCGCAGCTTGAGTTCCTTAAAAGGCTGGGCCATTGCAAAAAAAAAAAAAAAAAGCAACAAGAGAGGTATTTAGATCTGGATCTGTTAGAGTACTTGTCCATGTGGCACCAGGGCTGACGGTAAAAGAGGTGACCTTGTGGTCGCATGAGTCGCTGCTTGAATACATGGAGCAGCTGGTGAAATTAAACAAAAAGCTATGCTCTTCCCTTTGCCTTTAAGCATTTTGGAGAAAGACACTCCTGTCCCAGATCTTTAAGAGTTTATAGAACAAGCCCCTATTCATGCATCTTGCCTTATAACTAAGTAAAGGTCACGACAGGAAATCACATCTGTCAATTCAATATTAAACAAGGATTTTATTATAAATGACATGACCTTTTAGACCATTAATTAAGAAGTTATGGCCACATTAGGATGTTGATTCTTTATCTGACAGATGTGCAATAAACTAGTTTTTAACCTATTCAATTTCATAATCACATTCACAATATGAACCTTTTTTGTTACAGCTACAAAAATACTATTTTCTGAGTATTGTATCATCTTGTTGCATCTTACAGCCCACTACTTTTATATATGGCATGGTGGCTTGGGATATAGATAGAACATTTGGAAAAGACATATTATTCCACAAATAACATGCACTGTGTATTTCTCATTTTCTGTGTTAATAAGAGGGTTCCAAGAGGCAGTGGAGCTCTTCACTGAAAGAAGATTGTGGTATTGATCTACTGACCGACTGTGCTTCATGAACAGGGTCTCTAGGCACTGAAAGTTCTATATACAGTATGTATGAGGCTCCATCAGGTCATCCAAAGACAGGCAGCTAAAAGTTATTAAAGTGACCCATTTTGTCACCACTTAAGTGTTTTCTTTTATATTTATTGTATTTAAAAACAGAATTTAGTTGAACTACATTTACAACTGGTTTGGTTTAACTGGAGTAAAGTCTTTGTCTGATAATACATGCATCAAAAGGGAACCTGACCTACTATTAGGCTACACTAGGATTGAGCTACGTCCCTTTTTTGATTTTTGACCATTTTACTTTAAGAAAAACTATACAAGGTCAACATCATTGTAATCTAAACATTACCTAAACTATATCTCCTCAACAATGGCCACATTTGCCTTTTTCTTTGTTCTTCTCTTGTTTAACTGCACATTCCAGTCGCAATATGATTATGGTGTGTTCAGCAGCAGTAGATCAACTTCTACACAGGTTATATATATGTAACATGTGTTTCATAATCCAGTTACAGTTGGACCAAGACAATAACTTCAGTTAAACAGCACTGCCTAATTCAAAGTAAAATGCAAAACATCAAAACTATTTAGGTCAAGATTTCACACTTGTTTTAACCTAGTTAAATTCCCTCCATCTGAGAACATACTGTAGGCAACAGGTGAACTTTGAGTTCAATCTTTTTAGGAGGTCGGTGTCTAGGCCAAAGCCCCGAGCGGCAGTCAAACAGCACACCCAAATGTGTTCTGGATTTGTGCTTTCAGGTAAGTCAATTTATTATTTGGAGCAGGGCCCTCCTGGTGTTGTAAACTAGAGCTCTCGACCGAATGGTATTTGCTCGAAGGCATCTAATAACATCCCTCTCAGTAACATAATGTACACCTGAACAGGGCCATGCACAAGCCCCCTGTATTTTCCCCACATTTAGGCCTTGTTTCATTAGGGGAGCTTAGACAAATTCACCGCACATGGCAAAGTGTCGACGGAGGAAAAATAACGGCAGCGAGTCGGGTTTCAGATTCCTGAACACTTGTCCTGAACTCACAGCAAACGGCCCTCAGGAACAAAGGCCGCGATGACAAAATGTCTATAAATACAGCAGGGGGCTAATGAGGGTTCTTAGGGTCTATGACCTACAGAACACACATGTGCACAAACACAGCTTTACACTAATTACCCCTCAGATGACCCGAAGAAATAATAATCATAATAATGGCCTCATTTAGCAGCTTTTAAAAGAATTCAGTAGACAACAGGTAGAAATGAAGTAGCTTATTATACTAAAGCCTTGTTTCCACCATGTCCAAACAGTTTCCAAACCCCTGGTCCCAAAAAAGAGAGCAAAACACTCTTGAGCAGGACTTGTAAACTCACTGTACCTCCAGTCTCTCATGTTGCTACACACCAGGATTTAGTCTCCTCTTTATATTTATTATTGGCATCGCATTAAACTCTGTAAAAGTCTGCTTTAAAAAAAAAAAATATCTCATTGAGGAACATAACTTTTGTAACAATACTGAGATTTTTCTGGACCCATTACAATGTGAACGCAAGCCTCTCAGTTGTGTAAATTAGGATAGCAAATTTTAATTTAGTTTTAGTCATTGTTTAGTCATATAGTTCTTAGTGTATTTACAATTGATTCAAATATATAGGGTGATGCATATTCCATGTTGGGTTTTTTTCTTGAGTAATAATTTCTACCTGAATTAAATGAAACTACTACTAACCTATTACAGCTGGTATTGAGGTCCCACGTGGTAACATTGTTTGATATTTAAATGCCGTTCTCTTTTCATCACCTGTTGTCTTCCTGCGGCTAAAAAATGTTTGCATTTGACATCACTTCCGCGAGCTCAAATATGCTGTTGACAAAACTATGATGAAAAGGATTCTTCAATGAAATCAACACTGCCTATCAGGGCTGAGCCATTCCAAACCGAGCTGCATTAATTCACCGCGTGTGTTTTATTGGAAAAAATAGATATTTAAAGTTACTCAGAACCCAATGAAAGTTCCTTTATTTCCTGTTCCTACAACTGCAGCATTTTTTCGTCTTTATGACAATGACCATGAATTCTTGAGCATCACTGGCAAACTGTGACACCTCAATATGAATCTATACATCTAAACATCTACATACATCAAAGACGAGAAAAGAAGAGATTATATTTTCAGCCTTTGTCATTCCATCATCGTTGTCACTTTCATTTGCATAAGACAATGGATGGTGTTCCTAAAAAATGATAATTAAAGGTTTGCAGTGTCATGGAGTGAGAGCACTGTCCAGAATCCCATTGTTGTTATGTGTAAACAGCCTCTTTACTGTTCTCCATGTATCGTCAGAAACAATCTCAATAACCTCATTATTATAAAGTCAGATCACAAACAGGTTCAGTTCCAGTTGATTTTGGAAAACGTCTGAGCCCACCAACATTTTATACTAATAAGACACATTTAATACACATTTAATACTTTTACTGGCTTAATTAGGTGTGTGTAAAACGAATACAGCTCATTGACTTTCTGCTTGGCCAGTTGCAGCTTGGCAGACTGTGGTACTTCATAAACAATGCACAGGGCCATTATTTTAGGCCGGCGTATTAAAATGGGACAGCTGTGCTTCATAATCACTGTGCTGTTGTTTTCGACCATTTTACCCAACAACTACAGTTTTAAATGAGATTCAGTTGCAAAGTATTATAGTGTTGGTGGAAAAAAGGACACCTGCACCTTTTCCAAACGACGCTATACATATTATGAATGTTTATGATGTGTGTATAACCTGACATGTAACTAGGGTCAAATCACATACTCAGCACAATTGCAGCACAATTAGCCTTTTCTTTTCGGTGTAAAATAGCATGCTGTCTGATTTTAGTAAAGCAATTAATCATGTTAACACCATACCCCCACCCCACCCCTCACTCATTATAAAACAGACATTGTGCTGTTTTACTGGTGGAAAACTCTTTAAGTAGTATACATTCTTATGATAAAATCGGCGTGATTTCACAGTATATCAAGTGGTCCAATGAAAGAAGCATAGTCCTGAAGCCATTTATTGGCTGTGAAAACTTTAAACACAGACTTCTATTTGTCTCGAGTTAACTGTTTCTCAGGTGTTATGTTACATATTAGGGCCTTTTTTGGGCACATTTATGTACTGTAACAACCCAGGTCAATTTGTGTCAGTGTAATAGGATTATTGAGGTTGCACAGGCTAAAACACAATATGCACTTTGAGCTTGAGAGAAAAAAAAAGCTATACAAATACGCTCCAATTTTTAAAAAATAAAGCATGACATATCTCAAATAAAGGTAAGCAGTGATAAAGGGCCTTCAAACACAATGTGACTGCAACATCTGCATTTTTAAAGTAATATAAAAATATACATACTAATTTTCTTTATTCCAATATTAATATGTTTATATATTATTGTGTATATGATGAATGATGCTATGATAATGATGACAATGATGGTTTGATAATGGATTACAATAATGATGTTGATTATGATGATGATGGTGGATGATAATGTTGTTGATGATGATGATGAAGATGTTCAGTATGTTTGATCTTGATTTTTGATGACGATGTTCGATGATAAGAATGTTGATGAAAATAATGACAATGATTGTGATGGTTGATATTTTGATGATTGATAACGATGACAATGTTAATGATGATGTTTATGAGGATGAAATTGATGATGATGACGATGATGATGCTGATAATGATGGTAAATGATGATAGTGATTTTGATGGTTGATGGTTATTATAGATTATGACGACGATGATGATAATTATGGATTCATCATATTTTATGTTTATTATTGATGATGATGATGGATTATGATGATGTTGTTGTTGATAATGATCATGTTGATGTTGTTGATGATGTTTATGATCATGGTTTTCAAAATCATCAACATTAACATTAACCGCCCTCAAGATCATCTTTAACATGATCAAACATTGTTAAGATCCTTATCTGTTATCATAATCATAATCATGATAAATCATTGTCATCAAACATCTACCTTATCAAGCACCAAGATTAAACATCACCATCATCATCAACATTATCATCATAATCTTTATCTACATCATCATGATCATCTACCATCAAGATCATCATTAAGATCGTAATAATCAACAACATCATCCTCATAAACATCATCTAAACATCAACTTCATCAACAACATTAACAAACATCAATAATCAAACATAATCAATGTCTGCCAGGGCATAATTTCAAACCTATGGTAAATAGGTATGAGGAAGGCTACATTTCAGCACATTACCAAAGAGCCAGCGCATACAGTATAGTTAGACCACATGCAAGAGGGTACTAAAAACTTTATTCATTTATTTGTCCTAATAAACTGTTCAAAACTATGAGCTGATAGTGGTATAAATGTGATTTATATATTTTAGCATACTGTAGGTGTCAGGTTTAATCATAAAAAACTAAAAATTCAACAGCTAAATTGTGGCTGGGGAAAATGCTTGATGGCTAGTACATTTTTAAAACCTCTAGCCACAGCGGCCAGTGAGCAAAAAAGTTAATGTCAAGCCCTGATCATCATCATCATCATCAACATCCTGATCTTAATCTATCATCATAATCAGTCATCAGCCATCATACTCACTGGCATCAACATCGACATCAAATATGAAAATCAAACATACTCAACATCCTCATTAACTAAATCCATTTATTCTATGATTTACAACATTTAACAACTACAAATGAGCTACAGCCAATCTAAAGAAGGTTTGTATGAGCTACATCACACATTCAGTAGACAATGCTTTCACAGAAATTAGATGAAGTGTAGGTCCACAAATGTTGCTTAGGTGTTATGTTTCAGTCTATATTTTAATGGATATATACTTGAGTTGTTTGTCTGACAGTGTTTGCCTCCTGTTCATGTTTTGTAATCAGTTACAGAAAAACAATCCTTGACAAAACCTGACTAGGACTAGCTAAAGCCACTCATTCATTATAAAATGCATCATTTACGTACATGAACATACTCTGAGTCAAACAGGGATTGAATTAAGAACAGGTTTGATTCTGAATCCTAATACCCATGCATCATTTTTGAGAGTAAAAAGGCTTTCTGATATTAAACCTTGGCCTGCACTTGTAGCAGTTTTTGGTCTCAGTCCACACACTTCTCACACACACCCATCTGTTTACAGCCCTCCTCCACTCCTCCCACTCTTAATTGCTTTTCAGAAGGTGGGATTTTTTTTAACCACCACTTGTAAATGAGTATGGAAATTATGCACAGATGAGGGTAGAGTGCAAGTATTCACTTTAATCCTGAAGGGTTTTATTGGTCCAATTTGGAAAGATTAAAAATACAATGTCTTCACACCAAATACCTTTCTTTAATAACCAGAATGGATTCACTGCAGAGGAAGCCAATGTGTGTGGTCAGATCTTCACCCTTCTGCAGCACTGCCTTAAAAGGATATAGTTAGAAGTTGGACTCAACCAGAAATAACATATTTTCCCCAATTGAAAAGTCCTCTGTCAATACTGCACGACTTTTACAAGTGTCTGGGGAGGGTCAGTGAGGCGAGAGGCTGGCACAGGACTATAAAAAATAAATAAATAAAAATCATCAGGCTACGTTTGTTAAATGAACCTGCCAATTAACTTCACACATTCCACTCACAAACGGTAATGATATAGGGAATTAGCATGTGCCAGTGTGTGTTTTTATTGTTCAGAGCTTCAGGCTGCAAAGTCATTGTTTAACTAAGATTTACAACCATTTTCATATTTCATCTCCTGAGGAATGACAGGTAAATGCTTCAGTGTCATGACCAAGGACTCCAGTGAATGGATGACCCAAACAAGCCTCTAAACCCTCCTTTCACTGCAGATGTATCCTGAATGTTGATGAGGACAAACAGCAAAACCCAAGTGTGGAGCCATGAATTTTTCACAATTATTGCATTATTACAACAATTAATCATTCATTTTGAAGGGTGCAGGATTGTAAGTGCTACAAGGAGGATGGAATGTGTGGAGAAGTGTCAGGTGTGTTGTGTGATAAAATAAAAAGAAAGGGCTACAGGATGTTGTATGGTTTGGAGACAGTGGCTTTGAGAAAAAGGCATGAAGAAGAGTTAGAGGTAGCAGAGCTGAAGATGTTGAGGTTCTCTTCAGGAGTGACCAGGATGGATATGATCAGGAACAATCACAGGGACAGCTCAGGTCGGATGTTTTGGAGATAAAGTTGGACATATTCAGAGGCGCAATACTAAATATATGAAAGGATGCTGAGGTTAGAGGCCTAGAGGAAGCGCAAAGAGGGGATTTATGGATGTAGAGAAGCAGGACATGAAGGTAGTGAGGAGGATGAGGCGAGATGAAGGCAGATGTGGAGCTTGCAGAAGGGAACAGCCGAAAAGAGAAGAACAATGCAATTAGATAAAACAGTAGGTGCAAAAAAGGTGTTTCATGTATCCTGTAAACTCCACACGAGCTTGCACACAACACGATACATTTCACCCCCGACTACTCCACGTTTACTTGTTTCATTGTTTCCCATCTAAAAAATCATCTCTTTTCACTCTCGTAGCAGCGTTGCATCTTGACTCTCTCTTCCTATCACTTGCACTGATTCGTCGCCTGTGACATTGGGTTTCTAGCTGTCTATACTGATGTTTGCAGCTGAAATATTACAAATAAGTAGACATTCACTATGGAATTGCATTGTCACTTGAAAAAAAGCCAACATACAGAATGAAAATTGATAGGACATAAGACACTAGTGGATGTGGTTCTGACAGCATATCATTATATCATTACTGTGCTATTAATCTCACTGGAACATGATCTATTTTAAAGCGGCGGTGGGAAGAGACGCAGCGGGCTACAAAAAAAAAAAAAAAAAAAAAAATCCTCATAGTGACTTATCTAAATCGTTTTAAACTCTGTGTGGTATTGTTTACTGTTAATTACATTCAAATTGGGCGTAAGTGTTAGATGGGATTTTCCCTCTCGGTCTCTGCGTTCAGCCACACTCTCTAAAATCCAGGAAGTATAAAAAACATAAAGTTGTAAAACGATCACCCATAAGCATCGCATGAGAGGAGAAGTGGGTTTGGCGAAGAGAACACGTCTCATTTTCCCATAATAAGGCCCGATGCCTCCTACTGTAAACATGAATATAAAAAATGTGTCCAATTTGTCAGCACACGTTTCAGATCCGTTCACTTGAAACTGCAAAGGCGAAAGGCTTCATTTAATCCGCATTATTTCCAGCGTATTTCTTCACTGCTGTTTGCTGTGATAATTGTAGAGCGACCGCAGCGCCTCGGGTTACATTTACTCTCTGGATGAACCGTTTGATGGAGGGTCCCCGCTGCTGTTTGATTTGGACAGACCAGGCCTTTCTCGGGTTTTTGACAATTCTGATGGATGAACTTCGTGGGAGATTCAGTGTCTGCCTAATTAGAAGCTTGAGTTGAGCCACTGGAAAATGATCTGTTGCCTTTGGGTTCCTTCTTCGACTTTTGAAACGTGCAGTGCACCTTGGATGATACCTTTAGCAAAAATGAAAGATATCTTCAGGCAAATACTTTCCAAATCCTGGTCTTATCACCTTTATTTGAGAGAGAAATGATGAGAGCAAAAAGAACTGACATGGATTCAATTCTGGGTGGCTTACTTTTGTGTTACATCATCTGCAACAGTAGAGCAACCAAAGCTGTCCCTCTTTCAAAATCTTTACTTTAGAAAGACCCAGTAAAGCCCCTTCTGCTGTCAACTGTGCTGCTTTTAAAGAATATTCAGTGAGAAATACTGTGTTTAAATGTATGTTGAATGTTTAATAGGACGGTAGGTACTATAAAAAGCTTTGTGTCATTAATAAAATAAGCATTAGATAGAAAAATGTAGTGAAAGATCAGTTGCTGACGATGAAAAAAAGAAAAAGTCACGTCATTTCGTCGCTTAGTCTGATCTTTACAAAAGTTGAGTGTAATCACAGCTGGGTGTCAACTCTCAAAACCTCTTAGAAAACATAAGGTTTATGGAGCCCCGAGAGGACATGTGAGAAAAAAAAAATAATATGAGGTCTTGAGTTTCTTAATGTGTGGAAATGACAAAGGCCACAAGTTCATTTTTTCATAGCCACTTGATATTAACTCAAGGCCAACATGGAATTGTACAAAAGTCATAAGAGAAGACGCGGATGGCAGAAGCCGCCACCGCTGGACAGGTTAACAAGACTAAGGAAGCATTTCTTTATGTTGGGAATGAACAGCAGAGCTATTTTAAAGGCACTTGTTTTGGGATTGTCTCAGGATCTCGTGTTAATTATCACCAGGCTATGTAGGCTTTTGTGGCCTCGGGTTAATTATGACTCGTTTTTCGTTGTTCCCACGCATTAAAAAACTCGAGGCCTTGTATTATTTTTTTGTTACATGTCAGATCCAGGGAGCTGTAAATGTTGAACCTAAAGTTAGTATTCATATAGCCTAGATCCAGCCACACACACAGACACACAAACATGTCCAAAAAGTTGCACATTTTGAATCAAAAGGCCATGTTGGTCTGTTTTTAGAGAATTCCACTTAACTTTCTATACAGATAATTAGTCTGGTCCCTTTCCATTTGAGTTTGTTTTAAGGAGGCAGAACAAATGAACACAGATTACTTTTGAATGCATTTGGATAGATGTACAATGAATTCAAGGGGCAACATACACAGAAAAAACTACCTCTGAACTGATGCAACTTGAAAAACTTTAAACATAAACAGCTGGGACTGATCGGTCACAGTGAGCTTGGTGAAAGTTGGGTTCCAGACCAGATTCACCTCACTTTATCAGCTTTATCTGATATTTCTGAAGGGTATTAACCACACTCACACACATACACCACATTAGGTAATATGAACTCTCCTGTTGCATAACTTCTGCTTCTTTTACTGTGACTGACCTGGTCTAATTCATTCCACTGATAGTCCAATATGTTCCACGATGCTATACTCGTTAGCATTACTAGCTACATTTAGCTTTAACTAACTTTGTAACACGTTTCTTGACCTGACTGTGTTGCTCTTCTACTCTTTCATACCCACAAAATATCACCAGCAATAAATATCGTTCTGTGAGAGTCATATTCATTCATGTTGTTGCCTACATCTGTTTCCGTGAGAATAACAAAAGCTCGGGTTCCTGGCATATTTCACTGTCACCTGTCACCATGTGTGAGACGTAATCATTGATGACAGACAGCCATAAACCACTTGGCACCATCCTGCCTCACATATTATTGTATGCACAGCGCTTCACCACAAAAGTGAAGGATTTATGAAGTGCGGCAGACTGAGAGGGATGAGTTGGGTTCTGACCTGTGCTCACAGATGGAGGTTACCACAGGAGAGTTGCACAATGCTGCATACACCAAGACGGGCCAATAAAAAAGCAATTTGTCAGTTTGGGTCAGGAAAACTGTCGGGGTTTAACAGAGGGGAGGGTTCGATAGGAGTAGCAGCTACATGTCATTAGCTCAAGTACTTCCTGTGGCAAAGCAGCTACGTTACCCTGCTTTATTTGTGTCACATAGATGCTGATGATCTAATGTGAAAAAAAATACTAAATCGAAGTGTAGAGCTTACCTGAAACTTTTAGCTTTGGATTGCCAATATTTATCCATGTTTAATTCGCTGCCACTTTCTCTATTTTCCTCTTTTTTGAGCTGTTTCACTGTAAAATAAGGCATTATTTTATTTTGCAACAGAATAAGCATTTTCCTTGATTTATTTCCTTGATCCTTCATTGTTGGCATCAGTGTCAACCAATGGGAGCGCTCCTTGTTACAGGAAGCGAGCTGTGATTGGCCAAAATCCTGCTGTGGGCATATGAAATCCTTAATTATAAAGTCTAGATCACAACTTATAGTCTAATTTTTATTTATTTTTTATAGATGATTCCTATTACAATAAATGGGGAGTAAGCTGTCAAACTAAATGCAACAGTAAAAAAAAACAAAAACAGGTTTAATGTTAGCTCCCTTTTTAACAACAGCTGAATGCTATTAAATATCATAACTCCTTGAATGCTGCATTAGCCCTTAAAAGTCTATTCTCTCTTGTTCATTTAAACTTGGGAAAAAACAGAACTCAAGTTGCTTAATCCAGCTAGGAGCCTCATCAATAATACAAACTAACACCTTCACAGAGAAAAAAAAAAAATAAATTACACTTTGACATTTAAAAGGTGTAAATAAGGAGCTTCCACAAACCCACAGAAATCACGCTGCTGTATTTCTCCCAGCAGTGGAAAAAAGCTGAAAATACCTGAGCCATGTGTTCCGAATCAAATGGAAATGATGGAATTAAAATGAAACGAGCTACGGAGATAACCATTTAATTAGCGCTTGTGGTAGTGATCAGGATGAAATCCAAGAATGAAATCGCGTGGCATGCTTCCTTTTTTTCCGGCGGGACTATTGCATGACTGTCGCCGCGGTGCTTTCAAAGCTGCAGCAAAGCGCTCATTTCACGCCTGTTATATCGCTACTGCACCTGGCGCCTCACAGTGCGGCGAGTGAGCGGCGGCAGAGGATATAGACTTCTCACATGAAAAGTTAGATTAGACTGAAGTTTAGCAGAGTTTCCTATCCCGGCAGCTTAAGATAACTACGCCCAAACGAAGAATGTCAGAGCGCTGAGAAAGATCCGCAGACGGCTGGAGGAAAGAGCCACGAGGGATTCAAGAGTAGCAAGCTGAAAGAAAATAAAGAAGTGCTTATCTTAGTCTAAACACGGGCACATATGTAGAGAGCATAAACACTGACGCTGGGACGCTTGTGGTAGTTGGATCAAGCTCCGTAGCCAAAATATAAACTAAAGTCTTCCGGGATTTCCCGCTCACATAAAGTATACATGCTGTTAATGATCATCTCCACCCCGATGTGATGAAAAGACAATTAACAAGATGGAAATGATCACGCTCTTAGTGCTAGCAACACCAATTAGATTTTCATTCACAGCCCTCTCCCTGCTGCTGGAGAAGTTCAGATCCAAACATCTATCTCTCGAAGTTGACAAGAGGAAGAGGTTTTTCAAAGCATGGCCCCTTTAATCACAGCTTCCAAACCTTAACCAGGGCCTTTTTTTTACAGGAATATGGACCAGATTATGTGTAAAATTAGAATGGATTGCATGGAAAAAAAAACTTTTTATATCGTATGAAATCCAGTGATGCAATGCTCTCACAAAAGGGCTGATAGAATGTCAAGAAAAAATCATCCTGACCTTTAACCCACCAATAAAGACAAACAGTTATCATATTATCAAAGTATTATTGTAAAAGTATTTGAGTCAGCTACGATCAGCAGGCATAATACTTCTGATAATGTAATTGGATGCTACGGTTCAACTATGTCACATGTCAAACACAAAATGTTTTATTTGGCCCACTACATTTGATAGCTGATTTTTGTTGGGACTCTGCACAGTAACCAAAGACAAAAGGCATTAAACTATTCCAAAGATATGTCATAGGGAATAAGGCCACCACACTAAACTGGGTAAACATTTTAAATGGACCAAAGTGGCACAAACTGAAGGGAATTAACAAAATAATGTGTAAAAAATGAGGCCTAAAAGGAGGAAAATAATGTTAAAAACAAACTGAGCTTACATTATTACACTGTAAAACCTAATAAAAGATACCCAACTGTCATTCTCCATCTACATATGTACCGTACAACTGCCAAGAACTGCTAAGAGTCCGACAAGAGAACACTGTCACATCTACATCTCTTACAATCAGTAGAAAGATTTCCATTAGAGCACATGAAACATCATATTAATACATTCTGGCTCAATTGTAGTCATTAAACTGAGTCGTACTAGCTCTGTAAACATTTGTTGCTAATGGCACAAGTGAAAATCAGGAAGTGTTGAATTTCCTGGAAAGTCAGTAACGCCAATAAGCATCCACTTTGACCTCTGAGCAGCTTCAAAACAGACTACATTCACTTGAGAAGTAATTATGAAGTTATGAGTTCCCTTCATTTTCATAAATACATTAATGCAAGGGTCTTTGCTGCCGTTCTGGGGTCTTTAATCCATGTGTGCTTGCATCTAGTTATGTTCTTCCTGTTTTTGTTGTTTTGACGTCTCTGATCTAGGTAGCATTTCAGTCAACTAGAGTTCAGTTGGGAGTTGGAAGAGATCCGTTATTTTAAGGGTGCATTCACAAGCCCTGTTTGGTCCGTTTGAATCGAACGCTGCTTCATTTGCTCAAAAAGTCTGCTTTGTTTGGAGAGGTGCAATCGAACTCTTGTCCATCGAAAAATGTAGCTCTCGGTTTGCTTCCAAGCGAACCCTGGTGCTGTTTGAATGAGGTGAGTAAGTGGACCAAACAGTGAAATAAAGGCACGTATAGGGGGTAATCACAACCAATAGAAACACAAGTGTAGAGCAATAGTTAGATAGAAAAGGAGACTAACCAATAGATAAGCAAGGTTTTTTAGTTCCTTGTTTTTCTTGTGTTCCTCTCCATTTTTTTATTCATATGGTTTGGTTTGTTTGAGTGCACTGTTAAAGCAGCTTGTTTTGAGCTGATGATCTTCACTATATCTATGACTGAAATGCATTGTGATTGGATAATTACATACTTTTATGAGAAGTAGAGCAAAGCACCTAAAAAGGGGGCCACGAGTCAATATGGATTGTAAGGGGTGTCAAAGGAAGTCTCACTATACACTCCCAAATTTTAAGAAATATCTGTAACAGGACTAGTATCATATCTAGATAGCAAACTACAACACAATAAATTGTACACAATACTGTAATTTAATGTACATTTTTCTATCAGCACATACAGCATAGTCCATGTCTCCTCTGGCTTCAGTCTTTTTGGCAGACTTTATGCATTCTATAGCATATTACACAGAAAACTGGATTTTACAGTGTCTCGAACACATCATATAAAACATACACAACTGTCACTCTTTGTTAAGTTCTTGGAAGGTTTTGTCTGTCTTGGCTTTTCTCGGGCTTCTCCGGCTGCATTGTCTGGCCAAACTGACTCAACAAATATTGTGCTGGAATCTAACTCGCTGCGTTTATGTGTTTCATATCACTTCCTGTGTTGAAAAGTCGTGTAGTACGGCTCGGCAAGGACGCCGCTTCCTGCTATTGACCGAGGGCCTGTTGTTTTTACCTGCTTCAACAATAACTTGGCACAAGGACTCTGACCGAGAGATGTCAACATGTGCAAATGAGCCGTCTGCGTGTGATAGAGAACATGCAGCTCGACTTCACGGAGCTACATAACGTGGTGCGTTTCAGTCAACACATGATTAGGTTCTGCGGTTACAGCCTCTAAACGGACCGAAAACTGGACGAGAAAAAGTATTCGCATTTACAACACTGACAGAGGCTCCAGTTCTCCTTTTAACAAGAGACAGGTTTGAGTGGACACAACCCAGGTGTAAATGTGTGTAATGTCAGTGTAAATGTGGAGCCAAGGCTAGATTCAACAAAGATTGGAGATGCTTCTGACAATTTCCCACTGAAATAACACTTTATGGTAGTGTCTGCCTTGGAAAATACCTGCCTTGTAAAGCTGGATAGAACTCATTGGAAGTTTGGTTTCTTCATGAGCTGAAAAACTAAAGAACTCTTTCTTTCCCTCTGCCATCAGACTCCTAAACAGCTGACACGAGTCTAGAATCATGGACTATTCCCACTGTTCACCTTTCAGTTCACTTTTTACAAGTCATTATTTACATATACCTCACTGTGCACATATACTTTTGCACATTTATTGCCGATTGCACATCTAGCTGATCACTGTGACTTTAGTATTCCCCTTAACATGCTGCTTTTACTACTTATTCTATTTCTATTTAGTATTTAGACCTATTTATCTATTTTATACTTAAGATTTTATTTTTATTTTTTTTGTGTTTGTTGTGGACAGCAAAGGAAGAACCTGTTTCTATACTGAGCACATGACAAGAAACTGTTTGAATCTTGAACTGAGCACTGCCAGAGAAGAAACACATTCACATCTGTTTTTAGCACACCTTTTTGCATGAACGTTTAGGTATTTGTGAACTAAACAGATTTTGTTTTAAAATTTTAAAGTGAAATCACCCAGACGTTCCATTGGGTTTGCTCATAGACATCAGCATGTTCCTTTAGAGCCCCATAGCTGTTCATATGTTCCACAAAAGGAAGTGTGTGAGATGTGGAACTGCACTTTGACCATCAGGTGTCGATTACTACACCCTATATGAACAACTGTTTTTTTCTTGTACTATAGTCACGTTTAAGCTTTTCAAGAAAGTCAAAGTCAGTGATGGTTTCAAAGAGAATGGCTGACCAAGAAAACTTCTATTACTGTTAGCTTTTATTCTCACTTTCTGATGGAGATATTTCTTTTTCTTATGTGTCATCTCATTATTAAAGGTGCTGGGATTAAGAGTGCGAAGATATCCCATCTTTACACAAGGAGAGGTAATAACAGTGGCCTTAAAGAGGTGAGATGGTGCCAGACAGCTCCACAGAAAAAGGAACAAGGAGAGCTCAAAATGACAGAAAATCTATTGTTTGGTTTGAACATAGTGGTACTTTCTGCTTTTTGGTTTTGATTTCACATAGGCTTTTTGTATTTCATGTTGTTTATTGCTTTTGCCTTTGTGTAAAGAGCTTGCTTATATTAGATGAAACTCTATGAGACTTAATGGAATGTACCCAAAACGCTGTGTTGCTCATTGAACTGTACAAAGCTACAACGAGATTATTTATTTATTTATTTGATAAATGTTTACTTTTCTGTTGGTCATATGTTATTGCTCTATAAAAAAGTGACAGTAACAAATAACATCGTTTGGAATCAATACCAACAAAGGCAGTAGTAATGGCTGACTTTAGTTGTAGTTCCACATCTTCAAATATCCATTGAAAAAAACTGAATGCTTTATAGTCCACAAACAGTAGCCCATCTACAGCTGTCTATGCAAATCTAAAATTGAAAATAGAGAAGAAATTGCACAGACAAACAATACATAAAAATGATAAAACTATAAAGGAGAAAAGGAGAATCTTATTGCACATTTTGGATTTGTTTTTTCTGATTTGTGTGTGAAGACTTTCCCCTTTAGCACGGAATCCCTAAACATAACACGGACAATATGAAAACAGGAAATAGCCCAATCAGTGAAACCACAAATCTTACTCACCACCAAAGTCTAATCAAAAGATCAACACAAGATTTGCCAAAATTGCTATTTGTTTTTCTTATAATGAATGTTTTGAACAAATAAGAACTTAGAGCAGGAGTTTTCTTCTTACACATGCATACACAACATGAACTCTGAACATGAACTCGGAGCAAACAGTATGTCAGGACAATTTGCATGAGATTATGAGCTTAATAATGATGTGTTTTGTATTTTTTTTTTTTTTTTTTTGGAGCGTAATCTCCAGTTCCTCATAAGGCTTTGTCTCCAGAGCAACACTTATAATGCGGTTGAGCGGCCAGTGCTTTTGGCTTTAAGACCACAGAGTATCACCTCGGAATAAATCAAACCGCCGCTCTGTTTGGTTTGGCCCGGCGTCACGTTGGTCTGCAGTGCTGCCATGTAATGTGGTAACACCTATGTCGAGTCGTGTGAAGAGCTCTGCGCGCCATATGTGGACTCTGCACAGCATCGCGGCATGATTTCATAACAGCTCTGACTTGCGCTGAAAATTAATTTTCAACAAATGTGATGAATGGCTTCGTTGCCAAGTATCATTTCAGATAATAAACCATCGCATCTGCGCGTTTGATTAAGGCCCGTTTGAATGCAGGCCACGCTGTTGCACGCTACGCGGTCTGCAGCAGGTGCTTCGGCGGTGTGTAAAAGGCTCTATGTATGATGTTTGTTTTATTACATTACTGCACCATGAGGTCACATGAGAAGATTTTTGATCATCAGAAGGTTTGGGTTTTTGACCAAGAGCCCAATGAAAAGATAATATGATCAAAGCTTGTTGCAACATAAAACGATGGGAGAATGTGTTTAAGAGAACAAACCTCTGCATACACATTGCTATTTTTTAATTTACTGCTCTCTTCAACATATTGTACACTTCTGATGCAACTCTCATGTCTTAGTTGTGGTTTGCTATTGTCATTTCCAGTAATCAGGGATTGGATTATTAGTGCATTACAGTAATCTACAAGTCATTTGGGGCTGAACAGTAAAAGCCACTGACAGTTACCACAAAGAGACCCAGCACTGACTCACTTAATCCCTGGAGCACACTTAAGGATTTCTGAATCTTAGCTGGTTTTTAAAAATGTTGGAGTGGACAGATGTAGCAGCAGACTTAGCCAAATATTCACAAGTTAATGGTGAGCTTACTCACTGTTTCCAGGGAATTGAGCGCTCATCGCCAAGAGCTTAATGTAGACCTTTTTACTGTTTGTACACAACCTGACCTGTGTGCACATTTCAACTGAAGTTCAGTGAATACTTTTGCAATGGAAAAAAAAAAAGCATTAACAAAAAAGTTAAGTCTCCTCTTACAAGCTAATTTGGCAAACACCAACCGACTGACAGTGTGAGATGTAAGTGAGTGGGTAGAGAACATTAGTGAGTGGCTCAATATTCAGCTGCTCTACTTTTACAAGCATTTAGGCTAAACCAGCTAACGTGTACACACTACAAATCAAAGGACGCTTAATACTACTTAATGTTATCAAAATTGTTTTCAAAATTAGGCCCTTTGTTCCCACATTTTTAAGATTTTTTTGTCTGTGTCTAGAAGCAGGATTATGCAACTACTTCTTTAGGGAACAAAGAGCTGGGTTAGGGTATAGGGTTAATCTGTGGGAACATAGTCATGCTCAAATATTGGCATGCACAGAACACAGAATAACACCACATAGAGGGCCTTGAGTTGTACATGGATTGTTTTAGGACTTGAGCTTGAGATCCACCCGACAAGATTGGCATATGCCGTATTAAAGCAGCAAAATCAAGACTAGAGACCATAGAAAAGTAAAATGCATGTCAGCATTGTAGATAGAGACATGTCACAAATACATAATTGGTAAACTAGCATATATACAAGGCTTGAGGGGTTTGTAAGTAATGTAAGGCTATGAGGCACAACACTGCAGCCAACATACTTGACTAAAACTGAAGTCCACAGTAGAATATTGATTTTAAACTGATTTTTTTCACCTCCTCTAAAGTGTCTCAGTTAGTTCTTTTTGCGGTTATACAAAATAAATGTGAAATACCGCTACATCTGTTGTGGTGGATATGAATCTTTTTGATGATGTCTCTCGAGGAGGGGTCAATATTTTGCACCGAGTTCTAATGAATATTCAAACTATTTTTACAACCTGTGTGATATATGTGACATCAGTTTGGTGTTCTCTGGCTTTTGAAGGTTGTATATTCACAGCTCTGTTCACACAAATACACAAAACTAATATGCCATATTGTTTTAGTGCTTTAACTTCTTTATCCAAACACCAACTCTTCCATTTTGCACTGGAAATCAAAGGCTCGCTTCAGACCTGGCATTAAAATCCAAACAGAATAATCAAATCTGAATGTGTCATGACAGATTGAAACTGAGAACATTTTTGGAGATGGCTTGGGTTGTGTGTATCTAGATATATTCAAAACAATGTGCACAACCAAAAAAATCTTGAGTAGTTTTGAATGTAAAGCCGGGAAGAGAGGACACAGGAGTTTTAAATTAAAGGGGAGTTATATATATATATACATTTTGTGGAGACATTTGTTAAATTCAGTTACCAATAATAGCAATGTTGGAGACATAAAAACGCTGGCGATCTAACATCTCATTTGCACTGCTTGTCACAGTCTTTCACTTCTTTTCCCAAAGAGATTAGCTGGAATTAGTCAGAGCCGCTTGTCCCTGGGCTTCACTGTTCTGAATTCAAACCAGGCTCGGGACTAAGGCCAGCTGCTGCAGTTTAGTGTTAAAACAGCAGGTTTTGTCAGTGGAGCAGCGGGAGACAACAATAGTCCATACACTGGCAGCGGTTCACTCTCTTTAAAAATCCTAATATTTACTCCATTATTACTTTTGGAAATTATGACTCCTGCCTCTGTCTGAAAACGGTGACCTCCGGAGAAAGGTTGCGTTATTTTTGTAACCGTTTTGATTCCAAATATCACCCCCGTGCAACCCTGACCTTTGACCTCAGGTAGTAAATTCCCCCGCTCGCTCAGGTAGCTTGGCGCCACGCTCCCACGGGACCCGAGCTGTGCCTTTAATTGCTTATCCTCATCTCCTTACAGACGTTCGCGGCGTTGCAGTTGGTGCGTCGTATAAATTTGTGGGCTGACACCGGCTCGGAGAAGGACCACTGCCAAGGAATATATGGGACCCTCTGTGGCCTCTTGTATTTATTGGACATGAAAACAGTCATGAAGAATACAAGAAGCGGGTCTGAATATGAGTATTTTTGGACGGTGCAGTAAAACAAATACATTACTCTGACATGTTTGTTTAAAGATTACTATCTATAGATTTTACAGTCGAAGAGGAAAATTAAAGACAGCCACCCAAACTTCATTAAAGAGATCAGTACAGGCAGTAGCTCATAGTGAGTCAATGAATCACTAGACCTTACTGTATCCATGATAATGACCTGGGATGTGGACTTAAGTCTTCATTGTGTTGCTTTAAGTGAATTGATACATTACATTTTCTTAAGGAAACCATCGGTGTAAAATTTGATAAGTAACAATAACTGATTTTCTAGTGCAAGTTTATTAAATCGTATTTTGTGATTGGAAACAACAACATTTGCACATAGTTGAATTCTATAATTCTATGAAACCTATACTGTAGGTGCCTGTAGCAAGTGTTCATTAGAAAGTAATCTCTTTAGTCATTTTTAGTGTGAATTGACACTTTTGTACATTGCTGATGACATTTAGGTTGCGATGAGGATTGAAAAGCAACTACAACTTTCCATGAACCTTTCCTAGGACTTGTTAGTCTTGACTTGGGACCCATTGGTCTTGATTAGGAGCTTACTGACCCAAAACCTGATTCATTTGACTTATTATTTGCCCGTTTTGACTTTCAATCTTTGTTGCATTTGAGATGGCACAGATTTGATCACTGCATGTCACTGACTTGCTCTGGTATAACCTCTGCTCCGATGGTAATCTCATGAGACTGATGCAATTTTTTGAGCCAGGTTGCTCAAGGTAGACTACAAAAGCTGAGTGCATGATGAGAAATTGTCGGCAATAGCACTACTGAAAATTCTGACGGTTCTGAGTTGGGGTTACATAGTGTTACTCATTTTAAATAAAAATACAGCCTTATTCTTCTTGACTTGGGTTTTGTTAGTGATGAATTGCAATTTGCTATTTTTGGGACTAGTCTTGACTTTGGAATGGATAAATGTAAAAATCATGTTCATTCACTCCTTCTGTCTTCTTTGTCCATGTTTTAGTCCAAGCCACACACACCACACTCTTTTCCTGCCACTCATGTTTTTCACTTATGAAGCAAATGTGGGGTGTTCTGGTTTGGGTTCCTGAACCAAGACCCCACCAAAGACCTCCTTCTACTGCTCCTGTTCTGCCTTTTTGTTACCTAACCCTTGCAGCCATCCATTTCAGACAGATTATCCCGTATAAACCGAAAAGTATGTGAGTAGTGAATGCTTTAGGTTTTTAATACTACACTTTGTAGAAATTCCCCACTACCTTTTTTTAGCGTTGGATGAGTATGTTTTCAGGTTTCCACGCTTGTTCCAGCTGTAGCTCCGGGCGGTCTCATTTCTAAATTCAACCGAGGTTATGTTCCATTTTGGAAGAGACACGCTGCTCCCTTTTACAAGCATAAAATCTTGCCAGTTTGCCACAAGGTAAAAGTGGGCAGCAGGATGATTTATACCCAACTTTAACATATTTAACTAATCGGACTGATACATAAATAAAGGAGAGGAGACGAGGATATGCACCATTTATTTGCACTTAAGGTGTGCTGTTACATGAAATAGACCAACCTGGTGAGCTGGTATCGACTTAAATGATTTAGGATATGGTCATTCCGAAATTGCAGATATGGGAATTGCATGGGAGTTTTTCAAAGCAGGTCTGACGCTGAGACATTTTCTTGGCTCCTGCTCCCACAAATGAAAAGTGGCAACGGGGCTAATCTGACATTGATGAAGTCTTTCAAGAAGTCATAACAGCGCATGGAAACTCCTCTACTGTAGTACACTCCAGCACACACATACACACCGGAGCGTAAACACACACATCGGAGCCGTGTTAGTTCGGGGTTATTTTTAGTCGGTTCGTGGCTGTAATTCACATTTCCACACATCTGTGTCTGTGCCGTGTTGTTCTTTAAGATGCTGTGAAATGATACACGACTCCCGCGAGGTAATGACGTGCACGATCTGTCGCCACTGACTTAACACTAGAATTGCCGTGTGATAACAGCGAAAAGCTATTTGTGATTTTTTTCCAGAGTGATCGCGAGGCTAAGACGTACGCAGACCGAGGTTTTGGGGTAAATGCAACCAGAGGACAGCTTTCACTAACTGCAGGGCCTTGATCCCATTATGGTGCGGAAAGAAAAATAAATCGAGGCCCAGTGTGTAACGACATAATTCAGTCGTCAATATACATCTGCATTACGGTCAAGGGTATAAAAACGTCAGCTCTGACAATTGCTGACACAAGCGTCAGTGTGTGGTGTTTACAAATGGTTCTGGACAGAGAGGAGTCCCGTAGTCTTCACTGCTGTGGTCACATGCCATAGTGGAAATGTTTGTATGGATTCAAATCAAATGTCAGCCACATTCAAGCTGCATGTTGGTTATAGACTGAGGCTGTTGAAATGTAAAGAATTCACTCGTGCCCACGTGTAATTTTTACTCAACTGTGGTACATGACTTTGACCAGAGAAATGATTACATTATTGCATATTGCACACATAATAAAAATAAAGCAAAGGGCTTTTAAAATAATCATAAAACATTTGTTGCACATAGTTTGCTTTACACACAAAATGATAAATCAGTTTTAGCGTATAATTGTTAGTTGTGGCTGGTTATGTAGGCAATTTTCCAATCCTTCTCTGATCTACATAATATATTTTCATATAGTGATGAGTCTCATGGCTATGTATACAACCATCAAGTATGCTAACAAAAACTTTAAGCTACAATAATCTGTCTTTGCCGCCTTGTCTTGTTGTCGGATTTTTTTTTCCACATGACTCTTGCCTCTTCTCATATTTAGTCTAACATAGTTTTAATGCCTTTCCTGACACAACCCTCCCCATTTGTCCAGGCTTGGGTCCAGCACAAAGGTATACTGGCTTGTGACCCCTGTCTTCTGGGTGAGAGGCAGTGGTGGATTTGTATAATATTATTTTTTTAAAAAGGAAGAAAAAGTTGAGATTTGTTTCAGTTATCTCAAGTGCAGGAGGAGGACCACACACCTCAAACCTGCCTTTGTTCTACTAATTGATCTTCAAATTTTCCTTTCTCTATCTGTGTACTTTCTGTTTAGAATAGGTAGATGAATTAAGCTTGATTCCCAGCGGCTCATCCTCCTCGAGAAAGCCTTGCACTTGCCACGAAGCTCAGTATGTAGCGGTAGTTATCCGTACTAGAAAAAGGGGCTTTCCTGAAGATGATGTTTTGACATTTTAGACATTCATTTCATTGTATAATCTTCTGGCTTCACCTCATGTGTGCTGTCATTTGCATATGTTTTTGAAAAATATAGAAAAAAAGAAATGGTTTAAATTGTCCTAGTCATTTGACTTCAGTTTCAATTTTGTAGGAGGTCAATATCACTGCATGATGGACATATTTTGACTTAAAACATTTCATAAATAGCCTATGCTTCAGGACCAATTGGAAAAAAAGTGACATTTCAACTAGAAACCTTTGGCTAACTATATAATGATGAAGGTAATCAAAATTCACTTGAAAAGAAAAAGAAACAACCCATGCTGTTGCAACAGTGATCCCAGCTGACACTAGATGGCAGCAGCACCCACTGATGCCTCTCCAGCTGCTCCCTGAAAACTGGGCTTGAACTTTAGACGTTTGCCGAAAGAAGCAGTAAACATTGCACCTCATTTCTTCTTGACAGCATAGAAGTAAAAAACAAAAAAAAAACAACCTGCATCTTTGCTACTTAGGTGTGAGAAGACAGACTGCCACCGTCACCTGCCATCACGGGGGAATGTTTTTGCTAAACACATTAGAGTCACATCCTGGAACCAGCTCTAGGAATCCTGTCAAAGGAAGGAAAGGCGAGGGGAGGAGGGAAGGAGGGAGGGAGAGTAGTAGGACCAGTGTTTTGCTTCTATCTTTTGGGGCTTTAGACTGATATTTGGAGTGGAAACACCCTGAAGAGATAAGGTGGGACGTCATGTCTGGCTTTCATCATGGCACTGCCTTCGTTTTGCCGATGCTCCGTCCAGAATAATCCTGGGAGTCAGTCCAGTCGAGCCCAACTCCCCAGTTTGAACAACAGTGGAATCTGAGGTCACTCTCCTGAAGGATGGCAAATATATGGCTCGCTGCACACTTTAAAGAATACAGGAATAGTAAATCTGCAGTAAAGCGTGGAGGCAGCGAGAACAAACAGTGCTGCTATTAAAGTGAGGGAACAGTGAAAGAAATCAGGTCCTATTGTAAGCGAGCGTTTACTAAAAGAAAAGACGCATGTTTGTTTACTTGGATTTATATGCGATCTTTGAGCCCGGTCCCCAGAGGCACAATTCATCTCAACCACTTTTTTACAGCTTCCAATAAAACACGCTTTAATGGATGTTTCTTCCCCGTTTGTCAGTGGCTCTGATTCAATCAACAGAAACCAAGGCCTTGGCCTGGTTTTCCTCTCAAATGTGATCACATCCTCCTCTTCCCCCCGCCGATGCATTTGTTTTCCTTACTAACCACTTCATACGAAACGCCATAATGTTTTGTGATGCAGTAAAAGGAGTGTTAGCAATGCCGCAAATATAAGTGTCAGATTACCAATGAGCAGGAGGGAGATCTGAGCTGTGGGTGGTAGCTGCAGATTTGTTTGAGTGACCTGTAAGTAGTGTAAGTAGCAGCTTGTCAATGAAAAATAACAAACTTTTTTTCTCATGAGGGTTCAGGCATTTTAGGAGACATAGTACCAAAGCCTTCAACCAAAATGAATCAAAACACTTTTTAAACCTGGAGCAGCACAAAAAAACTCCAAAATTTCAGTTTGAATCTATACAGCTAATAATAATAATAAAATAATAGTTTTAGATCATGAGTTTTACAGAAGATTTCACTATAATTGATCATCATCTATTGTCAGCTTCATTGTTTTCACTGAGAATGCTGTTTGTAGCAGTATGGTTGACCCCTGGAAGGAAATTCACGTGTGTATAAATGACACAAAATAGACAAAATCAAAAAGGACCACAACTAGTTTCTTCCAGGATACTACTATTCAGTATTATCAATGATGACACTTTGGGAAGAGCGGTTTTATTTCATTTAAGCTACATTTAAGCTGCACTGAGACCATGAGAATTGATTAGGTGCATGTGAATCACTGCAACTCATTTATTGTAGCATTCCTCTTCCAAAACAGAAATATTTGCAGCAGTACTGTGCAGACGTGGTCCTAAGTTTTCTTTAAACTTCACCCAACAATGCAGCAAGTGGCATTCTCTGCATTGTTGGGGTGTGAGAATGCTACCCAATAACATAAATCAATGACAAGAAACACAATAAAACCTCATTTTCAGCATAAAGTACTGCAGTGTAAACAGCCTCTAAATAAAACATTTCAAGCTTCTTATTAATTAGACTAAATTGAACAGATTTGCTCTATCACAACTGCCCTCATGTGGTCTATTGACTTTTTTTTTAAAACTTTCTTCTGTATTTTAGTATAAGATATTTTAGACAAAGAATCAAGTGTGTGATGTATATATTTTAGATGGTCTGTTTCTAGTCATTGCTCCAATTATTTGTGCAATAGAGACAAACAAAGTAACATACTTCTCTAAATACTTTGTTGCTTTCCTGACGTAATAATAAAATATTTTTATTGGTAACTGTTTTTGCACTCTTATTTTACAGTCACTGCACTTTTACTCGACTACTTACTACTTGATGGTGTGTTTTGCTTTCCTCATCTGAGGCAAATTGCCGAGCAGATGCTTTTCTTCTTACGAGGTCTGGACATATTTCATGGCGTAGTTGACCTTTGACCTAGGGAGCGGGTCAGGCCCTGTAGATCAGACTGAATATTTGGGGCGAGTGCCACATGGTCCGCGAGAGGCGACTGTTGAAGGCTCCATTAATCACAGCTTCAGCTCTGACACAGGCGACCTCTGGAGTCAGGTTACAGCCGTAGGATCGAAGGGGGTCATCGTCACCAGCAGACCTAATACACATACACTATCCACACCTCCTCAAAGTGTGTTTTTACTCAGACTGTACTATTGTGATGTGTTTGCAAGAATCAAGACATTTATGCTCTGTTTGGTGCAGTATTTTCTGCCTTAGCCATTTAGCATTTTTTTTTAAACTTTTTTTACTAGCTACATAGATCTGTCAGGCATCTGTCATATAAGAAAAAAAGTTATAGAAAGCCCCACAATATATTTGGGTCCACACAGTGCCTGACTACTGAACCCAGCCAGAGAATTTTCATTTCAACATTTCACATCAATGTTTTAGTATTTCCCTAGAGGTATGCTTAAATATTTATATTAAAAATAACTTGGTGTGTGACATATGTTTTTCTGTCTTTTGTCAGATCTGGTTATTATGGTTATTATGGGCTTTAAGGGGTTTTTATGAGCTGATTTCTATTCTTTTGCTAAATTAAATTTGAGAAATTGGGTTAGACAGACTGAGGCATATTAAATGTTTGTCTTTTGCAAAACGGATTAGAGGCATTATCTGTGATTTGAAATGACATGAACTAATTGGATTTTGTTCAGAATCAAGATATCAACATTAAACTGTAAACAAATCTGCAGGTTATTTTATTGCATTAAATGCTCTCGGGTTTCATTATGTTATGTTTCATCATTATGTGCATTTGCCAGCTTCCACAAGTTGAGGTCACTTTTCAGAGCCTGCACATGTATGTGACTGTTGTATGTCCTCTAAATGAATGACATGCTGCCCTGCTAAAACATTTTCATATCAGTTACTGCTGTGAAAGCTCTGCTTCAGGTGTCTGTGTTCACTACACACACATTTGCTCACATGAGACAGACTCCGACACCTGTCGAGCCATCAGTATTTTAACACTTCCAGCTGTACAGCTGCTCTCAGGCTCAGTGTCAGCCTCAGGCCCAGTTTAGATCAGCCATTGTTGAAACATCAAGTGGTTAATGCAGTGTGGACGCTCAGAGCAGTCAGGCCAGCTTTTCACAGCTCACACTTGACAGGATTTGATCCTCGGCCGTGTCCATTTGACACCTGTTTGATCTAATGTTCACAACCCACAGATCCTACATAATCTGAGAGCAGTGAATGCAGCGCTTTATACTAACCGCTAGCGTCAGTCACTTTTCAACAGGATATTTATGGACACTTATGTGGCACTGCAGCAAAGTGTGTATTATGACAACCGTAAGTCCCACACTCTCAACTGAGAGTGTATCATTTTAATATAATTAGTATACCTGATTTAGGACAGAGTAAGAGGTAGAAGATGAATGAATAAACAGCACAATGACAGCCGCATATCTCCACTGGAAAAACTCTCAAAATAAAACTGTTGGAAGCTATATGTCTATGTTTTTGGAAGATTGGGAAGATGTGGAAACATAAAACACTTGTTTACGTGGAAGTTACATTGAACCTGACCTGAGCGGAATGAGCTGAAATGGAGCTGAGCGTAATACTTCTTGTCAAACAGTAATTGATTACAAATAATTCTTGTCATACAATATTCCCATCCTTTGATCAGTCCCTTCAGTCTACATGATCAGAGCTGTCGGTTACATCTCACCGGGTCTACAGTTGACACAGACAGAGGTTTCCTGTAAATCTGTCACTGTACAGATCAAATTCTCCTCGCTCAGTGAGGATTCTAATTGAATTCTGCTTTTGCCAGAAATAGAAAAAACAGATGAGGTTTCATTGATAATGTAAGTATATGAGCGAGTAGAGGCTGGTGCAGTGCATCATGGTAGGCTTGTTGGCCGAGCTCCTCAAAGAATTTATTCCCTTTATCTCTCTCAATGCCAAGAGTCATGGGGTTCTACAAGGCAGTCTGAGGACGGCTGCATTTATTTATGTTTTTTGGATTTGTGGCCATGAGACAATCCATCATGTTAGTTTTATCTGCAGACAGCACAGTTTGAGGTATAGCCACATTCTGAAAAAGAATAAGGCTCTCATCCTTTCAGTTGGCTTTGTACATAATGTCTAAGTAGGCCTGAATTCAGAGAGCTCACATAATCTTGACAATGTGGTTTGGAGAGCTTAACACTGACGCTATGCTAAAACAATCACACAGTCATTAGTGGGAGATAGTGAAGACTGAGCTGTCAGCTGCTTAAAAAATATATGGGAACCTGCTCAGCAACTCAGTCAATTAAGTTCAAAATGATGTGGTGCTAGCAAATAAACAGAGACAGTTGAAAAAGTTCCATGAACAGCTATAAGTAATTAGATTATCGTTAACTGTGACATCATCAGCTGATTGGTACAGTCTTCTGAGGCAAACTGTGGGGAATGTTTTCAGATAATCACAAAATCACAGCTGCATTATGATGCTTTTAAATTTGAACTTTAATTCTGTTGATGTCCAAACAGGATTGATGGGGCTGAGTATTGTTTGTATGGTCACAATGTAGTGGGCTAAGAGGCCTGTAAACAAAAAAAATAAATGAAGAGCTCAATCTGTCTGTTAAAGTACAGTGTATAGTCTAAAAGAAAGTTGCAAGTTGCAATTCCACACTTTGCACCGTCCTTTTTTTTTACAACTCATGAACACCTATGGTAGCCTTGCAGGGACATGATGTTATCTATGAATAAACTCAATGGAAACAGTTCAGAAGAGTTCACTTCAAACCTAACAAGAAAATATAATACTTGTAAAAAAATTTAAAAAAAAATTAAAAAAAAGGAAAGTAGTGCAAGAATTGGTACATGACCCTAATTATGGGCAATGCTGAAAGGGCACAAGCAGTCCCTCTATTTTTCATAACCTACTACAACTGTACACTGACCATGAGAGAAAATCAAGCTTGCAGCAGCTGCAGTAGCAACAACTCAATTATGACTGCTGTTAAAGTGACTGAGTTGGAGTACACATTTTCAGACTTAATGATTCATGTGATATGATTTTGTCAGTATCAGATTTAGTGTACCTCACCTATCCCAGCCATGCAAACATGTACATCTGTCATTATTGTGAAATGTGTTTTCATTACTTTGTTGTGTGTTTTGCCTTTGTATGGACCATGCGTCTGAAATGAAAATATATGGAGTCGTAGCATGAAAGGATCAAGTAGAAGTCAAAGATGGAGTGCTGTAATGACAGCTGTAACTAATTATTCCTTTCTGCTCTGCTGTAATGAACAATGATATCATATTAGTGTTGTCAAATGACTAATGCCAGACAAGTTATGTTTGCAAATGACTGGAAATACATAGTGTAAATGAAGCAGCATATGGACGTGCAGAGTCGCAGCAGAGTTAATGACAGCATTAACTGAGGACCAGATGTACTACTGAAGATTATCATTAATTCAAAAATAAGGTAATTAGCATTCCCCTCAGGGTTATCTGATCTAATTCTGTATTAACTGTTTATTATATCATCAAAAGCAGCTGCTGGGCCAACACACGTCTTTTAATAACTATTTCATTCCTGCTTCCTGTTCCTGCCGTCTCCTCGCTGAGGCGTCCAGCAGCAGCCTGATTACAAACGCATGCTCCACAGCCGCTCACTGGCCTGTCTTCACCGTGAGGTCAGCAGCACAAAGACTTTCAGATGTGATTAGTTTGCACTGACGTCCTCAAACCAAAGTGTAAGACTGTTAATTGAATAAGCTGCTTTAGAGTTAAATCAGAATATGTGTTTGTTGTAAGGTAAACTTCTCCATCTCCCAGAATATCAAGCACCATCACTTTGACTTTAAGTGTGAAATGTGACTCTAACCTGGTTCTGTGATGAAGTACCATCTGGGAGCGCTTCCACAAAAAGCATTTGGTACTTAACGGAATAACTGATTTACAGCCTAATAGTAACCGCAGTTTTATCCAGTCAGAGCAATGCCATGTTGTTGAAGGTAAAACGGTCACTACATCGTCTGTACTACGACATCATTGGCCAGGTCATAGTCTGTTGGGATGGACACTTTGTTTGGAGCAGTACAAGATGGATTTTTGGAGTTTGTGAACGCGAGAATCCAGCTGCTGCACAGGTAAATATCACAACTTTCTATTACAAACAAGGGGACGTCAAGGACTTAAAAGAGTGAGCTTACATAAACAAATATAGAAAACAATTAAGCTGTTGCAGTGACAGCCCAGGGCCAACAGACATTTTACTATCTTAAACCAATGAGGTGTGATGTACAGAAGGACTCACAAAACTGATGGGGACATGATTCAGTCCCTCGGTGCAAAATGTGAAAACAAACCAACTGAGCCCAAACACATACAATGTACAACATTTTCAACTTGGAATGCCAAATACTCCCCAAAATCCTTCCTAGGTCTGAATGATGGTGCAAATCATTGTTGTGAACGAGGGGAAAGGCTGGTATTCACTCTGCCGGATCGCTGTACACATGTTTTCATGCTAAAAAGACAGTCCAGCTGTTGCTACAAGTAAAATAGAAGTTATTAATCTACCACATCCAGGAGGCACAGGCAGTGGAGTGATTGCACCGGGGAAACTATTGCAATCATAGCAAAAAAAGGTTATCCAACAGCCAAGAAACGGTGGTGCGAAGAACAACCTGAGCATGTCAAAAGCCAAGAGGTCAATCGCACCACTTTATACACTTTATATTGAATTCGACTGAATGGCCAGTGAGAAAGTACTTTAGTTTGAATATTGCCTGGGCTGTGTTGTAGTCTGAATGGACAGAACACTTTTAAAAAGGATTAAAGTAGTTTTTTGGTTAAGGAAAGGTTGTTTGCTAAAGTTTAAGGTAATTCTCTTAGTTTTTGCTTCAATAAGGATGTCAAAATCAATCACAATACAAAAATCTGACGACATAAGATGCTTATGATGCAAATACGGTCCAGCTTTGGCGCCATGTCTGGATGAGATGGCCCAGTTTCTAATCTCGGGAATCTGAACCGGCTCAACAATCAATAAGTGACCGAGACTTGCTGAACTGGCACTTTCTTATCTCCTTAAGTAACCTGACCACTACACACACACAGCACACAACAAGGCCTATCAGGAGCCGGGCCTCATCCTGTTACAACCGCGGCCAACAGAGAGAAGCCTCACGCTGGTATCATCAAAGCTCTGTGCAGCGGCAGGTGAGAGTATTAACATTCTTGGGTTAGAACATGAGCATGTGTTTATTCTCCGCTGCATGTTTAATGACCCCATCTGGAGAGAAAAATACACCCCTGCAACTCATCTTTTGTGCCGTCAGTTTTCACATAATAGGTGTGTAGTATCTTTTGGCACAGATTGAAAGAGGCAGACTCACACCTGCTTGTTCCTGTTCTGTATTGACACCACTGGGTTGGACAGGTCATAGGCATTATCTACTTAACAACCTGAAGGGCATGAGAAATGAGGAAAAGTGTTGTCTTATTAGAAGCAATTAACCCCAGGGTGAAGAGAGTGATACTAAACATCAGCACTGTTACGTAAGCTGTGTCATTCTGGGCTTGTGTTATTATGTGATTTAATGTCTGTGAAATGATTTATGTATTGTTTTTGTAAATTTGCATTTTGTGTAATTGCTCTATAATGACATTTCACTATCTAAAGTTTCAAAACATTGGGATTTGTCTGTACATTTTTTTTAGTTGGTCATGGCAAAAGTGGCACTTTCATTTCCCTTTATTAACTAAAATGTACTTGATTTTCCATCTAGCATGGCATATCTTATGTTAAAGATTACATTTGTTTGAATATTGTTATTTTTAAATGAAAATATTTGCTTTGATCTGTTAATGGTAAAAATGTTTTTACCAAAGTAATGATACTGAGTTTTAAAATAGCTGCCAATAGTAGCATTGTCTAGTAATGAATATCCAGCTTTTACTTTACCTTTTATACTCTGTATTGTAGTGCTAATGCAGAAATGAGTTATGGGCAGACCATGACTAATGAATAATAATGGACTCAAAGATTTATGAGGAAAATATGTCAATGGCAGACAATAGTCCTATTAGTTTTAGGCCTTAATTCAATATGTTATAGCCTACTTTTTATCATAAGGACCTTTCACACATGCATCTTTCAGACTTTCTCCAGATTATCTTTGCCTTTTGTCTGGTAGGGCTGTATGTGAAAGCTAAATAGTCAGTTTTCTCATCCAGAACATTTTTTTGGCCTAGTATAACCTCCTGGTGGGCATCATGTATGAATGAAGCCTGGAAATCCTGTGTGTTTGATTATGTTGTGTGACTGGTGCTGTAAGCAGAGTGTAGAGCATGTTTGTGCTCCCATTCTACTGTATGGATATGTCTTGCATGTGTTCAAATATATTACTGACATCTCCTGCAAAGTGTGAACACAAACCCTGCAGACATCCTCCAGACATTCGGTGCATGTATGAACACACAGATGAGGAGAAAATCTCACACATCCTCCAGACATCTGTGAAAATTGCTTTATAATCTTCATTCTGGAGTGTAACAATGTGGAATGCATCAGCGCCGAATCTCAGCTGGCTCCCAGAATATTGTTAGTTCATACACATAATTGTTTGGACATATTTACTTTGTTCATTCCTGCTTTTAACTCAAGGCCTAACCACATTTTCACAATGCTTTATGTCTGGCGTCCTATTAGAATTAAAAATCTATTGAGCTCTCGTGCCATGCAGCTAATTCAGCTTGGCCCAGATTTGACATCCTTCATCAATTTGGTGTAAATAAGTTACAAACAGGCTTTGTTGTGCATTGATTAAACAAACAGAATTGATTAGATGCAACAGTGATTTACACAGCTGCAGTGTTAGAAATAATACTTTTTGTATTAGGATAAATGCTTTCTATATCTCCTGTGTAAGTTCTACTAAAATACAAGTCTCTGGGGCATTCGGTAATGCTCCTAATGTGGCTTCCAGAGTTATTCTGTGGGATTGACAGCATTCCAAACTCTGCAATTAAGGCTCATCTCTGTGCCCACAAAATACAACACGGGTCAGCAACAACTGTTTTCGTGTTCGAGTCCCAGCGCAGAGGCCTGCCGCTTGATTAAGTCAAGGACGGCATGAAGAGCTCAAAGCACCTCGTCTCACGAATATACCCTTGTGCAATTCCTAGGCCTCCTTTAACTTCAATTACGCCCTACCATCAACCAACGGAAGTGAGCTGATGTACGGACATGAAACCTGGCCGCATGGGAACGCTCGCATAGGAAATCAGCTTGTCTTACACGAGGTTCCGTGTTTAGGTTTTGACCCGGAGGCATTTGATGAGTTCCAATTGAGGCGCTCCTTCTTTTGTCGGTAATTGCTTAGTATTTGTATCCGTTACATAAGTAAAATCTGCAATAACGTATTAGAGCAAATGTGTCTTCTCAGGCCATTACATCATTTAAAACTGATTGGTAAAATACAGGAAGTGGATCCTTGAGACATTTCCAGGGGAATCAAATTAAAGACTGATGTCATGCCTGTGTGTAGCTACTGCTTATTTAGCCAAAACATCTGTAACAGCGTGGAGGAATGTCCGCAGCAGCTGGAAGACGGAGACGGAGGTTGAGTCTTATGACCGAACCCAAGTTGTGACTGATTTTGTTGAAAGACGTCCACCTGGTTTTCCCATGCAATGATCCAGCATTCCATTGTTCTCTGCTGTATGTTAGGAGGTTTGACGTAAAGACAGAAACAAAATGAGTGATTGTGTGCTTTTCTCGACAGCTGGAGATTAAATATGTCTGTAGCAACCAATTCCCATTGCCAAAGTCTAATATACCTACACTGATCTATAGTTCTTCTCGGCTGCTAAACTAATGTGTTGGAAATGATGTCAAATGTAGACAACTTGTGGTTTAACAGTGGGATCTATGGCAAATTTGGAGCATCAGTGTGCACTCAAGGGCACCTTCAGCATCGGGTTAGGAGTACACATCTGCTGATTGTGCCACTGGTTGAGTCTGTTACACTGGACATTTCTATTCTGTGAATAAGTACACAGCATGAATACTTATATTATCATAAAATTTGCACTCCATGAAATGACGTTCCCTGAAGCTTTATTTAGCCTTTGCAAAGAGCAGGTATTTCCGATGAATGCCTGGCCATTGGAAGGATGTAAGGACCAAGTAATGTTATCCAATCAGAGAAACGCTGCTGTTGTCAAACCTAAAACATCCCTTAGCTGCCACAATACTGCCACAGCATTGGTCCGAACCAGGAGCAGATTGATAAATAACATCTAATCTCAAACAGACAAGATGAATTTTCGAGCTTCTGTGTGGTTTAATCATTTTTGACAAAGAAAGGGGTCATCACAGAATGGTTATTATTAATGTGTAATTAGTACCAGCAACAGTAACTTAAAATGTTTTAAATTTGTCACAAACCTAAAACATAGTTATAAAAAAAACAACAATCTGTGCCTATTATATTTTTTAACTACACAAATATATATTTTTTTGCTCTTTTTTGTTTTATTGTCATTATTTGTTTATTGCTTGCATATGGTCTAAACGTTTGAACTATCTAAATGGCCTCAGGTTTAGTTAGGTCCAGTCTAATGTCACTTTTTAGAGTCAGCCCAAAGACAGACTGTTTGGGATCAACCATATCCATAGCTTTCACATCTGCAAATTTGGTTCAGACCAAACTGGAAGAGCTATTTGTGGACCATTGCTCATATATCCAACCAGATAAAGAAAATAAAAGTGTCTCAGTCTAAAGTATGTTTTCTCATCCCAAAAGTTTTTCCGGTTGCATTTGCATAACGTGAATAATCCAGAGTGCACATGTGGCATGAGACCTGGAATACAGCAGAGCGAGCTTGAGCTGGCAACAAGCTCGCCCCACACGTTTCAAATGATTAATTCCCAGTCATGTGTTGCTGATCATCTGAATATTTCCACAGTAAAGATTCATTCTATACTGAGTCACATCTGCATGCAGCTGAGGGACCGAACACATCAAGGAGAAACGAAGGGAATAATTACAAACACATTCAAATATCTATGTTGGGCTACCCTGCAGAGGCACCCACAAATAAATACAGTCAGACCCCTTCGCAGTGGAAACCCTTAGTGTCATCAGTGTGGTCAGTGTCATATAACTCCCCTGGAACCAAGTGAGTCAGGAGAAAGGCTATTTAAAAGTTTCAGATGTAGAAAAAATACACATCCATTTCATAGGATCACATGGGCCACAAGGAGCTGGAGCCTGTCCCACCTGTTTTGGGTAATTGCTGGGGTACACATCAACGCAATTGCCAGTTAATCAGGACTAACAGACAACATTACCCAATTCTCCTAGACCGTGCATGTCTTTGGAAACTGTGAGGAAGTTAAAGAGCCCACAGAGAACCCATGGAAGTACATGGAAGACTACAAAGACCGCAGCAAACATCCTTGATGTGAGGCAGAGTGCCATTGTGCAGACAGTCAATTTCAAATGTATGATTCTGATGTGTCAGTGCAGGCAGACTCATACTCAAGACTAAATGATAGGAGGTTCAATAACTAGAACAACGAAAAAGATACAGTTGTGGAGAGTTCTCTTACCAAGGATGTTGCAAGGATTCTATATTAGTACTAACTTGCAACAGTGTTTATAGGTGCAATGTGTAAAATGATGCAGTATACAGTTAAACAGTGAAACTGAATACGTCAGTCATAACTATGTTTTCAATAGTCATTAATAAGGTCAAAATAACACTTACATCAACAAATCTGCCCAAAACAGACAAAGTGAGCACTGCTGGATATAAAGTGCTTTTGTATTTCTTTTTTGAACATGCAGTGTTGCATGAAGCTTTCAAAGTCATCAATTAAATGGATTTTGTTTGTAAATTTCGAAAGCAAACTGGTCCCATTTGTTCATAAGACAAGAGCACGTCCCTAAAGTGCTACCGTAGGTGTCAAAAATAAATAAATGAATAAAAAAAAGAGTAATGTGTGAAATTGCAAAATCATTATTATTATTATTAAACACTTTATCACACAAGTGTTGTTATGCACCAAAAAAAGCTTTCTTTTTTACATGACAGAAAGAGTCTGTAACAGAAAAGAGTCTGGCTTATGAAAACAGAGTAAACTGCAATATTCAAATATTTGGAAGTTGTAGGAACCTTGTCAGCCATACAACAGACATTTCTACATTAGAGTCTATAGAGGTCACAGGTGACATTGGCAAAAGGACAGCGGGATCCTTCACTAGTTTATGCACACTGACTTCTGTTAAAATAAGTCAGGAATTCTTTAATTAGCTCAATTCTTACTCACTTAATCTTAAACTCTTATGTTCCACTTCCTTCCTCCAATGCAAAACACTGTAATTGCCTTAACTCAGTTCAATGTCAGAGTCTGAAGTAATGTCTCTAGGCAACACAAATTAAACCTGGTCTTCTTTCTCTTCAACGTATTAAACTGTACATCCCTCTCTTCATTTAAAATTCATTTTCAAAGTGTTTTTTACGCTTGGCTCACACGATTGATAGCAGCTGCCCCGCAACTCGTACCATATGTGCAGCGTTTAGTGTAAATATTGTACCACGGGAAGCCTGCTTTACATTTCAATTACTACATTTATACAGTCAGCAAACACGGTACACAGCAGAACCGAGCGTAACCCGACACTGCCCACCAGGACTGTGATTTATCAGGAGGGGCTCTGTCCGACGTGGCTGCAGCGCCGGAGGTCACTGTGCTGCTCTGGCACGTTTTACACCATGACTGCCTATCGCTCTGCTTAACGTCGGGCTTTGTGTCAGTTCCTCCCCAATGACAGCTGCATGCACGATTAGATTTAGTCAATTTGTGACATATTACTGAATGGCGTGCTGGGAGACAACTCTATTTGGACTTAAAGTAAATTCAGTAAACGCACAAACATGAAGTGAATGTTGTTTTCTCGTGGATGAATGTGATAAAATACAGATTTCCACACTTGTGTCAAATGCAGACTTATGTTTGGTGAATTCCCGCAGAGAACCTTGGCGTCAGATGCAGGATTACACGGTTTACAAAATGAATGTGATCTAAGTGTAGTGTGTGTCTCTGGGTTTTGGATGTTGTTGGTGCTCGGAGTCTCGGGGTTTTGGATGTTCTTGGTGCTCGGTTTCTCTGGGTTTTGGACGTTCTTGGGTTCGGAGGTAGTTTGGCTTTGGTTTTGACAGACTGCAGCGCTGTGGTAGATCAAGGGAGGTAGTTCATTATTGACATCAGTCTGCAGTGTCAGCCATGTTTCCACTGGGTATGGCACAGGTTGGTTTGGTACACTTTTAGCTTTTCATTTCCCGAAAAATGGTTCAACATGTAGCGTAGCCGAAGAGAGTGCCAAGAGTGGAATGATTCATAAAAGGTAGTGCTCAAACAGAGGGAAACAGAGAATCTTCAATTAGACAAAAAAATCTAATCAAAGAGAAAAACAGAAACAGCCACATCTGTCACATTTTCTTGTACTTAAATAAAAAAATATAAAAAAATGCATATGTATAATGGTGGTGTACCTTTTGCAGCTGTTTCCAGTTTTAGACAGCATTTAATTTGTGTGTTAAAAGCATTGTTTACATTGCAAAAAATTTGTAGCGTACCATATCAGTGGAACGATAGCGGTTGACTAGGCAAAAAAGAATCATTATTCAAGAAAATAAAAAATGACAAAAGAGCATTTTCCCAAATAAAGCTTATCTTGAGTTGATAAAAATAAATAAATAAATAAAAAAAATGCTTTTTCCAGTTTTAGATGGAGACAGCATTTTAATTTGTATCCTAAAAACATGTTTTACATTGCACTATACTGAAGCAAAGCCTGTGACATGATAGAGTCCCTAAATAGAAATTTGTGCAGTTCGATATCTTTCTGTTCAAGCTTGAGATGGCTGGCAATAAACTAGAAACAATCTTATTCCACTGTCTATGGCTGCAGTATACAGCTACACCTCCAGTCTCTGACATTACACATCTATAGATACATAAAGTTGATATTAGATTTACATTTATTTTACAGACAGATAAAATGTGTGGCACTTCAATGATGGCAGCTATGTTAATAACTATCATAATAACTATTTATGTAGCTCATACCACTTTCCAGCAGTGGAAACATAAGCATCTTCAGGGTTTACCTGAACCAAAAAAACTGTACCAACCCAAGCTGTACTGTTAGAGGAACTGTGCCTTTAAATACTGACGGCATAAATACTATTTAAATACCAAATATACAACATTCCACTACACTGCTATTTATGGAATTGACTACAGCAGCAATTTTGCTCCTCATTTTATTCCTCGATTTACCCTGATGTAAATGCTGCAATTAACTGACGTAGAAAAAAAGACATAGAAATGAATGCTGCAACTATATTATTATATTTTCAACACATTAATGTCAAATCAAGGGCTGTGAAAGGGTGTGACATTTTGGAAGAAACTGCGATAATAACAATAATCAATAAAATTGTCAGTCAATTTATAGTTAATGATAAAAAGACCATCTTTGAACACAGGGTTTAGTCATAAAAAATGAAGTTCGTCATTGAGTTCTTAAATATTTTATCATTTAATCACCCCCTTTTGGTTCTGAGCCGTCAAAGTGCAACGCTCTATGCAATTTTAATACAAACTTTATCTTTCATACATTTCTTGGATACATTCTAAACATGTTTAAGTTCTTTGCACATTACTGGACGATTATGACAGTAAGTCTGCAAGTTATATAAAATGCAGGTGTATGAGGATAAGCATTAGTCTTCCTATTCCCTATGGAGCTTATTGTTTCATACCCTGCAATAGTGATACGCTAAAATCACACAACAGGCATTATGTTTTATGTTCCCTACCTTTAACAACATCCCCATTTACACTCTTGTTTCATGTGCTGTGAGAACCAGGGGTATACAATATGCTACTTAAATCAAAATATCCAAATACATACTTGCTTCTCGTGACCATTGTGCCAAAACTATATCCAATTTGAAAGTAATCCGCTCTGGAACTCTGCGCTGCCTCATATGACTTACATCAAATTGGAATAGAGCTCTGTATGACTGACGACAACCTGTTTACAGCCTCGGACACGTGTTCAGTCGGTTGTTGATGCCGAGTGAAATGTAGCTGACACAATGAACGGCCGACTGTTTACGACGAATGGAAACGACTGGGGAACGGCGACACAGGTGCAGTTGTAAAATGTCCTAACCAGTCACAATTACAAATGACTTCATATTTTGGCATTCTAGCTCCTCACGTAACCTCGCTATCTTTGAAATCTGCTCGGTATCGGGGTGGCCACCGCTTTGTAGAGGGGAGACAATGCGTTCTTGTCGGCGAAAGTGCTCCTGTCAAAATGAGTTACAGCTTTTGAACGGAATCGTAATATTTTTCAGATGCCGTGGCCTCTTTCAACCTGTGTGGCATCGCCGGCTCGTCATGGGGATTGGAGCTGCCCTCCCATTTCCCACTTGGGACCTCGCGTCTCTGGGTCACAGCGAGGTTTGCTCTAAGCGTGGGGCTGTTTTCAAAGACCGTCTTGGATTCTGTGGATAAACACGCAACGTACGTCCAGCCAGAGGATGTCAAAGCGAGCCTGACGTTTTAATAAAAGCTATAAATCCCAGCAGCGAGCACAAATTCCATTATTAGTGCATCCATATGGTCGCACGGTGCCCAGGTAAATGATTTGTTGTAATGGGATAAACATGACGTGAGTGTTTTCGCACAAGGCCTGATTCGAAAACAAGCTGTTGCTATGAACCGCCGCGGAGGTTAGCCCGTCTGGTGTACGACCTTGGCTGATGCACCTGCAGCTTTATGACCAGCAGACAGTCGGTGTGTTTAAAATGTGTATCACTTGTGTATCACTGTGCAGCTCCTCCGAGGACTGGAGTATTAAAATCCAACAAGCGGGAATGTCTGAATCTATGCAGCTTCAGAAAATGATTGTTTAACTACACGAGAGAACGTTCAAAAGACAAATAGCTTCCCATAAAACATTTTAGTATTACCAAAATGAAAATAAAACACCTGCAGTGAAGTTGAGATTCCATAAGGCATGTTTCCACTAAGTAATACAGTAGTTGTTGGGTTGGCATGGCACACATTTAACTTGATTATTTGGCTTCTTTAATGTCGTACAACTGCTATACCAATGCTGATTCAATAATACTGTATTTCAGGTCAACTTTAACACGTGGATAGAGAACAGCGTTAATCTTTGTGTATAGTGGAGTGTGAAGATAGTATACAGACATATCATGTTGCAAAAAAACAGTAGGAAATTGTTTTATTCGCACATTTTTTGTCTTTTATAGAGACAGTAAAATCACTTGCTGGACAGGGTTTTTGTGCCAGAAATCACTGTATCATAATTTATACTTGCTTGGGAAACCCAGAAGACAAAACTATTCTTCTTTCAAATATAAAAAAAGGTAAATAACAGTATTGACAGACAAAAAATAAATTCTGAGATGTAACGGTCCTGTTGCTGCAGTGTGAGCCTTGTTGCATACACGGAAATCAGCACATACTGTCATCACTATTGCAAAGTTGACATTAATTTACATGATATTTTACTAAATCACAGGTATAGATTGTGTTTGTTGAACAGTTTTATCTATTTTCAGGCTGCATGGAGAACATAAAGTCTCCACAGGTCAAATGTCTGGTTGAACAATAGCATATAGAACCACTTTACAGTTTGACCATTGTGTTTTGTCAGACTTCATCCGGGTCACTGTGAAAACGGCAGCACCTTTCTGCCTCACCCCTGAAGCTACAAACTGTTTTGAAGTTGTTCGACTTTGTTCTGACGAAAGTGAGATGTCTCACTTTGTTGTACCTTTGTGGCATTAAACCAACTCCTCCCTGATCCCATCTGTCTGGGATGGCTTTGAGGACTGCTTAAGTGGGATCCTCCCGGTCAAATACCAGATGGTGAAGTGAGCAGTCCAATTTTCTAAAACTGGAGCTGTATCATACCTGGCAGGTCACAGGGGTTACGGGATACACACTGGTTTTTGGTACATAGGGGTCACGGGATGGGTCACTTGTACTTTTGTGCTCTTAAATTCCACCATAACCACCTTTATGAACTTCTCTATAGTGTCTTAGCGATGGGAACAATCCCTCTCATCCACAGGTTCAGATACAGTTTCCATCGTCTGTACATTGTCCTCATGAGACAGACTTGTAAAACACTTCAGGCCTCCCAGCATCCTCCAGGAGCTTACTCAGCTCACACAGACAACGGCCCACTCTGCACGGACCCGTAGTAACCCAATCGCTCGAAGAGGGGAAATATTTTTGCAGCCTCGCTATCACAGTTGACATTGGCCCTGATCAAAACCAACTGCACCGTGTTACGAGGTTCAAGTGGAGGAAGTATGTCTCTATTGAAAGTTGACGTAGAAAACAGGCGAGCTCTGTGACCGCGAGTGGGCGGCTGCTTCTTTGTAAGGTAAGGTGTCGCTGGATCGTCGGAAAGCGCTTCCATCTTCACTGCTAGGGTTCTTACATGCGACGGATTGATTTAGCATGTGCTGCAGCGCTGTGATTTCAAACACAGCTCCAAAACCTTGCGCTACGAGTGTTATTTTAAATGATTAGCCTTTCAAAAACCAAATGTGAAATATTTGATGACAAGGACTGATGATTTTACGCACTGTGGATGTATTAATATAAGTGATGTTGAAAATTAAAGGAAACTATCTTGATCCAAGCCAAACACTAGAAGCGTGCTTGATGTTCTCTGTTCTCTTGTCCCTACCTTCCCTTTCCACTTTCCTATTTCTTTTTATCCATTCGCTTTTAGCCACCTTTTTCCATCAACTATTCCACGCTGGAAAGTCAAGACGCCAACCACCATCCTTAAACTCATCTTCATCCAGTCAAACTTCAGTAAAACACTTATTTTATAGAGTTCAAAAGCATATCAGACAGAAAATAACATCATTATTTGACATACATGCAAATCTTATTCCAACTATGCTCATAGCTCCATTAACCTCTCTCAGCAGGACTTCTCACTTTCTGATTTTACATCAACCTTAACATTAAACCTGACTTGTTTGTGGCATTAAAATGGTAATAAACTCAGGTCATTTGCTCAGAAGTGGACAATTCATTTGTAAATATCAACATGAATACTCCAGCTACTACACAACAAAGTGAGAAAAACTTTTCCCTTTACTGGGCAGCTCCATCTTCCAAAAGCACTTGAACATATGATTAATGGTAGACAAGCTTATTCTTTTTAATAGTTTTTATGACATGACAGCCAATTCCAATAATTAGAATTTTTCTAATTGCACATAAACGTACTAATTAATTGACACGATGATGTATTATCTGTGTGCATATGTGCTTAGAGAAACTTGCACTACAATATAGGTAAAGCAATTAGAGCTAGTCCCACCTTATATGAGTGAAAGGGAATTGTGAATTGGAGATGAGAAGAATTTGAGCACAATGATGGACTGATGAGATTTATGCAGAAGTTTATGATCACCAAATACAGGCCCAGAGACAGTTGACACTAGTATTGAACATTCACGTCTGGATAAGCTTTCTGATGACTGACTATCTCAAGTCTAATAGTAGGTCAGTGTGCACGCAATGCCATATCAAAAGGGATGGCACTCACTTGATAGGGCCTAAGGTTGGAAATGAAGTGAACTGATCAAACTAAGGTAAAATAACATGTTTGCGTGACAACTTAACAAGGACACTGTCAAGTAAATAATTCTCTAATTCGAAAATTCTCCAACAATGAGTAAGTCCAAATATTTGTCTTTATAACCAACATTTTCTAAATGGAAAGAGTGCTGCATTCAACGGCCCAAGCTTTAAACAAGACTCACTTAACACAAGTGTTGTTAACTGTAACAATCAGAGTTATTTAGAGCTGAAAACAGATTTTCCGTCTGCCGTCCTTCCTCTTGCTTTATTTAGTTTCATTCTGTGGTGAAGAAAACAAGACCGCTGGGAGAGAAGTGAAATCGCCCACACCTTGCTCAAAGTCAGACCTGTATATAACAACTTACAATCCCAGCAACTTTTTTAAAAACTGCTGATCTATCCTCCATGTGCACATCCTAGAGAGGCTTTGCATAATACGGTATTTGACAGCCGGATGTGATATGGGGAAAAGGAAATAGGATAAAAAAAATTCCATTTCAACCCTGGACTCTGAACTTGGAAGAGCTAATTCTTCTTTTTTCATCTTTAAATTGCCAGGTGAAAATCCACACTGGCTTTGGGCCTGACAGGATCTGTGTGTGGGGAACTGGTGGGTGGTAAATTCTACATCGCTCAAAGTCAGCTCTATTGAGTGGGAGTCCTCAAGTGACTTTTGATATGAAAAGTGTCAGTTCTATCTCTCGGCTGCAGATGGATGCGGTCTGCTTTGATAGATAGACTTGCACCGAGCACCTGGATGGCTTTTCTGAAAACTCAGGAGAAATAAAGCTCCGGAGTTAAGAACTACACGCATTAAAGTCAAAACTTTTACTTCTGGCTTATGTTTTAATGTCCAGGCAGGATTTAATGCAATCCATGGTGAAACTTTTGCAGACAAACTTTAGAGTTGAAATGAAAAAAGGCAAGAGCAGCCAAACATTTCAAATGAGATTTAGGATTTAAATAAAGATCTTGAAGTATAATCAAATCTGCAATTTTGACAATGTTACAATCTTTTCTCTTCTACAATCAAATCTGGACTTTCTTCTGCCTTTCAAACATAAACACTTTAGCTCAAGTGGTTTAACTGTGCTAGCAGTGGGTGCAGCGTATGAGAAAAGGGAATGATACCTAACAACCTCAAAACAGAAGTGTCAGAGGAATAAGTCGGCTCCCTTGCAGTGACTGAAGGTAATGAGCTCATATCTTTTCTAAGCATATTTAAATATACAAGCTGTGAGCATCAAACATCTGTGTTCAGTGTACTGCGCTTACAGCACCAGTCACACAGTGTAGGAAGAACAACATCTAGAACATGCCCACTCATGTTGTTCATACATGACTCCCACCTGGAGGTTGAAAAAAAAAAGAAAAAAGGAAAGGACGTTTGATGTGTTCACACGTGCAGTTCTTCTGGATGATCTCAGGAGAGAGGCTGGATCTGAATCTTTGAGCAGGACAAGATGGAACTCAGTGACTTTGTGAACTCCTAATCTAAAGAGAGTCGAGTGTCTGCACAAGTTAAAGTCCATGTTTGAAAGGGGCTCAAGTTAACAAAAGCTTCAGAATTCTACATCTAAGCAAAGATGAGTAGCTATATATGAAAACATTTAAAAACTAATCTGTGCAAAATGGGCCCAGTTCACAGATCTTCTAAGATTCATTGCATCAGGAATCTATGAGGGGATCGCAACCAAGCACTTTCAGATGCTGGAGGCTACAATTGCTTCCAAATGTGTTGGGGTTTCCGCTCTTGTGCCAGTCTCCATACTTGTTTAATTTCCCTTCTTTCTGGTGAACAGAAAAAAAAAAAAAAAAAAAACTCAACTGGTGATTGTAAAGCCAGCTGAGGTCATTAGATAACATGAGTTCCTCTCTTCCTAGTTGCTTTTTCATTATCCTTTGGTTCTCTATACCTCTGTAACAAAGCGTGATCTCATAGAGTTCAGATGCGAACTCGAGGTTTGGGCCCAAAAACAGAGCAGGAGTCTGGTAACAATATCAAATAGTTGTCGAGCAGCAAAGGAGCGCTTTGTTCCCAGTTCGGGTGTGACCATGTTGGCTTGTGCTCCAATCAGTGCGCTACCAGAATGAAACCTTTTCATTGATAGCCAATGCTTTGTGAGGCACATGCTGGGGATCTGGCATATGGGTGACGCCATCAAAGCTGTGTGTGCATTTTTGTTACTTTCTGAAAATAAATTTTACCGCTCAGGCTTGTTATTTTAGCGTCCAACAGTGGAGCTCCTGGTTGTTTATGGGTGGTTCTAGGGATTGCCTGTTAGTGGTATCTGCGTGTTCTGAGAAAATAAGGCTTTAGACGAGAGGATACATGCCAGTCCAGTCTGTACAGGGCTCCCAGAGAAATAACAAGAACCAAATGTTTATGAGATGCTTCGGTCCTGAACATGTCTCCATGATCAATTGATCAGCCATTTGTCATATAGGGCATAGAGTGAGCGCAAAATAAACACTCACTTTTGCTGAAAGATGCGTTCTTTGCTGAACATCTGTGAAACATTGCTCCCGTGACAACCATAACACCCATGTGTCGTGATAAATAACTTTTTAACAACTACTTCACAAGTGTAAAAAGTTTTCTTTCAGTTTTGAATAATAGCTCAAGCTAAGCCATAAACAAAATGACATGAATAGCAGATTTATAATAGCTTTATGACTGCTTACAATTTCGGGCCAAAACTTGTGAACATTTGATGAACATTTTAAATGCTAAATTTGACACATATGAAACTAAAAGCTTACATGAGGCCTAAAAAAAGGCTTGGATGACCAACTCAAAGATTCAAGGACAACAAAACATAATTGGTGAGTAGAGTTTTCCATATTCAAATGAAATGACCTTTTATCATTCTTTGTTAACATGAGCAGGAGCAGCTTTGGTGTAGGGAAACACAGAGGAACTGTGGGTCAACCTAACTCGACTGAACACTGTGAGAACCATCCAAGAAACAAATCCAAAATTAACAGTGCTTTGCATGAATCTGAAATGGATATACACAAAGCCTTACGAATATACTTCATAAAAATTCTTAAGAAAACAACTTTGTGACCTCCGCTTTGAAACCATACTCCAAAATGTTTAAACCTCTAGTTTAAAGATCTGGGCCATTCATCAAATTTGATTCTCAACTAAGCAGCCAAATGTTTAAATATTCCCGGCAGTATAATAATAAATGTAATATCTATATCAGGACAAGAAACGTGTCCAGTATATGTCCTCAGCAGACGTGCCCTCCAGGACATTTAGACTAAGGTTTCAACCACTGCAATAAATAATCATGTCTTAGGGTCTAAAAGTTATAATTCTGGTCTGTGAGGGACAAATGATTGACAGCTGCAGTTACCAACCTCTGTATTCTTTCTCTGTCGCAAGTGACTTTAATAGCATATAATCTCATCAAAATCACTATTTGCATTTGTTTATCTTTTAAAAATTGGCATGTGAAGCTGTAAGGAACCACTGGAACAATGCATCTTAGTTACATTACTTCCTATTCCTGTTCATACAACTCCCGCAGTGGACAAACTGAGCACTGTCAAGGAAGTACAATGTTTTTTTCTTTTTGAGCAAATATTCTTCTATGAAGGCTTAAAACACCTTGTAAACTAAATGCATTTTGATTCAAATCGTGTTAAAGTCAAATCATTATCAGACCTATTTTCCACTGGGGTTGTTTATAGACAACAGCATGTCCCTACAGGGCTTCCATACTTCTAAAAAATCTCTTGAATTTTAACTGCAAACACGGTGGAAACTTGTGAGTAAATGAAGGGTTTAATACGATTCTTTAAAAATTTCATAGTCAAGAGCTCACTGCCTAAAATAATGGCAAAATATTTTATTATCAGATTTATCAAATGCAGTTTCAAAACCTGACATTTTTCCTCATGAGTTTGGACAGTCATCTAATTCTGTCACGGTCTTTTAAACCTTGTCCTAATCCCTGTTTAATCAAATGCTCTTTACCCCTCTGCAGTCATCAGTGACAGGATTATCATTTAGGGAAACACATCTGTGGCCAATTCAAGACCCTCGCAGTTATGAGAAGGACCCCACGAGATGATACAGGAGATAAACCCATTGCACTGAAGTCTCCTTCTCACATAATCCCCTCAAATCTCTGCTTGGAACCACGACGAGGTATCGCATATCCGCTAATCATTTTCTAAATTGTTTATTGAAAGTACGCCTTGTCTGTTAGATAGCGCAGGGTATAATGGGTGGAGAGTGTTCTTACAAGTGAAAACACTCCAAATGGTCTGCTTTGGGTCATGTGTGATTATTCATTCACGTAACTTCTGTGTAAACTACATAGTTGAGTGAGTGAGTTTTTGCAGTTAGCATTGCATTTTGCCCTGAAACAAACCAGTGATTGAGAGAAGTATCTAACCATAAACTTAACCTGATCAGCCATTGTTTGAAATGCTATAAACATGGAGCTGAGTTTTCTTATTGACTGCATAAAATGGGAAGGAATGGGATACCGGAAACTCTTTTTTTTTTTTTTTTAACAATACCATACACTTTTTTATTTTCATACCCTCTAGAAAGTTTCATACAGAGGCTAAAACAACAACCTTTTAGACCCTTTTACTGTTTGTATGAGCCTTGTGTGCAATTTGGCTACAGAAGTTAAGCAGACCACAATGCACTCTCAATAGATGCCAAAGCATTCAAAAATTTGGCAGTCTTTGCATAAACCAGATGATTTTGAAAAGTAGCAGCCAGCTAACTATGTGTGTGTGGCCAGTGCAAGGGTAGAGAACATTTAGCAAGTGGCTCAATGTTCTGTTATGGTTTATATGTATTTAAGCAATTAGGTGACACCAGCTAAGAGCTACAAGTAACTGGATGCTAAACTCTGTTATTCTGGACTTGTACCTAATGCATTGTGAAGGACCCTGAGTATATGAGTATATTCCTTGTCAAAGATGTAAAACGATAAAAGTAGCATCCACGTTGTAAATCGCCGCATCAAGGTCAAATGGACGTCCCTGTGATAGACATAGACATTATACAACTCCACAAACTAACACACACACGAGAGCCATGCAAGATGACGTAAAAGTTAGCTCCTTAGCTTCCTTGCTGCATAGTGGTAAACAACACATAAGTAGAATACTGACTGTAGACTACTTCAATGGTGGGCATGTATCTTTTTGATGGCATCCCATGTGGAAGTGTATATTCTTGTGAACCATTGCTGGAGCTTCGAGCTCAGACTTGGACTTGCCTTGTGTTGATGTTGTAAGCTTACATGATCACCTTCAAGATTTGCCAATAAGAACAGCTGCACAGATGTACGCAAATAATCGATCATTCTATTGGTGCAATGACTTGAGTAATCTCTAGGATACCGACATCTTGGTCCAATCCATTATCTCTACTTTTATTGAGCTTGAGGAACTATATTTCAAAGTACACAATCAAAAAGGTCAAAAATTGAAGCCTGACAGTTATCTCTTGGTTTCAATTTCTGCCGTCATGCTTTAAAGCCAGTACTGCGGATCTTGCCAAAACAGACACGGGACTTCATACATCCATGTGCTGCGTTCCTCACATTGCCCACATCACAGTATCTCAAATGCACGACTCCCCCCCCCCCTTGGTTTCACCCCATCTTTTCATGCAACATCTGGCTCCGTGGGGCTGGCCTCCAAACTCCAATGGAGGCTTGTGACACTGTGCGCTGCTACACATCTCTTACGGGACCCTCCGCAAGTTGAAGATAGATTGCGCTGGTTGGCCTGCGTGTGCTTCCAAGCGCCTGCAACGTTCGTCATGCATTAACATCTGTCCACAACTCGGCAGGACGCTAAAGAAGCCCTTCTGGTTTGGGCCGGGATGAGGCTTGTTTTGTATTGCCGTGTATGGTGAGGAATGGGTGCACTCGGGCTTGAAGACGATGATGCACGGCTGCATGGAAAGAGTTTGCTGCTGTGGTCACATCTTGGTACGAGAACAGTTGTGATTCATGCTTATTTTGCACATGTTTTGGCAGTACTACTGTAAGACTGAATTTTCATATTGGTTTAATCTTGTAGATCCTTTCCTCCATTAAGCAGTAGCCAGTGAGGAAAGATAAGAACCAAATAGACTTTCTTAGAATTTGCCAGTGACTTATATGCATTAATATTCATTCCTTGGCTTTATAATAGGGTTTACTAAATCCAAAATGTCATCCATAATAAAGTTGAGACGACTGTCAATAACTTTTATCAAGTGTTTTGATATTGCCATGCTGTTTAGACAGTACTGAGAGAGATGTGATTTATTGCACGTAAAAGTAGAACAAAGTGCTAGTGTGATTGTCAGTGTGAGACTGAGCTAATAAATAGTATTTGGCCAAAACAATTCCTTTATGCTGGAGTGAGAATGGTCTGGCCTGGTGTAAATGAGATGCCAATCCGCAAAAGGAATCATTGGGTTTTAGCAAAACTTGTCAATTTGTAAACATTATTATTTCCACCAGAATCAATTATTTTGAGAGTAAGAAAACACACATTTGGGAGAATAAAACAGTCATAGCATGTGAATGAAGGAGATGAGTTGTTGATTGAGTTTATATTCTGAGGATAAGTACAGTTTGTAATGTTTGGAATAATTTGAAGCATAATGAGTCTAATGTGAAGTTGAACTTGTGACCCCTTGATGGTAACTAAGCATTACTGTAGCTAGTGATTGTAACAAACCTGACTTTATTCTTGTCTCATGACATCTTTACTCCTATTAGAACGGATTGCTTTACTTTTGATGTGGGCCTTAAATAAACGTACAATAGGACATGCCTATATATTTCATTTATGGTCAAGTGTTTGTTTTTTTGAAAGAAAGGCAGTTCCAAGTGACCAAAAGCAGTTTCTGTTCTAAACAAGCCAATCTAAATATTCTCAGGTTAAAACCAAGCACATTAAGCTGCTTTTTCAGTGCAGTCTTTTGGCTCCCAGGGCACCATGAATGCCACATGACTGAAAACTATGAATTGGCACTTACTGGGGAAGACTAAAACAAAAATCATTGGAGCCAACTTGAAGTCTTACAGGTAAAACTCTAAGGACTACCTTATATTCTCTTGCACTTATTAAATTAACATTTTTCTCCAACCAGACACTCAATAAGGATAATATGCTGCACTGTAAATGGAATAATATAATAAATAAATGTTACTACACACCATCTATTATAGTGCAATAATAGCCAAACACAAAACAGATGATGAACAGATTCTCATCTCCTCTTTCATTTTCTCTGGCTGATACTTTATGGTCTCTCTGGTCCAGCTCCTGATAAAACATATGTCCACCTGACCAAACCTGGAGCCGGCCAGTCACAACTGTTTACTGAATATGGTTTTGTATAATGACTGACCTTGAGGCATTTCTTTTGAACAAGCAAGATGGCTACCACTGATGTAGAACAGGCATTTGAATTTGTAATGGTCTGTTGTATCAGAATTAAACACTATGCTCAGTTTATTTTCTGTTAGAGAAGAATACATGTAGTAAATCCATCACTGATACGACAGAAGGGTGTGCTGCTATTGTGACAGAACAGGGCGCACAATTCAGCAGAGCATATAATATCTAAACATCTTAGCTTCATGTGTTGTGTACATGGTGCTTATGTGTTTTGTTGTTGTTGTTGTTGTCATCTGTTCAACCAAACCTCAGATCAAGTGTAAGAGAGACATGTCCTCATCGTGAACTTTTTCGAGAGGAACAGAAACATTTAAAAATATTTTATACTGTGCGTTGTTTTGATTTGGCGTAAAATTGATGGCAGTGCTGTAATTAGAAAAAGGCTCCATCACTCTTTGCACAAAATCTTAAACTGTATTGTAAATGTGATGCACTGAAATGTGGTGAAAGAAATTGCAATAGATTTTACAGTAATTTGATTGCAGCTGGTTGCAAGTAGATTACTGTAAAATGATTGTGCAGTGTGAATATTGTTCAAAATACAAAGAGGCAGCATGATTAAAAAAAGATCAAGAAAACAAGCTTTTCGAAAAATCTTCTAATAAAATTTTGAAATTTTCTGAACTGCCGTACAATAAAATTGTATTTAACAGTGCTTCTCTACTTTGTGCCCAGTAAACAGGGATGAACTCTAAATTCTCAACTGCTATTGTATTTTTTTTTTCTTTTGTTACTCACTTACGTAACATGTTTTATTAGAAAAATCTTTTACACGAAACTCTTAATCAGTGTTGCTGGAAAAAAAACTTTTGATAGCTTTTGGCAAAACTTCTATCCACATAACACGACTATAAAAATTCAAAAGGAGCACTCCAGACCTCAAGATGGCAGTAAACCCTCCGCCAAAAACCACAGAAAAACATTTCAAGCATGTGCAGTGAGTCTGAGTGACAGATGGAAAGACGAGGTGCTGAAAATGCAAAGTTAAACATGTAATTAGTCCATTGAGTGGCCATAGCGATAAGCACATCATTGGGACAGACAAATGTGCATTTACAAATATATCCGTGTATGTGTAGCCAGGCCCTAATTTAAAACATTGATTTGTATGAAGTCAATATCAACCACTGCAATGATTACACAGTATAAAAAAGAAATGGATTAGATGAATATGTTCAAATGGAGGACCAAAATCTCCATCACATTTTCCACTTGCGGGATAAAAAGAAGTGTAGTTTAGTTTAGAGCTTCAAGTACCTCAATTTGTCCTTTCAGTGAATTTGAATCATGGAACTTGGACGTAAACAGGTCTGCTGCCTGGAATGATGTGCAGGCTTTGGACTATGACGCCAGAGCGCTCAGAGTCATCAGTGTTAAGCGGCTCAAAGGCGTTGAAAATATGGATTTGGGAGAACGAAGACTGCCATAAGTAAAAGCGAGACATAACACTTCTGATGGATTCAAACAAATCAAGAGTCTAGACACCACTGTGCTGGATATACGGGACACGAAAAGAAGGATGGAAACAGCCTTTAGCCATGGCGTTTCCCAGGTTATGATTACGTCTTGTCAAATAATCTTTTTTTTTTTTTTTGCAGGTGAAAAGTAGTGAATTAACTACTTTTTCACTCTGACTTTCTCGGTCAGCTCCGAATCAACACCTCCATCATGTTGTCCCGCTTTTGCTGCTGCACTGGGCCTGTGAAATGCATTGTGGTTTAGGGTCCTGGAGGCCTGCAGTATGTCAAAACCAGGTGGTACACGTCTTAATGCTACATGGATCATCATAGGCATTCCAGCGTAGCCCATCGTTCAAACAGACATACGGCGGATCTAATGAAAGTGAAAAGCAATTATTTATGACTCAGAGAAGTGACATCCATTCGCTCAGACACGTCTTTATCTTTAAAATACCCCCAACTAGCGAGCAGATATGGGAGCGTATCAGGAGCTGCGTCAGGTCCTGATACGGGGGAAACCCTGACGGATGGTTCTTTAATGTGGTGAACGCCTCAAGCGCACTAAATCCATAAGAAAGAATTTTAACTCGCACCGTTTTCTCTCCGATTCTGACAGCGGGAGCACCGGCCCGCTCGAATCACCATGTGGAAACTTCACCTCATGCAAAGATAAGAAAACGGCGTTGGAAGTCCGCAGCTGGAAGACATTACAAGTACCAGTCATCCTTGCAGGGGGAAGAAATAGACAAGGAAAGGAAAAAAAAGAAGAAGAAGAGAAACAAGAAAATAAGAGACAACCTTCAGATATCCTCAGATGTTATTTATTAAGGCGGAGAAATGCACCCCACCACACCAACGCCATCCCCAAAGCTCATTATTGGATGTACTTACTGCCTAGAGACTCAACTTTGCAAGACTAGGCTCCCTTTACGATCTGATTTGACAAACGCTTTTCTTTATTACCACTGTTTCATCACTGTAATTATGCCATGGCCGAAGGTGATTACACTCTGAGGATTTAGACAACAAAGGCAGCAGAGACGCTTTCTTTTTCCACAGGAAGAATCTGACTCCTCTGAAAATACACTCCAAATATTATCAGCATGTGATAAGGGTTCTGAAGTTTCATTAATGTGGATATTACGGAATGGCATGGCTTCAATATCTTAGCTCACTAAAGATTACGCCAATGACCCAACACTTTAAATCGGACTTGATAAAAGTCAAAAACATTTAATTAAAACTACATGGGAATGGTGGGGTGCAGTGTTCATTTTGTTGACAAATCATTTTTGGGATAGTTTTCGTCAACATCCTATTTTTGTGGCTGAAAAGGGAAATTAAAACTATGATGTATAAACACTTTTGGAAAAAAAAAAAGAAAATGAACACGGGACAAGTTAAGATCCAATCAGAACAAATGTTTTTGAGTGTTTTCAGCGTTTGTTAGCCGCGGGAAGATGACCGGCGATAAAAAGTATCAAACAATGTTAATGCTTGGGAGAAAAAGAAGGGGCACATATATTATTCAGGGAAAGTGTTTGGGTTTGGAAGAACCAGAATGAAATCTGTGTGTGTTGCACATTACGTACGTTATTAGTGGTTTCATTTCAATCAGATACAAATTATTTTTAAAAAAGAAAATTCTCTTAAACTCTAATTTAGTGAATAAATCTTTTGTAGATATATGGCTAAATTCTTATGGTATTTAGTCGACTAAAACTAGACTAAAACTAATATGGAGGAGATGACTAAATTATGACTAAGACTTAGTCAAAAGACTAACACTAAATTAAAAATTGCTGTCAAAATGAAGACTTGTGGGGTGCACAGTGGCAGAGTGGTTAGCGCTCCAGGGATAGGCTCCAGCCAATGGGACTATGTGGTAAATGAATAAATGGGATTGTCAAAATGGATCAGCAACATGCTTCTCACTGTCTGTATTTCCCCATTTCTCCTTTACATGGGAGGGACATTTTCACATGTTTAGCTTTCAACCAATCACAGCTCGTGGAAGAACTATGTAAAGACAGAGTCACCCTGGACTTGACTTTTACTCATGAGCATGAACAGAGAGGATGAAGCACAAGGCCAGATCTGTTTGTGAACATTTGTCTGGAAATCCTAAATTACTACATATCTCCTTGTTGAGATATGAATCCCCAATTCTGGAAACATGAATGATTTCAGAGATTGAGTTACACACACAAAAATAAACTGGTGAATAATGACATGCAATAACACAGAACTGACTTTGTTCTTGTATGGATTTTTGTCAGTATTTTGCAACAAGTTTATAGCTTTGAAGTAAGATGTGAGAGAGTTCACTTTAACTGAAACTGACAAGCTCTTGAGTTTGGTGTGGACACAAATCACAGCTTAGGTGGTCAGGTAAGATATCAAGTTTGACATTGTAATCTAAGCTTCAAAGAGCCGCACTGTGTTCTGTTAACATCATGTGTATTTTGTGATGATACTGTATATGCTAAAATTAGTCAGCTTTGCAGTCATGAAATTCTTTTAGATACATTTTTGCACACAGGCCAACAATAGACATCTTTGGGGAGTAATAAAAGTATGTAATTATAGTTCTTTGGAGCTAAACTTCAGCTAAAAAAAGCCTATTCTTAATCTTCTGTCACTAAATGGACCACATAAGAGCACAGTAAAAATGTGCACAGAGTAATAACAAACCTTTGGTGCAAAATAAATAGCAAAATAGTAATTATGTGTGAATCTGAAAATGTAGCTAAGTTTAACCTTGAGTCATTCCGTGCCTTTGCGCTAAAGAATGGTTGAAATGACTTTTAAGGATGTCTTTATTTTATTTTTTTCTGTGGTTTTTTTTATCCCACTGGGAAAAGTGTGACCAAATATAACCAGCCCGACAACAATTCATGTGAATTTGTCTGGAACAAAACACGTGTGCATGTTTCCATTCATCTGGCGGGCCCATGTTTCCACACATCTCTAGACTACATAAAGCCCCACTTGTACAGGTTATCCAGATGTACCCACCAGGCCCTGGGCTTTGGGGACAGGAAGTGGAACAGCCACACTGATAATAAAGGTGCATGCGTGGGTGCAACAGTGTTCTGGTGCAGGAGCTCTTATGCTGCAGTTTGGTTTCCATGTTCAAGTGTCAGTTAATTTAGACATAGTTTTTCTTCACTGATGCATTTTTTTAAAAAAATTAAAAAAAATAAATCTCTCTATACACTGTAGCTACATTCTACTAAACACAAGAATACATACAGAATATACAGAAGCACGTACATGTCACAAAGAAATTAACAATTAACTACGGTATTATGCTTCTGACGTCACATGTCTTAGGCAGTTCTGTCCTCCATATTGGCAGGAATAAGTGAGAGAAAAAAAGAAGAAAATAAAGCAGTTTCCGACACATGGGCAAGTGAATTTTCCTAAACGTAATAGAGTCAATATTTCTAATCCTTATTCATAAATGTTACAACGTTTTTACAATTTGGGATTTTACAATTTTACAAAAAAAACCCAACTTGTATTATATAGAGACTGTACAAATTTGTCAATATTAAGATACAAAGAATACAGTGCACTAGTCACCAGGCGGCTGTTGTTCCTACTGCAATTCAGTCTCGTATTGATGGCTATTTTGTTCTATGTCTAGTTATGTTTAAATGAGGCACATGCAAAGGGCTTTTGATGGGACACCTTGCCAGAAATGTGTGTGGAGACGGACTCACTGCTTTGGTACAGATCACATGTCAGAAATCTTGAACTGATGTCATGTCCCAGAGCTCTCTTGTAATATAGCGCCTGATCAGTCTTTAACATTAGGTTTAAAAATCATCAGGTTAAAAAGGTGAAAGAGTTTTAACACCTTGGTCAGAAGTAACTCAGAAGCACTCGAAAAGAATTCATTAAAAAAATTGTTCACGACTTTTACTATTAATTGATACTAGTTATTTTCAAGTAACTGTGCTTTTATTTGAGAACACATTTTGAGTACTTAAGTCACTGTCACAAATGTACATTCTATAAAATTTCAGCATACAATGACTTGGATGAGAATCTTCAGAGACAACATGAACATGCTGTTTTAGTGGAAAAAAATAAAAATAAAAAATCAATTCTTTACTTTACATTTCATCCATACATGAACAATTACATTCATGATACCAGTTTTTATTCTACAGTTAAATAAAAAAGTTACATTATTATCCATAAGCATGCTACTATTTAACTAATTATAAAAGGTTCAGGCAATTACAACTACAGTTAGGGAATAATGGAACTACAGTACACTGAGGCATGTACTCTATGTGTCCACACCTCACATTGGCCCCAACTGTCTAGTCATTAGGTCATCTGAATGACTTGCTGAATGAGATTTGTATATGTAATTAGATGTTTTGCTGAAATAATTACATGTTTTGTCATTATCCACTTTACTAAAGCAACCACTGTGGACAGAGCATTATTAGATCATCTTTTGGAAGAGCGCCATGTTTCTGGTGTGGTGTCATAAACACCGAGAGGATGGTGAGAATGATAAATTGTGGTGTGAGGGCAGTTCCCAACTCAGCATTTATGGAAGCAAACACTGACGGCATGTAGAAAGATTCAAGAAATTGAAAAGCTTAAGTGACCCCTTGAGGTCTGTGGTTTGCACAATTTTCCGATATTTGAACAGAGCAGATTTTTTTATCTTCAAACGTGGACATTTGGGAGTCTGCTTTATGACAATCATGTAAGCATAGCATGAATTATGTTTTATTATTTCTGACATCATGTTCTTGTGTTTTGAGTAAGGAACCCCTCACTAGACCACATTTAAAAATAGTATGTTCAAATGACAGACCCCCTGACGAATCCATACAGCATACAAAGACTTCCGTTACAGAGGAAGTATGCATTACATGAACCCCATTTTAAAGTTTGGTTCAATTTTTAGTGGCTCCGTCGGCCTGTAGAGTATTTAAAGCACTTGGGTTATTTTTCTGCCAAAATCAGATGGTATTAATGATGGTGTCCCCTAAAGGAACTCAGAACATGGCTTTTCTCATGCAATTCTGGTTCAGATCAAATCATACTGCATATACTCCAACACAATAGAGTGGTGCCATCACACGGCACCATGATTGTTGCCTCTATTGTTTGGTTTAATGTAATCTACAACATTAGTGGTAGACTGGGTAAAGAAAAAATATGGTTTAAATTTGACTAAGTCTTGAGCTAGTGTGTCCCAGTTCCACCACCTTACTTTTCATCCAATGAGTTGTTGCAACGTTGTATATTGTGCTCTTGCCTTGACCTCACCCATGGATCACTGGCAGCTGAGTTGCGAGAGGCACAGTGCTCTGGACGTAGTCGCAGGGTTGGCTTCCAAAAATGGGCCATAGATCTTGCATTTTGTGTATTACTGTTTCAAAAGTCCATGCAGCAAATGACTGACAATAACCAGCAAATCCTTTGGTACTTTTGTACATTCTGTCAAGCTATTTATGTTTTCAACAGTGTGTTTAAAGGCTGAACCTACTATGCACATAGATGAGAGAGATGACTGAAGTGGGAGAGAATTCCTTTGCTTTTTGTTCCATCCATTATTGGTTTGGCGAAATCCACAATCCACAAAAAATTAGGATAGTCCAGTGCATTTTCTTCTTAGGGCTCCATTTTATAAGAATAACTAAGAGGGTGATGACTATAAGGAGGAGTTAGTGGAGGAGCCTGAACTGGAGGAACATCAGCTTTGGGAGAAGGCAAAAATGGTGATAGAAGACTATTAGGAAAGAACCACACCCCTGACCAGTCCTGGCCGCCTGAGAGGATCAGGGAAACTGATCTGAGTAGTTCTAACTGGTTTTATCTTTAGAAGTATTGCTGAAGCACTTGGCAAAAGCTTTTATCTCCTGCTGTTTGTCCTTCACCAGCGACACAGACAACATAAGTGACTTTTCAATAAGTTCCTGTGGGAGCTGTTCAAGAGCCAAAGCAAAAGACAAATCTGGAACTATCGTCTTGTCGCTCCAGTTTGTCATCGTTCTTGTTTTCAATAGTTCGTAATGGTATCCAACGAATTGCAGATGGAATAAAAAATGATGGAAATGCTCTCTCCGTCTTCAGTACATCTCTGCTGCATGTGAGGTAGGTCTTGCAGGGTCAAAGACATGCTGTTGGAAATCACCAAGATGAAATATTCCACTGGGCTCTCTTCCACCGGAGCTCAGCGTGGATCACAAACGTATCATCGGCGAGCTAGTAAACATTTGAAATGCCCTACAGATGTCATGTTTTGCTCTTGAGAGATACACAATTATGGGTTTACTTCCTTATTTAAACTCTACCACAACCATCAGTCCTGTTATGTAACTGGTGAATAGTTCAAGTCAATTGCTTTTAACAAGTTCAGGGAGAATGTACACTGAAGCCAAATTAACAGATTGCAAACTTTACTGTTAAACCTGATAGTAATTACTCCACTTCACAAACGTGTGCAAATCAAACCACATGGTGTGAAAAAAAAAACAAAAAAAAAAAACATGTGATGTTTCTGATCAAGGCCCTGACAAAGATCCACTTTGCTTAAGAATCACAAGTGTGAGATCTGGATGCAATATATTGTGCCGTGGGTGGGCTGGTGGCCTCGAGCTGAATTACATGCATTGTGCACAGCTGTCACTCAACCTAGACCTATAACATGGTTTTATGGCTTCTTCTGACATAGCAGTTTGTTAAATCTCTGTTAAATCTGGATCAACCCACTTCCTGTTGTTCCCCTCAGGCAGATTGGGCTGTGAGATGGGGATTGTGGATTTTATGCTTCTTTCATGATTTCATGTCTATATTTGATGCATAGTAGCGCTGGTGTTAACAGTGGCGTTTTGTGTTAGTCGTCAAAAACTACACATCGCTGAGTTTGTGATGACAAACTCATTACTCAGATTGTTGATCTGGGAAAATCCAAAAAGAGGACCCATCAAATTAGGAATCTTCTGACTAGACTGAAGAGGTTTAAACTGAATCTTTGACTTAACCACACAGGTGTCAGTGCTTCAGTAAGGTAACCAGATTTGAGCTCAAACTGGTCTGAATATTCTATAGCTTTAAGTAGTCTTACGGCTAGCCCAGAATGTGCATTATCTGACAATACAAATAAAAAGCGTGGCCTGTCATCTAAGTACTTCACCATCAATGATAAATGCATTAAAAAAAATGGAGTTTGTCTATTTCTTAACTGTTTTCTCACGAGGTAAATATGCAACTGAAGATAAATTCAGTACAATTTAAGCATGTATACCAAAGAATATGTCCTGACAAAGCTGAGAAAACATCTGCCATTTAGTAACGGAAGGACTCTGCCAGTCTCACTCATCATATCTATAAACTATTGTGTTTTTCTTTGACACACTGCTGGGAAACACAACTTCCCGTTCCTTGAAAAGGGATTGTCCAACAGGATTTCATCATCATCAATTTATTATCATCTAATCCCAAGATCTCTTTTCTTGGCAAGACCTTTAACGCAAACAAACAGAGAACGGAGGTATAGACCCTCAATCATTCTTTCTCACGCTGATTCATCTGCCGCTGTTTTATTACTGACATGTAGTTCTTTTGATTTGTGCAAAAGGATATTCTCTCGTAACAAGTCTTTAATTAGGGTGTTGTCTCTGAGGTTTTGAATAAAATAACAGAATGATGCAGTCACAGGAAACGCAAAAAGCTCTTCACATTCAGGGGTGGTGTCAGGCCAAAACAGAAATCCTTTGTAACGTTTTCAGTCTTCTTCTCCAGCAGCAGACGAAGTGTGCTTGTGACATCATGAACAGGCAACATCTGCTCACAAACAGACCAATGCTGTCGCCACTTGCTTCTTTCATTATCATTGAATATATAAATGTATACTGTAAATTATGTTGCAATACACAACTGTGCCATCTAGATTCACTTTTTTTTTTCTCTTGCTAAATATCTGTGACAGCTCAAAAGGGCAATCAAATTTTGTCATTAAGTTGTCATTACACTAAGAACCTTTTGGCCGTACACTTGTAATTTATTTTTTTATTTACCCAGGATACGTTTAATCGAGATTAAGTTTGAACTTTTGAGCAACAAAGGGTGAACAGTTTAATGGCAGACTACACAGGGTTTGGGGGATCAGTTCATTTCAGTAAGTTCCATCCACTTCACTAGATTGTCCCTCCAGGGTATCCTTAGTCTTTCAGGTGGAGGTGGACCACAGCATCACTATTCTACCAGATGACAAAGAAAGATGCAGAATGATCCTGGATACAGCAGATGATGAGGTCAAAGTGACCAGCCTGGGAAAGGAGCCCATAAGTAGACTGTTTACCATTGTTGAAGAATGATTTTTGATTGGTCACTGGGGAAGCCATCCCTTGCATTTATGGTCTTCCCAAAATACATAGAAAAGGAACACCTTTAAGACCCATAGTTAGTGGCAGGGACTCACTTTCAACATGTCCAAGTACTGGGCCCACATCTTGGTTGCCGTGGTTGAAAACACACATCACTATGTCAGGAATTTACAGAACCGTCAACAAAGTCAAGTGTCTACTGCTGAATCAAGACAGTTGTCTTCTGTGATGTTGTGTGTCATCCCTACCACTGGGGCAGTCAAAAGGACTGCTACACCTATATCAGCTGAAACTAATGTAGGCCTCATGGCTGCCCCGTCTCGGGGTGTAAATAATGGCCACTACTTCCAAGATACTACCCCTCAGAGTATGTGGATGATAACTGCATGGGTAAAGCTCAATACACATTAAGTAAAATCCATTAGTAATATAAACTTATAAACCAGTGAGGACACTAAGGAGAACCATCTGGACTCCTAGGACTGTGCAGTGGTCATTGGAGAAGTCAGGAAACTCTAGGTAAAAGTCTACAAACCACAACAAAAACAAAGGGTCATTGTGTAGCCTTATACAAAAGCAAGTCTCTTTTTATATACTGCTGTTTTCAATGTAAAAGCCATAAAGGTCAGTTGAAGCATACAGGCCAGAATTAGGGCAAACCAGGCACATTTGTTTCACAGAGAGCAGCATCTGTAAAATGAAACCTTGATATTCACATTTATTTGAAGGTTCTAGTTTCAGCAGCACATGGTGTGGACAGATCTTAATATTCAGCTAGTATAACAGCTCCCTGCTGTGCTAGACAAACACGAGAACTGCCCAGATTAATAAGCACTGAGAGGTGATCCAACACACTAGGGCTGGTGATGAGACTGTTGTGAATAATAGCTTCAGTTCACCTGTAGCACACAGGCTAACCACTGGGCTTGACAGACTCCAGACTGAGAAGAAAAACTTGGACTGTATGGACTTTCTATGGAATGGCCAGGCAATAAAAACTAAGAGTGTATGTATTGGCCAACATGATTTAGACGTGTACTCATTACATAGTGCTGAATGTTTCATGGTTCAACTCAGAAAAAGCTGGAGACAATGTTTGGTCAGAAAATACCAAAAGCATAAAATCCACTGGAAGCTGTAACAATAATTGTGGTTAATTTGTAGGGAAAATCCTGCTGTTACATTAACTACTTAGATGCCACTTATATGATTAAATTTCACAGTAGATTTGCTTGACACAACATCCCAACTCATATCAACACTGCCACAATTTAAGATCCTTCTTGTCAGCTACTGCTTTTTTTATAGTTGAATAAGTATAAACCAGTTATATTTGCAAGGATTCAAACAGAGTAGTCTTGTCAAATTCCATTTAAGCATGATGGTGCTTTACAATTCGGAAAAAATGGTCACACACTGTGCATTTTATGGTTAATTAATATAGTCCCTAGAAATGAATATACACAATCCAGTTTTGATCAAAGTGAGATAAACCCCGAACACAATGAAATGAAATGACCTCGATTTGTGAACACGCCACAGTGAGCAGACGTTGTTCTACATCCTCTCCAGTGCTGACAGCTTAAATGTTTTTCCACAACATTTTCCTCATCATTTAACAGCTTTTCCACCTTCATCTTTGGTGGAATTGCTCTTAGGAGACGAGCTATTCCCAGACAGTGGACGCGGCCCAAGAAACAGGAGACGCCGCTCGTCTCACAAGTGCATCCCCATATGACCTCTCTGCTTCCATACGGCAGCTTTTTTTAAATATATAAACCTGTCTTTTATACACTGGGCCCCTTTTGATGCTGCGGAGAGATCCGGTGAGTGCGCTGATAAACTTCACAGCCAAGAGCACAGAGTTCAAGGCTCCGATCAGTGCCCTGCAACAGATTACTTATCACTGGTGTGGTGACTAACAGCCTTTAATGTGGCTTGTGATCGCGGCGAGCTGCACAAAGCGTCCGTTGAAGCCACAGCAAAGTGCGGTTTGAGAGGATTCTTTTACCCCCTACCCTTTAAGCCTAGCCTCATTCCTCCCTGGATGCCGCTTTAGCCCGATGCAGATGTGGAGTTAGGAGCTGGCACACGTTACACTAAACGACTTTGTGGGCTGTGGAACCTCGCTGTGGCAATGGCTGCACTGGACCGGACTGCAGACACTTAGAAGACGGCTGCCAGTGCTTTGAACAGTGAAAATAAATAGTGAATAGGGCTACGTTGTGTTAGCCAGCCTTTGAGTCCTGCAGTCATCTGTCTTGGTGTACACACCGGTGGGAGTGTTTGCCTTGGACAGAAGCCACCGCATGTGGTAGCTCGGGGGTTTTTTCACACTGGATCACACTTTGTGAGAGTTTAATAATGGACTGACGAAAACAAGCGGTAAAAATGGACTAATTTTGAGCGTAAAATAACTCTCATTGTGTTTGTAAAGAGCTGAATGGGCATTAGCAGTGTTGGATTTGGTATACTGTTCATGATACAACACTTGTGGGTTTATATAAGAGGAATGAAACTATGTAAAAGCAATCTAGGACTTAATCTCAGCAAAAACAAGGAAAAAAAGAAAAAAAAAGAATGAAGGACCAGTTACTCTTATTAATTAACAACATACAACAACAGCAACAACAATACTTATAGCAATAATAACAATAACAACAATACTACTACTACTACTACTACTACTACTACTAATAATAATAATACAATTACTACTAATATTAATACTACAAATACTAATAATACATTTTTATTTATATTGCACTTTTCATTCATCCTCAAAGCACAACAGAGGAGGTTTACAGTACAAGTAAACAGCTTGTACATACTTGTACTGTTCTAAAGAAAGCCCCCAAAGACACCTACAGAAATGGATGATATGGGTGACAAGGGTTTCTGCATTTCTATTGGGAGGCAACAGGGAGCATCATCACCTCTGTCTACAAGGCCAGGCCAGACTGCCCTCACACAAAAGACTGAGAAGTATATTACTTAGAACTATGTTCCATGGCAATTGTTCTTCCCTTTTCTCTGCAAATGTGCAACTGAAACTTGTGCATGATTTGTATAAGTAATGAGCTAAATTGTAATGTTTGCAACACCTATCTGGGTAATGTTCCAAATCCAAGTATCAAATATTGACCATCCAAAATTCATTAACACAATACAAAAGCAATGCCAGCTGTATGTTCTGCACTGCTTTGTTGGCACAGCATATATTTACTCACTGCTGTTTGAGCCTTGCTCCTAAAATGTGAAACATACTGGTTTACACACTTCACTTGTGCTGTTGTTGAGAGGAACTAATCTCCGCCAGTGAGAATAGTTTTTAGCCAGCTTTTATCTGGCACATTGCTCAATGTCCTGGTTGAATAAATATAGAACACTAACATGCTACTAGTGTTTAAAAGCAAACCAAAACTATGCCAAACCTCAGAAAGTGTGCTGTGCTTGATTATGGTTGGGAGTACTCTGGTGAAACTAGGCCGTCCTGTTGCACGTACTCAAAAAACAAGTATATCTGGGACCCCAGCAAAGAAATTCGCCTTTAGCTTGTATCTGGCCACAATATACAGTGGCCCTATCTGACAGATAATATCAGACGTGAACGGTTTCATTGATTGTACATGTGTATGCTGCAAACTAGTGCTTGCAACCCCTCCTTCTTCAATCCTGCCCAACCCTCTTTTGCACGTACTCATGAAGCAAATATATGTTCGGCCTCAAGCTACAAACAACATTCTGCAGAACTGAGTAGTGGCTTAGCGTCAGGTCAGTGCATGTGCGAGTGTCTGCTAGAGACGTTTGAGGTTGAAAGAGAGATGACTGGGCTGAGAGGATGTGGCCACGCAGGGGAAGCAAGCAAACACAGCACAGGGGACAGCTTCTAAGGGATGTTTGGACGCTGAAGGGGAACTTGTCCTTTGGCTGGTGTTGTGTTTCTCGCACACTCCAAGAGAGTTGATAGTGCTGTGAGCTCTCTGCACAGTAGTTGTAACAAGAGAATCAATGTCAGAATAAACCAATTGTGGGGGTGTTATGAAGGCCATTAACTTTTAGCTCCCCTGTCACAAAATATTGCTTTATCTGCTATATTGAGGAAGTCCAACAAATACATCTCAGAGCCTGGATAAAGGATTAGGAACTTTCACAAGGATGGAGTGTTTTGTAACTTAACAAGTTACAGTGTGGATTACAGCTAGGGCCATGTGTACTTCACACCTCAGACCTGCTCTTAGTTTTCCTTGGAACATCTCTCTCCATCCAAAAGCTGGTTTGTTGGGTTTGGTAATACTCCATGTGCTAAGAGCTATGTCCTGTGTCATACAGATTTTTGCAGAAAGGGGCTTTTTACGCGGAAATGAGTTTGCATTTTACGCATATTGAGGTAGATTGGTGTTTGGTTGAAAGCCTGCAGTAAGGACACAAACCTTTCAAGAGTTTCACATGCTGGGTAAATGATACCACGGAGCTGGTCAGGTTTCTAAGTGTCCTGCTGGTGGATGGATTTATTAAAGGCTTGTCTGGACAGGACTGGACTAGTGTGGGAACATCTATCTACAGCACGTATTGGTCTCTATTTGTTAGAGGGTGTCATTATTTGGCAGCTAGAAGCCTAACTTCAGATCCGCTTTTGTTTTCCTTTTTTTTACTAGGATTTGATCTGATTACATTCACCTTTGTCATTTTTATCATGAGAAGTTGCTGATTCCAGGTGTTTTACTGTTCAAATACAGGACACATGTTAAGCCTCACCTGTGGCATGTACAAATGAACATGTTTTGATTTCTGTTTTGACATTTAATTCTTGATAATAGACGTAGCTCTGTCGCTGTACAGGAGGTATTGTTAGTGCCCACTGATCAGTGCTTAAGGCAAAAGGTAAGACAGTGTAGACACTTTAAGGCTTTAAAGTATATACAAAAGGCTGCTCTTGAGGTCTCATTGCAAATTCAATAAACTTTGGCGATGTTCTGATGTCATGTTAACATGCTTTCTGTGTGCAAAAAAGCAATCAAAAGTGTATGTGGCGCCCAAAGAAAATCATTACAATATTGGAGCAGCTTAAGAATGACAAAAGTGAGAAGATACTAGAGCCAGGATAGGAGGCTAGTATAAGTCAGCAGTGAAACATATTATGGTCTCCACTGAAGTGATTTTCAAGGCTTGTGAGTCTGTGGCCAGGAGTTTGCAGCACACCACAGGAGCACTTTAAAATGATGCAGTGGTGGATAACATGATACAAACTGAATCTACAGCAGGACTGAAAATGTCAGATGACAACAAGAACAACAACAATACTTCCACTAAACTGAAAATGCTGAGAGATAAACATGGTGACATTATCAGGACTGTAAAGGATATAGCACATATTACATCTCACCTCCATCCACTATCAAGGTTGATTTTTAAAGACTGAAAATTGAGCTTAAATCTCCCCATCTTGACCTTTTCTTCTCTCTGCCGCTTAAAAAAACAGGCTATGCACAACTGCAAGACACTGACACTCCTTGCTCCCATGTATATTCACAGTAGTATTTGGGACATTGATGCACTAATGAGGCACTTCATCCACCCAGAGAGAAGGGCCACATTTAATTTCCTTAATAGAATGTAAAACTGTTGGTAAGTCACATTCAGACAACTTATACACGTACAGCATTAATTCATTTGTATGGATCCAAGTATTGCATTGTTGGGGGATACTGACATGTTGCCAGTTGTGGTTTAAACCAACCTCAAAAGAAGTTAGCTTTATTTGCAATGGAAGAAAAACATGTATTTTGATCTTATTGAAAAGCCCTGTATCTCTAAAACAATCATAATGAAATAAACTGTGCAACAAAGGAAAACCAAAGAATTATAACAAAAACGTTATTATTTTTAATGGCCACTTTTTATGGAGGAAAATGTTTGTACAATTGTTTGAATTGTGTGGCCCGTATTGGAGTATGTTGCAATAAGGAATATAAAATAATAAAAAATAAAAGTACGAGTTCTTTACAGTTACATACAACTGAATCCAGGTGGCTGGATGATGACAGAGAGACAATCGTTGTGCTAATCAGACCCAGACCAATTATGGGTCCAAGTCCAACAACAAAATGCTGGATGTAAGTATGTATGAGCCTACACTTCAACACAACAACTCACGTGGTGAAGAACAGGACATTTGGCAAACTACAGCCGAGCAATATCCAAGAAAAATAAACTTCTGGACGTCAGTTGATATGAGTCTGTCTGTCATCAGAAATGATTTATCCATAAACAATGACCAAAAACCAAACTAAGTTAACAAAACTGTGAAGAGGCACTCATACAGTGAAAGCTTTTTGTGCAGTTTTGGGTCAAAAAGTCCCAATAACCAAAACTGAACAGAAAATATCACTAATGAAATTGGAAAGTGAATTCTCTGTGAACTTCTCCAGTTCACTATATTCAGGCACACAGTAAAATAAATGAGCAAACACTAACCTTTGTCCAATGTCTTATTCTTCTGAAGTTGGTCGTAGTTAAAGTGAGCTGAATTTCTCTCAAAACTGCAGAGAAATACAATTTGTGTCTGTCCTGTCTGACTGCAGCCTCAAACTGAACTGTTCACCTCTAAATCCCAGACAAACTAATTCTAGAATGTGATGTCAGTAAGCATGTTGTCATGGCAGTCACTATGCCGTTGTCATGGATACAACATGCCAAATTTGGGCATACATGTACAGAACTGTGCACAAGCTTTAGATAGGTGTGGATACAGAAAGAAAAGTAACAAAGTAGCAAAGTGGAAAAAACAGAAGACGATCCTAAATCAAATCAATATTTGACGTGCCTTTGCCTCAAAACACCAACAGTTCTACCAGTTCCACTGTCTCAGTTTGTGAAGGATCTGGGCAGGTTCTGTTCAAACATTTGGAGAATCACAGACAAAACCAAGCCAAACTGGACTAAACCTGACCAAACTCAGACAGAACTTAGGTTAAAGGACTAGGCCAGACTCCATGATGTTGGGATCAGAGTTACACCATCACATCAGGAGCACTCCTTGTTCTGGGATCACATTTGAGGTTTTTGTCTCTTCAACCACTTTTTCATTCCAGGTGAATTGATAAAAAAAACAACTTTCATTTGTATATTGTTGACAGCGTTCTTACTTTACTGCTTATCTTCACACCTGACTTTTGCAAGTTTTTGCACAGTACTGTATATAGTATACATAGTTTGCACCCAATATTCATTTGGCTATCATGTAAAATACATTTACAATAAACAGCATTAAGAAGGTCTAAGCCAGTCTATGTCAGGTCTATAATCTTCTTTAATATGCTTCTAACTCCAAATATAAATGATAGTTAATTCATAACAATCAGGAGTAACAACTTAAGTGTGTTCAAACTGAGTTAACTTCAGTTGTGGCCTTGATTTAACCGTGAACCTAAGAGAAGTCATATCCAACTGGAAGCCAATAGTCCTGACGCAGTCATGTTTTTTGGTTAAAGTCAGCAGTAATTCTGCTTTGGTAATTGCTTTGCCCTTCAAACACAATAAAAGTCATGTAAGATAATCTTGCTCAATAAACCTCACATTGTAAACATTTCATTTTGCAACACAAATCTCACTGGCCTTTTCTCAATGGACTGCAAAGATGTGAACATTGAGATTGTGTTTACATCATCCTCTATTTATCCATTATCATACTTTTCTCTCCCACTGGCAGCTTATCATTCCTCCAAAACGACATTTGCTGAGAACACATGCACATTTAATTTGATTTTATTATTGAAAGCCATTCCGAGCTGAGGTAAAGCCAGTTCAACCACAGTCTTTCTGTTGGAGCTTTCTCAACTCAGTCCTCACAGTTGGCTTTGTCTGAATGTAAAACACAGCTGCATGCGCTGGCAGTGCACAGAGGTAAAACCGACTCTCTTCTGCGGTCATGTTTATCTCGGTTTTTCTATTCCAAATGTCTTGTGCCACAAGCTAAATTATTTCTATGGAGTCTTCTGTTTTCTATCGTGAATACATCAGAAACATTATAATTGTCCTGTGAGGTGTTTGTACTGAGTTACTGAATAAACATGGTAGGACTACAGCTGGGGTTTTAATGTAGAAGAAGGGAAAAATGGATTATTATGCCATTTAGAGTAGTTAATGTGTTAAAATAATATAAAGCACACATTCTTGAGCTAACTGCCACACTACCATATGTGCTATGTCAGCATTTTAGCCACAAATGCTTTAGGAACGTGTCATCTATTTATTTGATCACTGCAAGTGTGTTTACAAGGACTTATCCCAGTATCCCAGTTCTTTTTTTCCCCCAGATATCCCATTTTTGTCTTTGTGCTGTTCATCATATCCTGATTTCAGAAAACACTGTAAACCAGTATCGCGGTTTTGAGACGAGAACTCCAAACTAATCTGTATTCTGTGGCATGTAGCCTATAGGTAATAAAAAAATGAATAAAAAATGGTGTAAGCCACATTACACAGTTGTAGGATTCTGTATTCAGCCCAGGTTTTTTTTTTTTTTTTTACCTATAGACCATTCTCAGTCACGTGACATCTTTGTTGATGCTGCATTTACATCTTTAAATAGTGACACAAATTTGTCCCTTTTTTAACTCACCATTGACAAAACAAATAAATTATATGTGGGTAAATATGTATTAGTTGGAGCTGCCAGGAGTTTAAGGGCACTTTTATACCTGCACTATTTGGTCCGGACTACTTTCCCATTTGCTTTAAACCAAATCTTCAGGTGTGAAAGCTCCAGCTCTTTAATGTGGTCTTGGTCTGTACCAAAGTGAATCAAGGTCTGGCTTGTTTGTAGTGTAAAAGCACATTTGGCGATAGTTTGGACTTTTGGACCAAATGCAAGAAATCACCGCCAAATAAACAAACAAACAAGAACAAACAGAGCAAATCTGGAAACTGATATCGGCCAGGTTTAAAAACACATGAAACACATAGATTACGTTGTTTTCCATTTTGTATGGCTCTACTTTTCTTGCGATGCTATGGCAGATTTGTCCCGTGAAGCCGAATGTTTCCTAATGAGCGTTACAGCGATTTAAATCATGTCTTCAACAGTGCATTTGAAGTTTCAGCTATATTAATAATAACATGTCTCTGTAAGCCCTACTCTACTTTGATTATTGTATTTCTCAGTTGTAAAATGAGCCTCTAAAGAGACACACAGTAAAAGCTTTCAAGACAATCACAGCGTCAGGGAAATGGTCTGCTTTTTTAAAATTAGGAAACAAAAACAGGTTATCACTGTCACATGATTACACAGTGTTTTTGTTGAGAGATGCATTTCAAAAAATATCTTACATGGGGGCTGCTGCAGATCCCAGTCACTGGAAATGTTGTTATTAGGACTAAACTTGCTGCATTTGAGTAAGATCTAATAATAAGAATCCAGGATCATACTATTTGTCATGTTGGATATGAGTAACCTGGTATCTCTGAGCCCTACTGGGGTAAAATATACAGTACAATGAATATTAATGGACACTAAGAGAATAATCAAGTTCACTCACTTAGACTGGAAATAGCTCACATGCCAAAGCTAACATTAATGATTTATGTCTTGTTTTAGTGCCAAGAAAGTTAAGAAATTTTTAGTGTTGCAGTTCTAGAAGGATATTTTTGTAGTTTTGTTTTGCCATCTTTTTTTAAAATTTTGCTCCTTTGCCAGCACACACTTTGACCATGTGGCACGTCCTACTATATATGAACACGGAAACATATTGGATGAGACCATAAAGATAAGTGTGTAATAGCAGTCCATTGAATAGTGAGTTTTTTTACAGGCATATTTGTCCTACATTTGAAGCGGTACCATAAATGCCTCTTATGTCCGCTATTAAAAGTTAATGGCAACCGCAAACTGCTCATAGCTCGGACATTATGATATGGATAAAAGCTCCACATGTTAATAATAAATCCATGCATTTCAGCAGAGCCATTATATGACTGTGTGGGCACATAAAAGAAATATAAATACTAATTGTCAGGGCGAAATAAGGAGGAGGTTCAAAAGCACTGTGCAGGTATAACCCCAGGAGTGCCTTTGTTTTATCCAGGTTCATAGCAGAAAACTGTACATTGTCAGTACAGATAACTAGACATTCGATAATGCAGAACAGAGAAGCAAGGTCTTTCTCCGTTAAAAAATACGACCTGACTTACCAGCCACTTGAAATGTCGACGTAAAAACACATAAACACAACTTCCCGCTTTAAATAGAAAACAGATCGGAGCGAGTTATTCTATATCATGTCAGCGTCTTGCAGAGTTTAAACAAAGGATGCAAAGAGCTTCCTATAGAACCAAAAGGCTCCAATGTGGTTTTGATCTCTCTTCTCGGTGACTTCATCCAGTGATTGGGGACACACTTGACGTGCTTCATTACGAACAGCGACAGCGGTACAAGGGCCAGGACGGAGAGAGCTGATTGTAGCCTAACAGTAGTTTACCAGAGCCTCTTGTCTGTTTAGAATCAAATAAGCCAACAGCTGCTCTGGTGCGGAGCGGCTCGTCTGCAGCCCGGCCGTGCTTGTTTTGCCGCTATCCGCAGTGCCAGGCAACGCTTTGGCTGAACTCGACGTGCGCTCCAGCCCTCTGCCATGCACGTGGCTTTGATTCCTGCGCTAGGCCTCAATAGCAACATCTTCCTGACATCACACGTGTTGCTCATTAATAGCATATGTTTGTCATCTTTTTCTTTTTTTTTTTTATCCCATATCCTAATAGCACTCGAACTACCATTTTTTTTTATCACTTACGTTTCCTTACATTCTTGGAGCGACATCTGAGAAAGTGTTAAATGATTTAGGGCTTTGTTTGACTGAAGCTCACACGAGATGGGATCATTTTGTCCTTGTGTTAATCTTATGCCTCTCTGTGTCATGACTAATGCTCTTGTTACAAACGGACATTTTTCAACTTGTTTGAACTACAATAACAAAGACTTCCACAAGGCTTTTCCAGGATTCTCCATGATTTACAAAAAAAAAAAAGAAAAAAAAAAGTGCAAGGTATGTTTTTTCTTGTTTTGTGACAGTTGGAGGTTTTTCTCCATTTACAGAAAGTTAGTTGGAATGGTGAACTGGTACAGAACCCAAGAATTGCTCTTTTTTTCCACCAATTTAAGTCTTACTGTCATGTGCATCTTGCCACACAACAGTGCAGAAATAACAAAGCACATGGAAAAGAAGTAATGTGATATCAAAACCACAAGACACATGGGTAAATTACCTAATTGTAGTCTTTTACACTTGCACGCTGTTGTTTTGACCTTATACGTCATAGTTTTATCGTAAAACAGTGTTGTCCCGTTTATGTTCCAGATGTCTCGACCCATTTGACCTTTGTTACACCACCAATGCTGTCACGGCACCTTTGAGGACGAGACAAGATGAAAAGAAGACAAGAAATATCCCACAACTAATATTTAGCATAAAAGAGCCTATAAAGAACTTGACTGTTTTGCCAAACTAGTGGACACCTGTGGTACTGCAATGCTAGAATGTAAACAGCAATATCTTTTAAACCACTTTCTTTTTTCTTATCTTTCAAAAATCTGTGGCTAAAAAAATTCATCATGATGTCATCACCACAGTATTGAGACTGTGAGCCTATTGGTCACAACAGATCATGTGGTGGTATTATTGGGTGAAACATAAAACTGAAATAATCACATAACTTGGAAGTAAACCTTGAAGCTAGACTTTTTTGTGTATGCACCTATTAACATCACCAGCCTCTATTCAGCTATTGTGGCTTTCTATGTGAATCATATAAGCTTGCTGTATATTACTAGATGCTCACCAGTCTTTCCCAAAGCATAACTTGCTTCAACAAATCTTTACCTAATATTTTATTACATTTTGTTACAATTCAGCACTGATTTTCTGCTATAATTCCATGTACAGTACTGTGCACAAGTTGTATGCAGGTGTGGATATAAAAAAAGTAAAGTAAACAATAAAGTATGGTGATTTTTATTAGTTTACAAAATGCAAAGTGGAAAAATAGAAGATGGTTCTAAATCAAAGCAATATTTGGTGTGATTTTGCCTCAAAACAGTAATAGTTTTAGCAGTTCCAATGTTTCTGGAGGATCTGGGCGGGTTCTCTTCAAATATTTGGAGAATCCCAAACAAAACCAGGCCAAACTGGACTAAATCCTCAGAAGGAACTAGGCTAAACCAGATCAGTTTTTTCCTCCTTCAAAACTTCACTGTATTGTTTCTTCAGCTCAGATTGGACATTACAGTACTTTGCTTATTCCCCTTATACATTTATGTGTACTTTTACCAACTCAAACATCAAAGCATGCTCTGTGCCTTTGTAATTATCACACTCCTGTTTGCTCCATATGTAACATGTATGGCTTTTAAAAATAATGTTTAAAGCTCAAGGTTCCCATTCTGGTGTTTGAAAAATGTTTGTTATTCCAAAGTGAACTAGCGCATATTTTTTCTATTATCTTTATCCACACTGGTCATGTTTACAGCTTTTGCATAATTGGCATGAGGTAAAGTTACTCGAGACAACAGCAATCTAAGAAACCCATACACGCCGTCTGCTTCAGTTCTTGTCAGGGAGACAACGCACACGACTGGATTAAATGTAATGAAAGCAGTGTTAGAATGGCACACTTATTTACGTCGACTGAAATGAGACATTTTCCAGGAGAAGGAAGGAAGGAGTGCAACAACAATCATACGAAAGATTCAAAACATCTGCTGCACTAAATAGCTTAAAGTGGACTGACTCTCGGACAGTTGAAGTAGTTAATAAGAACAGAATCCGCCTGAAGCCTGGGAGAAACTGACTGGTGCCAAGAGGACAAACTGCAGATCCCAAAGCAAGGAAAACAATGTAGTCATGAACTCACAAACTGTGAAGACACTGTAAAATATGAAAAAAATGGAGTCGATTAGATAACAGCATCACATGTGCAAAGCTGTTTAACATATCAGCTGTTAGACCATATATACTTTCTGCCTCAACACTGACCGTCACTGTTATTCCAAGTGTAGGAGGTGATCAATGAGCTCAGAGTGACAGACGATGAGTTTGAAGCCAGAAGAACCGACAGCACCCCCTCTCATTTTCAGTGAGCCCATTTAACAAACACTTCAAGTTCCAAGTTCAGGTTTTTTCAAATCAAAAACAATACGTGGATTATGCATCTTCCAGATATGGACAGAAGTTCAGTCTCAGGCCTGTGCCAAAGCCCTGAACCCTGACAGAGCACAAGCTTTGATGGACTAACACTTAGAAAGTCATCTAAGGTTGGTGGTTTCTTCAATTTAGCAGCTTCTGGTGGCATTTACAAATCTGTGCTGTTGTCAGTCACTGCCACTAGTTCATGCACAAAATCCCACTGCTGTATCCTACAAACAGCAACACAATGAGGCTAACCTGAAGAACCGAAGAGCTGAAAAACAACACATATGACAGTGGAAGCCATCTGCAAACTGTTTGAGCCTTAGACCTACAGCTGTCAACACTACATCTGGTCTGGAGACGGACCTGCATCCAACAGAGCATCAGGTGGAATTTCTGGTGCTTCTCCTCTGAATGACTATGATGGGCCTCAAACTATCATCAGGAGACAGACATCCAGCTCGAGCAGCCAACACCCAGCGCTGAGGCTCCCTCTGAAACCTGGATACGGAACAGTGTTTATCAGACCCTTAATAAACCAAAGGAACAGACCGTTCCCACATTGCTGTCCTGTGTAAAGTTCAGTTTTTCACTGTTTCAGGTGCCAAACCTCAAGGGATCAGTGTCGTTGATGAGCTGTACCGTACAGGCACTAGACAGTTCCTGTTTGCATTGTCACATCCAGCACCGACCAGAGCCGATCATTAAAGTTCATGTTTGACATTAACTCACTTCGGGCGAAAGCCAATAAAGGAAAGACTGGTTTTCCATTTCCTGTTTATATACACATACAAATCTTTCATTATTTCCTGTGGCTCCAAGAGGCTCAGTCCTCGACTGCTGTCTGACCAGCAGCAGCAGCCATCACATTATTATCTACATCTCTCTCAAATTAAATTTGCTGAAAGCAAGCATCTGACAAATTAAGTTGGAAGCAGCTGGCATTGAGATGGGGACACTGGCTTCCTTTCTGCACTGGTTTGAATGGGCTCTTTCCAAGCAGTGGGTGAACTGCTAATAAAGCCCATAGAGGCTGGGGTGAGAGGAGGTCAATGTGACGTGAAGGAAACGGGGCTGCTGAGAATAAATGGAAATATATCAGAGCTTTTAATCTGTGTCATAGGCAACAGCAGATGGCCCAGAGCCAGACCATTGTTTTGGACATTCTTTTGACTTTTCTCTTCACTGTTTACTGAATGCCATAACTCGCATGAGGCACAGATTTTTTAGAAATCTACTCTGCTCTTTCAGTGGCTTCACGCACGGCTGCACCTCACACTCTGAGGGATGTTAGAACAACATCTGGGAGGTTGTACCTGCCGCCGTGCACAAGCCCTACGCTGTAGGTCGCCAAATCCAGCTGTAAATCAGGGGCTCGATCAGGCTGTTATGTGAGCTTAGCTAAATTAAAAGGCAAATATACTCTGAGAGGGTAACTGCGTTATCTGAGGCCAGGGCAGCCATGCTGCTCTGAAGTCACTGTTCAAAGCCCACCTTCATGAAATGCCACACAGACATGCAGCCTCCATTGCTCTGAGCTCTGTGTGTGGAAACTTACTGCACACAAAATAAAGCTTCTAGCTGCTCTACTGAATTGAAATTGTGTGCTCATGGTCATAAGGGATTTCCTGTGGTCTAGTCTCCGAATATTGCGAGCTGGTCTAAAGCCCGATCAGGAGGCCCTTACAAAGAAACATGTGAAATCCTTGGCACGCCAGCTCACTTTGAAAGAACTGTGTCAGAAACATATTGTTTGGCGCAGACAAAGAGAGCAATAAAGACAGAGCATTAGTGTAGCTGTACAGTAGAGCTGCATCAGAGGGAAACACCTGTGTGCACTGCCTCATCAGAGATAAAGGAACATCAGAGCCAGGCCAACAGGTGGATGGATGCCCTCCAGAAGCGGCTGGTTTGGCTTCATTTAATGACATGAGTGCTTTGCTCCTCTTGAAGCAGCTCCTCTCGTTCTCAGTTACCCAATTCACACGTGATTCACTTAAAGAAGGCCTTTAATATTTCTAGCCTCTGAAATTAGTGTTAAGATGCAACCAATACCACCAGTATAATGAGCAAGTGGTAATTTAAATGCCAATTGAGTTATGTTCCCATAATAAAATAATCAGCATTTTGAAATCATGCAGACAGTAACATTAGCAAAGTCTCCTCAAAACTACTCCTAATAACAGCCTAAAAATGTGCAGTCATCAAGCAAATTCACCACAAACTGTTAGGAGAGAATGGCCTGAATTTTAACACAGTATTTATCTTTAATTTCACACATTTTTCATTTATGTATTAGATAGTTTAATATCCTTTTACTGTAAGCAATATTATTTCAAACATAAATGTGCATTTCTTTGACTTTCACATTACCATCAAACAGCTCTGCCTAACTCTACCACATTTGTATTGTAGAAAACCACAGGCTGGACCCCAATATTAAAGCTCAAACATGACAACAGCACAGACGAAGGCACATTACGATGAGGAAAATCCTTCACCCTATCCTCAATTTAAGCTCACCAGACCATCTTCGGATGGGCCACCGTCTGTGTGTTTGTCTTTCTAAAAATATTTAATGGAATGGCAAAGCAACGCTGCATGAGACTAAATGTGAAGGAGGAAAGGTCAGAAGACATGGTGCATGCATTTGTGATTTTCTTCTCCAGTCTCATCCCTGAAGTGATATAAAACTAACCCGCTGAAATGTTAATGACACATGACTTCTGTACACAGAGGCTAAGGCTCCACAGTGGGCTACTGTGCTGCTCAGTGTGGCACTGCACTGGTGGGACAGACCATCCAGACTACGTTTCCTCTGTTCTGAACCAGTGGAGCGTGCAGTAATGGAGTTTTGTGAAGGTCTTGTTATTCCTGCGGTTTTTAATCTTAAACTTAGAAGTGAGAAATTTCACAGAAACCAAAAAGCTGTTTGCACCACATGATTTATAGCAGATAAAGAGCCCATCAATAAGCTTGATCCCAAATGATTTAATCTGATCCTTTTGTAGGACCACTCTATATTCCAAAGTTACACTATACATCACACTGTATCACTTTATATCTGCAAGTCACCTGGGCCACATCATGGTTGCCGCTTGCAGCTGATCTGAATTTATTTATTTTTTAGTTTAAGTACATTGTACAACTGGGTGCACTCACACTGGTCAAACAAGCCGTGCTATAAAGTGTGAAACATTATTTGGCAATTCACAAAGCTCACTAAAGTTGACACAAGTGGGTCAGACCCCTAGGCGATTTCTACATTTTTACGTTCTTTTACTTACAGTGCATCTCATGAGATTCTTGTCAGATAAGCACAAGTGATAAGGTAAAGGTAAATGTTTTAACATACAGAAACCCTGCTTGCATGTGAGGAGCAGCTGGTGCTTCACACACACATACAGAGGGAGACACCTGTGCAGATCAGGCTCCGGTGTCTGCTTGAATTTCCTTGTCCGTGCTTTAGACCAGACTGATAAATGACGCCCAGCTCTGTGGACACATAGCTCACTGACACACATCTCACAGACGTGCTGCTCCCATTTCACTGTGGAAGTGTCCCGAATAAAGCAGCGTCAAAATAGAACGCTTAGCTCATGTTGCAGATTAGGAAGTCCAATAGGGCGAGGTCTAACATAAACTCTTTTTAGGCAGGTGACGTCTGCTGCATCATTTATCTCCGAATGCCTGCTGGTTTTACTCCTGTCACAACACTGATGTTTTAACCATCAGCTGTTTATTATTTAGACTGTAGAAGCCATTTTACCCAGACTGCACTCAATTAACCTGACTCATGCAGAAAGGATAAAGATTTTCTGTGTTTGCTGCAAAAGGGACCAGAGAGTTCAACGGGTCCCTACCCACTTCCACTCCAGCCTGTAGTGCACTTAATATGGCAGACCCTCCATGAGAATGCACACATCAAGTGGAAGTGGGCAGAGAGAGGTCACAGGCAGGGAGCCAATTCAGAAAAGCCCAATGTATCTAAGAGTCACATAAAACAGAAGACACAACCTTATAACTGGATAGTATGGTCCAGTAACCCAGTAAATGTTATAAAAGGTATTTCACTTTAACCCCTAAAATGCATAACGACTGCAAGCCATTAGCAAAGTCTATAATTATCTTTAAGTCAATAGAGAGAGCAGGAAATCTGGACAGAGTAAACTGTTGACATGCAACAACAGCCACTTACTGTATTGAAGCCAGATCTTTCTGCTTGTGCAGCATGTGTTCAAACCGCCAGCCACCGGGAATCCACTTTTCATGGTTTTCTGAGTGGAAGAGAAACAATGTTTGTCTTTGAAGAATTTGTGCTGTGGTACCAATAATAAATAATAAACCACCAGCGTGGCATCTTCAAACAATCCACACAGGAAGAAAGGCATAAAATACACTGTGCACTAAAGCATTTAAATTGCCCTCTAAATACATTTGGTCGGAGTTTATGAATCAAATCTATAAAGTTTTATGTTCTACGAGTCTGATAGGACACACATAAGTGCTATTCAAAAACAAAACTTTAGGCAGGACAGCAGAGCAGCTCAGTGCGGAATGGCGATCCTTTCTCTGCTCCAGAATAAGGACCATTAAATAATCATCACACAGTGAAAATGACATTCTGTGAACAAATTTAGAATGTACTCCTAGCCATTATGTCATTTTGTGGCGGAGAAAAGCAAAAACCGACAGACATTGATGGATAGTGTTATTAATCCAAGTCTGTCATTTCAACACTGCCTGTGCAAAGTAGCCACCACAACCTTGGCACATTCTTGTCCTCAGTGCACAAAGTTATACCTTGTGATTAAGGTTTTGGTGCATCTACAAGGCACAGAATAAAATCAAGTATAATTTTAACATTAAAACTATGCTTCTTTAATGTCTTGATTAGACTACACCCCAAATGAGTTGTTGGATATAAAAACATGTCATAAAAAATGTCAGAAGTGCCACAGGAAATGACACGTATTTCATAGTATGACATGTATGAATATGGATTTAACAAAAATCAGCTGCGGACAAGCTACTGAGAGTTGGTAATGAATTCGCACATAGCAATTGCTCATTACCAATGATGAGACTTCAAAACTGAACTTAAAACTGTCCTCAGGATTAAAGAATGCAAAGGAGAGCCATTTAATCAAATAAGATAATGCCAATAAATGAAATAAAATAATTGTTCATATAAAGTGCCTGGTGTTTTTGAGATTACTAATCAAACATGAAAAAGTTGGTCGTGGGTCGCTGGTCGAATGGATGTCAGTGGAGCCAATAATAGTTTGAACAAACAGGAAGTGAGGCTGAACTCTGATTGGTCTCTTTATGTTATGTCCCAGGGCACTAAGAGCGGCATTTCTAGCCAATCAGACAATTTGATCGTGTATTATATCTTTAGTGATTGATCAGTCAGTTATTATGTTGTCACAGTAGGTCAAACTTTGAGGGTACAACATTTGAGTCGATTTGGAGATCCATACAAACTGTATATTACACTGTAGTGACAATGGAGCAGGTTTAGACACAGCCAAACAAAGATTTGTGATTGTTTGTTTGCATGTGTTATGTATAAATTCATGCCAAGTAACCAAAAAGGAAACTCACTTACAGTTTGGAGGCTACTTTGCAGTCAATAAAAGTAAAATACTGGAAATGTTAGTATCAAGGATGAATAGACAGACATACATTTTGATTGTGCTGTTAAGGTCAAATTAACTGTGCCTGTAGACAGTAATAACAAATAAACCGGAAAATCTGTTAAATGTACATTAAAGCCTGTAATGTTAGTTAAATGGCATAACAGAGACGTGCACCATTTCCCTGCCATTCCGGCTCTGTGGGAGTATGTATATGTAAAAGATGTATGTGCTCCGAACAGAGACGTGAGACGGTCTGTGTAAGGAAGCACTAAGCGTCTCACGGCATAACTCCTCTTCATGGTGAGGTCATTTCTATTCCTGAGAGAGCAGAAACATAAATGAAAAATTACACAGTGTGTAACGTCTTGGTTTCATGTCTCCGATGTGAAGACACTGAACGTCCTCCCGGGCCCTGCTTCTGCTACTTCTGTGCTCCATGATCCGGTGAGAGACATCTGTTTCACATGGAGCTTTATGACTCACAAAATCACAGCTTCATATAGATTTAGATGGATGATAGTTTTCTATAGGATGCTATGTTTATGATACATTTGATGTGTTTACCTCAAAGCTATAAATTAAATGTTGTAATATCATCAGCAGCTAGGCCCATATCTATTTTTGTTTTGGTTTTTTTCTACGAAGTAAACGTTTTTTGTTTTGTTGTTGATTTATTGCTTGGATTGTAATGTATATATATGTTAGAGTTAAAGAAAACATTGCTGGAATCAAAAAGTCATTAGATCAGAGTTTGTATCATATTATTATTATTCTTAGGAACAGTTTTGATGTCAATGCTGCCATTCTCAAAGCTGCATTTTGTAGTTTTTGCCGACATATTGGGGCGATAATGTAGTTTAATATCCTACATTTCTACACACATAGCTACACAAAAGTTAGTTCATAAATGTCTAAGCTCACGCATCCAAAAAGTAAACATGAATGTGCTTCTCTTCCAGCAGTGCTCAGTTGGTTCCTAGTTGTCGAAATAGACACAGGAAGTAATGGAATTAACGGATCCATCTATTAAGCTTTAATGTTTGTATTGCCAGGTCGGATACAAGCAGTCTTAGCAGAAAACTGAACAGTGGCAGGACCTCTGATTTACGTCAACACATAAAACACACAAAGATAACTCAGAGGGGATATATGGACCTAGACAGACCCAGAGCATCAGCACATTAGCGTTAGTGGTTCCTGAACAAACCCTCAAACTAAGGGTAAAAAATGCTAGTTTTAAAATCTTCAGGTCACGTTCAAATGATGTACATAAAATAAAAAATTTAGATGATAGTTTGTAATCTGTAAAAGGATGTGGTGATATTAGCATTTTGGTGTAAATAAATTTGTAAACACACTATTGAAAAACTAGTTCCAACGCATTTTTTTCAACTTTATATTAAAAACCCAGTAGACATGCACATCATAAATGAAAACCATAAATTTACAAATAACTTGAGTTCCAGGCCAGACCAGTCCAGAGAGTCAGGTGATTTATTGCTCGGATCTTTGCAAATGTTTTTTATATCGTTCAAATCTGAGACAGTGAGCCCCATAAAGTGTCACTTCTCTGTTCCAGTAGTCCAGACTTAGTTTTTGCCCTAGTGAAGCTGTCGGCTCCACTTAGACGTCGGCGTCCAGTTCAGAGGCCGGACCAGCGGGAGACTTGAGCCCACAACAGAGCGGGGCCTTTGAACGGATTTGAAGTAGTCCAGATGACACACGGGGGGCGCAGGAAGTACAATACCGACGGTAGTGCTCTTTAACACCGTAATCCCATTGACAGTTTGCAGGATTAATGCTTTTTCATGGTGCCCACTCTTTTTTCAGTGTGTATGTAGTGGTAAAAGAAACTGGAAGATGCTAGTCAGTGGTCGATCTGGGTGACTTAACCACTGGCTGCACCTGTTGCTCGGAAAGGCAAAAGGAAAAACAGGAAGTGTAGATAAATAGCTCACAATGCAGATATGATTCTAAAGGAAGTTCTTTACTCCCCTAGCAGGTATCAAGGGGACGACTGTCAGGAAACTGTCACTGGGAGATTATTATACGCTGCACAATTTATATTCAGCTGGTCGATGCTGTAAAAGACAGAGAAAGCTGACACTAAATAACACGAGCAGCGATAAAGCAGTTTAAAAGCACAGCTGATGCTCGAGGCCGGGTCTGGCAACGTACATTTGTGCTGCAAATTTTTATTTCACACGGGAAAACTTAACACAGTGCACATTGAGAAGCTGGAAACAGAACGCTGGCAGAAGTTATTGTTATTAGCGTGACATTTCTACTCAAACGTTTGACAAATCATTTCTTTTCTTCTATTTCAAAATGGCAACCAAATAACAGGTAATAAAATTTCTAAAAATGACACACAGTTTATGTACGTTTTTATATTTTGGCAATAGACGTTCAGCAGGCTGCAGTGAAGGAAAGGTTATTAGCCATCCAAAAGTGTAACATCGGCGTAAACAGGAAGAATTGCAATGGACTGTCTGCATATGTGTGCTGTCAGTGAGTGGGTAAGGAGAATTAGCAAGAGGCCCAATGTGCAGCTGCTCTCTACACCAAATAAAGCAACAAGTCAGTCAAGTTCAAGGTTTATTTATATAGCACATTTTAAAAACAGTCACTGCTTCCCAAAATGCTGTACAGGCTTGATAATAGACTAATAGAATAATAATAAATAAAGAACAGTAAACAAGCCAAATAAGAACAACATACCAAGACATAAGTTTTAGCTAAAAAGCAAACTAAAAATAATAAATTAAATCAATAAAAACAACAATAACAGTGATTTAAAAGTCTGGATGGATGTAGCAGCTCTAATGTTCAGAGGGCGACTGTTCGGAGATTGTCCCTTGTTTTCAATCATGATTTAGGACAGTCTAATAACAACTGATCACATGACCTCAGTCAGAAGGAGTCATTGGATGCATAATAACACGCAAGACCAAGACAGTTAAACTCAAAGTTCCTGATGAGATTAGCATACACACTGCAAAAGCCACAAAAACGCACAAAAGTTATAGATGTAAACATTACACAACAGAACATTAGCCATAGCAACACACAATATATTACAAAAAGATGGGAAAGCTACAACTTTTAAGCATTTTCCTCGATAAAGGTTGTCCGTTTAAAACTTGATCATTGAGTTAACAGTCCACCGTTTACACACTGTTGCTGCTGTAAAGGTCGCAACCCTTTTGGCCTCTCTTTGTTCAAGTGTTCCACGCAGCATAATTAAAACAAATGTCCAAACAGGAGCTCTTCTAATGTGTCAGTAAAATGAAAAGCAGTGGAGCACGTTGAATACACAGAGGTAAAATGAATCTGGTAAATAATCCATTTCACAGACCAAACATTTATAGCTCGGTGACGTGCTGAGGCTGGGAAACGACCGCTCGTCCGTGCGCCGTCAACTCTCCGTGATGAACGTCCCGCAGATGAAAGAGGAGGGGACTGCGCTGTCCTCAAAGGAACAGGTGGAAACGTTAAGCGCAGTTGGCAGGTTGCGCTAACAAGCCGGGGGCCGTTCGGAGCCTTTGGATGTGTGTCTACGCTGGAGCTAATTAATCACAGAGCACTGACACACTTAAACTGAGGCGAGCGACCGGCTTCTCCCGGAACACAGAACAAATGGCTGTGTGCTTTTGTAATTGATTCCTTATTTTCTGACTTCAAAAGCAACTCGGAGTTTTCATCAGATTAGCGTTTCAAGCTATTCCAAATTTATCGGGCAAATTAAGAAATGTTACAATTGCTCCTGGAGAGGCACAGTTTCCCTTTTAGAAACGCTCAGCCTGAAAAGACCTTATGCAAATAACGTAACAGATAAAATATGGAAAATGCTTCTTCAGGTGAGATGTTCTTTTAAACATATGGGAAGAAGGATGCCATGCTGTATAAACCACTGTCTGGTTGTTTAACAGCACTTGGATTCCCACATTAGTTTATAGCTTTGTATGTTTGCTTTGGGACACACAGTGAATCATTTGGTCCAGTGTCTTTTAAGGCTATACAAAGCTGTGGTGCTAAAGAGAGATAGCCAGGCTCATTTCAGGACAACAAGGTACTATAACCAATGGATTCTTAAAGCTTGTTTTTAGCAGCAGTATGTGTAGGCCAGGATAGTTTCTTCTGTCAAATTTGATTAAAAAGTGTCCCATATAAGCGAACTGAACCTTACTACTTTGGTAACCCCTTTGGTTCAGCAGAAGGACAAACAATAGAGAAAGGGAAGCTTGTCTTATTTGAACTAAAAACAATGCAAACAACACTAACAATTATTATTAATGAGTCATTTCAGGTTTAATCAGAAGTTAGCGTTATACGGTTCTTGCTTTGTGAAAAATGTTATGTTCACTATATATTTGTTGCATTAAACATAAGCAGAACTTACAAGAAGATTAGCCTGTCCCTAAATTACAGGAAACAGAAACCAAATAGAAACCTAAAATGACTAAATATAAACCTTTTCTTTCTACTCTTTATTGCAGCATTATTACAGCTATACTTGCTCCACTACGAAGCCTCCTCAAAGGTTACCTGTACTGACTAAACCTATACAGCAGTCACAATGTTTATATATGTTTATTTACTCTTTAATATCCCACCAGCCTGTTTATAGTTCCTTGGACTTTGCTGGGTTTTTACAACGCCTCCTCTCCGCTGATGCTGGACTACATTAGTGTCCGGGCGTTATTTTTTTGGAAGTCCCGCTGGTGGCTTGGCCCACTTAAATCTACATTATCATCCTGATTAGAAACAATCTTTTTGCATTTCAGTGGAGAAACTTTCAGGCTTCAAGGGCATTATTAATGATTAAGGAGGAAAACTTCTCTTCTTTGAAGCTTTTGGAGACATCAAAGCTGTTGAGCTTATTGTTGAACTCATTTGAGCAGTAGGATAAAAGTAACACTGAACTGTATTATCAAACACAAAACATGCTCTGGATGTGGGGAATCTGCTTATCATAAATGATATACATTTGATCTCTAGTGTAGCTTAAACCAAATGATTGCACTTACAGATACACCATAGGGCACTTCATTTCATGAGGCGTAATGCTTCGTCTATACACATAAAAACAAACGCATTTAGAATAGGCCTGTACAAGTTATAAAGGCTGTATGAAAGTGAATATACAAAATAGAAACAGGCCTGCACCTCATCAAGTTTGCTGATACAGGTTCAAGGACGAAATGACCTTAAAGTGTCACAAAAAAAGTATTTTACAAAAGTAGGCTTAAATTGTATGTCTTTTTTTAATCATTTTAGGGAGTTAAAATAATAAATCCAACACAGATGAAAAGATCTGTATCTAAAATATATTAAACATTTCTTAACTTTTATTGCACAGTGGACAATATTGTGAGGTCACAGTGACCTTGTGCATTAAACTGTCATAAGACTAAACTGACATCAGTGTATGACAAATTGTTCATATTTCACGTCAGAAATCTTGCTCCACTTTAACTAGGTTCACCATCAAAATAAGTACACATATGCTCGCACAGCTTCTACATTAAAATATATATCATGTGGAGCAACATAAGCATCATATTACCCAAAATATATAGCCCCAGAGTCATTTGGTTGGTTCTGTGACATGAAACTGGGTCTGCAGCCCCCCTCCTAGAGCTGAGTTGACAGCTGAGAAACTGCACCATCTAAGTTGAGGTGAACGAACCAATGTCCCTCTCCATTGGAAAGTGAGCTGCAGTTTTTTTGCCTGACAGTTGCACCAGCAGCCATTAAGTGCAACATTATTGTATTTGGAAATCTATTCAACACTAATAATATTGGTGTATTGTGTTGTACTTATAGAGCATAGAAACCCGGTTTGACACATTGCTCCAAAATATTGCGTGAAATTAGCATAACATGGATACAGAGGTATAATACACCACAAAAACTTGCTACTAGTTTAGCATTTGAGGTTGTGAGTATGTGATGATGATGATAAAAAGGCCATTTCAATCAAAGCAAGAACACATGCACAATCTGTTGCTTCCTTCCAGAGCAAATGATGGTGGTCTCAGCTCCAACAACTGACAGGCTTCACTTAAAGAGACACTTCCTGAACTTTGTGACCTACACATTAACTGCGTGTATATTCTGCCTGCCTGCAGTCCCAAACAGAGTCAAATAAAGGTCTTGACTCGATAAACCTGGCACTTAAAACTGACTGTAAAGACTACATTCACATCAGAGCTGTTAACATGACACATGAGCCTTATTCCAGTAATGGAATCATCCCAAAGTCTTTAATGGGATAAAGAGGAAAGTGCCATTAACAACTTACCTTGTTATTTTCTACAGACGGATGACAAGTTGAAGACCTTAATGGAGTTGTAGAGACAATGCCCCCTTCTACAGGACAGGCGCCAGTACTAATCAATGGTCCCCCTTTTAATAAATACATTTTGAGAGTTTGTGACAAAGTTAGGCATCAACATAGGAAATAGCCTGATGAGATGGGGCCAGTAAAAGAGTGTGGTGGATGAGCTGATTAGATACAGACACAGACCTGTGCATAGACTAGGAGGATTGTTTTTGAACACTGCCAGATAAGGATGAACACCTCAGAATATGCAGCTTGTTGCGGTCTCTATATAGTTTTATGACATTCTTCAAAAAACACAATGTGCATCTGCAGCTTTTGTTTGTCACTTGGACAAAGAGAAAATTTCTCTAAAGGTTTTCATGAATAATAATAATATGATTTTATAAAGTGCCTTTCAATGCGCTCAAGGCTACCATTGTAGTACACATACATGCATGTACATACATACACTCTCACAGAATGGAGGTAGTCCAAAAAAGCCATTGGGTGAAGATTAATGCCATGGAAAGCTTTTGAGTCCTCATTTGAACAGTCCAAAAGTTGTTTAGATGGATGCACCAAATTCCTCACAGTTCAGAACAGTAGACAGGACAAAGTTCTAGTATACTTTAGTAGAAGATATCTGGACATGAGACATACGATTAAACTTGTTAACTAGAAGAGATATTACCTTAACTCAAGAACTGAATATTTAGAACTTACTGAAAAAAAGGGAAAACCGTCAGTTGGATTTGCAACAATTTACCTAGATGTAAATCCTGTTGGGCTAATTGTAACCATTTACCTGAAGTGTGCAGGGCTTTATGGGTTGCTGTGTTTCTGTGAAATTGCACTGGCACTACCATGTTTTCTTATTGGTTGCATGTCTACCCAGTTCAGTAGACAGTTCTGTGGCAGCAGTGCCCATTTTTTCCATACCTGGAAATGTGAGTCGATCCACTGATCATTCTAAAATGTGGAAATTTTAATGTCAAATCATATTTTCACTGTCATTCCACATTTGCTGACTGCCACATTAAGAATCTTGGCTGTCTTTTATCTGTTGTAATGAGTTTATGTCCATGTTTTTATTGATGACACTACATCCATCCACGCCTAGACTTCCCTCTCCCCAGACACTTCCTCCAGCTCTTCTGTCTGGGATAACACCAGACATTTCCAGGCCAACAGCCCTATTAGTTTGCAGAGAACAGCAGTGGGGTGATAAATGTGAGGTGACGATAGTCTTAATAATCTATATTGCTACTGCATTTCAAATTTACAGACTATATTCCAGGTTCTGGTAATGCACTATTATCTGCAAGTTTAAAGACTTTCTCCAGTAAACCAAAAGTCACGCTAGCCTCATTAGCTTCACAACACATAACTTTAACCAACACAACTCAATGTTTGCTACTATGCGCTGCTGCCAGATGATGCCATGATTGGGTCAAAACATCACTCGTAAACCATTAAAACCTTTTCTTTGGAGCTAGATCTAATAATAACTCAGCTTGAGATCACTTCCAGATCAAACATAAAAACCTCGCAGCGGCCTAGTTACGATCATATCTTCCCTGTTTTCCAGCATTGTTTGCCATCATGAACCAATCTAAAACTAGCTGGAGAATGTTCCCTGGAATGACAATTAAATGAACAAAGAGCAACCTGTGCAATGAACCGGGGCAAATGGGAAGAGCAAGCTGCTGCCAAAATCTATAACTGCACTGTAGCCATTTATGCGGCGTAACAAAATGTTTATGTCGGACATAATAGTAAGCAGCGTTTTTCCGTGTAAGTTCTGATGTTCAAGGTTGACGACTTCCTATAAACTGTCAGCAAATGTAGTCCTCTCTGTAGGTCGCCCATCAACATGACAACCCATCCTGTTTAGTCACTAATATTCCTTAATTAAATGATCCAAATGGGATTAGCATGGACCCTTTGAAGTGCCGTTTCCCCCCCTTCGGAGATGTATCGAGACGCTGCATTTCTTTTGATCAGTGCAATCAAAATCAACTTCGGAGAGAGGTCCTGTTGTGTCGGAACCAGTCCAAGAACGGAAGCTTCCGCATGGCTTCATCTGTGCCGTGAAAAGCTGAGGGATTCCCTGTTTGCCACAAAACGCATTATGAGCTCATAAGTTTAAACTGTACAGCTGTTGCTCCAGATTGTGAGTCAAAATGCTTTCAACAAGACCAGAGTAAATTCATTTGTCTTTGCATGAAATTGGATGGGAAGCTTTGTCTTTGCAGAGTTGACCCTATAAAGCGAGTACATTCGATCACTTTCACAGACTGTGGAAAAAGTGCTCCCATCCCTCGCCATGAGAAAATAGAACAATTGGAGTTCTCTCAGCAAAGCTCAAGCTACATTGCCAGGACAGGCACTACAGTATCTGACCAGTTAGAAGTATTTTGGAGAGTCATAATGCAGTTTGAGCACCTCCCTGCTCCAACACTGATGGCTCTAGCTTTAAAATTAATGATAATAAGTTGGTGGAAACTAAAACCTAGCACCACAAATAGTTGCCAAGTGTGTTTAATGTTAAAAGAAGTGTCAGCAAACCTTTTGTAGAAAGTAGTCAAAAGGCAGTGAGATTATTTGAACACCTACTCATCACAAAATGCAGTACAGCACTGGTGGCTCCAACATTTAAACTACACATCATAAGTAGTCTCACATATAACACAGTTCAGTTCAGTTTTTTCCAATGTTTATATGAGTGTAATGGTGATGTAGATGTGTAGGATTAGCATGGACCATTTGACCCTTGTTTAAGTCATCAAAGCTAACCAAGACCTTAAAGCTCCTGATTTTCTCTTTGCCGTGCCTGAACGAGATTCAGATGAGCTGTTTCTCTGTTCTAAAAGACATATTCAGTGCTGAAAATATACTTTATCTGCAGCTATTAAACTTCCTGGAATGTCATATGACATATGGCCAAGGTTTTCTTGCTAAATAGAAGTTCTTATCTATTACAATCCATTATAATAAACAGTAGATGGCATCATAAAAAACATTTTTTCCATTTTTGATTGCTTTTACAATATACTATATACTATTTACCAACTAGTAAAAAAATATTAGGTACAGTCTGTTTCACTGATTTATTAGTCCACATCATTCTTGTGAGTGGATGAAAACGACCATTTTTATCTGAGACTAAAAATGTAGATTTAACTCTGCCTTCACCAAACACTAACCTTAACTGAGTTTGGACTTGGTCAAAACTGGGAACTGTGATTTAATAATTGTTCGCTGGTATCTATTGAAATGCACATACTTATCCCTGAGTCTTGACTTCATCTTGACCTGCCATGGTCTTGGTCTTTACTCAGTCTCAAGCCCTAAAAGTTCTGAGCTAGTCTTGGTCTCCATGTATCGGACATGACATTTGTAATTTGCATAACATTTCCAGAAAGTAGCCTTTTTTTCCACATGAAAAGGCTCTGACCATATTTGATCTTACGCCTTAAACCCCTAAAATAAGACACATGGACACATCTGCCCACATAGTAACTGAAGTTTCATACTCACCCAATGCATTATACTACAGGGTTGAAAATGAAAACTGAAGTATTTGTGCATCCAATTTAAGAACAACACCATCTTATGTCCCCATTTCCCAGGGTGCAATGGGGTGTCTATTTGCCTCGGACAACTGAGCTAATTAGCGCTTTCTTCCGGGACGGGGGTAGCTTTGGGTTCTCAATCTATAGCTCAATTCACTAATCTCACCTCTGGGGCTGTTGTTTGTGAGAACCGCCATTTCCAACTTGTTTTGAGGCGAGTTCAAAGTTATTGAGGGAGGGATGCTTTGTGCCGGCCTTTCATCGCTCTGAAGAGACCGAGAGCGGAGAAAAGCGTCACCATGACAAGCTCAGTCATCTGTGAAATAGGTCTCTGTGTGTTTTCTCTATAATCAACATGTAGCCTGAAGATGCTCTATAGGGAGAGATGGTGTCTGTGATATGGCTAGGTCTTGTTTAAACATTTTAGACTTTTTATATTGACAATAAGAATAGTTTTGGCACAACACCTTGTGCTTATGAAAGTCTGGACTCTACAATGCTTTCTTTACGGCAGTCCTTATTTTAACAATAAACTTGTTTACCACATTGGCCTGCCATTTTTAATCTTTTTTTTTAATTTTATTCAAGCAATTGCAATGGACAGTGTGGATTTAAGTAGACAAGATAGACAAGCAACCAATCTGGGAAAAAAAAGAAAATATGATGCATGCAGAGCAACATTTAGACAGTATTTACAGAATCACATCAGCTATGCTTATACAAGTCAGTCAATGATAATGGCAATTTTCCTCCAATTTTTTTTTCTTTATTTTAAATTTTTATTTGTCGGCTTCAAAAATCCATCATCAAATGATTCTTTACATTTTATATAGACAATTACCAATTAACACTTACAGTAAATGCCTAAACAGACTGTACCTGATCATTTGTGGAAAAAACAGGCTTTATGATGCCATTTACAGTGTATTATAAGGGATTTTAATAAATCAGAACCTCTATCCATGAACGGAAAACCTTGGCCAATCACATGCTCGCAAAATCACATGCTTGAAAAAGGAGCGCTCCCATTGGTCGACACCGGCTTATCATATGATGTTCCAGAAAGTTTGATAGCTGCCGTGAAGTGTATTTTCAGCACTGAATATGTCTTTTGACACAGAGAAACAGCTCAAAAAACAAAAGCAACAACAGAGGTCCACAGCTCAGCTCCTGCTCATGGTTCTGACGAGACTTAAAGTCCAGAAGAGACCGAGCGTTTTCTGTGAGCGGGCCTAAACTGTGGAACACCCTGTTTTCCCACGTAAAAATGACTACCACAGAAACTTTTGGGTCTCATCTTAAGACCCACTTTACTGTTTGGCCTATACCCCAACATGAGAGTTTTGTGTCCTCTGCCATCTTTGATTTGTATATTTATTGTTTTGTGCAGCACTTTGGAAACTTTATGTTTATAAAATGTGCTATATAAATAAAGTAGATGTAGAAATGTCAAAAGTGACCATAAAGCTGTGGAGTGAATTACAGAAAAAATAGAGTCAAATGGAGGGACCTGGCTTACACAGTTAGGAGTGGGGCATGTTTATGTTGCAGGTGCCCTTGAACACTACGGGCAGTCATTCTGGAGAAGTTTCAAGGTGGCCTGTGCCAGTTGCTGTCTTCAGAATAACGTTAGCGGTGACATATCTCCTCACAATTCACACCAAATGTCTTCATTACACACATAACATGGAAGAAAGTACACAAATACAGCAATTTCAATCTTATGGACCCAATCCATTTTTCATAAAGCCCAGGTTAAGTTAACGTACAATATTCTGAAGTGCTCACACATGGAGCATTAACTGGTAGCTTTTGAAGTTGTGGGCGCCTTACAAGCTGATTAAACACACGCTTTACAAAGTCTGTGAAACTCTGGAGATGTATCGCTGCAAAATAAGCCACATGTGCTGCTGCAGTAATTAACTTTTTAAGTCCTTAAGTTGAATGTCCATCCTCTGAACAGGCTGCTGCTCAGAAAATTTGGGTCTCAAATTAGATCCCGAGCGGTATGGAGCTAATTTAGCATGGCGAGTGAGAAGTCGCCAAAGATGTCGACCGAAATCTTCTCAACGAGTATATTTGTCCATATGGAGCTGCTTAAGGCTGAAATGTGTTCCTTACATAGAGCGAGGTTATGAATTAGCCTGTGACATGCAAACAGGTGCACGTGGCCAGAAATATCTAGCGGCTAAGCTAATGTTTACCCTGCGTGAGTCACACCAGGCGTAATGATTATCATTCCACACCCAGTCCAAGATTCCCAGTTTGGAAGAGCATTAGCAACATTACTGATCACTCTGTCACGCTCGCTGGAGATATTCACTCGCCTCGTGTGAATCCCGTCAAGAAAAACAGGTGCTGGATGCAGGTTAAAAGGTATTCTTTAATATGAGTATTTCATAACTCAGAATATTCTTTCTATTCTTCTCATTTAAAGCTGAGTATGTACCCCACACATTCACTTTTTCTGTTTTTTTGTTTTGTTTTTTTTAATCTGTTTTGGATGCTTAGGTGCCTGTTTGTTCCCAACTTCAGGGACAAGTGTGTTTTTTGTTTTGTTTTTTTGTTTTTAAATTTTTCCTGTTTTTACATTTGTTTGTACATACAATCAAAGTGCATAAACCCAACATATGAACTTACTTGCTTACTGGGTGTTTTAACATTTCTCACATGAAAGGAAATAATGATAAATATAGAATAAAAACAACAATGGAGACATAAGACTGGTGCAGAAAAAACAGAGTACTAGAGGAGTCATACAAATTCTGCTCAGATGGGGATATAAATATGATTCAAATTCAAATTTCAAATTTAACCTTTTGGATTCTTAGAGAGTATGTACATTTTTCCATTTTAAAAATTTCCAAACCACCCAAGAGTATAAGCTCTATTTTAGTCTTTTTATATAATGACCTCTTTGCAACACTTACTCCAATGTATCTTAATTGATTCATTTTCTTTTGATTATTCCCAGGTGACTGTAACCTATCGTTTATGGCACATAAACAAAGCTGAACTAAAAAAACTTAACAGAATGCCATCTACACATATTGAGTGACACTGTGACAAAGAAATTACCCTTGTGGTTTAAAAAAGTTAAGTCTAAGTCTAATCATCACGTGTGTCGTTAATTTCCACTTAGAGTGACACCTCCCTGTTGCAACCTCCCAACTTTGGCAGTTTTTGTGTGTTAAAAACAAAAACAATAAAAAAATAGACAGTTCTTCTAAGTGAATGAAAATGTCCTAAAGGCAGTAGCAACTGTCAAAGTGAGAGAAGTGTTTAAGCTCGTAACAGCTTTATTCTCACACCCCACTGGAGTGAGAAAGAAAAAAAATCATACAAGGGTATTGTTCATAAGTGAGGGAAGGATGGAATGGGAGATTGACGGACCGGCACAGCTTCTGCAGTAATTTAGTTGATGTACCGGCCTGAAGAAAGAGCTGAGCTGCAAGATGAAGCTCTCGATTTACCAGTCAATCTACGTTCCTACTCTCACCTTGATCACCATGATCATGAGCTCTGGGTCATGACTGAAAGGACAAGATCTGGATAAAGGTGGCCAGGCGATCCCTTAGAGATAGGGTGATAATGGTCACCTGGGAGAAGCTCGGAGTAGAGCCACTGCTCCTCCACATCGAGAGGAACCAGCTGAGGTGGCTCAGACATCTGTTTCAGGCTTCTTGGGGAGGTGTTCCAAGTCTCTGGGGAAGACTTTGGACATGCTGGAGGGACTCAGCTGGCCTGGGAGTGCCTTGGTATTACCCCGATGGAGCTGGTGGAAGTGTCTGGGGAGGTAGAAGTCTGGGTGTCTCTGCTTAGACTGCAGCCTGGAATAAGCAGAAAGAAATAGATGGATGTGTACGCAATTTATTTTTGCAATCAGCTTCCTGTTTGTCTCATCTGCTCTTTGCTGTTTGACAAACCAACCATAAAAAAATTGACCAGCAACGTATTGTATTGGCATGTTCACCCTGTGTCCAGGTGGGGCTGCTCCAGATACTCAGGTTTCCACCTCATACCCTGAAAACACACTACAGGGTAATCTCCAGTCAGTACCCTGACAAAGATACTGGGTTGCCTACGGTCCACAGGATGCCCCTACGGGAATCAATAAAGTATAGCTTCACTTGCAGAATAACATCATGAAGAGTCACTCACATTTGCGATGTATCCTCCAAGTTAGCAGTTGTAGTGATGCAAACAAATTAAATACTTAATGCACTTAATATTGTGTTGTTTTATTTATCCAGGTGCCTCTAGTTGGCCTCTAGTTGAATATTCTGCTTTAATGGTCGAGCATATTTCCATGCTCCTGCAGTGTTGTGTGTAATATAATAAGCATTTCCTGTGCTGACAATATCTCCAAACTATTTCACATGCCAGCTGAGCAGACGTTTAGTAACATGACCCAGTGACCCATAAAAGGCCCTACAGATGTCCCGCTGACTTTCTACAACCAAAACTGTACAGAGTGCTCAGTTTGACCAAAGTTTACAAGAAATATCTTCAGTTTTTTGTAATGTGTAGAGACATTTACACATAGGATTTTTTTTTTTTTTTGTGCTACTGGGAAATGGAGTAATGCGTGATCAAAAGCCACACTTTGGAATCCGGCTCAAAATAATTCAGCCATGTGCCCCGTCTTTACTTTTGACCTCGTTTGCAAGGTCAACATCATTCTTACTTCCTCAGCTGCTGCACAGTTTTTGCTGCTTGATTCTCTACGGATTCCCTTGTTGAATGTGAGTTATTCCTTTCAAGTGAAATAAAAAATGGCTGAGGGAATGAGTTTTAATGCACGATTACTTGGTTGTCACTCAACAGTTGACAAAGTATTTCCCGGCAAGACGGAATCAAACATGATACTTGACTTTATGAGCGGAGTGGAGTACAGTAAAATGTGTTAAATGGATAAAGCAACTATGATTTATTCTGACATAAAGGCAGAATGTAAAAGAAATAAGTTTTAAGGCCAGAAATGACGCTCTAAATGATCTATTATCTGAGCCATATTGATCACACAGGGCTGAAGATTAAGCTGTAAAGGAGCTTTAGAGATTCTAGTCAAAACATTCAACATTTATACTGAAATAGTTGTAAATGGCAGCTTCCAAAACAGCATAGTAATGTAATCTTTAACCTTAGCTCTCCTTACATTCACTGCCACTTATCTCAAAGACTTACTCTGCCTCCATCTTGTTCTTCATTGATATGTTGATCAAATTAGTCTCTCCTTAATAATAGTCTTTTCTGTTGTAATCTGAATTTTCCAAACAGTAGTCTGAACAATGTCCTAATATTGAACTCAAGCTATATTTCTGTTCCAGCCTGTCTTAATTCCCCAGCCATTACTACTGCATTACTGCTAATGGCATAACATTGCATTTTAATCCTGTGTAATTTACTGTAAATTTCATGTTTGGGTGTGCACATGCTAAATGACCTTACATGGACTATCAGCACAGCAAGCTTTTTTTTTTTTAAAGGGCCCACCAACGGCTGTCCTTTCAGAAGAAAATGACTGGACTCAGATCCTGATAGTCTTTTTTTCGGTGTGTGGTCTGCTAAAAAAAAACAACCAACAGCAGCCTCTCTTGCTGGTACAAAAGCGAAGCCAACTCCAACATGAACGTTCCATCTCATCCAACACATAAACTGTTCACACCCCTCCCCTCAGTAGGAAGTTATGTAGCCTCAAAGCCAGAACAACCAGCTAAAACACAGCTTCTTTCCAACAGCTGTAAACAGTACAACTGGTGAAATAATGGAAAAGACAATGGACACAAAGTACAATGATGAACACATTTAAGATAAAAGTGGCCTGCTATGGTTGACATGGGCGCTTTGAACATAAATGCACAAGAGGTGAACAAAATTTGCTCATTTTCTTCAACACTTACATCAATACGAACATAAGCAGAATAATCAACAAAATGACACAATGAGTAATTAACAATTTGTAAAGTCTACTTTGAAGCGAGTAAAGATCTGTCTGTCTGTTGCAAAATGACGACTCACAGAACTTATTTTTGGACCGGAGATATTTTGCGAGGCTCTCTCTTCCATCCGTCTTGTCTGCTGCATGTTCCTCTCACTGATGTTAACCTTGACGTTTGGAGGAGGTTATGAAGCTTTTCATCGACTTCTGGGAATGAGCCACACAGCACAAAGTGAAGGATGTCTCCAAGGTGAGGGGCGTAATGTGCTTTTCACAAGTAATTATCCCTTAGCCGTCAACCAGAATGGTGCCATACGTAAGACGCAGATCCAAGAAGGTAAATAAAATATCTGTAAACAAACGATTAGTCTTTAGCATCAGCTGCACCTCAGTGACATTACTGCCATACTTTCTTTGATCTTCAAAAGCTTTCTCATGGAGCGTTTGGCCTGGGTCAATCCATGCATATTGTTATTATTCACAGACTTGCACAAAACACTGCTGAATGTTCAGACTCTCAAGGACTTCTTTGGAACTTGTTAATGCACTTTTCTTTTTCTGAAGTCCAATTATACTGCAAGATGCATTTCAATAGAGTTAGATTTTTAGAAATAACATTTAATATGTTGGTCCGTGTTCTCACAAGTTATTAGTATTATTAGTTGTAGTTATTAGTATGAATGGGTTAGGTAAGCTAAGCCCTTTCTGTTATTTACCATAAAAATGTTCAGTTATCTATAATTTATCTTGTGAAACATTTTAGAACATGGCATTTGCAAAATCACTACATGTACTTATTGACAGTGACAGTGTTATTGCCCACCCCCATGATTTGGGAACCCAAAACTCACAATAATAAAGCTAGTCAACCCCAAGGCTTTACAATTAATGTGGAAAGTTGTGTGTATGGAGGAAACAGTACATGACCAAGTATATTTCAGATTTTGAAAACAGGGTAAGACATGTTTTTTACTACATTTAGAAAGCAACACAAAAACAGTTGTCATTGTCATTAAAATCCCCTAAAAATTAACAAGTTTAGACTTAGTCACTTTTTGCTTTTCAAAAGAATAAAGTTTAGGAAGCAGTGGAGCTCCAGAACTCAGACTGCTCAAAATTGTGTAGAACCTTAGCGCCAGTTACCTCCTTTTGGCTGCTTTTAATCAAAACTATCATTTGCATTTTACTGCAGCCAACGCACAACTTTCTTGGTTCTCTTCTGTTTGGTTCCATTATCAAGGCTTGGATGTTGGAAAAAGCCCATAAATCCTATTGGCTGATGGCAGAAAGGCCTTGCTGACTGGGTTTTGCCACTATTTCAGCTTCCATTTATAGAGTGGCAGCACTTCCTGCTATTGTGTGCCAGGAAAACCCAGGCCTCTTGGCTGTTCTAATGTCCTGCCTCTTATCCAGCCTGGAAGTCTGCATTTGAAACGACACATTCAGACCAACACAACCACATACACAGTCAGAGAGCGGCTGGTAGAGTGCCTCTTACCACTGACCAGACTAGTAAAGTGGCCTCTTGTTTGGACACTGCGAACAAAGTACATCCTCCACTCAATAAAAACGCATGTTGTCCAACAAGTCAGTGATGACCATAATCCAGTTTTCCAGCTGGGAATAACTCTTTGCGTAACAGAAACAGACAGTGCTGTCAAATGTGCTAAGTAGGGAGCATTCCATAGTTCCACTGTACAACAAAGCTGGGTTTCAAAACAAATTATACTGCCAACCATCAATAATTAGCTAGCATAATTATAACAATCAAGAAATGGCTTTGAATTGCATCATTTATAACTCCATTTTAAAAAGCCTATTGAGGTAAAGTGGTTCTACTGCTTCAGAACAAGAATTACCATTATCATAATTATTGTTAGAATGAGATTTTGTGGATGCTATGTTATTTGGAACTTAAAGTGTGAATGATCAAAATAGCTTTTATTGTAGCTCAAAAATTAAATTAGTGTCTTAATTCTCTTTAGAAGCTGCCAGCATAAAACTGTATCAAATCAGTCAAACAGGATTTAAGAAGACAAGAAAGTCTCATTTAAAGAGGCACTGTACACTTTTTAGCCAGTAGAGCATACAGTCTAAGTAGACACTATCCAAGCTGGCAAGTTTGAAAGAAAAAAAACATAAATTCTAAAATGGTAGGGTCATTTTAGCAAATAAGCCTCTGCTAGGGTCCAGTGTAATGGCCTATTTCTGCAGCCTCTATTTGAGTGCTGTAAAGTGCAATGTAATATCTTAAGATGAAAGTTACATTAGAGGTTTCACAATAATCACAATAATTTTGAGAATATATATTTTTGGGCTAAAAGACAGATTGTGTATGTTTAATTATTGGGAAGATTAACAGAATAAATGTATTACTTGATTACTTCTTTTTTTTTAATAAAATAAAATATAATTGCACCAAAAATGAAAAATTTGATATGAAGCTTGTTAAAATGAATGTAGATTTCACACTTTGTCACGCTAAGTGTCTAAAGTGTCCATCAGTAACAAGCAGTTCACACCATTACACCCTGATACAGAACTATTTTCAGCTTCTTTCCCATCTTATTCATCGGAGGGAATGGCCGCACAGACCTCTTTTGTCTGAGACGCCAGGGTCCCGGATTTGGGAAAACCATCAGGACACTGTAAATCATCCCGGGGCTGAGTGTCAGCCAAACGCAGCCTCAATTACTGGACCAAATCTCGGTGGATCACAGTTGTGGCTGACCTCTAACTGCAGACGCCTTCCACCATCTCTTCTGTTAAAGTGAAGCTGGGGCCTGTGAAGATGTTTTGTTAGAAATGATCTCAATACTAAGTGGAGAAAAAGAGGACACTAGAGTTACAAGAAAAACCTTATTTTAGAATTATTGAAATTCTCAAGTGCCTACATTGTTGCAGCGTAATTGCTGGTTAGTCAAAAAAGAACTAAATGAGCCATTTTGTCTTCAAAATTCAGCTCCAAAAATGTTCAACTTCTTATTTACTCAAGCCAACATGAAGCTTAGTACAGAGGGGTTTGCCAAGGAAAAGTAGGACCAACTTTTCTCGCTCAAAGTCTGTATTTTGATTCTGAAAGATCTTATCTGAGTTACCAATAAAAACTTCTGACAGGGTAAAACATCCACGTATCACAAAACCACAGAGAGATGGCATGCTCAGCACAGGCAGCAAGTGGATTCTTTTTTTATTTCTTACAACAGTCAAATCTACACAGTCATGTTTTTTCAATGAGAGGTAAAAATACTTGCCTAACAATGGATATCCTAGATCAAACAAACTAATAACACTACATCTATTGTAATGATAGTCCCTAGGTTCATAATTGTAGTCATTGGGGCCTGATTTTTACAATACTGTCTTTCACACAAATGAATTTATAGTTTTACAATTGCTGTTCTGCAAGATTATTATTGATCTCAAGCATGCATGTTCAGTTAAGTGATTAAGAATGTAGGGAAGTCACATGTTAGCATCTTGAGTTAGCAATGTTAGCTTCATCTTGTAGCCTTTTAGTGGATTTTGGACAGACCTCATTTATTTTTTTAAGTTTGCAGACCATTTTTGCTTCAGTAGCTTACCTCAAAGATCCACTGGTGGAAGTGACAACTTCAGAGATCTATCCACAGAATCTGTTCATGCAGCTCAACAGCACCGCCCCAAATCTGGTGTATTTTCCATTAACTTGCCTCATTCCAGTCCATTGATCAAAATAAGCTAGGTATGTAAAAATGTAAGTCAATCCGTACAACTCACTTGTCACACACAGTAAGCACATACCAGGAAATCCACCATGAGGTCAGCCATCTTCTTTGCTTTAAAAAGTGAACCAGGTGAAATAAGTCTCTATTTATAGATTTGGAGGTGGAGCCACTGAAAGAGGAGGGGCCAGGTGTAGAGCAAGAAGAAGGTAAGAAAATGAGTCGTTGCATTTCTGAAATTGCTCACCACTACAATACTGTTAATGAAAAAAAAAAAAAAAACTATACAGGTGATGATATTAATCTATTCTAAAAATGTTTTGATGATTGCTCAAATTCAAATCCATACAGCGCCAGAGTTTGGAGCATTAATGGTCACAAATGCTAAGCAAAACTTGACTAGGACCAGTTAAGATCATGGCAGAAAAAAAAAAAATGCACTTCATCTGCTATAGTTGGTTCTACAGCCCAAATGCTGATACTGCTTTTTCTTTCTCCACTGTTGATTACAAAAATATCTTCATGTCTCTGATGAATTATTTTGTTTTTGCCAGCATAAGTAGCTTTCCGTACTTTACGCCAGAGAGGACTTTGGAGCCCCAGTAAACCTATCACGATGCATTATACGTGCCCTTACTCAAGATAATGGCACGAAGCAGAAGAATTTACTGCTATCTGTTAACCTTGGAGCCACCTCCGTTTGCTAAGTAGTAAAAACTGTACATAGGCCGTCCTGACTGCGCCCAGATGGAAACTCAGGCCTGTGTCCGTTACTAAATGTAAAGAGTTCATATGATCAGAGAATGTTTGCTGACACGGTTCAGGAAAGACAAGAACCATGTGAAGATGATTTGGTGTTGGAAGTCCTTTGAAATGTCTCATAAAAATACCTGAACGGAATCCAATGTCGACTTGTTCAAGTAGTCGGTACCGAAAAAGCATTAATAGGTCCCATAATTGATGCAGTATAGTCTGAATGGTTGTCTGTCTCATTCAGCGCACTTTGACAGTTCACACCCTGCTGCCAGATCCCAATAAATCACTTTTTCCGAGAGGTTCAGAAGCTCGTCTCCCACACTTCACCGTTCCCAAAGACGTTTTTAAGTATCAGCATGTATTTTAGATCTCAAAGAGCTGAAATCAAATAAGAGGAAGATGCAGTATCCAAAGAAAGCACATTGCGAGGATGGAATATGAAACAGGTGCAGAGTTTGGAGGCTCTTCACAGGAGTCTTAGCTAAATTTAATTGGCTGAGAATATTCAAGCAAAGCCTTCTTCGCTGACCTGCTGAACTCCCACAGGCTTACTCTATACGCTCTATTCTCAAAGCACTTATGAGGCTATTAGACAAACATTTTACGTTATAATTATACTATTACTGTGATAACATCATTTGAAGTTAGCATGCACGTCTCTCAGCAGTAAAAGGAACAATGCGGTATTCTGTTTCTGATGATTAGCAACCACAAAAGAGCAAAGAGACATGCACAAAAGGCCATTTTTAAATGATCGTTTTAACAAAATATGACAAAATAAATCCTTTTCCATTCTTGACTACAACTGCCAAAGCTTGTAAAACTGAAGACATGGGAAGAAAGTGAAGAAGCATGGAGGAAACTGGTGCAAAAAGACTGGGACTGTGTCTAAAACAATTTTATAGCAACTATTTTGTGGTGATGAATGATTAAAATGTTGTGCACAGGTTAGGATATGGGTTTTGAGGAAAAAAACATAGCCATGGTCACTAGTCGGTCACAAAAGACAATTATGCTCTGTGTAATTTTTAGTAAATAGTGAACACATTGCATTAGAATAAACAAGTGAAAAGCATGATATTCTTATATAGGTATTGATTAGGTTTCTATAGCTAATGTTAGTTTACCTGTGTGTGCATAAACGGAAATTTATGGAGACCAATAAAACTGATTATGACAGGATGCATTATGACAAGACAAGGTGAGGAAAAGGTGGAAAGACAAGTCAATTCAAAGCCATTTTTATGGACCTTTCTTTGTCCTTTTGCCTTTTTAGGAACATAATAAAGCATGAACAACTAAATAGAACAATACAAACAATAAATAGTTTGTTTTTGTTGACTTTCGTTGATTCAAAACTTCTCTTTTGCACAAGAGTTGCATCATTTCCCGCATCATTTCTTTTGTCTCTTTTCCTGACATTACGTTGTTTTGGAGACCTGATGGACCAAAGATCATGTAGCGTGTGCTCCTTTGTCACCGCTCAGTCTTGTGATGCAACAGCAAGTTGTGTAGTAAGATCAAAATCATGTTGTCTAAACAAGTCATCTCTTTTTTTATGTTTGCTATGTTTTAGCTTCGTTAAAAATCCGCTAATCCTATCCAAAAACTGCTCTCTCCTCCTGCTCCTCGCTAAGTTAGACATTTACACATTTTGACTCAGAGGATATGCTTGTTTTGTATTAACAAGACGCTATGCACCTCTTAATTTCATGTGACATGTACTTTAAACATATGCACATATATTGTGTAGGGCAGGATGTGCTAGTTTTAGTAGAAACCATCCCAGGACTTATCAGTATTTCACATTGCATTCATTACTGAGCAGTATCATGTGTCCTTTCTTGTTTACCATTAATCTGATTGTTACAATGCAGCCTTTGATTGTACCATTACCCTGCAGAACCACTCAGATTTACGGCTTGCTGTACTTTTGCAGATGAAACGTATCCAGTTGCAGGAGACCGATACCTCCTTTCGAACTGTAAAAGGCCTTATTATGGAGCCACAGAGAGAGAGAAGGAGGGAGCTTTTCATTCTGGATGTCATTTTATAGATCTTTCCAAAAGCCTCTGTGCTTTAGGAGTTTAGAGGGGTGAGCTTTCCCAGCTGGAGATATAAAGAGCTCAGTCCAGCAGGACCTGCAGTAATTGTGCTAAAGCTGTTGTGGCAAACTGTGTGGGCCTGGCCTCGACACTCGGCAGAGGTGGCTGTGTCAGAGGAAAACCTGGGTGGTAGAAAAAGAGGAAAGAAGGAGGACTTGTTTAGCATGAATTCCATTAGTTATTGACTCTTCCCTCTCTTGAAGTATCACATCCAGGACAGCATTATCATTCCATGCATAAATAACTTACTGAAAGCTAACCCTGAAGAGGCATCTGCTTACATTGGCAGTGACTACGAGACTGAGTGGAGAGGTTCAGTGGTAGGTCAGCCATGATAGGAAGGTTTCAAAAAGAAGGCTAAACTTCGAGAATCTTTTCCCCATTCATGCTCGATTACATGGAGGCTAATGTGAAGGCAGCGAAATGTTTTGTTTTCGTGATTGATCAACATAGAGAGGTAGTCTTGGATTGACCTCCACGTTAACTCTCCCTCGCGCCGACTGCAGCGTTGGGAAGCAGACAAAGACACGTCCCTGGCATCATTTTTCATCATGCACCAACAATAAGAATTGCTCCCTTGGGGTTTTCTAATCATGCCCTGTGCAATTCGGTTTTAAACAAAAGTGATTAAAAATGAAACGGCTCGGTCAAAGTTTAGTACTTAGTCTTTTTCAATCTTATTGTGGCATTAACTCTCCTTCTGTGGACGAAATACAAGACACAGTGTGGTTCAACAAGTATAACATTGTTTGGACTGGCTCTGGGTATTGCACTTTGGATGTATTAGTCTTTTGGTGTGCAGCGCTGGAGATTGAAGCAAAACAGTGCAATGCAGCCAATTAAATCAAAACAAAAGGATGTTAAATGTTTTGTAAATGGTCACCAATATTAACAATAAGACTTTGGCTCCTGGTGAGTGATTAAAAGGTGGTGAAAGCATGAACAGCTAAATCACTGCTTACCCGGAGCTAATAGGCAGCAGTGTTAGCAGATGCATAGACGTTTTTCTCCCCAGACACCACCGTCAGACCTGACCTTACAGTAATATAGATAAAAAAAATGCACATCACTTGAGTCTGCAGCTAAAAACATGTTGATACTGATGAATGCCACAACCATCAAAGTGCAGGGTGTAGACAGGCTTTATGAGTGCTGCAGCGTCTGTCGGCTGCTAGGTTGGACTTTAATTAAAATTCCACCTCGTTATTTTGTTTCCTTTTACAGAAATTTAGGAACTTAATGGATATTCAGTTCATTGAACCCCTCCACAAGACTTTTTCCACGCCATCCTTACCAGAAGCACTATCAAAAGTGCAGGAGCCGTGGAAGACAAATGCCTCTCTGTGTTGATGGCACCTTTGAGAACACACAGATTTCTGGATGCTGAACTCATCCAAGCTTAAACCCTCCAATTCTTTTTTTTTCTTCTATATTTCTGAGAAGGACTTGAATCATGGGTTCTCCAACAATTCACGGCACTGCTCTCATGGCATCCATAAGGGGAAACTACCAATAGACCTGGGTCATTTGTCCAGTGCCTAAGCATAGGTGGACTCTACAGACAAGCGGAGGGTCTTAAGGTGCCAGCCCCAGCGAGACTGATATTCAGAGGTGGGACCAAGTCATTGTTGTGCAAGTCACAAGTAAGTCTTGAGTCTTTTGTCCTCAAGCCCCGAGTCGAGTCCCAAGTCAAGGCTCAAAAGTCTAAGTCAAGTCCAAAGTCCTATACTTCAAGTTACTTCAAGTCTTTTCAATAGCACTAAGGTTATGGCAAAATTAAACAATGTAAGCTTTTTAATCTGTATTTATTTAACACAAAATTATAAAGCAAGTACAACTGTAAGTTTTTTTTTTTTATGCTTTGGTAATCAGTGATTTACAATGTGTGGTTTGCCTTTGGTGCCAAAGCCCTGTAGCGCTGAGCTTTACAAAGCGCATTTGAAGGCAGCATCATGCGAGTAACGTGTGGCTTAACTCTGTGTAATCTGTCAAACTACTTAAGAAAACAAATTGTTTCGTGCACACTTTCAAAAACTATTCTTTTAATCTTGGGAAACAGAATCAAGTCTTTTCAGGTCAGAGGCTCAAGTCCAAGTAAAATCTCAAGTCATTGGTGTTCAAGCCCAGGTCAAGTTACAAGTCTTTTCACATTTTCTCAAGTCAGAAGTCATCAAATTTGTGACTCAAGTCAACTCTGTCAGGATCAACATTGAGAGGTCGTCTGGCTGATCACATGCCCCAGGCTTTTACTGTAGAAGTAGAAAGCAACGGTCCATGCAAGTTACTCTGGCCAGTGGACAAACCAATGATTTAACCACAGCCCTGTTGTCAGAATCTTTCCCAAAATCTAATCATTTGTTCCTTTCACAGAGCCATACAACATTTCACTAAACTCTGCCCATAGTTATTGTGTGAACCAACCAGCCAACAAACCAACGCTGACAGAAAACACAACTCCTGTTGCAGTTATGACCTTTGCATTATAAAACACGCCTTGAAAAAAAAATCTGTGTAAATCTTAACGTGATGCAACAGTGTGCAAGACTTAATACAATTAGACCATTAGTATATTCTTATATGGTAACAGTAATACATTTGGAGTCTATCGCTTTAAATTTGACATTTCCATTCATGTCTTTTAACTTATATCTCCTTACATTAATCTAGAGGGACACTTTCTGGAACACTTTCCATTGCAACTTGGATGGCAATAAGAATCAAGTCATGTTTTGGCATTAAATAGCCCAATGACATCAAGAGTGACCAAGAATAACATCTCAAGTTGAGAGAAAGTAGAGCTTATTGTTGTAACCTTCTACGCCTGAGACTTACAATTATAAATTAGAATTAGATGAACTGAGGCATGTAATAAAATCGAAGCCAGAGTACCGGGAGAACAAAGGATGTCGTAAAGTCAAACGGCCGGCCGGACCTTTGGCTCGATGTGTTGAAAGTGTGTGGGAGCAGAGGGAAGTATCACGGGGTGTTTGTGCTTCTCAGCCCCACAACCACTTTTTGAGTTGTGTGGGAATGCCATCTTTAAAGCTCATTATGATTATGGAGATGAAGTTGGGTTGTCAGTGCTGTATTAGGAATAAATAGTGTGGTATCTACGTACGTTTCAGTAGGCTAGTTTCCATTAAAAGGATATTCTTTACATTTTGAAATAATGAGTATTGAGAGTGAATCAAAATCATAATTTGTGCTATAATTCCCAAAATACTGTCCATCTCACAGTTGTCAGCTTCTCATTTTGCATAACATTAGAAATTTTTCATAGAAACAGTAAAATTTGTGACACATATTTAAATATGTCAAAAGGGCCAACATTATTTTATTACCTTTTTTGATTATTTATTTTATGTTTTATTATTATTATCATTTCCAGTCTTCTGTAAAAATCTCTGATGTCACAACTTTTTCAAATTTTTTTTTTTGCAAACTTTCTAAAATTTTAAATTGTGTTTATTTTATAATTTATGAAAACAATAACAAATAAGCTCTACATAGTGTACTTCTGAACAGGGATTCCTTTGCACAACTTTACTGATCAAATACCACAGCTTCAACATACTGCTTTAAAAATTCCAAAATAATTATTTATGCAGAAATTAAGACCATCAAGGAGCATCTGTTTATAAATCATACAGTTATTATGTTTGGGAATATATCACATGGTAATTCATCTTTTCTGCATTTTAAAATGTTCCTTCAAATTTTTATACTATGATCTATGAGAGCCTCATATTTTTAGTTTTTCTCGGTGGGTACTATTTCCATTATTGGAGAGCCTTGTTTCATCGAAGACTGTGGGAAAGTCTAAGATCCAACCTGATCCTTGACGTCTTGTTTCTGTATTCAAAAGTCATAACCCGAACCAGACGGTGCAGACAGGCTCGCCGTCATGAGCCCCATCGCAGGAAGGCGGGAAAACAAAAAAAACCCCTTCAAGCCGACGTGTGAAACTGATCGTGACTGCGGTGGTGCACTGCTTTCCCTCGCTCTGCTCCTAATTTTAGAATCCTCAGAATAGACCGAACTCTGCCGAAGGAACACGGCTGCATTAATACTCCACGGACAATTAAATGCTGACGACGATCGTTGCGACTTCAAAGGTTAACTTTAATCATTAATTTGACATGTCGCAGACGCTGACTTGGCGACTTTCGAGATATAAATCCGCAACATGAAGCGATGAGATCGGGTCAGCTCGGTTGAAGATAACAATGAAGTATTGTTTTGTGAAATAAAAGCACATGTGGATCCTGCGCATAAGCAAATATTTATCCAGCAGTTTTAATTACTGCAGCAATTTCACTATGAAGTTAAGCATTTCCATCATAATTCAGGCTGCGTTAATAACACACAATCCTGAAAACGAGAAGGAGAAATGAAGTAAAAATAGCAACAATGTGGAAGCAATTTATGCTAATTAGTCTTTTATTTATGGTCCAATAATTAGGTGCATTTGAATTGTTGATGATGTTTTTTCTTCCTTATTTTTCCCCTGCCTGTGTTCCCCCACTGCTCTGCAAAGAAGATCAAAGTGTGCGTACTTGAATAGATGTTAATGGTGCGTGGCTGTCGTCTTAGTCCTGAGTGGTTGGAATCGCAGCAGCAAAAGAAAAACAGCCAATCTGAGGTCTACGTGGACACAATTAGCTCAGTTTATGTGTGCCTTCCAGTGCGGCACTCCTGTTTAACCTATCAGAGGCATCGACAATGTTGCCATTCTTTTGGTAACCCTGATTTTTTTGTTTTTTAACCTTCACATCTATATCTTTGTGCAGTACAATTCATTTATAGCCGATGCAGTTTTAAATGAAAGTTAACCATGTGTGATACAGGAGTTGGTGGTGATGGCACTTTGCATGAATTGAAACAGTCAGTAAAACATTGAAATGAAAATAGCAAAAGGTACATTGGACTCATAAAGCAGTCATGTTTAAGCAAAGCATTTTGCAAAGTTTTGTGTTTAGTTGCCAGATAACGTGACATTCTTTGATTTGACATTCTGAATATGCCTTTCAATAATAGAAAATAAAATGTTTTTTGTTTTTTTTTACATAAAAAATGTGCCACTGCCACAGAGTACTACATGACATCAAACCAAAGTTTAAAGCTTACCTTAAAATATACCTCTAAGTTGAGCATCAGACAAATGGAATCTCTGATGATGTTTTTTGACCTGTTTTGCTGTTTAAAAAAACATATCCAGTGCTGGAATTGAAACTTTCTCTGTATTATCAGTAGCCATTACTTCCTTTTATATCGCCGTAGAACAATGGGTGAGTCCTATCTCAAGACCTCGCAACATGTGAGCATGTCATTGGCCAAAGCATCTGTTATAAGCTGAACATTGTCATCTATGAAATTCCTAGATGATAAAGCGAGTGATTACAATATGCTATTAGAAGAATAAAAAAAAATTTCTCAAATACAAGAAAAGCAAGCATCATTTCCTTTTAAAATTATGTAACATTTAAAAAAGTTCAAGGGAAAGTTGAGTAAATTAATTTATATAAAATGATTTTGAAAATGAAGCTGAAATTGGCTTCATTGATCAGTCTGATCACACTGTGCACCTACAGTCAACAACAGGTAGGGTCAACTTAAGCAGACTTCATGTCCTTAAAATAAGGAATAGTGAACAGTGAAAAAAAACAAAAACTTATATAATTTGCATGTGTTTGTTTACACAGCCATAAGTGCAACAAAAGGATCATACTATGGGTTTAATACATATAAAATTTAACATGTTGTCAGACATTTATCCTTGGTAATATTTGGTCATACAACTCTGAGATCAGTTGTGTTTGATCCTGTCACATTGTGTTTTTCAGCCTCTGATTTTCATCCAACATGTGCATTTATGGTTAATGAAATGCTTGATTTGTGACCGAGGATTTACTGTCAACTTAAAAGCAGACTATGCAGCATTTCAAGGGAAAGGTTTGCCCCATTAAACTATTTTATCTGTCAAACTAAAAAATAAATACAGAAAGCAGTAATATAATAACATACAGCTGGGGGACAGTGTGCTATAGGACAAACTTACCACTACACTGTTCCAGACTATAGGGAGTGAAGTAATGGGGAATTTCATTGTATAATACTGATACTTTTTATCACTCTATATGCTCTATGTAATTACACAATGTGACATTTTAAAACACTATTATTCTGAAATCAATATTCCATGTGGTTTTGGAAGACTGGGTCAAGAAATCTAACAGCCGCAATCAAGTATAGGTTGTGCAAATGACCAGCCCACCCACCAAAAATACTTTACAAACCAGCAGGAAAATCATTCTTTTCCCCTTTTTTCTTGTAATTTTGCATTGCCGTTGCGTGCCTGGGGCATTGCTTTAACAGTCCCGCTCTGTCCTGAATGCCAATGAGCCCAAATGGTGCAGCCCAGACTGAGCGGAGGAAACAAGGTGCATTATGTAGGTGGGAGGTAACCGTGCCATTGAGAGACAATTAGCATGAAGCCCAGACCTTTGGAAAGGGAGCAGAGGCTGCCGAAAGCGGCCCTGACAGAATGAAAAGATTAAGACTTGAGAAAAGATAGCAGGGCATGGGAAAATCCAAAGAGAACCGGGCGACTGAAGTAGCCACTGAGCGGAGGAGGAACAATGAGGCAATGAACGTTTTGGGGAAAATTAATGTGGTCCTATCAGCTGCCAAGTGTTGTGTGCATTCCTCCAAACCAACAAAAGTGCCGTTGGTCTGTACGTGACCGTTGTTTCCCACACGAGGCTGTCAAATAGGTGAAAGACAGGCGAGAACGGGCTACAGCAAACTATTCAACTAACAAATTCCACCAGGTGTTAGCGAAACGATTATCGGAGCACGGCTAAATGGCTGTCATGTCCAGAAGAGAAGCCCAGATTGTGTTAATGCTTTTAATGAGTCTTTTCAGCGGTTTTCTCCACACTTTGGTTTACTGCATTGGAGTTTTGGACTTCCAGTCTAACAGTAATGAGAGCCAAAGTGATGCATAGGGTCACCATATGTCCTGGTTTAACCGAGTGCTTTTTTTAAAGTTCCCCTGCAGATAGCTAGAAAAAAACAAAAAACTATTTGTCTTGGTATGTAACAGCCCTTGTAATGAGAAGATGATTACAAAATGTTATTAGGTGACAAAACGTTTTGTTTTTTTGTTTGTTTGTTTTTTTCTTAAATACAAGAAAAAAGCTATTTGTAAGCAGTAATGGAGTCACCTAAAACAAGTTCAGTACCATTAAGAAACCACACTATATGGCCTGTGTAGACTCTTGTTTAAGACCCTATGAATATGCAGGCTACCTATTTTATTTTATTTTATTATTTTATTTTTTACATTTATTTAGTCTATTTTACTTTCTGTTGTACTGAGTGAAATACAATGTTTTTAAACTGTTGTGAATACTGTTTAAAGATTTCATGTTGTGAAGCAGCTTGAGTTGCATTACGCTGTATGAAAAGTGCGATATAAATAAAGTTTGATTGATTGATTGAATCCATATAACTTATAAGCAATTTTTGACCCATTTTATACACAAGTTCAGTTTAGCAGATATGTTCAATATGTGCTCTTCCATAGTATAATAACAGACCCACATTTAAACACTGCCAACCACCAAGCCACGAATGCAGCCAGTTTTAAACTTAGGAAACAGATTATTCTCCCTGGTGCTGTGGATTGCAACATTTAGCCTGTGTCATTTCCTACATGCTTCAGAACTAATCACCATCCAGGGTTAGGGTAGGCCGAGGAGCCAATACGTGAGAAGCCCCACGAAGGTTAGAGGGAGCAGTTAGAGCTCAGGCCTCGACTATGTTTGTGTTGGAGTGCACAGTATAGGGAGTGTATGTGCTGTTTATGGGAAGGCCTATTTTTCCGTGCGTGCTTCTCAAACATTCACGCCGTCACACCAGCGTCAAGTCAGAATCACAAACGTCTCAATGGTAAGGCTGCAATGATATGTGTTAATTACACACAGCAGCTGTTCCTGCGCACACATTAAAATAGTCTAGATGCTGCACAATGGATAGACGCATGACATTTTAACACATTAAAATAAAGCTACACGAAATCTGTACCAAATAATGACAAATCACAAGACAAGGGCTCTGGTTTATTTCTACCATTTTGAGACCTCTAATCCTTACTGCACAGAAGGTCACTGACATTGTGGTGGCATATAAGAAGCACATGAAATCCATTGACACATTCATTATTTTACGTAAAGAATACATTGCATGTTAATTTGTCTTGTCTTCTACTGACCCATCACTAGCACCTAATTTAGATTTTATGACTGTAACATGCTTACTCATTGCTTGGTAAGTGTAATTGTTGCATCATAGAGTATTAGGTTGCCTATCTGGATGCAGCATGTGAAGTGACAAGCCCTTTGTAAAGTGTTCCCAAGCCCATGTGTCTATATTCATCACAGCAGCGTGATGCTCTGCCATGCCAAGCTGCCTATGGCCCTGTGATCGCACACATTCTGCCGTTGGCATTTAGGTACCTTCTTTTATGGTCATCCAAGCAACTGTTGAGTCATGATAATTCATTCCATTTGCAGACACGGGGACTTCTTTGGATAATACTTTTATACCAAATCCTAATTTTAATGAATGATGATAGTTTATTTTGCCCATTCATTTCACTACTTCTGCAACTAACTGACCATTGTCCAGGGTGTATCCAGGCCCAAAGCTGCTGGAATAGGCTCCAACCTCCAACCATACAAATAGTTAAACCAATCCTATCTGATCAATCATAACTATTTATCTGAAGTGGGGCGAACTTTATGCAATACCTTTTTTCCCCCCATTAGCTGTATGTTTTTCTAATTGGCAGTTTATTCTGCGCATGTTGGTGCTGTGTTCCCCTAGTTCTGATTGGTTGGCCGACATAGCTCCTAGTCCCCTTGACAATATGGGTCTTAGTCCACAACTCAACTCTGGCATGGTTGAACAAAAACGTGAAAGAAATGTCTAATGGACCAAAAACAAACGAAAGTTGACTAGATGCCACAGTAAAATGATGTGAGTGGATAGTGTTCTAACAGAAAATGTAGAAGAACGAGAAGGTAAAATGCCTTATGTTAATGCTGTGTATCTTGCAAGAACATGTCAAGTTTAGATACACAATTAAAATGAGGGAATCATGACCATCAGGACCCTAATTCATACTGTCTGACTGCTTCTTCTAAAGTCAGGCCTAAAAAAATTATTTGTTGTTTGCGCCGCTGTTAAGATGCTACTGTAGATGAGGACCGTTTCACTATGAAACAAACTACATGCATCATTTTCTATTGCAGTCCTTACTAAATGAAGTGGACTATAGGACAAGCTTTAAAATCTATGACCAATTGGTCCAACCAGTTTACCTATTATTAGACACGCCTGGATGGGTAAAAGGAAGCAAGTAAACTACAGTCATGGGAAGAACTTCACGCAGAAAAACAAAACACTAATCTGAACTTAACACGATACTCATGGAAGACAATTTTCTTTTTGTTCTGTGGGCAACAACAGACTTTATTGGCTCTATCAGTTTAAATGAGCGTTCTTATCTGGTTTTAACATCGTCAAATTGTCGGATCTGAACTTCAGAGCTCGGTCGGACATATGGCATGTGCAAGACGCAAATACATAACTAAACATGAACACAATGAAAACAGTAGAACGGTTAATGTGATTCCGTGGCAAATACAGATGTGACTTTAAAGTATCCATTTCCTCAATAAAGACCAATTTCAGCTAATAATCACAATTAAACAGCTTAGCCTTTAATCTTTTAATTATGCACCGAATTGTAAGGATTACACTGTTATTGCTAATCTAAAAGTTTTCAAAGTATTTTATTTATTTGAATTGTAAATACCAGTCTCATTGTTTTGTGCTCTTTATTAAACCGTACAACAGTTAAATGCTACAATAATGCAGTGGTTGAAAACAGCATAAACATTTACATAACCAGTCCAGCCACGCCAGACCAGACCTGACCATACTGTTGTTATATTTTGGTCCTTGGGTTTTTGGCCAGCCCGTATCATTTGCTCTTTGACCATCATTTATGCAGTGTTTTTGTCTGGGAACTGCCGCTCCTGAGTGACTTGTTGCAGACCACTCATTTGATGTGGTCCAACTAAAACTGAACCGTACTTGGGTCTTAAATAGAGGCTAGAGTTGAAATCAGGCCACATCCCAACACTGACATACTCATTCGACCGCTGTAATCTTTATGACCATCCTTCAGATTGCAGTATACTCAATAAAGTCTTAATGGAGTTTAAAGCTTGATTACGGTTGATTAGGTCTTAAAAAGGTAAGCCGTTTTTAATTAGATTCGAACCACAGTTTAATGAAAAATCTGCAAAATTGAAGCCATGGGTACGGCAAAAGTAAACATTTTGTTTGCTAATCCTTCAGCTACATTGTGTACAAGATGGTGGTTGGTCACATTACTTCATCTGGGAAATGCAGAGTCTGTTCTTTTATGTAATTGTAGGATTTGTGTTGAGAAAAGGCGGGTGCTGCTCATTTCTTTCAACTGAATTTACAGGTTACTTCACTATGATTTGGAACAAAATGGTGGCCAACAAAGGTACAAAGAGTGGTAACATGTTGGCTTTGTTTTATTTTCAAGCTCTTAGGTTGAAAGTGAGATGTAGGCCAAAACAAGTCCACACTTAAATTAGCGTACTTCATAGATCTGGTAATACAGACTACATGGAAAGTAAAGAAAATGTATTTGAATCACCCGTTCCCAAGATGCAAGATGCATTCAAAAGCCACTAAGACCAAACTGTGTTCTCACCTCCTTTTTTGCCTCCATTGTCGCCATGTTTCTTCTTCTTCTTCTTCTTCTTCTTCTTCTTCTTCTTCTTCTTCACTAATACAGTACATCCAACACCATGCCATTCCTTTCAGTTGACTATCCAATGTTTGTCTAATCCAGTTTCTCTTCCTGAAAGACTTCTTTGCTGCATGTCGAGCATATAGTTAGGACATCTAGTGGCCAGGAGGGTTTAGCACACATTGGTTTTATCAGGTCTCAAGCCACAGCCTTTAATTTGAAGAGATGCACACATAACCAATGGTCAACAGAGGACAAATAAGGTTAAAAAGATGCATATCATTTGTTTTGTTTGTGAGTTTTGAATCAGTAAAAACTCCACGCCATGTTCTATTTAGTTGTTCAGTTTTGCATTTGTCTATCTCGGAACAATATACTGCGTTATACTGTTCCTACACCTGTGCAACTGACAGCAACCCATCATCTGACCTATTTCCACTGGATTTTTTGATACATAACAGCATGTCCCTACAAGGCCACTGTAGGTGCTCACAGGCTGGAAAAAGGAGGCATGTGAGATATGGAATTGCAATCTAAAATTTCACTCACATCCTAGCTTTCACATTTTAGGTTTGTCTGGGAGATTCTATTACACTGTTTCTACGTGCTATGATCACTTGTGTGTCTTTAAAGCCAACACAAGTCCATTAAAGCCCACATGACTGTAAACACTAGCTGGACTTGTGCCTCGTCAAAGCAGCAGAAAGTGTTGTAAGCAGCTGTGAAGGTCCTCTTTATGAAGTGGCATGCTCTGGTGGCTGCCTGCTGCACAGTGAGCTAGCAGTTCTTAAGTCAGCAGCGTCTGATTTGAGAAAACAAAACACAACTCCGAAAGTGGCTGAGGCAGCAGAATGTCACACATGGGATGATGGGAAACAGATGTTCCTCTATATGGAGTCTGATGGCGCGCTCTCGCTCAGGCCATGGGAGTCGAGATGACGCGGTTGTCTGTTTAGCATCTATCATACATTGCTATAAATGTTCTCCAACTGGTGGCAAGCAGACTGCACTTCATCCCGGCCTTCGGTGGTGGAGCGAAAACCGCACTTTTAAAGTCACATGGGAATAAAGGCTCCTCCGCAAATTCAGGCCAGCGATCGCTCCCCGCAGTCACATGCACATCTATCTTTTGCTTTCATTTACTGGCAGCTTTCATGTGTGTTGAAAGGCATCAGCTGGCCCGGCTACACAGAAATACAAAACACTTATCAGAGTTCGCAGCTTTGATGCAGATGTGAAATGGAGAGCACCCTGAAGATTGGCGATAATTTGCGGTGCATTAGTGTTGTCTCACATGGGAGCCCTCAGAGGTAAAAGCCGTGATTTGTCCGTCGAGCTACAGTGACGCATGAAGATGGTGCTAATAGACCCTGACTCACTTAGCGCCACTGAGACTGAGAATTTGGCTTTCAAGGAACATGTTTTTTGTATATAGGTGTGGATATCTATGGGTGATCATAAATAAGAGACATAGTTTAGAAAGTAGAAGACATTTCATTCCTCATCCAAACCGTTTATAACATGGAAAGAGAAATGGTGACTTGTTACTTGCCAAATAGTGAGCCCACAATGAACATTATGTGGTCAGCCTCACATACTAAAGGTCACTAAGTTTGTACTAAGTTTAGAACATATTTCATGAACTGCAACATAACTGTTTGGTGCATTTACATTGATCAAATTATAGATTAGTCATATATTTATTTAAAAATGTATCATTATCCTATTGACAAAGATGTGGTGATTGTGGCAAATACTTAATGCTGACATTTACTGGACAATTTTGTAGTAATAGAACAAGGGAGTTTTGTCTGATCATGACACTTTTCTTGGAGTGTGTCTGATACAATAATTATCAGGAGTAGGCTTGATGTTCTTAATTTATCTTGTAATTGTTTAATGTCTTACCTTAGAGGCAACAATCCATGGTAAAAGATCAGCAGCACTAAGACAGATAATGTTCTGGATAACCTCAAGGAAGGAAGCTCAATATTATTCAGAAAATCTTCTGCCAGTTAATGCAATAAATTAGTATCATGCTGGGGAACTTTCTGCAAATATTTGAACAAGGTTTGGGACAATACTAGTTTTAAAATGTCAGTAATAATATTAGTTTAAACAAGATGTGACACATTTATATAATGTGCTTCCCTATTTAATACAACTATTTACAACTGTTTTTGTACAAAGTTTGGGAGAAAACTATTAAAATTTGTTCAAAGTCATCTTTCAAATGTAGCTAAATGATTAAGTTAGTGATGCTAACACAACCAATGGAAAAGTGTTTCAAGCCTTAAATCAACAGATTGGATTAAGCCCATTTGTATTTAACTACTTCAAAGGGTGAATGCATGCCCTGATTTAACTGGGACACTCCTGATTTTCAGCCCCTTGTCGAGGCAGATATCTACAAACACACCATACATGTCCACATTTTTCCCTTTTCCTGTCCCAGTTTTTTATCATAATGCCAAAGCGATGCTATTGCTAAGCTATCCTTCTTCAGCGTTCACAGTTTGACCCGCCATCATGCAGAAAAGAAAGTCACACTTTACAAACAAGCTCTAGGATTTGTCTTAGTACCAGGTAATGAATATGCTGCTTTTTGCATACTTTGTAAGTATGAGTTTTACAATATTAAAAAAAAAAAAAATTATTATTATTGTTTACTGGTGTATTGATATTGGGCAACATTATTATTTATGTTAAAGTGCTTTTATTTAATTTGCGGTAAAATTAATTTAAATTAAAAGTCTCCCAATTTTGACCCTACTACAACAACAACCCAAACATTTACCTATTTCTAGTTTGTAACATCAGTACCATGATGATTTTTCTCAATATTTTTTTTCATAAGTCATAGGCTGCCCCTGCTCTTCTGTAAATAATTTCCACAATGTTCTACCATCTTAGTGAGGGTCTGTAGATGTTTCTATGAACATATATTCTAGAGTGACATTACTTTCATTACAGTTTTGCTAAAGAGCACATGTGACCTCATAAACGTAGGGTTTACAAGTGCTCCTGAAGTCATTTAAGTCCAACGTGTGGAGGAGCCGTATGAGCACTCCATATAATCAATCTCTATAAACAAGCTTTTGGGAGGATTTGGGGAGGAACTAAGTGTTTTAAGGAAGTCAATAGCAGCTCAGTGCCACATCCTTGTATAAATACTGGGGAAACTCCTGAGTCGACATGAAAATCATCTTAATGGGAGTTATGTTATGATGACATGTGCGAACTGGGAAGGCCGCACACCGAGGGAGCTCCATGGGAAATCGAACGGGGCCTTTTTCGCACCTTCAGTCAAAATGAGCTGTTCTACTTTTCGCGTCTGTGAAACACATTACGGCCGACTTGCTGGCACAACCATTTTTGGCGATCACTTTTTTTCTCCACTGAACTTTGGCCTTAAAGAACAAACACACATGATGAGTTTTGTGCCTGGTTTTCCAAAACGAAAACCTTAATCATACGTGACTTCTAATGGCGGCCTGTTCGCTGCTCTATAATTGTGTCATTACTTGCACAAATGGCTTACTGCTTGCAGAAACAGCACGGGTACCCAGTTGAGCAGTCAGGAATAACATCTGCAGTGTTTTCTTAAGGCATACGTACCCATAATGTAACAAGCAATGTTCACACTTAGGAATAGACAGCAATTAATCCTTAAACACATCCTTAGCTGCTCCGGCGTTCTGCAAAGTCCAGCAGCCACCTGGAGCACATCCAAAAACAGCAACTAAAGGGAAAAAAGGACCTCCCCATCTAGGAAAATCAGGAAGACAGATTCATGTCAGTCCTCATGAGTGTTTTACATCGCAGTGAGGTGTAGAACAATGTGGCCTTTGTGTATACAAGGCTTACCTATGGGGGCACAGTGGGAGTCTGCACTGGAGAAGGCTGATTAAAGCAAAGGACATGGAGGTGTTTATTCAATTTATTTATTTATCCACCCACTCATATTGCAATTATTATACTGAGTGTTTGATTATATCAGAACAGAAAAGCAATGGCAGCCAAAAGTATCCTGTTGAAAAAGTGTCTATTCCAGCACTGGTGACATCTGAATACATCAGAATACTGGTGATGCATTGTAATGTTTAAGGAGGCGGAGATAATTGCAGGATCACATCGGTCTGACACTGAACTCAGAGCTAGAAGTTTAAGCTAAGCGCTAAACTTTTAATCGTCACCTGTTAATATTCTGAAGAGGGAATTGGTTCAGTAAAGCAGCTTTTAGTTCATCTATTACCATCCTCATCTTCCAAATCCACTTACTGCCCAACCTCTGTCTCTCTGAGCAGTCGGACCTGCAGCAGGAGTCAGCACAGCTCTTGTCTACTTTATCTGTGAACTCATGAAACATTCATTTTTATTCATCTTCTACCGCTTAATTCCACTGGGGGTCACAGGTGACTGGAGCCTGTCCCAACAGCTTTAGGCCTGAGGTGGGGTACACCCTGGACAATGGTCAGTTAGTCACAGGGCTGATGACAAACAACCATTCACTCTCACATTAAGTCACTAGGGGCACTTTAGATTGTTCAGGTCACCTATAGATGCATGTCTGGACAGTGGGAGGAAGCCGGAGTCCAGTAACAAATGCTAATTAAACCCCCACTTGGGATGGAAAAAAAATAATGTTGCAAATTAATCGTTGCAAACTAATGTCCAGAAAGATCCAACATCAGGTCATCCATTTTGAGAAAACTGGAGAGAGGCAACAGGAGCCAGCTGTCGGAAGAGCACACTCCAGGTCAGCACCAGTGGATCTTGGCAGGTAGCTAGTCTCTGCTCTAGAGATTATACAGATGACACTCAGATGGGAGTGCTGTGGTCAAGGCTCACAAAGAGGGTGTTTCTTCCATTGAAGGAATGAATTCAAGCAGCAAATGAGTTCAAAAATTTACCAAGCTGGTAGTGGAGTGCAGAAATGCAGGTGGACGGCAGCTATCAACCCAATAGAAGATGGTTGCAGAAGGTTTGTGAGGACGTCTACAAGCTTGTCTCAGCTTGACAAATCCACCAATCCATTCCCTTGTTTTTTTTTTTGTTCAATTAACACGTACAAAGCCTTGACTCTGATGCCCTGATTTTCAATAGTGTTCAGTGGCAGTAAATATAACTATTCTTTCTGCATGCATTTGTAGCAGGCATGGGTCGATAACTGTTTTGAAGGTTTAACGTGGTTGTAAGATGTCACAATACTCAAGCTGAAGACACAATGCCAAAAATACACAGACTCACAAAAATAGGCTTTCTGTTCAATACCACTTGCTTCAACAAAAACTAGGAGTTGGACTTTGAATTAAGTTTGGGAGAAGACTATTCAGACTGAAACTTCAAAACAAACTTGCTCAAAGTACTTTCTCTAAAATAAGCTGATGCAGACAAATGAATAGGCCAGAAACACTATTGCAACCAGTACTTTTCCACAGTTCATATTTTCCCATTTGAGAGAGGATTCACAGAAGATTCCATTAACCTGTATTTTAGAGTGACATTACAAAAAATAACAAAATAAATATACTGAGACATACTGACGTCTCAAGATATCAACTAATTATATTTAGGTATAAATATTGGTTTGTATCATCGAGCCCAAACAAATGATGATACAGTCTTCGGTCGACACATCCCGCTGCAGGGTTGAGCCCCTCCACCAGGCTATAGTAATGTACCCAGATTCATGCTGTCACTCTTCGCCGGGTTCATGGCTCCCTGGCTTTTCTCTCGTGGCCTCGCTCCCCCCTCGATGACGGAGAAGATAAGCATGTTTCATACCGAATCACTGAGCTAGGACGAGAAAAAAAACAACAAAAAAAAGGTTCTGCTCAATAAGCCAGATGTAAATAATTGTTGAAAGCAATATGGGGGTCTGAGTCGCTGAGTCCACTTGGTGTTTTGCTTGGCTGTGAACGCAGGGGCCCGGTTACAGTCGGGTCCTGAAATGCCTTTTTGAAAGTGTTGTTCAGAATGATGTAAAGAAGTGTGGAGTACTTTACCATCATACCCATCTGAAACAGGAAGTCTGATCTTTAAAGTGTCTATTTTAGAACTAAATGTGTTGCATAAAGGGATAGTAGAGTATTTTGCAAAAGGGGGCTTTGAGATACTTAGGAATATGTAAGTTACAGTAGGTAATTGTCAGCACAGCCTCAGTTTGGAGAAGCAGACAGGAGCAACGACATGCTTTGTGTTCTGAATGGCTGCCAGGGCTGTTATATTTATGTCACTTGTTCAGTGTGTTTTTGCTCCTGTGCAGCATATTCCTTTTAGTGTTCAGTTTTAGTGTTCATTTGGTCGTTGTTTTTGTATTCAAGGACTACACTCAGGACACAAGCCAAGACTAACCTAGGACTAAACAAAAATTGAGCCCTTAACTGAATCTAGACTAAACCCAGAACTACATTAGGACTGAAACTATGACTAAGCAGCACTGCATGGTTCAGTCTCTGTAGCATTGCTCCTGTCTGTTTCTCCACTTCTGCAGGACAAAAAATCCCATTCCCAAAATACTGAGTTTTAGAAACAGCAGAAAGAACAGGACTTTTAAATAAATACTTTTTATTCTGTTATTGGCTTTTTACAAGTACAAAGCATACAGCATGTTATAGTTTTATCAAAAGTGGAAAATACTGATGTTACATATGTAACAAATGTAAAAAATAAGTCTTCAATCTTACTTTCCCCGAAAGTAAGAACATACATTTCAGCATATGAAAATATTCATAAAAACATAGCTTAAGTTAAAGTTAATAAACAGTACAAAAATGTAGAAACCATACATGTCAAAATAACAGACAAGGACACCAACAACAATTGACACATGATTTCTTCATGAATTAAAAAATGTACACATCATGTTTTAGTTGGGGTCATGTTCACAAGATCCATACATCATCATTATTGCCCAAAATAAACTTGGCTGGTCATAAAATGCATTTTAGTGACAAGCAACATCACCCAAACAACCAGATCAAAGTAGGCCAGAAAAACGGAAGAGGAGCCCTCCTCTTCTTTACTGAATCCTCAAATGTCTGTAAGGCAGGGGACATGTTAAATCCTCACTCTTGGAGCGTTTAGCCAGTCTTCTGTGAAAACATATTGTGTGAGCAACAAGGTGCACCTATGTTCACACTCTCCTCTACAGGTGCACTCATATCAAACACACATTCTTCCTTCTAAGTCAGCTAGAAAGTGACCTTAAAAAGAGATTTTCTTATGCTCGAAGGCCTATTGGAATTTGAGTGTTAATATTATCTTTCATCTTATCTTCCAGCTGTGAATTTGACAGAAGTTTTTGGAAAGGCGAGGCCCTCTTGGTAATTCAGAACAGAAATGTTATGTCGAGATAATATGAATGGAGCTTTGCAGTCACTGAACTGAATTCAGACATGGATTACTTTTAGTGTTGATGGATATGTGGTAATGAGGCCTCAGTGGATGAATGCACAATTGAATAGTGGTACAAAGACTGTACTAGACCAGACCGGTAAACTATTCCAAGGAGGCTAATGACAAAACTTGTGATGGAACTGTTTTCTGCCTTACTGCATTACAAGTCGTCTATTTTGAATCATGTAAAAGAAAAAAAAAGTAGTCCAATGTTCTCTGAAAATATACAGTCTTCTTTTTTTTATTTTAATGAGAACATCACCATATTCTAAAACTCCTTAATAAATAGTCTCATACATATTGCTCAGCCTCTCCTTCGTTTAGAATGGTAACTGAGCCATCTCCACTGTTCATTTCAATGTCTTTTGCTGCTGCGTTCTCAGGAAGCATTGCTAAGTCCTTGAACACATCAACGTAATGTCCAAAGCCAGGGCCCCAGTTTAAGAGATTGTCCCAGTTGAAGCTCCCAGCTTGGCCCAGTTTGTGAGGCAGGGTGTGGTGCTGCTCAGTGGGTGGGACCTGGGGTATGCCAGGCCCCCCTTCTGCTCTGCGGCTCGAGTAACGCCGCTGCTTGAGCCTGCCACCATAGTCCTCGTCATCAGCGTCCGACTCGTTGACCTGTGAGAGTTTGGGCACACGGGAGCTGTAGGACACAGGCTTCTCCCGGTCGTACTCCATCTCAGAGCAGGTGAACGAGTCATGTGAGTCGCTCTCTGAGGAAGACTCGGGCGCCGGGATTCCATCCGCCGGGTTGCGGACCCTGGACAGAGGCCTACGGCAGTCGTCCTCTGAGCTGGAGCGCCCGTGGTCAGCACTGCAGATACTGGGGTTGCGTGGCCGCGGTGTGTTTAGGCGCTCCACCTCCTCGATAGACAGCCCAACAGGAGGTCCCGTCTCCAGAGGGATCTGCTCGATGGGCTGTTTGAGACGACTGCCAGGCCGCGATGTGTGGCCATGCCCGGCCATGGTCTGTGGGCTCTTGCTACGTCGACCCAGCCTTGTGGCATAGTTGAACATGGGTGGAGGCGGGTCGTTGTGTAGGTCCAAGGGGCTTCCCTCACGCCGGCACAGGTTGAGCTCTCTGGTGGGGGTGTTGCGGTAAAAAGAAGAGGGCTTGGTGAATGGGGCGGGGGAGTGCCTGGACAGAGGGTTAGGGGTGGGGCAGGCAGAGTGTGAATGGCTCAGAGGGGTGGACCTTAGGGCCTGGGTGTACTGGGGCTGGTAGGTGTAGCTTGTGGCCCCCAGAGGCAGAGGAGACTGCCGGGCAAAGCCCAAAGGGCTGTGTCTCTGGATGGAAAACTTAGGCGTGTGGCTGCGGAACTGCTTGTAATGCTGGATGATGTCGGCGTCTGATGGAGCGATGCTACTGGCGTTGTCAATGTCGTAGTGTTCAATGTCCGGCTCTGGGCCATTGCATGGGGCACAGGGAGCACTAGGGACGGTCTCGTTGTTGTGAGGAATGTCTGTTTCATCATAGATCAGGTATGGGTTTTCCCTCTCAATGATGTCTGGTTTGGGGTTTCCTTCAGGCTGTTTTCGTACCGTCATGTCGTCTCCGTACGGCGGGATGTTGTCTGGATCATCAAAGGCCACATTCTCACTGCCCTTCTTCTTCTTCTTTTTCTTCTTCTCCTTGGGCTTCTTGTCCTTGGGCTCTTTTGGCACTTTAGTCTTGTTGCGGTCCTTGCAGTGGTTGCACAGAATCAGGCTGAGCACCACTAAGGCCAGGACAGTGGCACAGCTGCCAACAATGGCGGGCACTGCCCAAATGGGGAGGACCAAGGACTCTGTGGTAGGACTGGGACTGCATACAAACCCTCCATTGTTGGCAGTCTTGCAGACAGTTCCCTGTGGGCACTGAACACCCAGACAGGCCACCAAGGTCTCACAGGTCTTGCCTGTGTAGAACTCAGAGCAGATGCAGGTGAAACCTGATCTAGGGTCAGGCACACAGCTCCCGTGGTTCTGGCAGGGACTAGAGGCACAGTCACCCGGCGGGACACACTGGTACGTGTACCACTGGTTCACACACATCAGGCTGTCCCAGCACGGGCTGCTCTCACACAAGTTGGGACCTCTACAGCCAATCTTGACTGATGAACTGGTCTTAGTCAGACTAACAAGACTGTGTTCTCCAGTAAAAGGCAGGTTCTCCCCGTTGTACTTCACATAAGACAAGCATCCATCGAAACCTGTGAACAACAAGACAGAGAAGTGCTTTAGAGATAAATAACACGGATCCTCTACATTTACCACAGATGGAACAGGCGTGTGATGGTGGGATGATTTCAGACAGCCACCAGACTGATGGCTTTAGGAAACATTTGCTGACTCCAATCTATAATCAGAGCTGGAGGAATTTGTTTGGACGAGTAATTGGTTCAAGACTATTAAAAAAGACCCTTAAAGAACTTTTAAAAATATATGTTTTTAATAAAAATTAGTGAATAGATTAGAAATATGTTTGATTTCAAAATATGAAACATTTTCTTATATATCTATTAAAAAAAAAAAAAAAAAAAAAAAGATCACAGCTTTTATAGCTTAAAGACCTGCATCTGGGTTGGATAAATGTGCATGTCTAATTCAATCATTTGCTGTGTTTATTGCCTAACAGCAAGACTGCACTGATGTAAATAGAATTTTATTAAATTTATCCCACTGCAGATTAAATCCATTTGTGTTTTTTCATTAGCTCATGAAAAGTGAGTACACGATGTTGAGACAGACTCTGAGGTAAGGCCTGTTCGTGCACAGAATATGTTTGTTTTGAAATATGCCCCAATCCCTGTTTAAAGGAGGTCAACAAATCATCCAAATAGCTTATTTTACCATATTAGTCCATAGTATTAGGTTAGCTTTCCCTCCCCTCAAACTCGGAAATTTACTGTGTTGCATTAGCTCTGTTTGGAATCCCTTGGTTTCACCTTTTCAAAACGACTCCAGCTAATGCTTATGAACCACTGAACTGAGATTGAATAAATGATAGGATTGTTTCCTATATAGTGGGACACATTACATTAATGCCACTGCTGTAAAAAGCAGGTCGTATCTGCTGCAGCAAACAGGAACACGTTGAGGCCAAGGTGAGTTTAGTTGGATGGTTACCAAATATGGTCAGCAGTTTTTAGGAGCAGGCTTATAATTCATTCAGAAAAAAGGAGTTTGTGCTTGATTTAAAAGAGTCCAGGCTCCTGGGAGCTTGGTCATACACGTGTACGGTATGTGCATATAGTATGGAGAAGACGTTTCCATGAATTGTCAAAACTCTGTTAATTTACTGAGCGGAGGAGGCAGACTCCAGAGTTAGAGAGCTGCACCATGAGAACAAAACACATGTGCATTTAAGTTTACACACACAAGTAAAACCAATAAGATACGACGAGAATTCGGAGTCACAGTCGGTTTTAGGATAATAAAAGAAGGCATAAATATTCTTTTACAAACATGCAGTGTTATCCCATGGATTGTTTTCCTGAGAGTATATCAAAGACTGGAGGACAGCATGTATAGATCATCACAGGACACTCAAACAGTCGGATCAAAGACATGTTAACGATATAGTTAATGCAAGGTTAACAGGTCTTTCATGTTACACAACCCATTCCCACATTAGTTTAGATTATATGCTAATTGTCAAATACAATGTGATATGTATATTACACTAGAACCCCAAACTCTTTGCATTTTTAATGTTGACATACAACATGTTTTTCTAAATAGCTCTAATTTAGTCATTTTTAATCTTTCTGCAATAAAAAGGCAAGGGAATTATGAACATTTAGAGCCAAAACCAATGAGGGGTCATTTTTATCCCCTTTAGAAATCTCTTTGTAATGTTGTGGTTCTCTAATGGCAACAAAAACATCTGTTTAGCATTTGTTAACTTGCACTGCAAACTGAAACTTTTGTGGTGAGGTGTATTAATGACCCTATGGTGCTTTTAGGGGGAGTGTTAAGTTCTTTTAAAATAAATTATGTTTGATATTCTATTTAAAAAGCTATCTGTTTCTGATGCCTCTTTATTCTTTTTGTGTCCAGATTTATTCCATACTCTTCTCACCTGCAGCGGTTTTCTGCTGAGCCGGTCCTGGTGGGATTCCTCCGAGTGAAAATGTCACCACGCTGAGCCCTCCGAAGTCCTGGGTGGCGTGCTGGATGACCCTGGGGTGACCACTGTCCACTTGGATGACAGTGGCCGAGCTGTTCTTCAGCAGCTGCAGGGTATGCCACTGGCCGTCTGACACCACTGCGTCCGCAACGGTCCGCTCCACTTTCCCCACCACTCCGGCATCCGAGATGTAGTGGACGTTGCCGTTCCTCAACTGTGAAGAGAACGATATTTTAGTAAAGCTGTGGAAATGTGAATTGTAGTTGAACATTGTGGTTGGGTAGTTATATTAAAACACACTTCAATCTAAGGTAGGGGGAACAGAATCAAATGATAAATAATCTATCTATATGTTATAACAACAATTAAATTGGTCCTAAAAGTGAACCTTGTGGAACACCAAAAAAAAAGAGATAATGTTTTTCTGTTAAAAGTACTGTGACTGTAAAAGAACACGAACCCATTCTAAATCTTTAAATCTCTTGTATGAGGCAGATTTATCAAAATGTACCAATATTTTTTTCTCATCATCTATTTTACATTGAGGGAGACATTGAGGCATTTAGGTTCTGAAAAAATGTGAGTTTGACTTGTGAGGTACAGTTTTTCTCTTGAATTTTTTTATGTCTTAATCAATGTATGGGATTTTTAAAATATATTTATTTTTTTAATATTTATATATATAAGACCAGAGTGGAATGCAGCTTCAGCCTTCTACCACTTTGTGATATTGACAACATGATAATTTGTCTTAGTGTTACTAAAAATCTAGTTTGTAATAGTCTATTATCCATGTTTGAGTCTTCAAGCCTTTTTAGCACCATTGATTGTATTGGCTTTTTCTGATGCAAAAATGTTAAACATATTAAAAGTGGAATTAAAAACAGAACTCTTTTAGGATTTCAGTTTCATTTGGCATTGCTATGAGCTGCTACTATTTAGGAAGTGAACTGGATCAAAGCTGGCACAAAGCAGACGAAATTATTTAAGTGTTTAGCCATTTTAATTTGTACAATCATCATAAACTTGGATTTCAGATCAATGCGCTGGAATTTAATGTTGCATCCATCATGAGCGATGGGAGGAAGTGTTGCTTTCAGTCCCCACAAAACTACAACCGCACTGCATTCGGAATCTGCTGTTGAGGTCAGAGACTGAAAACAAAAATGCAGCCTGACATTCATAAATCTCTCTCCCAGTGGGACGCACTGCAGTTTATCATGTCCTCGCGACTTGTGTTTAGCAAAAACGATTCAGCCAGAGGATCAGAAGCTTACAGGCAACAGATTCAGAGACAGAACATTCAAAGAAACGCCCACCGAAGAAAGCCTTTTCCTAAAATGAAAGGACTGAGAGCGTCTTTAAAAGAAATTAATCAAGCTCAGTTTGGCACAGACAACAAATTTGCAGCTTGCAGAGTGGATGGTAATCTCATATGTGTACTCCCCACTTCGATGGAAAAGTAATCCCACTTCCCTCTCTTTTAAAAGGCCCCAAAATCAGCAGTGATAAGTAGCTTCCGGAAGAATTGATTTAAAATGGGAAAAACGGGAAAAACGGGAAGCCCCCCCCCCATGCCAAAGAATACGGAGCACTCAAAAGCTGGAAAAACAATCACAGGGTTTATCCATTAAACATCTTGCATTTAATATCGCAGTATATAAAGTTCTGCCTGTAAACCTATGTACATATACTGTATGTATTCCCCTGCTGCTCTACTTTTTCGGTTTCATAGCACTTGTGATATTTTCCCGGGAAGTGGGGTGGTGATTTGATGAGCACCAGAGGCTGCTGAGCGCTGGGAGATGGAATCATGAGAGGAAAGGGAGGAAGCATGTCTGATAGCAAATAAGGAAAAAAAAAATGTAGGACAGGGTTAGTGGCGATGATGATGGAGGGTCTAAAAGGAAAATTGAAGAGGATGAATGAGCACTCAGACTTGTTTGGGCAGCTGCCCGGGAACAGTCAGAGGCAGGAGGCCGATCAACAGGATGAAGGGAGAAAACAGAAACGGGACTGAGGAGAAGGCTGAAAAAAACAAGTTTACAGTAGACGCAATGCTGTTCTAGCGGTGGTTAGAAGATTATATACAGATATAAAGACATGTTTGTGCAGATTACATACAAACAAAATGGAAAGTAACCTCCTAGATCCAAACACTGAGGCGCTCACCCTCTCCTTGTACTGTACATGTGTATGTTTTCAATGTGTTTGCTCACATATGGCCATAACTGTAAATGATTTCGGTGACATGTGTCATCTGGCGGCCATATTTGGAGCCCTTTGGCTTCGCTATCTACAATGAGAAAAAGCTGTTTCTGAGCAGTTGCTGATTAGTAATCATGAGCTAATTATAATTTGCAAGTCAGCTTCCAAACTTTATGACCTTGTTTAGAACTTGCACTAAGATGTGTTTTATCCAATAACAAGAAGCCGGTGGTGTTCATTTTGTATCAACATGCAACTGAACTCCACTTTATATTTACTTCTTTACTTTATACCATTAGAAAAAGAGTATATTGAACGGTTTACTTCCCTAATCTTAATGCACTTGATGAATTAATGAACATGCTAAATAATTACTTCAACATGTGGTGTGGCAAAAGGAGGTTCACAACACATACCTGTTCACACTACTATTAAAATCTAATCACAAGGCTTCCTCTGAAAACATCCTGAGTGACCAATACCAAGGACACAATAAGACCAGGTCAACATGTGCAAATCTAGCCTGAGGTCCTTCTGTTCTCTAATTACCTTAACAGTGGTGTAGTTGCTGCTCTCCTGCACATGCAGCAGAGTGCCGCTCTTGCTTCGAGTCCTGAACTTGACCTCTAAGCTGCTGGGGCCGGCGGGGTCAGGGGTCACGGCCTGTAAAGCTTGTCTCAGCTGGACGTCCCGCTTAGGGCCCTGCTTCAGAGAGTAGTCCAGACGTCCAGTTCCATCCAGCGACAGGGCCGTGTCTGCAGTGATGTCTGCACAGAGACATAGCAACAGTTAGAGGATTTATGAAGCTATTTTAAATAATTGACAGTAGGCATGGCTATTGTTATAATTTTATCATTTTGATTTGTTATTAATATAATTTCATTGGTGCAGTGTGTCAAAATACAAAAGTAAGATATATGCTCGTGTACAGAATTGCTTTATTTATGACATGGCAAATCAATTTCACATCTTTTCCTCTTTTTTTCTGTTCTAACAATGAAACCCATGACTTGGAAAAATGTGTTTCCTTTTATTACATCTATAACCATGCTCATCTTGCCTAAAAGCAAAAACAGCACATTTCCCACAAGTTTCTAAGTTTCTTAAAAGAGTCTTGCTTGTTCCCACAGACAAAATGAAAGCTCAGAGACAAATGTGGTCGTAATAAAACTGCTACATCCGACACAGTAGCTGGAAGTTTCGGAGCGTATTAACCGTCTCTGAAGTCGAGTTGGCATTTTTAGATATTTAAACGCACAAAGGCTTTGATATTAAGCTCCAAATGCAGCAGTGTGTCCTATATTAAGCTACATGGCGCAGTTTGATGACTCATGAGAGAAGAATCATAAATAATCATGTTAGAATATTCCTTAGTAAGTGCAGCTTCAGCACAAAAAGGCACTTCAAAGGCGCAGACTTACATTTCTCACAGAATTTGCCAGTGAAGCCGTCCACACACTGGCACTGCTGCCAAGACCAGTGGTCCAAACAGGTGCCCCCGTGTCTGCAGGGGTTCGCAGTGCAGGCTCCTTCCAGTCTCGGACATCTACAGAAAGTGACAAAGAGAAAATCAGACGGTTTGACAAGTTAGATGCACAGTCGCCGCCAGGGGGGTCTGTCCCAAAAGAGACCCAGAGGCAGATGAGTTGTGATTTCTTTCCTTGTACAGCAATAGAAAAAGCCCATAAAGAACCCCAGAGAATTAGCATATTAAAAGATCTGTCCTCGCCTCACTATTCATCAGCAAGGCAGAAAAAAATACTCCGGAATTCTGTAAATGGTTTCCCTCGTCGAAGAAATCTGCCATTTATATAAAAAAAAAAACATCTTTTCAAAAAGTCTCCGGAGGGTTTGAGAGTGTGAACAGATGTCCCGCAGCGAGAGAGGAGAAGGTTACAGAAGACGGACAGATGGGACCAAGAGGGAGCAGATACGGAGAGGGTAAAACTGAATGCAGTTGGGGGAGGGGCGGGGTACGGACCTGTCAAGGATGCCACGCGATGCCAGCGCCTGACTGGGCTCCAGCGGGCGCCCGTTGACGGCGAACTCCATGATGCAGCCCACGAAGTCATGGGTGGCCACCTGACCTCGGCGATGAAGGATGGGCTCTATGGACCTGACGCCTCCCACCGAGAGCCTGTTGGGCTGCACGTCCAGGATCCTGCGCACACAAACACGGCCCGCGCTCAGGCACATGAAGAGAAACACACACCAGAAACCGTGGAGGTATTCACACACGGCCACGCTTACATACGAAGACACTCACGGGTCACTGGGTTTCACAACAGCGTGGTCCCGGGACCCTTACAAAATAAACCTCCAGACCTCCGCGGCCCTCCCATCATCTGCCAAATCAATCTCTCGCTCTCACTATCGCACACACGGCTCAGGTTTTCCCCACAAGGCCTGGCTCTGGGTTCTCTGAGTGTAAAAGCAGCGAGCTCGGCCTAATTAAATGAACGTTTACATCATGTGTATTTACAACAGATGACTTCATTCGAGTCGAAGTCGTGCGTGTGTCTTCGTGAGGAAAGTATGGACAGGAATGTGTTCGATTTAATGCAATTAGCTGTTATCCAGATAGAGTAAAATAGTGAAAAAGACAGTTGCAGAAAGTATGAACAACACATGGTCAAAATGTGAAGTGCATTTAGCTAGGTCTGTTTCTTAGAGAAAATTGAGCCTGATTGCATTACAATGTGGATATTTCCAACTGTAACCCAAAATTGAGGTCATAACCCTGGTAAAAGAACAATCAACAAATTGTATCTTTATCATGTGACTCCTGAGGGAAAATTTTAATGTTTTTTGCAGTTAAAAAGACGGGTCATGCATTTGCTCCAAACAGTAGTCATGAGCAAAAGTTGACTAGTCATTTTTTAACATCTGATACAGGACAAAAACCTCCCACATAAAAGTAATGTGCCCCATGCCCATCAAATTTGCCTTGACGCACTTCAAAGCACAAAGCAACCATAATTTCAGTGCGCAGATGATATTTTCCCTGGAGTACATCAAACATCAAACATACACACATTGGCTCACAGACTTTTCCTGTGTCTGTATCATGTTTCTATTATTTTACCATGAAAGATGAAAACTTTCATTTGTTATAGTTCTTTGAAAATGCAAACAGTGTTTATGCAGAGGGTGTGCTTCTCTTACCAGTCCGTGTGCACTGCCACGTTGCTCACAGCGCAGTAGCCTGGCTCCTGGTCATCACCACACAGGTCCACAGTCAGGGATGCAGCCTGCAAAAAAAAAAAACAAAAGAAAAAGACACGTGTACATTTATCTCCCAGGGTCAGATCTACAAAGTCAGACAGAGACAGTGATTGTTCTGGGAGTGAATTTTCTCAAAACTGTGGTTGGAACACTTGGTTACGGAGTTCAAACGGCAACAGGCCCTGTGTAATGTGGTGGAGGTGAATCATCAAACACCCAGTGGGTATCAGTCAGACTTTGAGGTTCACTTTGATCGTTCTTGTCAGATGAGAGTTTCTCACTTGTATTACTTCATTGCTTACAACACCGGGGTTAAACGTCTCATTGTCTCTCAGCTGAGTTGAGTTAAGCGATGTTATCACTCCTGGGAGTAATCTTTTTAACAGGTTCAATGTCATGATTAAGTCACTTAGTCTGGGAAACTGGTCAGTGATAATGGCCGTGCAATATTCAGAATGAGATACCCTCAAGTGACATCAAAATGACTGATTTAAAGTCAAAATACAATGAAATTACAACAAAAAGTTCATTGATTTTACATGAACCATGATTTTACGTAGAAATGCGACTGAAGAACATGGTTGGGTCCGTGACTAATGCGATGGCAGGACATTGCTCTCTGATGTGGTTCTGTGTCTATTAGTTATGTGTCTAGAGAAAGTATTTGACCCAATCCAAAGCTTGGTGATTGGCAGCTGATGTTAATAAGCAAAACCTTTGTTAAACAGCACATATATGGACAACTTCTATCCATGATGATGTCATGACAACATCGCGTCATGACATCACATTCTAGAACTTGTTAGTCTTGGTTTAGATTCTGAACAGTTCAGTTTGAGGCTGCAGCTAGAGAGGACAGACACAAATCTGAGCTCTCTCCAACAACTAGCAAAATTCAACTTGCTTCACCTACAACCAACGCCAGGAGGACAATAGGTGGATAAAAGGTTAGTGTTCACTCATTTACTGAACTAATATTTGTTGTAAGAATTATCAGAACACTTTTCGTTTGTCTAATGTGGGCTGCTGGACAGGTGTAACTTCATAACATGGAAAAATGGGAAAAAAACATGCCATTGTAAACATTAGAATAAGCACTGTTATCTTGTATTCTTCACAAATAATATGTCAGACTAAGGTTGTGTCCAAAACGGCTCCCTAGTCACAATATAGCGCACTATATAGTGATTACACCATTTTGTAGTTGTGTCAGAAAGTCTAATGGACTCAAATGTAGTGCACTCAAAGCTCCCATAATGCAACATGAAAAGTAATGAGCAGTGACAGAAATACAGAAAATAGACCATAATGCTTTGCGTGAATTGTCACACTATTGAAGGTCTTATCACAGACTTCAGTGCAACTAGCTGCTGTTTATCATGACTTCATCAGGATGGCCTGTTTAAACCGTGGATCAAAGTGTCCACAAAGTGCCACGTTGTACACTAACAAAACAATTATTTTCATTTCTTTATTACTGTGGTTGATAGGAGATTTGCTTTAAAACACCATAGATCTGTGTAAACATTTCCTATTCGACTTTAACGGTGGTAAAGCTTTTGCCCAGATGTGGGTTTCTCTCTGCATTTCTGCGCACTATGAGGAAATGACACTACAAGCAAGAAAAGAAATGGGCTGGTGAGGAAACTGTCCAGAAAAGTGTGTGAAAGCGTTGAAAAACCGGGGCAATCACGCTCCACCTCTCTTGGATGTTAAGTAAACACAGACCACACGGGCCCAGATCTCCAACACAAATCATCCTCCGGAGCATGACCCTGCCACACACCAGCCGTTAGTCACAGCTACACACACACGTACAGTATATTCTTTTACTGCGTCCCACAGACACATACTTAAAAATGTGACAACAATGTGGCTAAGGCTCCCTTTAGACCTTGTATTTCAATCTGTCTTCTACATATTTAGACACATTTGGGCCAACACTTTCTATTCGCACCTGGTTATAGGTGTTCTAGTGACTCTGCATTAGGCCACTTTTAACTGCCTTTATTTCCAAAAATACACCAGCTTTTGATGTATTAAAACTTTTACTTTTATCTTTAATATATTGAGATTTAGCTGAGAATGGCAAAACATGCGCTCCATTGCTGCCAGTTTTACCAGTGGCCACTCAAGGTATTGCACCCAAAATGTCCTAAATTGATAAATGTTAAAAAAATAAAACCAAAACTGATCACTCTGAACTTGACAGGAGTTAAAACACAAGACCACACGCACGAATGCCATTGTGCACCTGTTCCATTGGCCACATAATGCAGAAATAATGCCGGAAACTGAAAACTTTTTGCAGTGAGCAGAGCAACATTCCTTAAAAATCAATGGTAGGTTTTATTTATTTGAGATCCTTGTTTAATCATGCATCAGTGACAGGCTCCCCCTAAACTTCCTGTTGTGTTTTCTCTCTGATGACTCTTAAAATAAGCTTTCTAATGATTAAATATTGAGTATTTAGTTTAGTGTAAGCTCCATATCCAAGCCTGGACACATACCAATCCAGATACACGCAACTCCAAATGCATCCTTAGATTACATATTCAGCTCATTAACACCTTATATAAGGACTTGCTACATTAAACACTTATTAGATTTTGATGCCATGTCTGAAGGGGCCCTTAGACAACAGGACCTTGTGAAAGTGCTGAAAACACATGGACATTTTATTACCATCTTAACATCCGTGATCAAAGGCAGGCCTTAAATGCCCTCTTCTCACTGTCAGATCTCATATGGCAGTTGGGGAGATGTGTTTTTAAAGAAACTCCTTCAAAATGAATTCCGAATGTCACACCAAAAGATGAGCGTGTTTGGGCTAATGATGAGGGAGACTTGAAGAAAGCCCTACTGGAGAACATTGTTCACCCATGACTAATACAATGGCAGGACATTTTTCTGTGATGTGGTTTAAGTTCTGTTGCACATTTATTTTGTCCTTTTTTGGAGCCAATACTATAGCTAATCAAAAGCTTGTTGATTGGTGACTGATGGTAAAATGCAGCCAAAGTCCTTAAGTTCCTGAAGTTACAGATATTTTTTTTACACACAAATAACCTCTAATAGGGATATATTGTGTGTAAACAGTACATAGGCTATACTCATTTTAAAACTGACCCAGCAACATGCCATCTCTGGTTATTGCTCTGATTTGGTTCCAGGCATCCCAAAACTTTAAACAGAAATGGTTTAAACAGAACCAACTTTAAACAGCCATTTGTTATTAACGGAAGCTCCTGATCAATGCAGCAGACATAAACAACAGCTGGCACCTTGGCACAACCAATAGTTTCATTCTGAGCCCATTACTAAGGAGCTGAATCAGTAAATACATGTATTGTTAAGTTAATGACAAACCATTAATTGTTCTGGGAGTCAACCCTCAGGTCTAATGGTTATTTTTGGTGTCTGGTTGGTTTTAAAGGGGTAATGGAAAAATGCTCGAGAAATATGGTGCATTCATGTGGTCTTGGAAAAACTCAGGAAAACTTTTTAGCCGAGGTGAAAAATGCACACTGCTCAAGTTGGAAGTACAGCTCGGAAACTTGGGTGAGTCGGAGCTGCCCGAGATTCCATGTTGGAGTTATTTTCATCATCAACATGGTGGAAGAAAGCAAACGTTGAAAATATTTTAGTAATATAAGTCATTGAAAAATACCATACCAACTGTTTCACACTTTAATAACTTTGTTAACTAGTTTTTGTACATATAGGCTTAATTAGTAGGATGAAGGACAAGAGACAGAAGAAAGGTCAGTGTTTGCACATTTACTGAGCTGATTTTGTTTGTCGTAAGGATAATTTTCAGACCACAAATGAACAAGTTACTAAGATCAATACCATTTTTACTTATGGATTAATTAAGGCTCAAGAACCTTGACTTAAAAGCGGCATGCTCTTTGCATTCATATTTTTTTTTTTTGATTACTGTGTGTGTTTGAACGTCAACAAAGAAAATAATATAATATCTTTAGTTGATTTGGCAGTGGAGTTCTTGGTAAAAAATGTATTGTCCATTCACCCTTAAATCAAGAACTGCTGTTGGGGTTGACCTATTGTGAAGGTAAACCTATAATTTTGTCCTTAAATTGTTTTTGACCGATAGAATGATTCAAACGGTGATGATTTCAATTGCAATCACAACTGAAGTGCTCCTGCTGATTACTTGGAGCCCTCATGATGGAACCAGAGCATGACTGTGTCCGTGGCTTCTGTCTGCTTTTGACATCGGTTTTGTACTCTTTTGACGGACCTGGAACCCCACCGACGAAATGACCCGCGGCGCATTTTGCAAACAGAGTGATCAGGTTCACTTTACACGGGCTGCGGGAACTGGCACTTCAGGCACGACACACGTTTTTCCCACATTTTTCAAGAGCCCTTACATGGCCACCCTCTAATAATATTCACAGGGTGCTATAGGCAGAAAGACTCACAGTTCTCAACGTGTGCTGTATTCCTTTCCATCCCGTCACTCTGCGCCAACTCCAAACTGACAATTTAACGATTTTACCAGCTTCCTATGAAACTCCCAGTGCACTGTGGGAAATGACAGATTTGAAGTCCAGCAGGAGAGCAACATTATAGAAGGTCTGACAGAGCTTGGTTGGATTTTTCCCCCTCTTTCTTTGCCACGGCACTGCTGGCAGCGAGAAGCCTCTCATTCAGTGCACAAGAGACAGAATTTCAACCTTTCAGGGCCATTTTGGATCCTCGTATTGTAAATCACAACGAGCTATAAAATATAATTACAAACCTTGAAAACCATACGCTGGGCTACCCGTGGTTAGGGAGAGCTTAATTGTCATCTGATGGTGCAAAATAGAATATTTGGATGCAGCTCCAGCTATAAAAGCACATGATCGCTATTGTCCACAGAACAGTCCATTTCTCAGATTTTCCTCCGTTATTTTGTACTAGTAAAGGCCACGGAAAGGTCATGAGAGAAACCTAAAGCTTTATGTAATGGTTATTCAATGCGCAGGCTAAAAACCAGCATGCTATAAAAAATGTTTCCCATAGAACTTATTTTTAGTTTATTAACCCACTTATACGATTGTTTATTAAAAAAAAAAAAGAATTTATAATACATTCTAGTAAAATAAGTCAGTTTAGCATGTTTAACTGTCTGATTTATAGCTTAGAGATGATTATGCTAATATTAATTGCAAAAAATTAGTCACTCTGTAGCCTTAGCAGTCCGAAGCAAAGCCTAATATTCATATGATTTGGTTGAACAGAAATTATCTCCTCGTTAAACATTATTTGATTGAATTGACAGTATTTATCTGTTTTACTTTGTCTTCCTTTTCTCTGTTGACGCTTTTCTTTTTTGAGCTGTTTTGTGTTAAAATACATATTCAGAGCTGAAAATACACTTCATTGGCAGCTATTAAACTTCCTGGAATGTCATATGACAAGCCGGAGTAAACCAATGGGAGCACTCCTTTTTCGGGCATGTGATTTTGGGAGCATGTGATTGGCCAAAGTTTTCTAATCATAACTAGAGATTCTCATCAATTAAAATCTCATAAAGCCTGTTTTTTTTTCTTGCTTTTAAAATATACTATTTAAAGATTAAACCATTTTCCTCAACTAGAAGAAAAAATATCAGGTACAGTCTGCTTAAAGAGCATTATAACATTCATTAGTACTAAGGCAAATACATACTGCATTTGTGCAAATACTGTCCAATATGTGCTAGAAGTTAGAAGTGTAAATGCAGAATTACGCCAGACCATGGAGTAAGGAAAATTCATTTTTAACTTACCATCCCAGCTCTTCTTGCGATAACTGTGTGGAATTGGCCGTCAGAAACTTTTATCATCGTCATCAGTTTGTAAGTTCCACTTCCCAAGTTGAACGAGAAGCGCATCCGCCCCTCGAAGATCTCCAGAGCCAGGAACTCGGCCTTATCTCCGGTCTGGTTGTCGTGGTTGTACATTAGCAGTGCATTGCTCCTCAGGGTAGCAAACTTGATATAAATGTAGTTATTGTTGGGATCCAAAGCTGGAAACTCCATGTAAGAAAGCTCCTCAAAGCCATAACTGTTGAGCTCACAGTGTTTGCCGAAAACCCCTGAGGACAAAAACAGACCAAAAGAGGAATCAGTGGGAGCAGATAAATGATTCACGGTGCTGCTGTGACATTAAGATAAAATAATATTGGTCTTAGGCTCTGGTAGAAATTGTGTTACACACTTAAAGATGATATTATCAATATGGGATTATTATCTTGAAAAAGTTACACAGCTCATTCCCTTCATATCATCATAAGGGCAAAACTATGCATGACAAATGAAGACACAAAATGAAATGACACTATGCACATTTGCTTAAGAAATCAGGAGCTAATAATGAAACAACTGTCTCCTCAGGGATTTGCACATCTGAGATCGTCCATCTTGATTTTCAATTTAACACAGCTCGCTAATATGTCCAAATTTTCCTACTATTACTTACCAAATGGGCAATGACAGTAATATCCATCCATACGATTCTGACAGGACCCACCATTAAAACATGGGTTACACTCACAGTGATTGATGATGGAATCACACGTTTTGCCTGGATTCACAAAACAATGCAAATTAAAATGAATGAGGTGGCAGACAACACAGGAAAACCCACACATTTCACTTTTCCCTCAGGTATTTCATCACCATACAGACATGAGCTGCAAAAAAAAAAAAAAGGCCCCTGGCAAGTCATTCCAAGTTGTTTGGCTTTTTAACAAGCACAAAATATAGAAAGATATAATTTCACCTGATTCTTGTACACATCGAGACATAATAGTTAATGATTCTATTTTACAAAAAAAAAAAAAAACAACCAAAAAAAAAACAAAACATGTGTCTAAGGTGACCTCATCTGTGTCAAAACAACATCTTGAAGCTTTCTTTGGAAAAATGAAATGATCTCACTTTACTGGCACAATGCTCTGACAATGAATAATCAGAATAGGGCCTTTTTTTGAAGTGCAAAAAGACAAGACAAACAATTGCAATGTATATAGGCAAACATGGAAAGGATTATGTGACTAACACATAAGATGGTGCACACTAATCATAACAATAATCATGAAATGCAGTAAAATGCTAAGACTTGTCAATGGACTGCTATATTCTGGCTTGTAAATCCCACAAGTTGCTTAATGGAGATAGATTTGGCTGTCAAAAAGCAGGCGGGACAAAACAGGAAGTGGAGAGTTCACTGTGAGGGCATGCAAACTACTGTAAGTCAATAGGTGCATTTTTCCAGCAGGAGCATTTATCTTGATGAAACCAGAAGATCTGTAGTCATTTTTTATGGTCATAATAAAAAGGGACAGTAATGACTTGACTTCAGGCAAATCACCCGGCCCCTTTTGAAAATGTGTTTCAGATGCTGAAGTTGATGGCTGGACAACAAGCAGGATTCAAATTACCCTTCTAAGTAATTCCACTTAAATCCACTCCCCTTTTATCTAGCAAAATAATGCTGTGTTATCATTACATTTTTAACTAATAGTCTTGATTGAATCTTTTATAAAGCCGCTCATTTGTCATAAAGCTCAAAGCAGACACAAATGAGTGGCCCTTGATTAGGAAAAGCTTGTACAGTTGGATTGTAATCTGTGTGTGGTCAAAAAAGCATGCACATGAAGGAACACAGTGAAATGTGATATGTAATGTTTGGAGTCTGCTCTAAAGTCCTGAGAAGGGGCAGGTTCACGTCTACATTTATATTAAAGTAACCATGGCAGTCTAATATGCATCAGAGCTAATACCCCCCAACTAGTAATCCCTAAACTGTTGCTGGCAGTGCTGCTTGTACGCGATGTCTTCAACACCTCTTGGAACCACTCAGAGGCAAATATTTTCCTTGGCTGAAAAGCTGTATGTGACTATATTACTGTGTGAATGTGAAGTGTATGTGTGCCCCCGAGTGACTCTCTTTTAAGCTGCTCATGAGTGACTGTGTGGTCAAACATAGCGTGGCTGTTATCTGTGTGGTACCTGCAAAGCCGGATTTGCAGAGGCAGTTGAAGCCGCCTGGGAAATTCTGGCACAGCGCCCCGTTCTTACAGGGATTGGAAAGGCATTCGTTGATATCCCTCTCACAGGCCATCCCGGTGAAACCTTCGGGACAGGTGCAAGAGAAACCTCCCACCAGATTGTGGCAGGTGCCGCCGTTGTGGCAGGGTGAAGGCTGGCACTCGTCGATGTCTGTCTCACACAGAGCTCCTGTGTAGCCTGGCCTACAGCTGCAGGCGTAAGGCTGCAGGGGGTGGTTGGAAACAAGAATCACTGGGACACTTTCTTCTGTCTTCATGTCAGGCCCGACACTCAGACGCCTCTTGCAGCTGCCCCCATTTTGGCATGGGTTACGCGTGCAAGGATCATGGTCCACCGCATCTATTTGCACCCCACTCTGTCTGTATAAAATGTCTTTGATACTCTGGAAGAATGTGGCCACGCCACTGGGGTTGACATATTGTCCGTGGCCTCTTTTTATAGCTGCCATCAGGAAAGTCTGATTATTGAGCTCAAACACCCCATAAAGCAGCACCCCTGTGCCCAGCCCTGCCAGCTGAGAGTTGGCAATGCGTAAGAAGCTGAGGTAGTGGTTAGTAAGGAAGCCTTTGACTCCCTCAGACTGGAGTCGGATAAGAATGCTGTTGTCAATCGTGGCATTAGTAAAGCCTATGAATAGGACCCTGGCTGTATTGCTGACAAAACCATGGACACCATCACTACTGCGGATGGTTAACTCAAATGTTCCATCAGTTGAGCGGGATTTAGAATTGAGGTTGCATGTTCCAGTTGGGATGTTGAACAGACCGGATGAAGGAGGTATTAGAGAACAGTGAAACCTGTCCTGAATATCTGGGTCTTGAGGTCTGACATCTCCCAAGGAGCCACCAGGAAACATGTTACCAAAGTAGTGGACATAGATCTCCATTGACCTTGACTCTGAAGGGTTGTCATTCTGATCATTTATTTTAACATGGATTGTTCCTGTTGAGGACATCTGAGGCAAACCAGAGTCTTTTATGACAACAGAGAGGTAAAAGTCACTGATTTGCTCTCTGTCAATCTCCCGACTGGTTGTGAGTACTCCAGATGAGCTCAGGCTGAAGTAGCTGTTGGCAGTGGTAGAACCAACAAGGCTGTACAAGAAAGGACCTCTGTTGGGTGGTAGATCAGGATCAGAGGCTGAGAGAGTTGTAACTGCAGTCCCAGCTCTCTGGTTCTCCATGACCTCAGCGTAGGTGGTTGTCAAAGTAGGACCGTTATCATTGATATCTTCCAGATTTACAATCACTGTAGTACTACCAGTGGCAGGAGGGGTGCCTGTGTCCACAGCAAAAACAGTTAGATTATAGACTGGTGTTTTCTCTCTGTCTAGCTCTGCGGCCACAGACACCTGACCAGTTTTTGCGTTGATAGTAAAAATATTTTTATCGAAGTCTGGGGCAATTGAGTATGAAAATCTGCTCCAGCTTGGAACCGAATCAGAATCCTCAGCACTCACAAAGGTAACCAGACCTCCAGGTGAGAGACCTTCACTAACTTGCACATCATACAGTTCTTGAGTGAAAACAGGAGGGTCATTGGCGTCAAGGATAGTAATGTTCACAAAAACCTCATCAATGTCTGCCCCGCGTATGCTCCCTGCATTCTTGGCTAACACCTTCAGCGAAATCTTCTCCTCTTTCTCACGGTCCAAAGTACCTGTGACATAAATCTGACCCGTCGTCTTGTTTATACCAAAACCCTTCTTTCTGCTCTTCCCAAAAATGAGGTAGTAAACCACTCCATCGTCTCCTTGGTCTCGATCGCTGGCGAACACTTCTCCAACCACTGTGCCTTTTGGAGCGGCTTCAGAGATTTCAAAGTAGTACTGTTTGGAGACAAAGCGGGGAACATATTCATTGGCTCCCTTCAGCTGAATGTTGACGTTGGCGAAACTGCAGCGCTCCTCGTCTGGGACATTGAAGGCCTTCACTGTTAGATGGTAGACCTGTTTCGCCTCGTAATCCAAGAAGCCCTGGGTGGTGATGGTGCCCGTGTTGGGGTCAATAACAAAGAGGTCACTGTCTGATGACTGTATCACATAGGCCATAACAGCATTAGCACCTGAATCACGGTCGGTGGCATTCATTTTCACCACAGTCGTGCCGCTCGGGACATTTTCTTGGACAACAGGGAAATACTCATCAGGATTGAAGACTGGTGGGTTGTCGTTTACATCAGTTACATGAACTGTGACAGTGACATAGCTTGTTTTCGAGATCCAACCGCCATCAGTCGCTGAAACTCTGAGCTCATGCTGTTGCTTTTCTTCAAAGTCCAGAGGATGAGCCAGTGTTAAGCTTCCAGTTCTACTATTTAATGCAAACAGACTCTTTTCATTTCCTGATGTAATATTATATGTAACAAGGCCATTCGTTTCTTTATCCTTGTCTCTGGCAGATAAAGTCCGTATTACTGTTCCGACAGCGAGGCTTTCGGGTACAGTGGCTGAGATTTGGCTTTGTGAGAACTCAGGAGTGTGGTGGTTTTCCTCAGTCACAGCCACTCGAACTGTTGTTTTTGCTGATAAGGGAGGATTCCCTCTGTCACTGGCCGTAATGTCAATGAGGAACACTTTATTACTGTCGGATGTGAGGGAGGAGGCAACAGTGATCCAGCCACTTGATTTATCTAGTTTAAATTTACTAGAGCTGTTTCCACCTGTTATCACAAACTCAATCTCAGAGTTTAAGCCAAAGTCTTTTTTGTCATGAGCTGCCACACGGATCAATCTGGTGCCAACCTTGACACTTCTAGTGACAGGGGTGAAATAACTGGGTAAATCAAACTCAGGAGGATTATCATTACTGTCTACAATATTGACTATGACTGTCGTCTCACTCATTAGAGGTTTGACTCCGCGGTCCGAGGCTGTCACAATGAAACTGTGGCGATTTATGTTTATGCTGGAAGCCACTGTTGAGTTTTGGTATTTTAACTGTTGCTTCACAAATATCTCCCCAGTGCTGGAGTTAATTCTAAAAAACTCAGACTGCGACCTAATGAAGTAGAATATTTTGCCATTGAAACCTTCATCAGGATCTGTGGCTGACACTTGTGTGACCAGGGAGCCCACCTCTGTGAGTTCAGGGTAGTCCAGATAGTAAGATGGCCGACTAAACCTGGGGGCGTTATCGTTTATATCTGTTATGAATATGGTGACATCTGTACTGACAGTCCAGCCAGAGTCATGAGCTGCCACTTTGACAATGTAATGATCAGTATCTTCTCTATTGAGTGGCCGGCTGATGGTTATGTCTCCTGAGTTTGGATTAATATTGAATGGCAGGCTTGTATCTGTGATTGAGTATCGGCTAATGGCGTTGGACCCAGCGTCTTCGTCTGTGGTAGTGACTCTAGTGACGGTGTAACCCACAGGAGCATTTTCAGCCACAGAGGCACTAAAGATCTTGGAGAACCTGGGGGCATTGTCATTCACATCTAACACATTTACCAGCACTCTGACGGCAGCGTTTTTAGGTGGTAATCCACGGTCAGTTGCTTTCACTTTCAAACTATACTGTGCTACTTTCTCTCTGTCCAGGGGCCTGGTGGTTCGGATTTCACCAGATGCCCTATTGATGCTAAAACTATTGTCTTTGTTGCCGTCAACTATGGCATATTCCAACTGTCCATTCGGTCCACTGTCCAGATCTACGCCAGAGACTATTAGCACTCGTTGAGGGGATAGATTCTCCAGTATCTCAGCGTGGAAAGGGTCCTTTTCAAACACTGGATGGTTATCATTTACATCCAGAACAGTTATTTCCACTTTCTCATATGAGGAATATGGTGGAAAGCCCTGGTCTCTGGCTTCAATCCACAGAACATATTTCTGAATATGTTCATAATCCAGTTGATGTCTGATGGATAATTCTCCTGAGAGTTGATCTATGTGGAAGGCATTGTCCAAGTTGCCACTAGCAATGTAGTATGACAGGGGTCCACCTCTCCTAGAAGACCCAGACACTGTGGTAACAATGTGGTTAGTGGGCTGGCTCTCTGGAAATGTGAAAGCACGCTCGCGCAGCTTGATGACAGGGAAGTTTCCTCCAGTAACGAAGCGGACGGTCACAGTGGTGGTGTCGGTTTTTGGGTTGACACCTCCATCTTTTACTCGCACTGTGAGAGTGACCTCCGAGCTCCCCGTCAGCTTCTCGTTGGCAGTGATGGCGCCTCGGACAGGGTCAATCTTGAATTTCTCAGAGTTGCGACCCATCAGGGAGTAGTGCAGCTGGGCGTTAGAGCCGGAGTCCTCGTCAGTCACAGTGACAGCAAACACCAACGAACCTGGAGTCACAATTAAAACAAATCACTTAAGAAAAAATTATACTGCTATTACTACTAGTATAGGCCTACAATACTACCATATACTATATTCTGTACTCACAAGAAATTTTTTTTTACCATTACTATACTTCACAATTCTGTAGCGTACTGAACTATTCTTATGTGTTTTCAAAATACTACTACTACAATACTATAAACATATTCTGCTCTGTGTGCTTTTTCCCCCAAAATACTACTAAGATTACTACTACTTCTCTATATTACACTACACTACTCCACAATACCTTACTATACTATGATATATACTGTCAACATAAACAAACTAATAACATTTTCTTTTCCCCCAAAAACATTTACTGTTACTATGCCAGCTATACTATACTATACTGAACTATACTACACAGATTATACTGTACTAAGCTATGCTATGCTATTCTTCTTACCATTCAGATATTATTAAGATCACAGCTATATGATACTGCTATTTAACTATATTCTAGCCATTTTTTTCTTTTCTTCTTTTTAACATTTGGACACGGTGGGCATGTATTGACCTGCTGCCGTGGAGGCCGGGATGTGGGTCACGTAGGGGTGATGGTGGAAGCGCGGAGGATTATCATTGATGTCGGCCACTGTCACTGAAACGGTGGCGGAGCTGGACAGACCCTGGGGCTGCCCTCCGTCTGTTGCTACGACCAGCAGCTGGTAATTGGCCCGCTCTTCTCGGTCCAGCAGTGAACTGGTGATAATTTGTCCTGTTGCTGGGTTGATAGAAAACTGTCCGTGTCCTCCGCTCAGACTGTAGCTGCAGAATAGAGAGACACATTCAGGGGAAGTGTTCTTGATTAAGTGTTCCTTTATTTTAGACCACTATTATTAATCTACCCAAGCTAAACTGATGACATTAAACTGACTAATTAAACTTAAAATTAAAGCATAAAGGGGTAAATCCAGCCCTCTACAAATAGTTCCAAAGATTTTAGTTTAATAGACATTTGACCAATTTTTAAACTTTTCATAATTACTCAATTTAATGGCAAATGATTTCCAAATATACACTTCTCTAAAAAGACAAAAATAGACCGTTTGAAAGCAATATGTACTCTATGCCTCATTTCTAAATTGCTTGCAAATATGGCTCATGGTGTAAAGCAGACAGCTGCCCTGTGTGTTCATTGTTTCAGTACTGTACATTGTCTATAGAGGGCACTGTTTCAATCTCAAAAACATCTGAGTAAAACAGAAAACATGCTTCCTCTGTGCAGCGGTGTAACGTCAAATGAGTTCAGTTAGTGATTAGGCTTCTTCTGTTTTGTACACTATCAAAGGCAGCCACTGTTTTCTGCTTCGTGGCTCACACAGGCTCCCCATGGGTCTCAGACTGCCTTGGAGTTTGAAATCCTTAACTGAACTTGTTCAAGGTAATTTCTTTTATTAAGGGCAAAAACAAAAACAAAAAGCCATTAGAAACTCAAAACAAACAGAAACGGAGTAATATTTTGGTTCTGAAAAGTCTCCGATGAATTTTAAGGGCCACACAGTTTGGACTTCAAACAAAGATCGTGTTTCTCTCAGTATCTCCCAGGGCTCAGACACAAATGTAAACTGACACATACATGTACACACCAGTGCATATTTTGAAAAGACTTATTTCAAAGCATCCAGTTCTAGACATGCAAAGACAAATTGCACCACAATGTGTGAATACAGAATGGATGCATGGCTTGTTTACATAGCAGAAGAAACAAAAACTATCCACGGGAGCTTGTGGTCTGAACACTG